>OY735210.1:33333489-33585989 GCA_963457665.1 Thysanoteuthis rhombus | reverse complement strand
ATGTTCGATTTAGTTATTTGGCCTTCTATTTGACTGAACCTTCAGTTCTGGAGTAATTGATCAGACGACCGCAGAACTACTTGAGACTTGTTGTCACTTGATCCATAACATGAGACACCAGATCTTCATGCTGAAAAAAATAATTGAACAATTATTATAACTTATAGGTCCGAGCAAAGCGAAAATGGTTTTTATTTTAATTTGAATCCTTATCCACTAAATCATTTAAAACGTCAACTACGACAGCTGCTTCTGATCTTAAGCTAGAAAGTATACGGTTTTTCAATCCTAATCTTGATGTAGTAGATGGAAGACGTTTTTTCAAGCACATCCGTCTCAAATTCGACCTTGTAACCCGAACTATCACTTGAAAGAAAGTGCATAGTTTTCAATTGTAGTCATGACGTTGTAGAGGCAAGACATTTTTCGGGCACATCCGTCACAAAGTCGACTGTAAATCAGAACTATCCAGTCCCAAGCCCCCTGGCCAAGCCCTAAAATCTCTTGCTACCTTACTGCTTTCGAAATATCTGCTTACTTCACAAGCTCACGGACCCCAGGCTTTTTTTCAAAAGACTTCCCACGGAAACCTAGTAATACCTTTATGAACCCTCAGGGGTCTGAGACCCTCAGGTTACGAACATCTGCACTAAATGTCGGAGGAAGGGGCCCCCACAAAAAGCTTTTACACCCTCTCCAGATCCCCAAATATCCAGCTACGTCCTTACACAAGCCCACTGGATTAGAATGTGTGGCTTGTGAAAACTGAAATACTTCAAATGCAATGCATCAGTGTTGTCATTCTTTGGCGCAATATTTGACGAATTTCATACATAGGCATTGTTAAAATTCAACATTTAGCCTGATTTTAACTACATTTAAAGCGCCTTTTTCAGCAATTGCAGCCAATATTCAGTTATATCTAAACCATTCATGGTGAACATCGCAATTTTTCTGCTATTTTAAATGGCCACAAACGCCCAACCTTTTTCTAGAGCGTGTTCTGGCATTTTTGACACTTTTTCGAGGTTGATTTAGCGCAAAATTTCTTTTTTTGAATTGGCAACACAGCAATTTGTACTTTTAAAAGACAAAGAATTTCCCGTGGCGATTGAGATAAACTAGATGGTTTACTATGGGGGCAAAAAGAACAGCTCCCATATCAGAATATCCAAGCGGAGAAGGTTATGCAACAAGATTGAAGAGTCGAGTTTTATCTTTTAGATCATTCTTAATCTTATCCATGACCCCATTAAGAGTTATCCGGTTCCATGCCCCACCCCTGAAAAACAGGGATACAACAGAACAGATAAGATACACAGAATTATTTATATTATTAGTGTTTATAACTTATCTATACACTTCAACCCATATATATATATATGTGTGTGTGTGTGTAAGTATGTGTGTGTATTTGTGTGTGTGTGTGTGTGTGTGTGCATAAATTTTTCCTTTGCCAATGAAGTATATTAGATTTCGGACGATAATTTTTCTTTCCATCTTTGATGCAGTAATAATTGTCAAACTCTCACAGTTGACTTTGCTATTGCAGTTAGTCAGATCTGGAGTTCAAGAGAAAAAAAAAAGTAAAAATTCGTCCAACTTATCTATAATCACAAATGAAATCCGATATACCTTAGTGCCAGAAATCAGGAGGTTTGGGGATCGAATCCAACTGGAAGCAAAACATTTTTTCCCCGTGACACTGTGACGTACGCAAAAACTTGAGTCAAATTCACTCCCATTTCTAAAGCCCAACTCTAAACTTAGTATATACCACTTACAGGAATTACTAACAAGGGAGTTGAAATGTGACACGTAGTTTTGGAATAATTTTGTATGGAGAAATGAATTCTGTTTTGTTTACTTTTTAGTCTTTAATGAAACAAGGGCGTCTGACCCTAACGCAGTCAAGCTTGTTCGTTTTTGTTTCGGGTGTTTTAACGAGAATCAACTTGAAAGATCTATTGGAAACAGATATTTATAATATTATTGATATTTTATTACAGAAACAAATGCTTCCAAATGTTGTCAAAAATTGTATATACAATGTTGCAGGTTTTGAACAGAGTCTGTCCTTGCAATTAAAATACATCCTTCTACACGAATGTTTTTGTACTTTCATTCTTTCCTAAGCGACCAGCGTTGTAGAGCACTCCTCTCCAGTTTTTGTAGGCCATGGTTCATTCACTTTCACCATCGAGTCATACCAAAGACTTTTAAAAATCGTTCTCAGTGCGTCTCTGCTAAGCACTCGGCACAAGGACTATGATTGAGGAAGCTCGCACCGAGGCCAAAGGCCGAATCATAGTTGATAACACCGGTTCTCGTAAGATCACCGAACTTAGGCGACGTCGGGTCGAGTCGGTAACTAGATGGGTGACCATTTCGGAATTCCAGGTTCCGTAAGTAGGATGAAACTTCGACAAGCCTGGCAGCCACTGAATGGTTGCCAACTTGTTGTGATTTTTCAGTTTTTCGATTTTGGAAGCCCTTCTCAAATTCGAAAAATTGAAAAAGAAATATCTCGATTGACAACCCTGGAATTCAGAGCACAAAAAAATTTTTTTTAAAATCATAGTATTGTCATCACTGGATTCAAAAGTTTGGAAACAAAAAACAAAAGGAAAAAACCAAACATCCAGATTGGCAACCCTGACCGCGTCACCCACAAAGAGGGTACAAGCGGAAAACGATGATACATACATTCTTTCGTATCTAGTTCCGTAGAAGCATAATTTATGGTAATCGCTCTCAGTTTTCAAGGCCAATACAAGCCGAAGCGAGCAGAGGGAGAGGTTTTAGGACGTTGTTTTGTGTCTGAGTCTCCGATTAAGCCAAGAAGAAAATGTCAAATCCTCACAGAACATTTGATATTTCCTCTTATTTATTTTAAACAGGGTCGACTGTAAGCCAATTGAACCAATTGCTCTCAAATAGGCCCCGTGCCTTAGGGGCACCCGCTCTAGGACTAATCTACTCTAGTCTAGTCAAATATACACATCACATTGCAACATACTCTAAACAACACGTTGTAGGTTTTGCAGACAAACAACAATTTTAATTTTATTCTGAATTCTTAAAAAGTTAATAGAATTTTTTAGATGCGTTCATACATCTAAATAAGATACTTTTCGGTCGGTCGATCTTATTTAAGTTAAATAACAAAACTACAAAGGAAGAGGTCTGATATTAAAAGGTTTGATGTCATTAAAAGGTGTGACGCTACTAAAAGACATTTAATCCGATCAATTTTCTTACCAGCTGCTAATGATGCCGTAATAGAATGCCCTCATAAAAGCCAAAAATGGTCCCAAAACGCCCCCAACTTTTTTTTATTGAAAAAAATACTTGCAGAATATTCCTCATCAAATCAATGGACTCAAAAAGTACTACTATAACCATGGATGGTGGGTGCATTAAACTGGTGGTTCTTTTTTAAATACTTTTTGTATTCTACAGAATTTAGCTGTGAGTTAGTGCGGGCCCTGTAGCATATATCGTAAAGGGACTTTGAATTTTGAAAAAAAATATATACATACATAATGGAACATATAATTGTTCAATTGCACCGTAAAGAATTGTTTTCATTTGCTTTATAGCCAGATTATTATAAATTTGTATGATATTTCGGATATAACAATTCTTTCCAGCTTTTTTTGCAGTTGCTATGACTTCTTATTCGAATATCTTCGTATCAATGCATTGTATATGTATCAAATGGATATCACACTCACCATTAATTTCTTTACAAAAATTATAACTTTATTTAGTAATAATTGGCTTCAGTCGTTCATGAAAGTTGGAGGCAGTATAGCATTATAGTAATATGGCAAATGCAGAATTAGTGAAACGAAATTGATAGCTTGCACGCATTTAGCACAGGGTCTATGAAAAGGTGGGGCTCGTAGCATATGCTACTTTTGTTTTACTGGGACCCTGCAAAAATCTTTCCAATTGGGCCTCGGAGCTCTTAAGACGAGATTGCTTCTCGCCCAGTTCTAAATAGATATCTTTTTTTGTCGGTTGCTTTTAGTATTCCGGAATACGAAACCGTCAAAAACATACGACTAATAGCAAACTGCGAACGCTGAATTTAACGGTGAAAATTAAGTAGTGGAAATATTCAAGAAGATACCGATTGGGTAGCTGCTTCAACGTAGCGTTCCTCTCCCCATTGAGCTAAACAGACGCCGGTAATGCAAAGACCCAAATTTCTGTCTCAACTCACTATTTTCATTTTGACTTGTTAACGGTCTATATCAGCTCTATTTGTTTCTGTCAATGTGATAATTACGTCATAAAGTAATGGATTTATATCATCCGACAGAGTGATTATAAATTGCGTTATATCATATTGAATATATATATATATTTTTTTTCATTGAACATGGCAGACTAGGAGCATCTTTCAGTAATCTTTCCTTGTTTTCGCACGAGTGAACAGATTTTTTGTTTCAATGTACTGAAAAAAAAATGGCCAAAAGATAGAGCGCTTTCGGTTGCACTACCTGCCATTTTCAATATCAGGGTGCAGTTGTATTGTTTAGTATCGAGGAAGATGCTGTCACTACCCTATCCTGTCTGCACTCTCTCCACCCTTCCCACTGTCCCCTCCTCTGGCTCGTCTGGATATCTCCCAGCCTCCCTGCAAGGTTGGTGTTGCCTACCATCAGGTTTCGTTTACAAACATCTATGTAAGGAAGAACAGATCTTCTTATCTTCTTGTAGATCTGGAGCTATGTATATATATACATAGGTAAACTTTCCATTTTTTACCGGTTGAAAGAGAAATATACACATATATAAAGATAGTAGTCAGAATATATATATATATATATATATATATATATATATATATATATATATATATAGTCTAAGTCGGAAATGAAAACTGCTAGAAGAGCTAAACAGACCAAACGTGTTATAAATATCAGAGATTAAAATACTTGTCTGTACATATAAACAATTGAAGAGTAATCCCAACCCTAAGCCTCACTACCCACTTCTCCTTTTTGTCTGATAATCTTGGTGGAACTATGATAGCCTAAAAGTTATTGAATTCATGCCTACGCTGTAGTATTCCGTAGCTTAAAACTGATTTGTGCAAGAATGCAGAGATATCAGAAGGGAATCGACAAGAGAAAAGGAATATTGAAAGGGACAGAAACAGGCAACAAGAATTAAGCTCGTCATCCGCCGATTTTTCTTACTGATCTCTCCAGCACCGTTTCGTGTTTTAAAATTAAGGAATCTCTTCCTCTTTTGGTTGGCAGAAAGAATAAAGGAGATATATTTTTCTCTATCCAGTGTACGTAAGAACAATAACAAATATAGAGCCAAGTGTTCGTGGAAAATAAAGGCTTAAGTCTCTATGGTTAGATTTGATTTTATGCCAGCTGCGAGATTCTTGCAGCTCAAGTGATAGATAAAAGGCTTCCAAGATAAAAGGGATGTGAGTTCGAGTCTCACCGAGGGATTATCCTTTATTTTCGATCCACGCTGTTTACCAACGGCCCAAAACTGACGGTCTGAGTTGTTGCGATGTAAAGCAACTAAAATTAAAATGAAAGCAGTACTTATAAAAAAACTGAAAGCATTCGGCGAACGTATACCTCTGCCAACGCCACTGTCACTAATTATGTCGTAGAGACGTAGCTACGACCTTGGAGAGGTACATGTGCATTGATCCGTCCAAAATCTTAATGTCTTTTTTCCGTTGCCCATTGCACAGCCTTCTGTAAAATTTCATTAAAATTCATTGACCACTTTCGGAGATTCCATGTAGATTGACAGATGGAAAGATATATCGTGTGATATGAACATATAACGAAGACACTTGGGAAATTTTGCATGGATCCGCCCCCAAATTCACTTATCCTCTCCGTATCCCATGGTCCATCTTTTCACAAAATTTAATTGAAATTCATTCTAAACTTTTTGAGATATCGAGTGGACAGACAGACGGGGAGACAGACAGACACGGATAACACACATAACTCTCCAACTTCGTTAGCGGAAGTCAATTAATTAAATCTTTGTAGTTTGAATATTCGAAATCTATTGCACTGCATTTACTGAGAGTTTCTTTTTTTGATATTGCCTTTCGTAGACGCTTATATATTTTTTCGATCTAAAGAGCAGGCCCAGTTTTGAGGGTCATTTAAAAAACTGCCAATGAAAATGTCAGATAAATAAAATATACATTCATCACGGATGTCATGTTGAATTAAAAAGACCTGCGTGGCCGTTAGAATGTGCTATATATACATGTGTATAGATCGATCTCATGTAAAGTTAGTCCTTTTATTTATTGCCACGAGATCATTAATTCATGGTATGATTTGTGCATTAGTCGGCTTCTATTTTTGAGGGATAATTACCGCAAGTTGGTCATATTATATCATATGTTCGTGTGCGTATGTCTTTTTTATGTGTTGGTATGTACGTATGCACAGTTTTGTATGTGCTTCCATGTGTAAAATGCTAATGGTTATGTTTTCGGCATGTAGATTGTTTGTCCGGGAAAATGTCGTCGGCTGGTAAATTGTGTGACCGAGAAATGTAGGCTGGTAGATTGTTCGATCAAGAAGTGCCGTCTGCTGATGGTATGTTTGACCTGGAAATGTCGTCGGCCAGTAAATTGTTTGATCGGGAAAATGCGAGCGGTGAATGTCGTCGGCCGGTAAATTATTCACCTAAGAAAATCGAAGGCGGCAGTAGAATACAACTAGAAAGATGTGACTAGGAAAAGTCGTGTCACTGGCAGAAACCATTTAATATCGTCCCACTTTTGAAGCCAAGGGTTGTTCCAAGTCTTTATGTTTGAATTTCAACTCCACAAAATTATTGCTCATAAATAGGTCGATCCCAAAATTTGTCCCAGGAAAAACTCGATCTATTCACGAGTATATACGGTTTATATTGTATCAGAATTTACGCAAATGCTTTGACCGGTGACAAGTATGCAAATAGCCACACTCTGGGAGGAAGGGTTAATTTCGACTTGCATAGTACCCGTAAAAAATAATGGGATTATTCATGTATGGATAAATCATGTGTTTTTTTTTTTTTCGAAACAAATTTTTTTTTCTTTCGATTTTTTACAATTCATATTATTTGTTTTTAAATGATTTAAAACAATGAGGTAAGAAAATCAGGTAAAAAACGTATTTCTTTTTCAATATGAGGAGAAAATGGGTTTTATTCATGGAAAATCAGAGATGCTTACATTTGTTGTCTGTCTTGCAACAGAGATGGCAACATCTGTGGCAGACTGCAGCACAAGAAGTAATAATGATGTTGATATGGACACACAGACACATAGCTCTGAGCTTTACAAGGTTTGGTACACCCTCTCCCTCTCTTTATGTTTGCTTCAGCGTGACAGAGACGGACAAACAAAAAAGTGACAACGGCTCTTATGTAGAAAGATTACAGATTCCACATTTGAAGTTGAGTGTACGGGCACTGACAATCACAGGAAAGAAGAGAAAAAAAGAGACGCCGGGAAATGTTAGAAGAGTGGGGGTAATTATGTCAGTTTATCTCTCAACTTGGAGACAAGCCCTCCGTTTATTTTAGCGTAATGACGGTTAAGTGTATACGTGTCGAAAATGTTACCACGTGCATAGATATCTGTAAGACTAGATCAGTGGTCTTCAGACTCTAACGGGGAAACCTTTCCTATGATGAAATTTTCTAGTGAAACCCTTCGAAAAACGATTTTCACTTCGAAAACTTACACTTCATTATTTGTTATTCTTTTCAAGCAGTTGGCGCTTCTATCACGTGAACGGATGGTCTTGTTTAACTTATGGTGTTAATATTCGGTATGTTAATTGAAAACTATTTTTAAAACTTGGGACTATAAATAAAAATCGACTGGATTCTGACCTTGTTTCTGGAATTATCCAACTATCCCAAAGAGAAAATACGCGCCCGAATCAAAAAGTAAGAACCAAGCTTACTGTAGAAAACTAGACATCTGAACAACTGCTGACTGAATCATGTCTGTGTCAAGTGAACAATCAAAATGTTTTCAATTAAAAAGACCAAATGTTGTTTATTGTTAATTGAGACGTACGCTGTGAAGGAATTGTTCATGTACTGAAGAGTTATAGTGATATATTGCAAAAATGTCCCTTTGTCCCTCGGAACCCTATTGGTCTGTGGAGCACAGTTTAAATACCGCTGGACCAGACGAATATCAAGCAAAATATCCAGCCGTTTGCTCGGATTTTATGTAAATTGTTGATCAATCAGAGAGCACCTTGCTGTGCATTGAACCTGCAACTGGCACATCTGCAGTAGCAGCTGTAATAGTATTGATATTTATATTATCTGCGGGCAGCGAACACGCTTCCGCCTCTTTCTGTTTATTTTGTGACCGATAGACTGACACATCGCTCAGTATAATATAAACAAGTTTTCCCTTGCTGTCGAAAAATGACGGCAGTGATTGAATAATTTTGCAATTACATTGTGCCTGAATATCTAGCTGATCTGAATGTAAAATTAGGTAAAGACGCAATCAAGTTTAACGTATCATAAAATTCTATTTCCAGTAAGTTACATCACCGGACTTAACTGATGACGTAAGCGTGATAGACGACGAATTCACGTTGTGAATTACTTTATGGCTATATTGATGGATAATGGGTTGGTAAAGAGGCGCATCACCAACATAACCGTCTTGGATTGGCCCTCCACTGCAAGTACTGAGGCTAAGCTACATCAAAACCGGCTGTGATGGGCGGGCCTAATCTCCAGCGATCAGATAGCAAAACAAATATTGTATTCTCAATTCTCGCTGCAAGGATATGTTCAAGTCAACCCTTCAAGACTATAAAATCGACACAAACCGCTGGGGGTCCATGTGTCTGACAGGATGCAATGGAGAAGAGCCCTTCATCAAGGCTACAGCCACTTTGAATATAAATGCCTGTAGCGAGAGACGGTAGAAGCGTGCACAGAAGGAATGAAAATAGACTTTAAAGGTTGGTGCACTGAATTCTGACAATATGCAATGGATTCTGCGTATAAGGACCATCGGTTATTATAACCGCACGTAAAGACCAGTTTGGTAAAAACCGATCCAAGAGTATGTAATAATTGCTAATTTGCTTCGTTTAAAGTGACCAATGCGCCGTTCATTTGGACCAAACAGCAGTACTACCAAGCTTGCAAAATTTTTAAGAGAAAGAAAAAAGTAGCAGTGAAACGGAGTCAAGTTATCGTTTTTATGCAAGTTTTTCCCCTCGAACAAATTTTGAGTGCTTTGTGCATTTAAAAAATGTGTTGTTCGGTTAATCGGACCAGCCGGTTATTATCCAAAATAGTTGCTCCTGATGCAGTCCTATTGACCCACTGTACTTTCTTTTTATGACGTCGTACTCGTTTCGTGTGGCGTTGATTGACGATAATGGCAGAGAAGGACCTGTCACTGTTGCTTCATGATGTGAGCGTTGGAGTTGATTCTTCTTTGACCAGCGCAAGGGCACAACTTACTTTCGTTTGGATTTGTTTTTATAGTTTTATCGTCAATGTTTCCTGGCTGTCATTTTTTATGCAAGAAAACTATTTTCTAAATAAGGAATCAATATCATAATACACTGATTTACTAAGATTAGTGCCCTCATCCTGGTTGATATAATCACAATATTTCGGCACTGGTACCATCCAGCATTTATCAGGAAGAGGGACACATGAGCGAGTGTATAAAAGTGATGGCTAAGCGTACATAATAACCTACCTGGTAGTCCCGAGTTCAATCCTTCGGTCTCGTTGTGCAGGAAGATTATGTAGTCTGGTACGGGCAGAGAAGCGACGCCTTAAGGACTATTAACTAGGAAGAATCAACTGATACGAAATATTCCCTGGTATGGATAGCAGGATGAGAACAATTTATTCCTGTAGATTGAATGAAAGTTTCGGTGCGAAATACCCAGAAGGTTACTGACAACGAAAAACATTTAAAGGAGGCCTAAAGGTACAACAGCCAAAACGTTGCGACTATAACAACCGAGATGCAGACATTAGTTCGAGTAAATCAGTCTATGACTGGAAAACAATCGGGAAGCTCATTATCAGAGGGATAATTGCGCATGGATCAGCCCCCAAATATAATCTCTTCTGCCATAGTCCATTGTCCACCCTTCTGCAAATACGCATGGAAATTAATTCGGAACTTGAGATATTGTGTAGACATTCACAGTCGTATACAAAAATGTACGGAAAAAAACCCCGAAGAAATCTGTTCCAATCAAAAAAAATTTTTTTAACCACATTTGCCATATCCAAATGTCCACTCATCCAGAAAATTCAATTGAAATCCACCCATTACTTTCGGAGATATGACGTGGACAGACAGATGAAAAGACGAGCCCAAATACACATACCTCTCCAACTTCGTTCGCTGATGTAATATTGATGATTTTATCAATATCCGCTCTTGAGCCTACAAAATTTTCTGCTTCACTCCTGTAAACTCCTTGTAGAGAATTATGCCATACTGACAATGCAAGCTGACTTGGTTCTTTGCCGTTAAAAGTTTGTTCGACGAACTGGGTTTTGTGAGCATTCACCAAGCATGCGTCATGAGCCCTTTTGGAGAAGAATCTTGCCGACCAGGGGCTCTAGTTAAGGGCTGCTGCTGTGGTTCAGTAACAAGTGGATTTTGAGGGAGTTGCCCGGGATTGGGACTGACAAAATGACCCAAATGGAAAAGTCGTCTGCGTACATTTATTTCCATGACTGAGATTTTTTTCATTTACTGCACCACTGTTTATTTTCAAGAGGTTTGAGCCAACAAGCAAACATGTCGTATTTTCCATTTAACAAAAAAAAAACGTGACCTCTAAATTCTTTATTCTCAGATCCAAAACAATAGCGTAGCAACAACACCAACCGCCCATGTGTGAATCACCTGAGGGCGTCCTGTGAATATCTCATTTGTTTGTTCTAACTAAACTACGTATTATCAATGTCAGTGAAAATGGTTCTTTGCTGTATTGAAACAAACGTTAATCAAAATCACAATGCTAAACAAAGACCATTAAGAAATAAATAGGACGAGTCAGAAGGGCAAGGTCGGATCCAGGATCTTGAGCAAAGTTGGGGGAGGGGTCTAGGATTTTGAGTAAAGGAGTACCAGGTTTTGAGCTGGAGGAGATCCAGGATTTTTACCAAGAGAGTTCCTGGGTTTTCTGAAGGATGGGACCCAAAGTTCATTTTTGCAAATAGATACGTAAAAAACAACAACAACAGCAACAGCAGCAACAGCAGCAACAACAACAACAACAACAACAACTACAACAACAACAACAACCACAAATAACCACAAAAACAAATTTCAAACTCCACGAACAAAAAATGTAATATGCAATCCGTCACTTTCCGCTTATATTCAAGTTGTAGTCTTTAAGCTCTGAAATAAACAAAAGAGTAAATTGAAAAAAAAAATCAACCAAAGAAATTACCCCAAAACCAATAGAAATAATTAAAAACTCTGAAGAATAAGACCGACAACACATTACTTATTACATTATTAGACGAAAAACAGAATAAGTTTTTGTTTTTAAGGTTAATTTATGATGACTTGGGATTATTTGTTGTTTTTTTTAATTTATAATATTTCTTTATCCAGATGTGTAAAAATATCAATTGAGTGAGAGTATCGAAGTGAAAGAGAAGATTGAATAAGGGGATTAAAGATTTCCAACAGGAAGTGGCCAATAGGAAAAAAAATTCCAAATAAAAGAAAACAAATTTCAGACATTGAAAGCAAGAAAATGATATGTTATCCGGTATTTTTAACTTACGTTTATGAGTTTTAGCTTTTTAGAACTTGGATTAACAAAAGAGTGAAGTGAAAAATAGCAAGAACCATGAGTCCAACGATGCATCCAACATCCATACGTCCATATCTGTGATTTCCAATTTCCAATGGATTCTAAATGAAGTGATAGCAGCATTACTAATTGTAGCAGGAGGAGGAGGGGGAGGAGGAGGCTGAGGATGGTTCACCTGAAAATTTGTCTATTAAAAAAACAATCGCCAAGTTTAAATGAATTAAGTGTATATTTCCATCAATAATTTGTTTTGGAGTCTTAGTTTATGTTTTTTCTTTCATAAGTAGCATATATATATATATATATATATATATATATATATATATATATATATATATATATATATATATATATATATATATAGCTATTATGTAGGCTGGAAATTGAAAAGCTTAGCTGATTTTAGCCATTTTTGCTGACAGTTTCAGCTATTAATATCAGACGATAGTTGGGAACACTGTAAAATAAAAACATGATACCTCATCTATTGATCCAAATAGATTGAATGACGTCATAAATTTTTATGACACCATACCCCTTATGACAAATACTAAATAAAAACAAAAATTTCTATCTTGACTCTTATACCATGTGGCTTTTCTCGTTTCTATAGTGACAGATTCTGGAAAATTTTGGCGTTTTTAAGTTCGTTTACAAGAGGGACTTTGAGAAGAGGTGGATCAGGATTTTGAGCACATTTTTACAAATAAATATGTGAATAAATAAACAAATTCAAAAATTCAAAAATAAGCAAAAAATATGAGATCCGGCATTTTGCAATTAAATTAGAGTCGTAGCTTTTTAGCACTAAATTTGACAATAGAGTAAAGCGAGAAAGAAAAAAAAAAGAGAAAAGGCAGCGAGACTAGAAGAAAATAAACAATAATGAAATGGTCTGAAACTTGGCAACTATTCTTCAATGTAGACAAAGCAAAGAGAGAAATGATAAATAAAACTATTAGATTAACTACGAAAACTAAAAAAGACAGAAAATGAGAGAGACGTAGTAGGTATCATCATGTCTCCTAATTTTCAAATACACAATTACATCAAAAATCGCTCTGCAGAGTTTGTAATGACGTGGCCGATGATGGGTTACTAAGGTTCAGCATTGCCAGGCGCAAGAGGCCTAGGATTCATCCTATGGCCCCAAAACATCACTCGGACCAACCATGGAGGAACAGTACACCAGCAGTACCGCACCACCTCACTGAAAGGGATGGATTAGGCTTGCCCTGACACCTTCACCACACTAGTTGCAGGGACTACGGCAATTTTTTGCAGAGCTCCCGTAACTGGGACCCCACATTGAAAACGACCTTGTGTCACATCTTGTTCTTCGGGGGGCTGCGAGTAAATACGCTCATGTATCTAAAATACTTAAAAAGCAACTTAAATGACAGGTATAATAAGATCCAGATTTGACTACTTAGACTCAAAAAAACAATGAAGATACTATTCTCAACATACATCAAACCACACTTGGAATACGCTGTCCTAGTGTGGAAACCTAGAAAACGTACGAAGAATTGTAATGGTTATAGAACTGAAAAACCTCCCATGTGAAGACAAGCCTCGAAAATTATAACTAACTACACTAGAAGAAAGGGAAATAAGGAGGGGGCGCAAAATACATTATAATTGATAAAAGGCGGTGATAACATCTAGAAAAAAGCTTGATAAATAACTTGAACTCGCAAGTACAGCACAACCCAACTAGACAAATAACGGAAGCAGTAAACAATTCCACGAATAAACACGACAAATTTACGACACATGAAAAAAAACAAAAAAACTTTTGAAGCAAATAACTTCAGCAGAAGCGAAATACAAGCAGTATATCATTTTGACTGACGAAATTTCCAATGTGGTTTAAGTGGTTTCATGTGAGAGGAGTGTTAACGATGATCCAGACCAACTCGTTGGCCATTACCCCACTATGACGAGGCACCAAACAGTATAATGAGGTTATCATTAATTTACCAATTATTGTCGGTCGGCATTCTCCTCGTTCTAGTTTTTGGCCGTCGTCATCTCGATACTTATCTCTCTTTAAAAAAAAAACAACTCTTTAACACACACACGCGCTCACTTATGTATGTATGTATGTATGTATGTATGTATGTATGTATGTATGTATGTACGTCTCTCTCTCTCTCTCTCTCTCTCTCTCTCTCTCTCTATATATATATATATATATATATATATATATATATATATATATATATGAATTAGAAACTTTCATCTAAAACTGTCTCCAACACTAGCAATGTAAGTTTCTTCAGTTTTCAAGATGGTCCAGCTGGCTTGGTGTCTTGTGGGCTGGCTGGATGGCTGGACATGTACGTATCATGCGTACAGGCTTCACCAATTTCACTAAAGGACTGACATTTTTGACATTTACTATTTATTTTGTCTATGAATAACGTTTTTTTTTTTTTCAATTCCTATACTAAATAGGTTTTCAGTGGGGGTTCAATTAGCGATGTAACTTTATGTCATATTGATCGCTTAGTGTATGACCAACTTTGTTTTTTGAAAGTTCAGACTTTTTTTAGTGATATCTACCCAACAAAAGGCGATAGTTAGTAATTTATTCACTGATCACGTGTTCTTCCAATTTCTCAATTGATCACCCCCAGCATAGCATGCTACCTGAAGACGTTAGTCATGTGACAGTTTATATCCGATGAAATGTGATAATTATAGAGCCAATTAATTCGGAATCATATTTCGTTTGGCATCGGAATTAACTGAGTTGCTAATCAAAGAGCTGACTGCGTAAACGAATGAAACACATTGAGCAGGAGTTAGCTCAGTCGTTTGAGGAAAGTCGCGTTAAGACGCTTCTTGGTGGACGCAGGTTCGAGTCTCGCACAGAGCTCATTTTACTTTGTTCATCTGCGTTGTCGGCTGTTTGAATTGCTACTCGGTTAATTCCAGGGCAAATAAATTGTTTCTAACATTATCGCACATACATATAATGAGTTGCCGAGCATGATAAGTCACCAATGAACCATCTTTTTTATTTATTTGATACTTTGATTATTTTCAGAGGTACAATTTTTTTCATTTTGAAATTTGAATACTATGGATCATAATGCCGAATGTTCAAGCTTCAAAATAGAAAAAAAACTCCAAGTATTGTGGCTACATAAATTACGAAAATATCATCTTTTTATATAAATTGGTTCGTTGGGCAATTATCATGCACACCAGTTCATGTCTACATTTTCTTTGCCAGATGCTCTTTTAACAGGAAACACTTTCTGGTTTTAACTGTGCCAGTTTCACTAAGTCTCTTCACGGTCTGCCTGAGCGGACAGGAGAAAAAAGTTAAAAAGTACGGAATAGAAAAAAATAAATCTTGAAGCAAGATTGGAGACCGAAAAGTTATGTACAAAAATCAGAAATCTTTGGCTAATTCTAACTATGTATATGTACGTCTATTCCTCAATCTCTCTCTCAATATATATATATATATATATATATATATATATATATATATATATATATATATATATATATATATATATATATATATAGGTATGATACTTTTTCGATTCCAGACGCTCCTTCAACAGGAAACACATTCTGGTTTTAATTGTGTCAGTTTCACTGGGTCTCTTTACGGGAACGATAATGTCTGCCTGGGCGAGCGGAAGAAATGAACTAAATACTCATTTTAACGAGACTGCTTACAAAGGAATTTTCATTTGACCTCCTTTGACCTATTTGGGGATTCAGATCGCGTTTTTGACCTCTGCCAACCTTGGTCTCGTAATACAGTATAGGGTTTTATTTGTACTGCATTGCTGGGACACCAATTTCGCGGATTTGCCGACCTCTCTCCAGGCTTTCTCAATCCTAACCTTTATGCTGAGTGCTTGGCTGAGAGGCATTGAGGACCATTTGGTATGACTTGGCCACGGGTTGAACGAACAGTCTACCGACTCGGAGGTGAGGACTCAACCACTCGGCTATGGTGATCTACAGAAGTGATCTCGTTGAATCGATTGAAGATGTACAGAGTTTGTCAAGAGTTAGTCCCAGTCTACGAAAATTGATGCTTTAACTATTTATTCGAACGTGAAACTAAAGATTTATGTTGTGAAATTGGACTTGAGGTATAAAACTAAAGTAGGAACCCGATGTTTTTATTGTTGCTTGTGCCATGACTCAATGGAATGTTCCCAATTGAGTGAACATTATTTTTGTCAACACTGGCACTCGTTTTCCCAAGTCTGGAATTGCTACAAGTGATTGGATCACGATTTGGAAGGTGCTGGATATACTATTAGACGATTTTTTGTACGTTCTGGAGGAAATGCACATGAGGAATGTGCCATCCAATGAACGAAAGAAAGAATAATTTTGAAATGGCTGAATCCTGTTAAACGCTTTTGGATGAAACTAATGTGATTGATTTGAATGATCTCCCTGTGTGTAGAATAATTGCGAAACATCATCAGACCGGAATCACACAGAACGTAAAGTGCTGCAGCCGACCAATGAAGATTAACGAATGTTTTGACCGGAGGATGAACACTATCTCAACGTGTGAACGCTTCAAAACAACTTCAAAAATCCTAAAGGGGGTGTGCAATTGAAAGGAACCTACCGTTCTATTTAGTGCTGCAAGGCGATAGCTAGCAGAGACTGAGTGAAGAGTTTGTGTAGCGGTAAAGACGTCATTAATCATTTCTGTCAAAAGCAAATAAAACCTCTTGTCTTTGCCAAAGAAATTGCTGATTCGATTGTGGAAGATTAGAGCCACGTTCTACAGCAGGGCAGATTAAAATTCAACATGGTCGCGTCTGACGATGTCTCACAAAGATACCTGGCACCATCAGACTCAACCATATTGAATTTTGACTCGTCTAGCCACCAAACATGGCTCTAATCTTCCACAGTTGTTTGATTTTCTCGTTTATTTGAAGAAAAGAAAAAGAACACGAATATGTTTATCACGTGGAAGAGTTGCTTCCCCTTGTAGCCTATATTTTGTCAATGAGTGAACCTCCCTGAATTCATTCATTTATTGTCACTCGCAGTCAAGGCAGCCAGAGGATCCAGGGGAGTGTAAAGATCAGCACCTCCTTGAGAGGATTAAGGGGATCACGACGAGAAACTCACACCACTGCTGCTTGCAACAACTGGGATTCCAAGACATTCACCCATCGAGGTACTGACCGGACTCGACAATGCTTAACCCAGTGATCGTGCGATTCCGATGAGTTAGATTGATTCCCTTAATGCGAAGCAATCAATACGTTTTGGTATTTATTTCCGTTCTGAGGTCCCCATTGGTAAAGGCCAACCATGGACGAACAGTTTCATGACCTTTCGACCATGCTGAAGGCTTCCTGGGGAAGGAGGTGTTCAATACGTTTTGAAATCAGCATGGCTGCAGGAGATGCCTCCCTTGCTGGTTACGGTATCTGGTAATCCCAGACGGTAATCCATCTTGGTACTGACCTGGCTCGACGTTGCATAACTTCGGTTGTTGTACGAGAACCGAGTGAATCCAACAGAAATATGCCATTAAAACAAATTTGCTCGCTACGAGGCCGACGGGGAAAAACGGACATCACTCTCCCGTCTCAAACTCAACTAGTCCCATTCTCTGATCCAACTGTTCTCCATTGTTTCTTTCACCATAACAGCGTATTTATTCTGAAAACCTTCATACCTTAATCATCATAATACTTTTCCTGGGGAGACAGGGGCTTAGATCGTGCTGTCTTGTAGAATTGATGGTTGAGTTGTCTATGTTTATAAGAGAGAAACAATAAACAGTGTACGTCGTATGTTTCGTGCTGCTTCCATTGGAATTTTTTGGAGGAGTAGAATGTAAAGAAAACCATGTGTTTGGGATAGTTAGTACATTGTAAGTTGGGCTACTTGACTCTCTGTAATTGTATGCAATCGAGTCAGAGGAAAAACTAAAAGCCTGCAAAATAACAAAAATAAAACTTCAAATAAGTCATTCTTTTCTTGTCGTTTCCTTTCTCTCTACCAACTTATCAAAATGCGTCATTTAAGTTCACTCTCGAAGGATTCCATTTGTCTTACCAACCGATCATTATACTCCTAAAATCTCACTACTTACCAAAATACATTCTTCTGCCTGGTCTGAAAGTCTATATATTACTCAATTAAAACGCTATATCAATCACAACTGTACCTACTAGCAAGAGAACTAACTTACCCAACCTGATTGAACCAACAATCTCCACCGATGGGGTAGGTTGGCTCACTTTTCTCCAAATGTTTAAATGATCATGTTTCAGATTTAAACGATCCATCCCAAAGGGAAACTCTTTTTCCGTAATAATATTTAGTCATATTTACGTTTTAATGAATTAATTTCACCGGAAATTACAGCCATCCAAGTGAAAACGGAACCAACTAGCCCCGGTCTCCCTAGACATTCTTTGTGTGTACGTGGTGGTTGGTGGTGGTGGGGGTTAAAAAGATGGATTTGTATATACGGTCTATATTTCCTCCAAATGTTTTCATGGAATAAAATATCTTTACAAAGGTTGTTAGTATGGGTCCCTCACAAAGATGGAAACGGGGAATTCGCGGAGTACAACGTATACCTACTTCTTAATTTCAGTGTAAGATAAATCATCCCCAAACGGCCCCCAAATTGGCCATATTTAGGAAGATTCCTCACTGTAGCTCACAGTACTCATCCCCGATGGACACCTCTGATCACTGAGCGTAAATCATAGAAACAGCCTCACCGTATAACTAGTTACCAGAACCCACTTCCGTCACTGGTCTCCTAACAATCTCAGCATGGTAGTGTAGCAAGTTAACCAGGCGAAAATGATGTGGAATCAAAAGCGAGGAAAAAGAATTTTCAAGATTTCCCTCATCTGGCCACTGAACTTTACCTTCTGTCATCTAACGGGAAGGGCAAAGACAAGAGGGTTTATTTGCGTTTGACAGAATGAAAACCAAAAAAGAAAAAAAAGATACAGGGACTAAAAAAAAAAAAAAATAAAATCGGGCCCTTGATCAATACTTCCTTGTCTTGAAAAATCTGTCGACGTTCCTGATACAATGTTTGTGTTTTTACTGAAACGATCTTAAGAACCACATCTTTTAATTAATCCACTTGACTTACTGGCGATAATGTCATCATTCTATAATCTGAGATCTCTTCACAAGTCTCGCTATTCATAAGAAATGATTCCATTTGAATTTCTATCTCGAGAGGACAGAATCAAATAGAGAAAAGGTTTGTTTGACTTGAGCCACATATGTTAAGCCAATGAGTCAGTTGGCGAAGACATTTATGCTTGACTGACCAAATATACAGCACCTTTCAACCATGCTTGCTTAAATCTACATGGTATACACAAAAAAATAGTTGAAATGTATATTTATTTAAGTAAGCATAGTTGAAGGGTACATACACACACACACACACTACCACACACACACACACACATATATATATATATATATATATATGTGTGTGTGTGTGTGTGTGTGAATGTATATAAGCAGAATTGTATATATATATATATATATATATATATATATATATATATATATATATAAGAATTTATATAAGGTTCATTTGAAAACGAATTAAAAGTGGAACAGAATGTAATGAATCGTTGATAGAATTTTTACTTATGTCATAACCGCTCTACCGATTGTATTGATCACTATTTCGAATAAAGATCTTTTTGATACATATACACACGCTTGTCATATATTTATAATTGTTCTCTTATATATATATATATATATATATATATATATATATATATATATATATATATGCATATGTATGTGCATGTGCCCCTGACTTACGATTAACTCCCGTTTCGATCGGCAGGTCGTATCTGGAAATAGTCGTTATTAGTTATGCTTTTTCATTTTTGAAAATCAGAATTTTTTTTTTTTAAATCAGTAGGATACTTTTTTACATGTACATACATATGCACACTCTAATATAACCTTCTACATGCGTACAACCATGAGTAATGTTCATGGTATTCACGTTTAATGTATGTTGTTTCTCTTATGGATGAGCGTTATTTTTATACATTCTTGCACTTGTATAGCTGCGATACACACGCACGAGCAACAAAATGTTTATATTTACTTACATTTTTTTTTAAATTCAGGAGCGTAACTTTTGTATTTACGAGAATTTACTTACACATACGCACGCACACACACACACACACACACACACACACACACACATCTATATATATATATATGATAGAGTAAGGATTTGCCACACAAATACGTTTATGTTTCTGCCCTGTTTGGGCTTATCATATATTTTATTGTATTCTTGATTTGTACTCTCCCTCTCCCTTTCTCTCAATATATATATATATATATATATATATATATATATATATATATATATATAGTAGGGAATGAGACAAACTCATGAGTAGAAGTATATGAAAACATTTTTTTGTTTATTAATTGATTCACAAATTGATTAATTAGTGCGCTGCGCTATACATGTTTCGGGATGAGATCCTATCTTCAGTGGCATGTGTCTAACTTCTATATACATATAATAATCATATATGATGGCTGTGGGTGATACCTTACAATTTCTTCAATAGAAAATGGGAACCATCAAAACGGTTCCGATCCAAGCCTTTGAATACCTCTCATTGAGAGCGCAGGATCGAATACAGGGCAGTACGCACTCTCTCAATGTACTTGCAAAATGTGCTGTGCTAAAGGCTGTGGTTGAATTATGACGTTTTTTTAATCTTCCACTTGAACTGAAGTAAAGTTTTGTTGCATAAACGCTGTTTTTTTCTTTTGATATTTAAAAAAAAATCGAACTTTTCTGCGATCATGGTCGAATACGAGGTGATATAATAATGGTACTTATTCATTGACAACCCTCTTTCGATGATTTAAATCTATCACCCCGAACATGTTGGTCACATAGTAGCATCTAATGATTGACTGCACAGGCCTGTTATTTTGATTTATTAATTTTTCATTCTACTTTGTTTCACTTGAGCAACTTATCAAAATTAATTTCCGGGGGCGATGAACGTTTGTTTGAGATTATGGTCCATCCCTCGTTCAGATGTAGCATACCAGGTGTGTAGTATCAGGGCAACACTCGGTGATGCTGCTGGTCGGAACCTTGTTGCAAGAGGGATGACTATGGGACTGGTCACTCTTGTAGTGTTGATGAGAGACGTGACGGATATCAGACAACTGATTTTATTTTTTTGTGTCGTGGCTTTGCAGAAAAAGGTACGAATATCATTTTCATTGAGAAAAACGAAGTCATTTTGAATATTACGTCTGTTGATATTCATACTCTCTCGGTAGTAACTCTTGGAGATGCACTTCAATGAACGGGGGGGATTGTTTTCTAAACATGTCAATCAAATTCCTCAGGAGTTTAAATCCGTCAAGCAAACATATTGGTTTAAAAATAGCAAACAGCAACTGGATGTAAATTCCTTTAGTCTTTCGTCTTGTCTAATGATTCATTCATTCATTCATTCTTTCTTTCTATCTTTTCCTTTTATCTCTACTGTTATTGGGTTGAATGGATACTCAGTCGAGGAAGTCGCGGCTCCCCTAGGTCGGATCACACCGAGAAGACTGTGACAGCGCGTCAAATGTATCCAGCACTCTCCGGGAAGGGGCATCGACACAGACGCTGTTCCGTTCGAATGGTGCATCTTTAAGCGAACCCCACAAATCTCTTTTCCTCTAGTTTCTGCACTTCTTATCATAAGTTGCGACTGCTAAAATACCTCGATCGGAGCCTCTGTGGAAGTAGGAGTTAGATAAGCTGCGAACATGGGACCCAGGTAGCCTGGGTAGCACCCTTTGATGAACTCTGATATTCTAACCTTCTCTGCTATTCGCGTTCCAACAAAGAATCCGTTAGAAATTTCCAAATGGCAATGGGCTGGTCAAGTTCAGAAAGTATTGGCTCTGCGATGCCCATGATAGAGAGGTCCGGCGAAATCTTGGGAAGGTCTATGTCCAAGGATGGATAATAAAAGACTGATGATGATGATGATTATGAATTATGAGTCATGTGGAGTCGCGCCTTTTTAACCGATCAGCCGATTCCTTTGTTTCTGAATTTAGCTTTTATATTTCAATTGCATCTCACTCAGCTTTTCAGCCTAGGAATTTAAACTTTGCTTGACGCCTGGCAAAATTCCATGCTGAACATTCTTAACCCAAACAATTTGAAATTCCTATCAGCATTGTTATCTGTTGAACATTTGTTAGTGCTATCTATTCTTGGACAGTTTTCGCTTGTTATTGTTTTAAAACTTGGTCGTTGAAACTAAGTGCAGACTCTCCCTGTATTTATCCAACAAATTTTCCAACGACTTTGATAATTCACTGAAACAAAACACGCATTGGATACTAATTTTGAATTTAATCTATTCGCATTTTAGCTAATTGGATAACATTCTTCACTTGACATTTTGATTTCAGCTAAATAACAACAATTCATTTGCTTACTTTCTTTCAATTGCACTTTAATTAAACAAAGCTCTTATTTTGAAATCCTAATTTCTGACTTGATCTTAATAGCGTGATCTAACATTCCATCGAATGAACACAGCATATTCTTTTATACACGTGCAACTCTTTCCTACTTAATTAATTGAAGATTAATTGATTAATTAGCGATCAATTGATTTTTCTGTTCCTAAAATCGATAGCAATATTTTTTTCTCTTTTCTGTTACTACAATTATTGACGATTCTAATCTTTCTAGCCATCGGTTTATACCCCACACATTGTCCAGTATGTAACACTGTCCCCCTCGAAGCTTCACCTGATTCCCGTTAACCGTACATTTCGGGAACACTTTCCTTTCACTGTTAGCTGCTTCCCACGGCATTGGATGATGATTCGGATTTACCGGTTTCAATTCAGAGCTGTCCAATACCCAGAGCGATTGCTGAGAGGCTGGGTGGGTGTATAGATTTGCGCCTCTCCCAAGAGTATTAGTGCAAAGTGAACAGAGCTTGACTTCGCCTCGCCGAGTCAATTCTCCTTGCCGTTACCAGCTCGGCCATCCCACACCTCGAACTGATGATTACCAACAATAACTTTAGAGATCTCAGCTTTCGAACTGAACGTGTCTTGAGATGGCATTATGGACAGCTGAGATTTCAGAAACTGTACCTGGATATCAGCAGGCTATAGTGTGCCCAGGTGGCAATTATTACTTAATTGCTTAGATATCCCGGTGACGTTATCCGGTTACCATCAGTCGATGGTAAGTAGCCTGCGCAAAGATCCGGGGTATTTGGGTGGGGTTAGTGGCTTGAAGGAACCAGACAGTGGCGCCCGTTCGTCGGCTCTGGCTTTGCTACTATGAATTATAAATAATTTCAATTAACCGCTGAGTGATGTACTTTTTCAGGATGTGCATGGCTTTAGTTCACTCCTGCTAATGAAGTTAGACGAGGGATGTGTATCCATTTGTGTTAGTCTGTCCGCCTGTCCGTTCACACGATATACCCAAAGGTTCTTAATTAGAAATTCTTTCACTCTTAGCATTATTTTCTATGATGCAGAAACAAAAACGGTATATCATGTGTGGAAACCTAATAGTTAGGTTTTTGTTCAACTTTTTTTCTCTTTCTTTTGTGTTATATCTATTTACTTCTGGCCAAAAAAATGTTAGAAGAGTTATTCAGTTGGGTTTGCCTGTCTAAACAATATCTCAATTTCTCAATGAATTTCTATTACATTTTCTAGAAGGATGGGCAATGAGCTAAGGATGAATTGATTGCATTCGAGACGGGTTCGGATACTTTTCATTTACGCTTACCACTCGTATATCGTTGCTATTTGTCTGTTCACACAATACCTCCAAACGTTTTCAACAAGTTTCAATTGAATTTTGTTGGAAGATGAGCCATGAAATGGGGAAAATGACATCAATTTTGGGGAAGGATCCAGGAATTCGTTTTTGATTGTGACATATTTGTATTATGTTGCACGGAGAGAGGTTAAAAACTGACGGCAAATAAAAATGCTAAATTTACACTTCAAGGGAATTAACTCGATATATGTCCATATTACAAGTATTGCATTCATCTCCCCTATTTTTGTTTCATATCTAATTTTCGTTCAGTTTTTACTTGGATTACGGTGTTAGCAGAGATGTGGGTTTGGAATGCTTTCTTATTAAATAAATAATCTTAATTAATTATCCCTTCAGTGATGTACTGTATAAGGGGTTCACAGCTTTAGTGTACCTCTGCCAATGGACTTAGAATATATATATGTATATATTCACTCGTGTCTACTTGTTTGCTCACGTAGTATCTCCCTAATTTCTCAAAGAATTTTAATTGATTTTTCTGGAAGGGTGGGGCAAGGGCTGAGAAAGAATTGATTGAATTTTGAGGGGATCCAGGATTTTTTTTCATTTTTCCCATGCTTTAATCTATTCACTCATGTTTGTCTATACAATATTTTCAAAGAATATCAATACACTTTCGTTGGTGATATGGCCATGGGATAAAGGAGATTTGGTTGAATTCAGGGGCGGAGCAAGCAAATATTAGACGTATATGAAATGATTTTCATCCAGTTAGCAGTGACCATGGTGTTCACAGAGGTATGCACTCTATGAATGTCTTCTAGTTTAATGAGAGTGCTGTTATGAGTATCCAAGCAAAACGATAACGAATAATGAAATAAGAAAAATTTGGCGCTTGCCGTAGAGCAATGTGTCAGAAGGTAATCTTTCACTGTAAAGAGTTCAATCTTTACTTGGTGACCCACTATTCTGGCCTTGTGTCTGACAAAGCGATGCTTAGTAATAAAAAGAATTCGTCGGGGCTGCTTAATGAATTACGCTTGGTTCATCGAACAGGGGTGGCCCGAGGAAAGCGTACTGATCTGGACTTTCCTAGAGTTATGTTTTCACTGGGAGCTCCACTCTTGTGGTTTCGTTGAGTGCTGGATTAAATATGTATGTATCATAATGAGTATATGCTATGCGCCCTGTATTTTCAAGGGCCCTGTGCTAAATTCTTTCAAGTCATCGGTTCCGACTCAGTGATTCTGCACATGCTCTATTACAAAGCATTATAGTGCCTTCAACTCTCAAGAAGGGCTTGGTGTTTGGGGTTAGCTATTTAAGTCAATTATCTCATTTGAACACTGTAATTAATGGACGTGTGGTATCTATTTGATAACATCTGGGTCGGCTCCTCTCACCAAGCACTTTCTACACTCAATAGCGTACAGATGCGAATGTTGGGACTAGTTGGTGATGAGCTTTTTTTTCTCCCCTATGCCCCAACCACTGTGTCATCGTTGCCATTTTGCAAGTTTGGCATTTTTCTACCGTTCCTGCCATGGAAAGTGTTCAAACGAATTCCCAGCCCCCCTCCTGTCCTGTAATTATCAGTTAAAACTCAGTCTGCAATTAAGACACCCCCACACTTCCTAGACACATCAAAGACTCGTCGTGCGTCCCATGCTTCTCCTCCATAATATAAGCAATGTGGAATAAACTCTCTTCTGAATGTTTTCCTGACGAATACAATCTCGTGCCTTAATCAATGTTTATCTTTTACGTTTTCATTACTAACATTTCATGTTTAGGCGTTTCCGATTTCAAAATTTCAACATCAACGTGGTTTACATTTTTATTTACTATTCTGTGGCATAAATAACTCCTTCCT
This sequence comes from Thysanoteuthis rhombus, assembly GCA_963457665.1. NCBI lineage: Eukaryota > Metazoa > Mollusca > Cephalopoda > Oegopsida > Thysanoteuthidae > Thysanoteuthis > Thysanoteuthis major. The sequence goes on along the minus strand of OY735210.1, from coordinate 33,560,431 downwards.
TACTAACCCTTTGATGTTAAAAGTAACCGGAAGTCCTTGTTTCGAATATTAAGCGTAAACAAACGAACAAAGACTAATAGAAAACAGAGAGAAATGATAAATAGAACTGGACATTCTGGACATCATAATGCTCTTACTGAAAAGTCTGACATATTTGGCATATAATCTTGCCGTATAACAAGTGAAACTAAGAAGCACTCAGAGGGTGCGTATACCTGCCAATACCATTGGGAAGGGGGTAATTGTACATGGATCTGACCCCAAATTTAATCACTTCTTCTCTAGTCTATTGTCCTCCCCTCTAAGAAATTTCATAGAAATTCATTGAGATTTCTTTTCGATTTATCATGTGGCCGGCCATGAAATTTTGGGCAATATTACGTGGTGTGGACATATCGAATTCTACGTAGGTAGGTAATTGCGCATGGATCCGACCTGAAAAGTAATCACTTCTTCCATAGCATATTGTCCACGCAACTGAATGCCTATTCCTCCCCAACTTCGTTGGCAGAGGTGAAAAAAAATTAATTACTTCACTATGCAAGTAACTAATTATGTTTCCATATAAATATATATATTTTTCAATTAATAACATATGCTACTGTCTCTGCACTATTTTAATCCGGTCCTGGCTTCGTGCTTACTTTTGTTATGGTATTTCAAACGAGAGAGGAATCTTTGATTCTAAGAACTGTTAAGTTTTAAAGTATCACCAAAGAATTTCAAAGACAACGAAACAGACATTTGTCAGGAAAGCACTTCACTCTTCGTGGATGGTTCTAGTGTCTCAAACCTTTGAAAGAGGGAGAGGGAGGATCTATGGGAGAGGGAGAGCGAAGAAGAAATAAAAGAGTGTAAAGGGAGCTATAAGAGAGAGTTCAAAATATAGAAGAAAAAGAGAACAGTTACAGAGAGAGCGAGAGGGCAATTAGAGAGAGAGAGTGAGATAGACAAGGGAGTGAAAAGAGAGCAATAAGAGAGTACAAAGAGAGAAAGGGTGTGTGAGAGAGAGTGCTAAAATAGGAAGAATGCAACAAGAGAAAGGGAGAGCGTAATAAAAGAGAGAAACACAGCACTATTAGGGAGAGAGAAATACCAATGAATGAAAGAAAGCAGTGCTATGAAATAGGGGTGCAATGAGAGAGAGGAGAAGAACAGAAGAGAGAGAAAGTACAGTGAGCATGAGAAACGAGAGGTTGATTAAAAGCTGGGCGGAGATCAAATGGACTGAAATGATCAAATGAGAACTTATGGAGATATCGTGTGGACAGTTATGATCGTATACATAAATGCATGAGAAAAACAGAAAATATCACTCAATCAACAATTTAACCATCTCTTTTTTTACCCTGACAAAATTTAACCTACGCTTTCTTCACTCCACAAAATTTAACCAACTCTTTCTTATTCCACAAAATTTCATTGAAATTCTATGTGTACTTTCGGAATATCGCATGGATAGACTGGTCAGAAGACAGACACAACCGAATGCATATAGCTCTCAACCTTCGTTGTCATCGGTAATTTAAAAAAAATCATTTGTTATTGTCGATCCTCATAGGGGCTGCTGGCTTTCTCTAGCAACTAATCGGCACTTCTCGCTCCTCAAAGAAGAGATACAACAAACAAAACTGGGGGGGTGAGGACTAAAAGAGAGAAAGAGAGAGAGGACATCGGAGAGTTAAGAAGAGAGAGAGAGAGAGAGAGAGAGAGAGAGAGAGAGAAATAAAGAAGGAGGAACAGATGATAAGAAAGACCGGGAAAGAATTATTTTTTGAAAGCAACGGAAGTTCACGTCAAATTTCTATCTAATATATCACAAAAACACTTCTAAAAAAATGACCAACTGAAGATACATCTAGCAGATGTTATAGGGTTGGCATTTTAGGTGTACGCATTTCGTACTTGTGTGGTAAGCTAGTTCCTTTTGATAAGTTGTTTTTAAACATGTGAATAGAAATAGAGTTAACTGTTTTATCTGAAAGGATGCTCCAGTATGAAAGGAATCTTGATGCTGTAAATTATAAAAGATGACGGCATTTATGACTATGACCTCTGTTTATTGTTCTCAGTGTTCTTTGTTGCATGCGCGCCCTCTGCTTGCATTTCTTATAGTAAGTATCTGTGTCCGTCTTCACGATTTGAAACCTCCTGAGTGACATTTACGAAACACGAAGCGAAAACAAAGTTGTTTTTAATGCGAATTTGGCTTTCTTTTTGTAACATTTAAGAATCGTGAACGAAAGAGAGAGAGAGAGAGAGAGAGAGAGAGCGAGAGAGGTGAACGCCTTCTTCATCTGAATCCATACCTTCAAGGGCGGAAAGGAATCGAGTAACAAGTACAAGTCAGAACCAAACCGATAGTATATCATTCCATGTTGCTGTGAGTAAGCATGAGCGTGTGTAGAATATGGAAATGAAAGGAGATCATGTGAGATTAGTTAGTCGTTCAATAGAAACTGTCACGTGACCAGTGTCTTTTGTAGGGGGTGATCAAACAAAAAATTGGAAAATGGTCAATCAATAAATAAGGTTACTTCACTCGCCTTTCGGAGGTAGTGCTCACCAAACCAAGTCTTAATAAGAATTAAAAAAAACAACCTCAGAACTCATAAGAACAAACGAGTGGATACAAACTTAAGAGCACAAACTTACATCTAACCTCTTCCACTAAAAACCTATTTTGGGGGGTAATTTTGAGAAAAGAGGTTATTAGTAGACATGATAAGGAGTATATGTTTAAATTTCCAGCCTTGTAGCTCCATTGGCGGTCTGCACATCAGCCCACCAGCCCACCGGCCATCGATGGGAGCCAAAACGAAGAAAATGAGTCAAGATGGGTCCTTCGGGGGAGGAGAGAGAGAGTGAGAGAATCAAAGGGAGAGAGATTCTGTGAGAACACGAACGTTGAAAATTTCTGCATTCGAATGGAGAAGGGGAACAAAAATCTTCTTTGTTGAATAGCAGCCGGCATGAAACCCATGAAATTCCCCCGAAACTATGCTACGAAAGCAGACTAAACAAATATGTTCTGTGTGTCTGTCTGTCAGTCAGAGTGTACGTGTGTGTGTGTTACGTTTTTAATAAGTGGCAAACGAATACATGCAGCAAGATATGTACATCCAGTACTATGAATAAACACACACACTTTTTATATATATATATGGAGGGAGAAAGAAAGAAAGAAAGAAGCTACAGATTTGTGTCCTCAGACGATATGATATTGAGTGAGTAGAGAGAAAAGTCAAGAAGCATCATGCAAAAAGCGAGAGAGAGAGAGAGAGAGAGAGAGAGAGAGGGAGAGAGAGTGAGAGAGAGAGAGAGCGAGAGAGAGAGAAACAGAGAGAGAGAGAGAGAGAGTATATGTAAAAAGAGAGATTAGATTCGGCGAGATAGATTTTGATGAGGGAGATACTAGATGTGAAGAAAGATGTTAAGAAAGAGGGGTTAGATGTGAAGAGAGAGAGAGAGAGAGAAAGAGAGAGAGAGAGAGAGAGAGACGGGTCAGATGTGAAGGGAGAGAGTGGGTGATGGATGTGGACAGTGAGAGAGGTTAGATGTGAAGAAATACAGATTAGATACGGAGAGAGAAGGAGTGAGAGAGGGGGTAGATGTGAAGAGATAGAAGAGAGATCTAACAAGAGAATATGGAGAGAGAAAGGGAATGAAGAAGAAAGGAGAATAGAATAAAGTTGCAGACAAGATAGAAGGTATCAAACTCTTAGTCGAAAGAAATTACAAATCTTACAGATATCCTTAATCACTGCCTCCTTATCTAAAATTATCTAGAAAATAGATCTTTTCATCTAAAACTATTTGAAAAAATCTTTAATCTAAAGTTATCTATAAGTAAATAGATCTTTCATCTAAAATCATCTAAAAGAAATCAAGCTTATCAAAAATTATCTAAAATAAATAGATCTTTTATCTAAAGTTATCTAAAAGTTCTCTTATCTAAAATTATCTAAAAGTAATAGATAATTTATCTTGAATTAACTAATTAAATACCACCACAGGATTTGGGCATTATCGGTCTAAAATGATCACAGAGATCGCAAAAGGCATCTTTTTGACCCCTCCCCTCTCCAAAAAACCCAACACATTTTAAATGGTGTATGGTGGTGCACTAATGAACATTTTCAACGCTGTAGTTTCAAAAATGTGATCAGGAGTGTCTGGAGATACACACACACACATACACACACACGGACACTCAAAGGGAGAAGAATCAGTAGTCCTCTCAGCTGGTTGGTCGGATGGACCAGCTGTGAGGTTACAGTGATTTCATATTGAAATTAAGGAAAGAAAAAGTATTCCTTTTGAGGTTACGACACTAAATAGAGGAACCTATAATCAAATGGGGTTCCGAGTCCCAAGTACATCATTATCAATGGTGTGCCGATATCCGATAAACATGACACCCGTGCATTCATAATACCGACGGAGCATTCATTTGGCGGTTACCGTAATAAAAGGACGAAGCAACTGTTGAATGGGGTTCAAGGAATATCATTACCAAAGAGATGCCGATATCCGATAAACCTGACCCCTGGTAAACATGGCTCGGGGACCTCCGTGGCATCAGACGAAAGAAATAAAATTCAATCAGTTTTTCCTTCTCCGTCATTTGATTCTTCATTCAGTTGAAGTGACCAACATGAACTTTGCTGGATTTACATTCCAGATATCAAAGTATGACCTTCTTGATAGCGATACTTTTCTTTATCCCTTTGCGTTTTCATGAGTTTTAGTGGAATCTCGAAAACCCGTTGGATTACCCTTTGAGAGAAAAGTGCTGTGATCTGATATGTCCAGAATGGATATTGAATTTAGAAGTCCAATCGCAAACGGACTTTATACGCATTTGCAAGTAAATAAAGAATGAGGAAAACTCTGACCTAAATTAAACCACTTTCTTCACACTGTCTTTCTTTTTCAGGTCAAATATAGAATCTTAACTCCAACTTTGATTAAAGTCGGAGGCGCAATTTTCAGATAACACCGGAGTGAATTTTCTAATTAAATCAAATCAAGGATACCCGTGATTGTACTTCTTCACAATATTCTTTAATGTTGTTGAAGGCGTATGAATCGTAAATTTCATCCTTGTTTTGATTAAATTAAATTCAGTTTCGATTGTTGTATAATCTGAAAATTTGTGCTTTTGATTCTAATCAATTCTGAGGTCCGGATTCGACATTTGATCCTTTTTTTCTGTGACAAGCATCACCCCACCTCGGTGACAGGCAAAAAGAATTCACTTGCACATGCGCACTGATATTTTTCATGTATCAGATTTTCTTCTATGGAAAAAAAAATCTCTCATTCCGATTTCACACACCTTCTGGGAAAAATTCTTTCACACCAATTTCAGCGATGCAAAACTAGCAGTAGTTAATTAGTAGCCTAAATTTACTTAACAATTAAGCAGCACAGGCTTTGCTTAATGGATATTGGTGACGTGTTCATTCATATTACGGCAAGGTTTTCTTAAATTCACACACACACACACACACACACACACACACACATATATATATATATATATATATATATATATATATATATATATATATATATACTTTAGCAAGTCCATCGCGTGTCACCTAAAAACACGCGTGGCATTGGTTTGCCAGCACTGGCTTACAGTGTACTCAATTAACCACTGAGAAATTTGTCCTAATAGAGATTTCACTACACTCTTTGTTCATTCTAGGATCTTCAGTGTGTGATTCAGACGTGCAAACCAATTAACTATTCGAGCAGACTGAGTAAGTTCATGTCTCCCTGTTATCATTTCATCCTCTGACACATGCCTGTCTGACCTTGTGTCTGACTTGGTTAGCCTTGTCACTGATAACCTAAAATTAGGGCAAATGCAATAAATTTATAACCAAAAAATACAACACTGTATAATTGTTTAAGAGCGATATAATATCAAATATGAAAGATAAGCTCTAGGTGAGTCTCGAACTTGCATCCTTCTAACCTCAAGATCCGCAGTTTGAGGCTGAAACACGTTGCTATCACATGACCTCACGTGAGTTCACGTGAGTTTTAGAAATGTGCAGGCCAGTTGAACGATTATTTGAAATGTTAGGAGACACGCTGCTGTAACAGATGCAGCGTCATATCCCGATTTTTTGCTGGTCTGCTCACGCAACTTCACGTCTCACATTATCTGTTTCCGCACACACTTGCTGGGCGCATGATAGCGTGAGGTCGTATTTTCTCTCGTCGTAGACATTCCATATTTGGTGACCACATGTAAAATCACGTGAGGTGTCGTGACAAGAGTGATTCCTACAACTGTTTTTCATAGTTTCGACGCCTCGTGAGTTTTCGCAAGTTCACGTGACATAATAGAAACGTGTTCCCGACTTTACTCACTAAACACTGACGATCCGAGTAATTGCGATGAAAAGCATCGAAAATTAAGATGATGAAAATATTAACCAAAAATCAATTATCATGGTTGATAATATTTCATCAATTAAAATGTAAAATCAAGATAATATTACTACAACTGATACTACTAGTGTTCATGAAAATAATAACAAATATGTTTCCGAGTGATCGGCGTAAATGAAAAGTAAGTCTGTATGATTAGATCTGATTTTCTGCAATCCGTAAGGTTCTCATAGCTCAAGTGATAGAGCAGCTGGTGCTGACAACCGGGCTTTCTAAGGAAAACGAATAAATAGATAAATAAATTAAAAAGTCTGTTTAGTCACTCGATAGAAACTGTCACGTGACCATCATCTTTTGGCAGCATGACTTTTTCGAGTGATCAATTGAAATTTGGAAAAAAAGGACGACAAACGAGCGTGAACGCATCTGAGTATAAGGTAATATACCAATTTAGCATAACATACATTGCAAATTGACCCCCTCCCTAAATACCTATTTAAGAGGGGAATTTTCTTGAATGAAAAAAGTAAATGTTAAAATCTTAACCTGTCTAGCTCCATTGGTGCGGCCTGTACGCGTGATACATACATAACCAGCCTGCCAGACCCACCTGAAAACTGGAGAAACTCATATTGACAGTTTTGATGTCAGTTTTGGTTGACGTTTCCTTATAATATTGTTTGTAAGAGCATCTCAACTGACTGCGATTCATCCTAAGACAGTTCAGTGGTGAAAATTATGGTGGTCCTGGGTGATTCCTGTTATAACTTAGAAAGTTATAAGGACTTGGTCTATGTGGAATGCAATGACATAGCTCAAAAAACAATTAAAATATTGTAAAAATGTGAAATCGTATATTTTGACATAACAATGAAGATTACGTTGTAGAATTTCTCGAAAATTTATGTCTGATCACACATCAAAATACCTAGAGTTAAGTTAAGACGTAACAAACTTGAATAGGATACTTGAATGATTAAAAATAAATTAGCAAAAATAATAGCTTTAGATTCCTTAATGCTTCATACATAAAGAACACTATCATTTTTACGGATATACGCTAGGAATCAAATAAACCACAACCCAATAATGAATAATACATTAGTTCCTCATGGCAACTGAGATATTAATATTACATTTCTTAGCAACTTGGGGATTATCAAATAAGTGTTCAACATAATTTTCCCGGTTAATGTCCGAAACACTTCAGAATATTTCAGAACAACTCCCAATAGTTTTCATTTTTCTCAACAAGCTTTTTATTTTTAGTTTATTTTGAAACAATCTCCAGATGTGAAAAGGTTTAGCAACACAGTTTAAAAAAAAAATTTCTTTTGTTACTCCACAAGAAAATAATTTTTGGTGGTGAATCTTTTAAGGCGAATGCTGAGAATTCTGATTGTTTTCTGTTACCTTAAAGCTAAAATAATTCAACGACGAGTTAGCAAAATATTTTCAGGCGTTTGTTAGTTGCTAAGTCTGGAAAGATATTGTCTGGTTGCCAGAAAGTTAGGTACACTCTGCCTGCTTATTCAGGAATCTAATCGTGGGTTGTGGTAAAATACAGGGGGCAGCAGGAAGCAACGAGAAGTAAAGCAAATATGCCATTAATTACTGGTAATTATTGCACGAATCAATCAATGAATTTAGCCCTAAATTATTTTATGAATCACGACAAATCTTTGCATAATTCTTTTGATAAATTACTTTTGCTTTTCGATACGAGAAGCAAAAGGAAAAAACTAGAAGCAACGAGAAGTGGAGCAAATATATCATTTATTACCAGTAACAATTGATCTATTCAATGAATAACCCTGACCCTAATCCCAGCCCTAAATTATTTGAATAATCATGGCAGACTCCTTAATGAAAGCTTTTTAAAAATATATTACCTTCGCCTTTCGTTACGAAAAGCAAAGAGAAACAGCAAACTGATATTTTTCTCCCAGAGAATTTTGAAATACTGAAATACTTTATCACGTTATGTTGAAAAAAATGTACAAGTATGGATAATTTTGATAATAATGGATTTAGATCTCATGAATAGAAATGAATTGATTTGGAAGTTATCAGTTCAAATGTATAGAAGAGGTTGGGAAAAATATATAAATGAAATGTGACTGTATCTCTGTGCTGGTAAGCTTGTAATTACTTTGGTCATTTTTCATACATTTTTATAACTTGGATATATGTATATTTTAATGTTGAAAATATATTTCTAAATTGCTCTCAGAGATTCCTGTACAGCTCTTTGTGTTTTATAAGTAGAATGCAAGCGAAAGAAATGTATCCTTTATTATCAGTAACAATCGCACTAATCAATGAATAATACTAACCCTAACCAAAACCCATTTGATTTATCAGCAAAAACCTAAAAAGCTTTTTTTTAAAAGTTTGCATTTGCATTGCTTCTCGTTACTTTTCATATTTTATTGGAACCATCGTTTTTGTCAAAAATATTTCTTCATTCGGTTTTATCATTTTCTTTTTTTTCTCTCTCTCTTTGTAGGTAAGTGAAGTTCTGAAGTTTATTTACTGAAAATAGCGGTACCAGATTGGAAATGAAGGTTTGCAGTCAGGTTAGGAAATGTTTTGGGTTATAATTGTTATTATCTTTTTCTTTGCTAACGTTATGATGAACAGTAGCGAATCATGTTTATCCTCGCAGTGTTTATCCTGTGAATGTTTGATCCTGCGCCATTATGGTTGACTAGATCTGTTATCATTTGCCATGTGTGTTAAACTGAGTTATCGGTTGATTTATTTGTTCACTGCTGGGGCCCTGCATCCAATCTCATGATCTCATTTCATTGAGATTTACCCTGTATGTTTCATCGTTGATCTGATCCCTGATCCTTGACCTGTCTGGCTTGGTTTAACCTACCAGGAACATAGACATCTGTCTGATTAGTTTTCCGGGTCACTTTTCCCCCATTTTTTTTATACTCGAAAAAGTCGTCCGACCCCTCTTGATCTTTCGACTTCGAAAGATTACAATTTAAACCCCCGATGAACCATGCTCAGACTATGTATGCAAGGCAAAATCGGATCAAGTGATGAAATATAGACTAAGAAGTCGAAATTCGATCACAAAAACGTCTGAATTTTGTGCGATTCAAACTAAAGGATCAACCCAGCAAACACATTGCAAATTGAAGCCCCCTTCCCTACTAAAAAAACATATTTGTGAGGAATTTTAGAAAACGAAATGAAAAAAAAAACAAACACAAAAATGATCAAGCAACTAATTCGCATGTATGGCTTTTATATGGTTATAACTGAAAGAAATTTGCTACTAGCACCTGCAGCCAATTCTACCGCATGGTATTAGTAGTTGTAGTTGTATTAACGGTGGTGGTCTTCCCAGCTGTTGTATTAACTTACGTACATCTAGTTATTAGTGAAGTGCATTGCAGGAAGTGAACAAAAAACTACAGACAAGTCCTATTTCCATGGTATTTAACTCATTCTGACTACAGTAAACGTTGGGCTGCCTTTGTGTAACACTTCAGGAACGTCAAACTATATTGCCATCACAAACAATGGAAGATGAAACAAGTATCAATCAAAAAAAATTTTGATCTCTTCTCTCATCTGTGCGAAGATATGGTTGAAAATGTCAAAAAGCCACGGGTAATCCCTATGAGTAAGAGGGATAAGAAAAGAGAGATAGCACTTGCGTTCATCCATAGCGCAGAAAGTCAAGCTAGTGGAGAAACTGGACCAGGTGTATCCCAAAATCAGAAATCAAAAACACTCTTTATTCTACCAGCATGACGTATTTATTTCTTAAAGCTACTATTACCACTACTATTGCTACTATAACGGGCAGCTGAAAAATCAAATCTTCTCCACTATTAATCCATTGATAGGTGGGAAGAGATGGATTCATGCTCTTCCTAGGGGTATAAATTCGAAGTGATCGCTAACCGTTTGGCCAACCGCTTCTCCACTCCACCCCATTGTGACGTCACGAATTTGATCACTTCTTCCCGATTTCATTTCAAGTGACTGTGAGAATTTCGCTTGGAACCTCGACGAATCAGATCGGGTTGCTCGACCAGGAAGAACTGAAGCTGAACAAATTTAAAAAATCTGATCAAACGATTTCGAGGCCCAAGAAAATATCGTATCTTTTTTATTTTTTTTTCGAAAATGAATCAGCAGAGTTTTTTTCCGAGACTAAAATAAATAAACATACTTCAGTCGAATTTTTTTTTCAACTGCAATGTGAGTCGACAGTTCTATGAACGGGTAAAGATTAATGTTAAGACCAGATTTAAATTGGTTAACAGCGTTTGTGAGGAATTAAATGATCCAAAGAGAGAATGAATAAAGAGAGATAGTCAGCGTTCGTAACAAAAGAAGCTGTTTTGATTAGAGGTGCAGATAGTAAGAGAGAGTATTTTTTTCCTTTTTTTACGCCACATCACATCATATTATTCCATTTTTATTGATGCTTGTCTCTGAAGAAATTCACTTTCGGGATCTTTCTTAGATCTGCGCCCATTTTATATAGTACGATTATCATTATTATTATTATTTTCTTAATTTTCTCACCAGTTGCCTGTACGTCACCGCTGGAGACTAAGTGACTGCAAGTCTCCTGCCCTCTTCTTCACACTTTCACTGTCGACAGCAGCGCTGTGGATTATGCTTTCACATGAGTTGCCTGGTAATTATCATTGAAGACAGTGACAGTTCTCCCCAGTTCTCCAGCCTACCACTCATATCACCCTCACATGTCACAGCAGTGTGATTTGTACTGTCTCCACCATACTTTTTTCTTGGCTGTTAGGCCAGCTGGTGATTCGTGCGGTCCCTGGTAGTACTGTGGTCTGTATAGCCTCAATCATTACTCTTATCCCCAGTTTCTCCAATTTCATTTTCAGTGTCTTTGGAACGGTTCCGAGTGTACCTACTACTACTTGTACTACCTTGACTTTCATGTTCCACACCCTCAGTTCCCTAACCAGGTCTTAGTATTTCCCTAGTTTTTCACTCTCTTTCCTATTTACTCCGTGATCCACGTCTATTATTTGGCAGATTTTCCTTCCCTTGTCCACGATTATCAGGTAGGATCTTCTTCCTTCTAAGGAAGTGGGGTCAGTTTGGATGTTGGAGTCAAATAATAATTTATAGTTTCCATTTTCCCGGGTTGTTTCTGGTTTGTGCTGATATCATTAATCCGCATGGTTGAGTCCCATTCGTTTGCTTAGTTCCCCTTGTATCACTGTTGCTACCCTGTCGAGTCTATTTTTATGCTCTTTCTGAACTAGTTGACTACATTCACTGGTTTATATGGTTTACGGTCTCATCCCTTTCTCTGCTTTGGTGGCATTTGCTGATTGTTTGGGCTCTGCCGATTTCCGCCTTGATATAGTTTGTCCTGATGCATTTGCTTTGGGCTGCCATAGTGAACGATACTATTTCTCTCTTAAGGTTTCCTTTGCGAAGCCATGTTCATTATTATTATTATTATTATTATTATTATTATTATTATTATTATTATTATTATTATTATTATTATTATTTGCAATATCACACCAGTTGCCTGGTGGTAACCGCTGGAGTTTGAGTGACAGCAAGTCTCCTCAAGTCTCCAGCCCTCCTCTCCTAGTACTCACAGGTCGCAGTATTACTGCGATTTACAGTTTCACTCTGGTTGCCCAGTGGTTATCGCTGAAGGCCGAATGTCAATAAGTCTCCTCAGCTAAAATCTCCTCTCTCTTTCGCCTATCATGTCAGTGCTACAATTTGAGTTTCCGTTTTCATTTCCCTTCCTCTGTTGGGTCACTATTGACAGTTAGCGTTGCAGTCCTTATATTTCTAGCACTTTCCTCAGTATCCGTGCAGTTCCCAGTAGTGCTGTGGTCTGTACAGTCTCAATCCTTCCCCTAATCCCGATCTCCTCTAGTCTCACCTTCAGCGTTTTTGGAACAGTTCCTAGTGCGTCCACTATGACCGGTACTACCCTAGCTTTCATGTTCCACATCTTCCTCAATTCTCTTGCTAGGTCCTGGTATTTTTCCCGTTTTTCACTCTCCTTCCTCTTTACTCTATGGTCTGCAGGTACAGCCACGTTTACTATTTGGCAGGTCTTCCTTTTCTTGTCTACAATTACCAAGTCCGGTCTTCTTGCCTGGATGAGGTGGTCAGTTTGGATGTCAAAGTCCCAGAGTAGTTTGTGATTGTCATTCTCCAAGACTGCCACTGGTTTGTGCTGATACCATTTTTCCACATGGTTGAATCCCATTTGTTTGCTTAGTTCCGAGTGTATCATCGTTGCTACTCTATCGTGTCTATGCTTATACTCCTTCTGGGCGAGTTGACTACATTCACTAGTTATGTTGTTTACTGTCTCATCTCTTTCACAGCACGTGCGGCATTTGCTGTTTGTCTGTGTTTATTATTATCATTTGCATTTTCACACCAGTTGCCTGGTGGTCACCGTCGCAGACTGAGTGAGAGCAAGTCTCCTCAAGTCTCCAGCCCATCGCTTCGCACTCTCACAGTCCACAGCAGTGCTGCTGATTACTGATTCATACCAGTTGACTGGTGATTATCGCTAGAGGCTGACAGTGAGTCTCCCCAGGTTTCCAGTCCTCTTCTCCTATAGTCCTCACCTATCACAGAAGCGCTGTGGTTTGTGCCGTCTCGACTATGTCTTTGTCTTGGCTGTTAGTCTATTGCTAACAGCTGGGAATCATAGATCTCATTTTTCCAGTACTCTCCTCAGTATTTTGCCGTTCCCAGTAGTAGTGTGCTTTTTATTATTATTATTATTATTATTATTATTATTATTATTATTATTATTATTATTATTATTATCATTATTATTATTATTATTATTATTATTATTATTATTATTATTGATATCATTTTCATAGCAGTTTCCTGATGATCATGACTGGAGACTGAGTGACAGCAAGTCTCCTCAAGTCTCTAGTCCTCCTCTCGATACTCTCACAGTCCGCTGCAGTGCTGTTGTTTGTAGTTTTACACCAGTTATCTGGAGGTCATCGCTGAAGGCTGTGGCAGTAGGTCTCATCAGATCCCCAGTCCCCTTTTTGTCGCCTCACATATCAGAGTAGTGCTGTGCTTTGTACTGTACCGATCTTCCCCAACTTTTTCTCACGCATGCTCTTGTCATTCAAGCTGTTTGGTCATTGCTGACAACTAGCTGTCGTGAATCTCATATTTCCAGCACCCTCCACAGTATCCGTGGAGACGCCACTAGTGATGTGGTCTGCATAGTCATAATTCCTCCTCTTATCTTTAGTTCCTCCATTTTCTCCATGCCTTTGGCATAGTCTCACTTGCGCATGCTGTTATTGGTGCTCCCTCGATCTTGATGTTTCACACTTGCCAAGTCCTGATATTTTTACTCTCTTTCATATTCTTTCGCTTGGATGGTATGGTCGATCTGGATGTAGGATTTCAACACAAAAAAAAACATTTTTGTAATAATAATAATAATAATAATAATAATAATAATAATAATAATAATAATAATAATAATCTCTTGATTGTAGAGTCAACGCATTCTTCGATACTAATAAGTCCTCTTCCTTCTTTTTGCATATCATCATCTCACAGATGTAAAGTTTAATGCATTGTCATCAGTTTTCTTGTTTTGTAGTCCAGGATTCTGATTTCCTCTCTTGTCCAGTTTAAGAAGGACCTGTCCAGGTATTTATTGCTTTAGTGAAGTTTATATTGCGGACTTTGGTTTCTAGTATTTTCTTGTTTTCCGGAGGTATTCCCTGTTTACTTTTTTCTTCCTCTCTGCTTGGCAGCGTCTGCTTCCTAATACCCAGGTACTTGTAATATTTTTTCTCGTTGAACGTTCTAATGGTTTCCACGTTGGGTGGCAGATTTCTAGCTACGACAAGTGGAGAATGAGGAAATCATAACTAGGTGAATCGTACACTCGTCAGGAATGTTGCATTTATTACAAGTTTCTTCTCCAAGAGAAGTTTCGCTCTTGCGTTCCGCCTCCCACCTTCCTCGGCAATAATCATTTTTAATTTACGATTTTAAAAAAAATGTTTGGATGAAGGGGCAATTTTAAATTTGGTAAAATGTAATTCCATATCCCTGCAATTCGATAGACAAAGTTTTCCTGCTGGTTTTTTTTTTCCTCAATTTTTCCTGTTGGTGAATGCGTTTTTGCAAAACTGGGTCCTGATTGTGTAAGAACTGTCCGACGACGAGAGAAATTTAATACAAATCTTAAAAGAAAAACATTGACTGTCAAATTTGATAATACGTACTCACTTATAGAAAGATGGCTGCCCAAATATACGTTAAATATGTGTGTATACATGTTTATTGTATTAGATATACATATATTGTTGGGTGTATTCATGTATTTGTTTGACACTTATAAAAAACATTATACACATGCACACACACACACACACACACACACACACACACTCAAACACACACACACTCAAACATACGCACACAAACACATATATATTACATATCTATATCATATGGACAGACGATAACGCTTGTATAACAGAAATTAAAAGTACATTTTCAAGCAAAGGATAAAGCCATCATATTCAAATTTAGGTAAGAGACTGTGACTATTTTTAAACTCTCTAATGTATTCAGTCGACGATAGTTTAAAAACTACCAGAAAACTTAGACGAACGCCATTTTGAGAGAGAAAAAAAAAAAGCTCATAACTTGACGAGCCTGGCTCAATTTTGAGGAATTTGCAAACTATAATTAATCACTTGGACCCTTGAAACTAATTTACTGCAACCAGAGACTCTATTTCTATGCGTCGGTTCAGCTTCCACGTATTTATCATCTGCTTTCCTCCTTTCTTTTTTATTATTCGAATCGCTGAATGCTTGGATTTCGTCCACTTAGAATGTACTTTTGCTTTCATGTTTATTTATAGTGATTTTTGTGTCTGGAGAAATCTTTCTTTTCAAAAGCCAACAAGTACAAACAAACCGTCATCTATTTGTTTGTCTCTCTCTTTACAGAAATACCCATTTGTTTATCCCATGTTTATCTTGGTTATCGACAAACAACGAAAAAAAAAATAGCAAATAACTAACATTTGTGTCCATAATTTTGAAAAGAATCATTAATATCCGAACTAATTCTTCTTGTTGAACGTTCTGACTGTCCTATTTTACGGCCTTCTCTAGGTGCAATATCCCTTTTCCAGTAGTGCAAAGCAAAAAATAGTAGTAAATAGAAATGTTGATCGTTAACAGCATTGCTTGTAAAATAAGTTATTACATCTTCAAAAAACACGTGCAGTTTGCTCTGCTGACAAGGTGAGACAACTCTAGTTACATCTTGTCTTCTTTAGTCCACAAAGATTTGTATTTGTCTGAAAAAATCATACAAATATCTGTTTTGATAAATGAGTCAAATAAAAAAATGTGAAGTTCGATGAAATTAATGGTAATTAATAATAGGTTGCTTTGCACAAGGTTTCGAGTAAGGCTCATTGCTATCATCGGGATAGAGTCAGCCGATGAGACGTCAAATGACTGGTCCATTTACGTAGTTATAAACACAGAAAAATGTCTGGATTGGTCTGCTATGCGCATCACTGTCTCACATGATGTAACGGGAGATACCTTTTGTTATTCCGACCTCGGCTAGCTGCTTCCCTCCCGCAGTTCTGATCAACTTTCCAGTTCTTCATAGATTTCAGTCTGGAGTTTTCAACTTGTTTTTAGATTCTTGAATCGTCAGGTATGATATTATCCACGAATATCAGATCATATCGTAAATCTTTTTGTAATTCAACCACGCCAAGTCAAGGTTCTTCTTTCTAGTTATAACTTCTTTCGCAATATAATGAGCGATGATTTGCAGAACACTCGGTCCTCTGATTCCATTCCGCCATCCTTTCTGTCCCCCAAAGAATAGTTGTCGATTTTCTTTCGTCAAACTCAAAAACAGGAGTTTTGTCAAAGTCCAGACCTGGAGTTGACTTTTTTTTCTACCGTCCTAAGAGAAAGAACAACGAGAGCAATATTCACTGAAATTGGGGGCATAAATCAACATGAAAAATTCACGTTCCACTTCAGTAATTCTTAGATACTAACGAAAGTTCATCACACAGGATATTTCATTCTAATAAATGAATACATATACACAAAAAATAAATATTTTTATATATTTTTTTCAATTTGTAATGGAAAAAATACAAAAGTTGCCGTAATCATCTTACGTCGCAATCCTGCCGCAGCTAGTCTTGTTGTTATTATTATTATTATTATTATTATTATTATTATTATTATTATTATTATTATTATTATTATTATTACAAGCAAATACCCGTCAAAAATGACGGGATTCTTTGTGTATGGATCGTCATTAAGGAGCCTAAATCTATTCTCTATATTTGAGAGGTTTTTTAAGTCTTAAGTCAACTCAAACTGTTTCAAAAGTCTCAAGAGTTTTTATGAAGTAATCTTCATTGTCATGTCATTATAATAGAAAGGTAAATTATTCAATGATATGCGTTTGAAAAAAATTAGCATGTATGCTTATTGAAGGTGTAGATTATTATGTCTGGTGGTTATTGTTTGAGTTGGAGTCATACAATCTCCTCAAATTACCAGCACCTTTCTCAGTATTGACGCAGAACTAACAATGCTGTGATCTAGACAGTTGCAGTACCTTCTCGAATTCCTTTTTAATCTAGAGTTTTTGACAAGTGTGCCGACTATCATAGGTATGATTCTTTTATTTGGCTTCAGAACAAGAAATGATATCAAATTTTCAAGAAAGTCTTTTAACAGATCCTAATACTTGGGAAAATCTCATTTCTAGTCGTTTGTTTATTGCTTTATGTCATGCTAAAGTAGAGAAAAGGGGTAAAGCAATTGTGCTAGTGTATTCGCGTACAATAAAGCGAACAACAGACATAAAGGTGGGGGAGTGAATCAACCCTGTCTGTCTGTCTGTCTGCCCGTGTCTTCATCACTAATGTGGAAATTTACTGATCGTTTTGCTTCGTTTTTGCTCCGAAAAATTTCATTTGCCTTCAGAACAAATACAAAATGATGCCAACTTCCAAAAGGAGACATTGAAGAAATAAGTAACAGGACTGCTTAATCACGTGACCAATGTCTTTTGGCAGTCTGTCGTATTGGGGTGACCAATCAGAAAATTGGAAAGAGAGATAATCATTGAATAAGATACTTCACTTTCCTCTTGTAGGGCAATGATCACTAAAAAGTCAGAATTTTTATCGACAAAAGCAAACGAGCGTGAACGTCACCGGAACCAAGGGACGAATTTAGCATAAACCTATATAGTAAATTGAAAGCCCAGTAAAAACTTACTTCCACACTATTCTCCGCTGCCAGACAAGGTCCTGGTATTCTCGATTTTTAGCTCTCTTTATTTGCCCCTTGTTTTCTGCTAGCAACGTCAACGATCTGACTGGGCTTTTCTTCTTTGCTTACTAACGACTATCAAATCCGGTCTCCTCCCTGGGATGGTGTGACCGACCCAGATGTCAACGTCTTATTCTTTTTTTTTTCAACGGCAGCCTCTGGTTCATGCTGTTACCCTTTGTCTAGATGGCCAAAGCTAAGTTGTTTGCACAGTTGTCAGTGTATGGCTATCCTACTCTCTCATTTGTATGTGTGTTTTTCTTGAAATCATTTTTGAACCAGCTTGTTGCATTCGTTCGTTGCTGAGTTGGACGTTCGAGTAAAAATCTGGGGAGGAATTATGTTTACTTTTTGAGTAAGGTTTACACCCAGAGCCCCTGAGAGGAATTAAATAAGGTGGTGCAGAGCTATTATCGCTCCCTCGTCCTTTAGCCATCACTTCTTTCATCTTTCGTCATTCTGTGTTTCATAGTACTGACATATTCTAATAGATAATATATCGCATCGAATTGGAACTTTCGATACGCAGCTCTTGCCAAGAAACCTTCGAGTCCCTGTAAGCCTCTGAGTCCTGGTGAGATGCAATGGCTGCATCTTCTGTCAGAGGCCTTGGATGCATCTTAGCATTGCATCAAAGGGCAATTTTGTCAACATGTGGATGATTCACTGATTCGAGGCCTCTGGGAGCGAAATGTTTGCCAGGAACTGGAAAATACGAAGCCTTCGTTTGTTTTTGTAACATTACGGAAGGAAGAGAGAAGATATTTTTGCATCCGATGTGAACCAGATGTGGGACTCCTCGAAAAACTGGGTCACCCGATTTCTGTGAGACTTGGAAAACAGTAAAGCAAGCAAGAGTTTTACTCGATAAAAATCTGAAACTTTGAAGATATAAGTCTCTTGCTGAATCAGTTGTTTTGAGCAGGAAAAATGTTGTATTTCTATCAACTAGCAAGAATAAGTGCTAGAATTTTGATTAGAAAAATAGATTTTAACCCTCGGAATTTCAAGGAAAAAAGAATAATCCCACACGTCTACACACACAAACACCCACCCACATAAATATATATATATATATATATATATATATATATATATATATATATATATATATATACGTACACACGTATATACGTGTATATAGGTATATGGGCGTATTTTTACATCGTTAAAAACACAAATACTAATTTTCAATAAAAGGCCTTATTATCAAACAATCGGCGATACAGGGTACAGATAGCACAAGCTGCAACTCAAAGGAAATACTGCTTTCTGCTTATCTTGGCAGTAAAAATACCAATTGCCCTAATTTTCCCAATTGTTTTGACCGAATTTAAGACGGAAGTTGCCTTTTCTGTCATGCTTTCTTTTATGTATATCATTAGTGGCGTACGGTGCTTTGTATCTTCGATGTGCTGTGTGCTACGAATGCACAAAAACGTAAAAATATTTTAGTTTCCATCAAGAATAATGGACAATTGAAGCCTTTTTGGTACGATGTTGGGACGGTGATCCCCAATTGTAGAAATTAGAGGATTAATGAAATACATAATCTTGTTTAGACAATACCTTATTATTTCATTTGGTGCCCATTTGTAACATCGAATGAGTGAGGGAGTCAAACATTACAATACACAATCGGGACCAACTTTCTATATAGTACCAAAAAGGCTTTTACTGTCCCTTGCTTTTTAGCGCATCCATACCACATAGCACATCCAAGATATAAGGCACCACTGATAACATTATTATGTATATAAACCTATTTCGCAATTAAGTGATGATGTAACAAAATAAAGAAAATAGATACTCTAGTTCCGTAACGCCTACACTACGTTTCCCACATTTGCTGTGTTTGTTGAGAACTACTTTCGAATGAGGCTAAATTCCATTGGCCTTTGTAAATCCTATTTGGTGGCTGAGGTAGTTCCAAATTGCACCAGAGGTTGTTGCAGAAAACCTTGTAACAAACCAATATTCCGGATGCAAATTTTCAATGTAAGCAGCCCTTCCTTGGAGGACTGGTTGTTTACTTCGTTTGATTATTTACCAGATCTGCTCAACATCTCTATAATACTTTATATGTCCCCTGACGTCATTTGTAGTTTTTTTAAAAGAATTCTCGTGATCGAAACCACGGCTCAGTGATACGTTCTCATTTTGTCATCAAAGATCAATCATTTATTCTTTTTTAATCAATTCTTGTGATATATATATAAAATTACGTCATCAGCGTTCACAAGCATGGGATTATAGATTAAAATTGTTTTCTCAGATATAATTTAAAGTTTCCCTCCTAGTGGCCCCCGTAACTATGAATTCACTTTCAGTGGTCCCTCTATTCGTGTTTTCCCTTCCAGTGGTACTCGGACCTTTCCATTCGTGTTTTCATTCAGTAACAAATATCGATGTGCAAAATCACAGATTTAACTTCCCTGATGCAATTGAACTTTTTGATTTTTCGGCGTTTTCTGTTCTTCTATCGGAGACCGTCAATCGCTAACCAAAACGGTCCAACGGTCAACATAGGCCTCGTCAGTTTCAAGTGGTTCTGCCGAGCTGGCTATCTATCTATGTGTATGTGTAAGTTGTACAGTCCGCTTCGAATTCGCCCTTATAGTAGGTTATTTGTGGGGTTTCTATTTACAATATAGGTTTATGTTTTATTCACCCTTTAGTTCCAACAGCTTTTTTTGTTTTTTTTTTTTTTTTTTTGGAAATTCGGACTTTTTAGTGATCACTGCCCTACTATAGGCGAGAAAAGTAACTTATTCAATGATTATCCCTTTTTCCAATTTTCTGATCGGTCACCCCAACACGGCAGACTGTCAAAAGACATTGATCACGTGACTAACCAGTCCTGTTACTTAATTCTTCAATTCTTCAATGTCTCCTTGTGGAAGTTGCTTTGTCACTTTCCTCCCTTTATATTGGCTTTAGCCTGACAGAAACCGACTAACAAACAATTAAAAACGAGAATCTTTTACGATTAAATATTCTTCAAATTTCAAGCTGTATTATAAAAGTTTCTTCAGAATTTGTCATCATTCCTTGTTTCGAAGCCAAATGAAATTTCTTGAACCAAGAAGAAAGCAAAACAGTTGATAAATTGTAACATGTATGTCTTCTATCGCTATTCTCTGACGATGAGAAGGTTTGTTTATTCTGTAAGTTCTCCATTTAACCGTTTCAGATGAAATTAAAAATCCCGAAAATTTTCCCAAACAGTCTGCAAATTCCTCTGTCGAGATCACCATCAGTTATCTCATGACGTTCTTCTCAATCTCGATCACGGTCTAAAATACATTCCCCTTCATCGGTGAATTTAGCTCCGGGAAAAGACAGAAGACACAAGGATCCAAATTTAGTGGTATACCATTAACAGACCTAGAAAATGCGATGTTTAGCAAAAAATAAAAACCTGCATGAGATGTGAAGCACAGTTACACAATGACGACTCACTGCCAACTGAGCAACCTCATGGGAGAGTTTCTATTTATGCATGAACAGTAAGGATCCTCTGATTTGTTTCCACGCTAAATCAAGGCCACGCAATCGGTTTTCGAGATATTCAGAATGGGGGGGGGGATACTTTCCAGGCAGACTTCGTGCTGCTAACATAATTGGTTGCGTTACTAAAAGATGAAACGGCTAAGACTCTGTAAGGGATAACCACAAAAGAGCAAGAAGCCTAAAAGGGCTAAAATGCTAGTAACAAAAAGCTACGATAAAAGAGCTATGATACCGCAGAAGAGTATGCTACAAAATAGCTATTACAAAAGGCCTAAGACCCATACAGAGATAGCCACTCAAATGTTAGTTACAAAAATGCACCAACAAAAGAACTAAGACTCTGAAAGAGAAAGAGCTGGTTACAAGAATGCTACAACAAAAGAGTTAAATGGCAATTGATAATATTTCTTTTCATTTCAGGAATAGGAAAAGGGTTAGACCGATAAGGACACTTCAGGAAAGAACCAAGGACACAATCAAACCATTCTTTAAAAAAAAGGCGTATGAGGTCATACATATGTACATGCATATTATATTTATGGGGTCCATATGGAATAAACATAACATTATCCATTTAAAGTACGTGTCACCTAGCTCTTTCGATGCTCAGCTCAGAAGTATATTATCAATTGTCACTCAACTTTCAGTATCATGGCTATTTCAACGAAGTCTTTTTATAGCTTACTCTTTTGTGGCAATCTCATTCAGCAGCTCCTTTACCTAGCCCCTATGCTACTATCTCTTTTGGGGTCTAAGTTCTTTCGTAGTAGCTTTTCCTAACTAGCATTCTTGTTGTTATCTCTGTCAGAGTCTTGACTCTCTTTTATGGCTTTTTGTACTTAGCATTTTTGTGGTCATCTCTTTCAGGATCCTAGCCCTTTTCTCATAGCTTTTTGTACCTAGCATTTTTGTGGCTGTCTCTCTTAGGGTCCTTGCTCTTTTCTCATAGCTTTTTGCACCAAGCATTTTTTAGGCTCTTTCATCGGTGCATTTTTGTTGGTAGTTCTTATTTAGTGCACCAGGATTTTTGTAAATGTATTTATGATTCTGTGTGTTTTGCGAAACTTTTTTTCTAAACTTTCCTCCTCAATTAGTAATGACGCTTGTCATACCAATAAATCCAGATGACAACGATGCAAACACATCAGTCACGTCTCGTTAAAGGAGAAAAATAATAACAAAGCTGTCTTTCATCTTCTTTCCTCGTCTCCCATCCTACCAACCTTCATACCCACCCTCGTTTTTCATATGGAAGTCTTTGTTTTTCTACAAGCATGATAACCGTCAAAAACAAGCCTGAAAGCTCAACCATAGATGAGCGAGTTTTCTCACCCCCACTTTCTAGAAGGAGTGGGAGGGAACGGGAAATGTTGTGAGTTTCTCGGTATGTCAGTCTATTAGTCAGTCAGTTAGTGACGGCACTCGGCCCTCGAAATGCTAGCTCATCTAATAACGGGATTATCATACTAATATATATTTTAGTATAAGTATATTTTTTTTTTTTTTAAATTCTAAAACAACTAGCAAAACTTAAAACTGAAAGAGACAGCCACAAAAACACTGGTTATAAGAGGCTACGATAAAAGAGTTAAGACCCTGGCGTAGATCAGCAAACAAATAAAGCTGAACATTGCTTGCCAGTTTCGTATACATGTGACTGCAGTACACACTTCCTTTATTTCTGCTTGCTTGAGCGTGACACAAACCCAACAATCAGACAAATAATTAATGTAGAGACAGATTTTATTCAATAATATCAGGAGATATTCACTTAGTTTGACATAATCTAGTACATGGCCAAAAAGTGTGATCGTAATATTGTGTTGCATCGAGCTTCCAATATGCAACAAGCGATCTGTGTATACACTACATTATTATTATTATTATTATTATTATCATTATTATTATTATTATTATTATTATTGAAGGGTATTGATACAATCATCATTACCATCAGTCTTCTTATAGCCGTTGTTGGACATTTTCTTTTTTGCTGTCCACAATTTTGCTTGTGATCTCTGGCAATCCTCATTATGAGTTGTGATGTCCAGTGGTTGACTGACATGCTTGCAACATATGCTGCGCATTGCCACTTGAGTTTTCTAGCAGGTTTCATGATGTTCTTATCATCTGTTTTTTTGTAACTTACTCCGGGTGATATTAAACATGGTCTTCTCTTGTACGCCTTGCTTGTTTGAAGGTCAGTCTTTTAATAAGGTTCTATATTTCGACTCCGTTGGTGACTATTGGAATGGCGCATTGGTTGTAGACCCTTCCTCTCAAAACTAATGGGAACTTTTCATTCTTAATTCGCAAAAAAAAAAAAAAAAATTATTTACCATTAAATGTCTTTGCATGAAAAAAGATCATTAGAGACCACAGGCATACACTTAGGTAGAAGAATTTCTGTCGTGGAATGATGGTTTGCAAACTCGTCTTACAGAATAATTCCCTGGTGTTGTGAGTATGATTCTCACCGTGTGCCCCACAACTGTTAACTTTAGCTCGATTTATTTCATATTTGTGTTGTTTTTTGGTAGTCCCATCTGTACCACCGAGCAAACCCGATCGACTTCGTACCGACCCCCGCCGATCCATTTGGGGATGAGTGGGACACATTAGCGGTGTCACTGTTTCAGGTCCAATTATATCCGAATCCTCTCCCACGTATAGATTCCAAAATAGCACCGACCATATAGTTACCACTTGGGGAAAGGGGTTGTTTTCGTGTGTGTATTGTTCCTCCCGGTGGGGTCAGGGGGCAGTTTGCCTCTGTATGGCCAGAAAATGTGAAAGGTACTTCGTTCAGTTCTCTGAGATATCTTTACAAGCACACTTACCAGGTTTTGAATTAAGAATTATCATTCCACACTGGTTGCCTTCAAAGGCTAGTGAGCCTAGTCCGCCTTGCAATATGAGATGAATTCATGCCTTTCCCAATGGCATTAGTGCCAAGTGAACGCTAACAGACCTAATCTGAATTCGAACTCAGATCGCCTATTCTATTGCTTGCGACCTCAATCATAACGCCACTCACATCCCCCCTTCCATACAAAGTTATGCGTTGAGTGTGGTGCATATCTATACTCATAAGTTGTTATGGCATCAGCCATTTATGAACAGGTTCCACATGTCACAAGTTTTGGCCGGCCAAATATGAAATAGATCTAAAGGCGACAAGCGCCCGAAGTGGCGTCACGTTCTCAACCATTCTCGCTTACTGCATTTGGTAATTCTAAGCGGTCACACTTATAGGTACCTAACCAGGCCCGGCGTTGGTTAACTTCAGTGATCGCACGAGAAACGTTGTATCTGGCGTGATTTAGCCGTGTGCTGTAACTTACAGCACACGGCCAAATCACTTACATTCCCTCTCTGTATCGTTAATGGTTACAATCTCAGTAAATTCAACTCCATACACTAAACCTTTTGGCCTCAGCAGGCCGAATCATATATTAATGAATGAATGGACAGTGGGCCAGATATATATTATAAAAAGTTCGAAATATGAGAAATATCCATGTGAATATATCTAGTTATAAATTATCTCAAATCAATGAATACCTCTTGCTAGAAAATCGTTTGCACTTAACCAAGGAGCAAATCTATTTTGAAAGAATTCAACTTAGCCGCAATTTATTTTAGTCAACGCATCCTTTGAATCTTTCAAACAATCTTAAAAACATGAAAATTAGGCTTAATATCTTACTATTTGCTCATGGACCGGTGAAAATCCCTTTGCGGGCCAGTTCTTGCTTACAGGCCGTGAGTTACCCCTGCACTAAACAGAGGTAGCGTTTCTATATTTATATGCACTATCTTATCACGTCTACAAAAAGCATGTTTTTTTTTCTTTACTTCCTCTTTCATGGTAAAGTAGTTTAGTAGAGATAAAATAAGTATTATATGTTTTCAGAAGGCCCAATTCACCTTCAGATCTTGGGAAGATGAATAAACTTCATGATGACTTATCTGATCGTTTCCTGCGTGTCATCATTTGATATGGTTATCATATATAAAGTTACAGATTAGTTGTATCTGTGGATCTATGGACGTTTTTCTATTGCAATCAAAATATGGAGTTGAAATACAAATGAAAGGAAGAAAGGCCAGAACAAATGAAAGAGAGAAATGCGATGCACATCAAAATGATTTTTTCAAAATTCATCTGCTCATATTGGACCTACTTGCTCATGAAGTGGACGAGCCAAATTCAAATTTTTGGAGGTCCAATATCTGAAACATAAAAGTGTATGTATGTAAGATATACGTGTAATAACAGGTGATCATTTCAAATTTTCAGTATGATATAACGCAATTAATAATCATTCTGTCGGATCATATATTCATTTCCTAATGACATGATAGTTTCATTGAAAGAAATAAAGCAATTATAGACCAAGGATAGCTGATAACCACCCAATACTAGCTTGTATTTATACACACACACACACACGTATATATATATATATATATATATATATATATATATATATATATATATATATATATATGTATACATATATATATATATATATATATATATACATATATATATATATATATATATATATATATATATATATATATATATATATATATATATATATATATATATATATGCGTGTGTGAATGTGTGAGCAATAGGGGATGAGACAAACTCAGTAGTAAAAGTATATGGAGACATTGTTTATTTATTGATTAATCCATAAATGAATTAATTAGTATGCTATATATTTTAACAAAACTGTTAGTGTCACTATTTTTTAATTGTTTTTATTATCATTTTTTGTCTACAAATAACCCTCATTGCCATAAAAGGCAACTGAAAAATCGGGTTGAACGCAAATAGTAGTCAAAACATTAATGATAATGAAAAAAGCATTTTTTTTCATCACGTTGCGAATTTCTACGTTTAATTATAGGAAGACATCATGAGATCGACATTACTGAGGTATGTACGGCATTAGATATCTTTATTTGATTCTCTGAAGAATCCAAATGCATTTATC
Organism: Thysanoteuthis rhombus; assembly: GCA_963457665.1. NCBI lineage: Eukaryota > Metazoa > Mollusca > Cephalopoda > Oegopsida > Thysanoteuthidae > Thysanoteuthis > Thysanoteuthis major. Next base: position 33,534,102 of record OY735210.1, on the reverse strand, counting down.
TTTCTATTTTACCGAAATTCAGGTCACAAAAATGGAAGGAAATGCACCTGTCCGTGTAAATTAATCGCAGTAAATTCATCGTTGGTTATTTTATCGCCTTGTTAATTCATCGCAAGGTAATTTATACATTACATCTATACACCAAATATGTGTCATATACCCCAGGGTTCGGGCTTTGGGTTAGGGTGTTGGTTAAAGTAAACTACTATGATTTAGCAACAAAAAAGTACTAATAAAAAAATACCTAACACTAGTATTTGTCAACTATGTATGTATTGATTCACGATGTAATTACCTAGCGATCGATTTACTTGTCCATGAAATTTTAGGCGATGTACATGCTACGATGTGGTTACCTGCGATAAATTTACCGTGATAAACTTACCGCGATAAACTTACCGCGATAAATTTACCGGGAATCGGAAATAAAACCTCTAAATAGCTGATTACCGTATTTCCGGTTGATAAGACGCTGCAAGTGGTAAAACGCACACTATAGCTCGGTATTTTCGGAAAATATTTGTGGATAAAAAAGCTAACCATTCAAGCAAGTCCAAGTCATTAACTCTACGGTGTCATTTTTCTTTCTGTGACAGCTGGTCGCAGCTAATCATCACATATTGGACCTATCATCAAATATTTTTCAGGCAAAAAAAGTGCGTCCTACCAGCCGAGAAATCCGGTGTAATTGGTAAACTGCTATTTTTTTTTCTTTATCTTGATTTTTTTTTATTTGTTTATTTTTCGAGATGTACCGCGCCTCGTCGAGACTATAGCGTGCAAGCAGAACTCGGTGTACCTCTCAACTCATTCGACGGACAAGTTAGTTTGACCCCTGCACTTCGCTTTCGGATTGCACCCTCGTATGTACTGAGCTTTGCACCTGCTTTTGCGGCCCCCAACCTTATGCCTGTTGCCCCCCACCCTTTAGAGATTTTGCTGCATCGTTTAGAATCAAGAATCCTTTTTTGCAAACCTCAGAACCGTATACTTTATTCCTCAGTTTTCAGATTTGGCAAGAAGGGGCAGACAATCCGAGCCTTATCTCTCAGAATTGCTCAACGGAGGCATTGGGAAAGCTCTGAATTTAGAAATCGAGCAAGTTTTTAATACCGGCCTCTTAGGGTGTGTCTGCCGTGGGATGATGTTATTGAATCTCTGCCTCCAGACGCGCTCGTTTTCCAAGTCCGACGAAATTCTCATGCCTGTGTTGGGTGTAAGTCTCAGATATAATGTTCGGATTATTTCCTTTCTGGCCAAATCTGCTTTATTCTGATTTAGGTTCGCATCAGCTCGCAGCGCATTAAAATTAACTTGGAAAGCCTGAAAAATATTTCGAAATATTTTGTGAAAACCAGACCATCGGAGCCTGTCATGAAGAAGAATTTTCGTCACTACATGAATTGGTACATCTATCTTTCTGTCAAACATTCTGTCTGTCTGTTCATTTATTTGTCTGTCTATCGATCTATCTATGCAGAGAGAGAGAGAGAGTAAGAGAGAGAATGCATGTGTGTGTGTGTGTGTGTGTGTGTGTGTGAGAGAGAGAGAGAGAGAGAGAGAGAGAGAGAGAGAGAGAGAGAGAGAGAGAGAGAGAGAGAGTGGCAAAGTGTTCTCCAATTATATATTTTGAAAGAAAGTATCCTATTTCGAAGCTAGCTATCCCCGTGTGACCACGTGATAAAAGCAACTACCTGCTGGGAATGATTTTTTTTAACTGTGGTATATTCATTCAAAAGATTTGAAAGATTTAAATTGAAAAAAAAATATTCTTTTAGATTCAATTTGAAAGCAAAGCTTATACAATTGCCTTTGCACAAATGTCCTTTACTTGTAACATGTCCAGAAATGGAAATTAGAGAGATTCCAGACTCTTCCTAAAAGTGTTACCCCCCCCCAATAAAACACGAGGCTGGAATGTAACACAACGTTGAGTTTAAACTGGGGACCACCATACATATGTATGAATGGTCCCAGACATTATCCAGTTCCCTCGTCACTTCCTTTTTTGGACAGCAAAGACACCAAGGATTAATCCCTGACCCAACACATCAAGTTGAATCGGGCGGTGTGACCCCAGGGGACGACCCTCTGGAACTGGACATTCACTTGTTTTGCTTCAGTGCCAAAAGGCAGAAGACTAATGGAAATTCTGCTAAGAAATTCAAATCGAAAAATCGTAGATTCGCCGAAGTTATTTCATGGCTTCTTTTCCAAAAGATTTCAGAGAAAAGAGGGCGTCAAGTCAATATCAATGCGAGGAGTTTATAGCAGGAAACACATTTTGCGAGGAGTCATTGACATTCGAACTTCTTTTCTGTCAAACTGATCTCTCCTTTCCATCTTTGACATCAACAGAACGTTTCGGCTGATTCATTTTGAGGGTATCTAATAAAAGAATATGGCCGCAGAATGAATCGACTGAAACATTGTGTTAACATCAAAGATGGGAGAAAGATTGGATTGTCTGGACATTAATTGGGAAGGAAGCAAAATCTTTTGCTTTTTACAAGCACGCGTCCTTTCACCTTTGGTTGGCGTGTTTTAAATTCATTTGTAAGGGGAATGATTGGCTCCCGTCAAAAATTGAGAAAGAATTTGAGTTGATGAACTATTGAATAAACCAAAGGATTGTTAATTTTGAGATTAAAAAAGAAAAGAAAAGATTTCTGAAATGCAAACAGTTGCATTTCTTTATCTAAATACACAACTCCGCTGTGGATTCAGACATCCATGAAGCAATATATTCAAATCAAACAGTTTCACCGTTAAAAAAAGAAAATTAAAAAAATTCCGTGTGTATTGACTGACTGGATTATTTCACACAATTATAGATACGCTTCCACAGACTGTTTCTCTCTGTATATCCATACCTTTCCTTCCAGCCTGGGACGATGAAAGATGACCAAGCCATTGTTCTGCCATTTTTCAGCTCCTTGGCTTGGCCGGCGCCAGGTTTATATACGCGCTCACTGAAACTTGAAATTTGTGCAAGGGTTTCATGCGCTGTAAGCGAAACTTAAAAATTTGTGCCCCCAGATGTATTCTAATGACTATTTTTTTCCAGTTTAGAGTGTGCCTCTATGATATTTGCACCCTATCTTCGCTCAAAAGATGGCTGAACCAGGCTAGGTATAATAAAAAAAAAAATATATCTTACTTTCTAAGGACGGGTTAAGACAAATTCACACGAACTTATTCGCTAACTGTACACACTTCTTCCAATTCATTTTCACATTCACACACAGGTACATTTTTCCCCTGCAGAACTTCTTTAACAAAAGAAAAGGGATTTTTTAAAAATACCCCGCAAACCCGAACATTTCTTATTTTAGGAGTATTCAACTAACCTCGAAGGTCAAATTAATCAATGCATGACTTTCGTGACCGAACAGAAGAGTTGCTATCAAATTTTCATCTTAATTAAATAAAAAAAAAATCCTGCGACACACAACGAAAGAAAATAATGAGCAAGTCTGGGTAATCACTAAATAGAGACCGTAACGATCTTGTTTTCACTTTGTATGTCTTCTTTTTCTATCTGGTGAATCTGTACGAACGGAGCAGGTTGTTTGGAATCTTTGTTCCAGGTAAGTAGATTTGACAAGTGAACTTTTCAAGTAATTGTTCACCATCTTTTGTAAATTCTTCTTGGCATCTTATTCTTCTGAAAGAATCTAAAATTTCTCTATACGAAGTCTTGAAGGCTTCTCGGATGATCTCCCTTCTTTGGCCAAACAAGTAGTAACATCAGAGCCTGAAAGAGCATGAAGGTCTAATACTACCTAATTTTTGGCGAAAGCATATTCGGAACATCTGTATCCGTTCCCGAAATCCACTAAATGGCATAATCTTTACTTGAACGGATGTAAAATAACGCCGTATGTATGCTGTGTTTAGCTTCCGTATTTAGATTCGTATAAGCAAGGATACCTCTTTCAGAGAAAAACACATAATTTCACTCTATCAAAAAAACAAAGAACAAACACATGCACCGTATTCTTTCTAGATCTTGAAATAATGATTGGTGGAAACCACGTGTTTCTATCATTATCATTTTCTAAGTGATTCAGCTTAAAAAGGCGTGCCGAATGGATGGGGCCAAATATTTTTTTAAAATCTCAATGAATTTCCAAAACACATATGATGGTATGGTGAAAACCGCAGGCTTCAATTTTTAATGATTTCTGGTACATGGAGCAATTCTTTAAACAGTACACTTGATCAGAACAACATCACCTACGTCTCAGTCGCAATGGAAAAATAGCTATCGATTCTTTTTGTTTCTTTTTTCATGCTGAACAAATTACTTTTTATGTGAATTGAAGAAAAAACAATTAGTTATTGATGAAAATCTGAGTGAGTCAAATTCCCACGAACTGATATTTCTTTGATATTTGTCCCCTGCCTCTACTGCAACAGCAGTTGTTGTACTTTACTTTGACTTCCAAGGAATCCAGTTTTTGTTTTTGTCACTGGGCTTCAAGAAGAAGAGAGCAAAATGTTTCAGCAGGAAATTTTGAGACTTGTTTACATTTGAAACAAATGTTTTCCTTCTCCAATCCTGAAATAATTTACGGTTCATTTCATCCACTTGAGTTCATTTCAAGTTTTGGGGAGAAAATGAACTCAACGCCCAAAGACAACTTTGTGGTTGCCTTCGCCAAAGGGAATAGTTAATGAAAACACTTTACTTTGGGTTGACAGGAAAAATCAGTCGCTTTCTCTGTGAAAATAATTGACAAAATATCCGTTCATCCAGCTTTGGTTCATGGTACCAGCGATCCGAACTATCGCCGAGGGCACAAAGTGCCACGGGCGCCTGTCAGATAGAACTTCCCAAAATACGGATGAAAAAAAGAATAGGAAAATGAATCAATTGAATAGAATAAACAGTCAAAATAAGAAAATTCCCTGATGTGAAGTTAGGTTTTTCTGAATGTCTGTCAGTTATATACTTAGTTAAAGTCGGAGGAACTGTTACATTTTGACTGTTTAATATAATGAACATTCTATTCCTTTACATCCATCTTTCTCACTGCAATATTAACATCAGGTCTGATTGGTCACTCAATAAAAACCTTTAAGTGACCAAGGTCTCTTGGCAATATTCCGTGTTAGGGGTAAGCAATCAAATTTGGAAAAGGTGGAATCAATGATAGTTACTTCTCTCGCCTTTTGTTGTGCCCTGATCATTGAAAAGTCATAATTTTCAAAAAGAAATGAACGCTACCGGACATAGACTGAGAGACAAATCCAGCATACATTGTAGATTGAATTCATACGAAAAACTTATACGGGCTCGTAGACATAATACGGAGTAAATGTTCAAATTTTCAGCCCTCTATCTCTATTGATACTGCATGTACGTGTGATAGCCGGAATCACTTTTTTAGAAAAGCCTATGTCTACACGGAAGTACTAAGTCTAATCAGTGGCATAGCGATTAACGACGCACACAATGGAAACGGTGGGCCATGTTCGAACTCTGGTCAAAACCGTTTCGTTCACTTCACACTAATCCACTGGGGATAGACATGAATACTCTGACCCGACAGCTATAGGCAAAATAGTGCTACGGACTGGGCTCTCTTGTCTATGAAAGGGACAACCCAGATTTAGAAGCCGGAAGTCGAACCCCTTTTAAGTTAGTTTGATTTCAACTTTGACGTCCATCAGGTGGCTCCTATAATCAAGATGATGCCAAGCGTATCGTATCCCGCTTTGCTTTGGGCTGCATTAGCGAGGCTGAGGCGGGATTCTGTCGACTGGGTACCCCAGGATCTTCATATTCTTAGCCTAGGCTAGCTTTCACGAGGAGGTCATTTCAGTACCGTTCCATTGTCTATCAAGGCAAAAGGAGACTCTGACATTGATCAGTGCCTATTTTCAAGTAATTCAAAACCTAGACCCCTAGAGCCCCCATCCCTAGGCATCTGCTTGCCGAACCTCGCCATACCGTCGAAATAATACCTCTAAGGGATAACAGACCTCCACATTTAGCTCGGGCATCAACAAGGAGGAAAAAACCCAACAAAACCTTTGACCTAGGAACGTTGCTCCCATCTTTCCACTTCATGTGGACATGTCAAGCAAACCCTTGGTTGAGAGGGTCGAGTCGGCCTTGCACACTCTGTACTTCATCGTAAAATTTTAGTGGAGTATTTGAGCATTTCACGCCCAGGTCCCGTCGGCTGAGGACCTGAAAAGACATAAAGAAACCCTCCTACCATCCAAGCCACTGGAAACAAACTTAAGAGCATAATTTGAAAACCTAATTCAATCATGCTCCTCTCTCTTCAAATTTATACGCTTGTATTTGTTAACTCTTTTGATCTTATTTCATTGATAAAACACGAGCTGTTTCGTCTTTCTTTCCAAGCATATTGAAATATGACACTGTCTAATGTCTCAATAGTTTTGTCTACGACTACAGCTGCTAGAAGAATCAATGGCTCCTGCTGCTTCTGACTCCATTCATAAAATAGTTACAACAGACTATCAATATCTAGCGACTTACACTAATGTCTTTTGGAAAAGTGTGAATTCCCACCACCACCACCACCACCAACAAATAACAGTTGGAAACCTTTCAGTCCAGGCGAGAGTTCATCTAGGAAAAAAGTACTTGCTACTGAAATCATACCAGCACTCCAAGGTGGTGTGGTTGCAGCCCTATGCCCCACAGGGAGTCTAAGGTATCCCCCCAAAAAAACATGAGCAGAAGCTAGATTGAAAAAAATATCGCAATCGCTTGTCACGTACAGAAAATTTGAATTCAAAAACAATTTTTACAAAAGAAAGGCTGGATACCGAAGTTCCATGTTTTTCTCAGAAAGTATTCCAATTGCAATGCCACCTGGAACGCAGTGACTATTTCCACACATAATGAAGCCTTTCTTTTTAGATGCACGAGCATTTCTAGCACCGATTGCCGTCACTGACTGACTCACTATTGACTGACTGACACACCGAAAAGCTCCCACCACCTCCCGTTTCCTCCCCCTTCTTGTACATAAGTGCAAGGGAGTGGAGAGCCTATGCATCTATGATCTGACGTTCAGGCCAGTGTAACGGTTTAAAACTTTATCTTCAGGAGTTGCGAAGGGCTTAAAGGCTCGTAGGATGAAATCGTCAGGCCGAGTTCAAACTCCGACAGCAACAGTTTGCCTCCACTTTGCATTAGCATTGGTTGATAACAGGACAGTCGGAGTTTTTTTAGCTCTGTAAATTAGACAATTTTGGGTGTTTGGCTATAGCAACTCAGCCACGTAAAAAAAAGCACAATTGCCACAAACAATGATTGAATCGACGGATATTCTTTGGGAAAAGGAGACAAAATCATTAGCCCATGGGTTTTCGGCACAAAAATAACTTGGTTCTGCTTTTGATACTAATCTCCAACGCAAAACTATTCACTATTTCTTCATGGATGCAAGGACATCTCCCCCCCCCCTTTTTTCGTAAACACCATTAATTCTTCGATAACAAAATATTTTATCTTTGTTGAAATCAAAGTATTTGCTGCTAATAAAAAAATATATACGCATAAACTGGATTTGTTTTGGGATTAGTTTGACGTGGCTTACCACATATATAAAATAAATATGATATGTGTCCCTAAAAGGGAATGGATGCTGTAATACCCTTATTGAATTGTTGATATAAATCAATTTTCGCTTCTCTTCATATCCAAGAGAATATGGTCTCGATTAAAAGTCACTTTATCCTTGATAGAAATTACGTATACCTAAAAGAGAATTCAAAAGCAATATATTAATTAGTTGCAGCTCCCAAAATATTTTTACTTGTAAAGATTTAACCTCAGTATCCCAAGGGGTGGTAATCTAAAGCACCGTAGTATTTCAAAACTCATGGGAGTTGCTTGGAGCGACCATCGTTGGCATTCAACAAAATCCTCCGCTCATAGACATTCGGAACCAAATTGAATTCCACCTCCATTCACTTTCTTGCCCTTTTCACTTCCTTGACGGCCGGGTTCAGCCGTTTCCCTTTAGCGAATGTACTTCTATTTCACATACAATACTGCCCACTAGCAGGCGATAAAACATTTTGAATGGAGGAAGGGCCCATTGCTTGGTTTCAATGTGTTTTTTTATTCGTTGCAAGAAAGTATTTAGAAATTTGAAAGCACAGTTCCGTTTTTTTTAATGGCCAACAGTGCGTTATTACGAAGATTTCCAACCAAAACAACGTAAATAGTTGTCCAATTCCTGGAAAGTTTTAGTCAGATTTAGCCTTCAAATATAGCTAACTGGATTTGGCATATTAGTGGGCGGTACGGATATTTCCTCCTCTACAAAAGTCTCGGAAGTGGGCGTTAAAAGATTGGTGAGCACTGACAAAAAAACTGTTGAGAAAATAAAAGATGTCATATTTCAATACTGTTAAAAGAAAAATAGCCGAGGTCATATTTTATCGACGAAATAAGATTTAGTAAAGAGTACAAAAAATGTATGATAACTTTGAAGAAGGTGGTTCACGAATGAATTAAATTAATGGCCACTTGATGCTAGTACCATGACCCAGACTTGGATTGAGGAATATATTTTATAAATTATTTTCGCAGAGAAACTAACCGACTTTCCTCCTGTCAGCCGAAAGAAGATCCTGTTTTCGTTTGACAATTCCCTTCGGGGGAGGCATCCACAAAGCTGGCCTTGGGTGTTGGGTTCTTTTACTCCCACAAACTCGAACCAAACTCAAGTGAATTAAATGACTGGCAAATTCTTTCAGGTTTTGAAAAGAAAAACATTTGATTCAGATGTAAACAAGTCTTAAAAGTTCCGGTCAAACCTTTTTGCTTTCTTTTTTTCGAAGTCAGATGACGAAAACAGGATGCCTTGCAATTGAATAAGGCGCCGTAAATGTGGATAGAGACAAGGTCTTATGAAAGTTGAACTACACACACACACACACACACACGTATATATAGACACATGTTTGAATGGCCAAATGGCATCAACAGGTATTCACCGATGATTAGAGCGGTGCTACGTTAAAGCGGTTCCCTATTGCTGCAGCAGCTCAATTTTCTTCATTTTATTATTCTATTTATACAGTTTGGGCCAAATGATACATTCCCCGTGTATTAACGAGGAGTCATTCCAAATAGATTTTCAAAGTTATACGACGCATGTTAATCATTTCTGTCATAATATATATATATATATATATATATATATATATATATATATATACATACCCATTAATATAATTGTCTGCATTGAGAAACAAATAGAGAAGATATTGACTGTGAATGAACAAAATGAAAATTTGGAGATGGAACACCAATATATATATATATATATATATATATATATGTGTGTGTGTGTGTGTGTGTGTGTGTGTGTGTGCGTGTGTGTGTGTGTACGCTAACTGGAGGTACAACAAAGACACTGACCGACACTTCTGCCATCCGCCACAAGAAATATCTGTTCTCGTTTGACACTTTCTGAGAAGGCAACTATAAAGATAACATTTGATCTTGAGTTCATTTGTTCCCCAAACTCAAACCGAAATCTTCTTCACAGAGAGAGACAAGGGTGAAGATCGGAAATACCCTTCATCGTTTGTTTTGCAGCGAGTTCGTACATAGGCAGTGCATACCTTCAATTCTTTTTTTCTCTCTTTCTCTCTCTCTCTGAAGTCTTTGTTTTGTACTTCCCAGTATATCAACCTATCGTACCTGCACCACCTTTTCGGGATGTGCAACTGTTCAAATATTTGTATGTTCAGTGCTTTTAATCAAACAAGAGCTCAAAACCTATGGTGGATCAAAAATTAGGCTTGATAAGCTCAAGCCAAGAAGTATAAGTGAGCATTTTAGATGATATTTCAGAACTTTGGCATATACTTGATCGTATCTGGAAATGTTGTTTTCTAAATTAAACCTTAAACATAGATATGTAGTTATAACTTTGCAACGACGCAGTACTTCGTACTATATAGATGCAAAGTTTATTTATTAGGCTACATAAAAACACTGAGCCCTTTTAGCTCAAAGGGGGAGTGACTCAAAGAAATACCATCTCACCCAAACTCTTCATCACCTTCTCGAGGTGATATTCCGAAAACTAGACTGGAAAAATACAGGAATCAGAATAGACGGCTAATAACTAAGTTACCTAAGATTCGCTGACAACATCGTTTTTTTTTTTGCAATATAACATTCACGATCTCCAATGCTAGACGAATTGAACGAAGAGAGCAGGAAAATTGAACCACTCATGAACTTCTGCAAAGCAGATGTCATGTACAACATGCCAAGTCCAAGACACAAAAATAGAATTGGAAAACGCTGACCTGAGATAAGTAGGCCGCTACATCTACCTTGGACAACAAAATCCTATGAAATCAAGCGAAGAATCGCTTTAGGATGACAAGTTTTCGATAGAGCGAGCTCAACCTTTAAGAACAAGAGAAAATCGTATTAGTTTTAAAAAGAAGGGTATACAACCAATGCATCCTCCCGATAGTCACCTATGGAGCTGAAACATGGAACCTAACGAAAAGATTCATTCTCAAATAGAGAACCAAGCAACGTACGCAATAGAGAATCCTGCTCAACATTACACGGAGTGATCACAAAACAGTGCAGAGTATTAGAGAAAAAAAAAGGAGTCAGGGATACATAGAATTCATTAAAAAACTCAAATGGCAATTGGTTGGTCATGCTGTAAGAATAGCAGACAACTGATGGACATCATGACTCTCTGGATTCCTAGAGATCATATGCGAAAATATAAGTTGGCATCTCGAAATAGACAAGTTGAGAGAGAATTGGACCTGCGACGTGCATGATCAAGAGGTGTGGTGAATCTTAGGGAAGGTCTATGTCCAACGACGGGCTGGTGGTCTGGTGATGCTAATGACAGCATAGCACAGTGGCATAAGTCACTCCACGTGACTAAACGTCACAATCCCATCCAATCAAAGATGCAACGGGATGGGTGGATTCCACATGAGCCTTAGGACCTGGGTGGTATATAATCTGTCAGTTCATGATATAATCAGGCGTGATATTATTTTCTGTTTTAGGAATCAATCTCTTCGTTCCACCTCCGACCAAAACGGAAGTTCTCTGAGTGGATTTCTAAAAATAAACATTTAAAAACCATTCCCTTTCTTGTTAAATATCGTGACCATCGTCTTTCGGCAGCATGTCATGTTGGGGTGATCAATTCAAAAATTGGAAAAAATATTAGTTACTTCTATCACTTTTTGCTGGATTACTAAAAAACGAATTTTCAAAAGACAAGCATGAATACTGTCCGACATAAACCGAGGGACCAATTTTGCATAAAATTACTTGAAAAATTGAACACCACAAACTTATTTTAGGGTTAATTTTAAAAAAAAACAAAATGTTTTTCTACACATAATAAGAACCACATGTTTAATTTTTCAGTCTTCTAGTACCATTGATGCAGCCCATATACGTTACATACACCTACATATTCCAGCGAGAATCACTTAAAAACTGAAGATGTTGATGTTGTTGACAGTTTTGGTTTACGGTTTTTGATAGAAAAAAATGTTATTATATAAAGTTTTCGTAGATTTCCGTTCTTACAGTATTTCATTTTTTTGAATACGTTTCGGTCGTTGTACTCCTACGGTCGTTTTCAGGTGATGAGTGGGTGTATTTTTTATCTTTGTGACTAGGAAGAGCCTGGCTTGAAGATCGTGTGGGAATGTTTACATCCCATTGTTTATTATCGGGTGTGGTTTATTTTCTTTTTCTGTAATTGTTACCTGTCATTGGTGTTGTTTGTTTCTTTCAAATAGTTATCTTGTCCTAAGTCCTTTCAAGACTAAACAATTAAGATACTTGAATTTGAATGTTCCTGTAAACTTCCAAAAGAAATATACGGGACGTGTATACCCCAGCACTTATGAAAACATACATGTCCCAGGAGAATTGAAAGAGTTAACTGTGTTACGTTTAACATTTTTTGCCCTTCTGCGTAGATGACTTAGAACGAGGCTTATCAACAGGAACTGCCGCCCCGGAAGCGGAAACAGAAAGGCGCGCTATTTATCAATGTTTGAAGCTCACAACGTTAAGTTTCCTGTTTTAACTGATTTTACTCACTTTTTTCTTTGGGGTGTAGACTAATTCTGTTCGTTTTGATTTTCTTTTAGCACCATTTTCTTCCGCCCAGTTGGGGCCATTTCTGCTCCGTCACTGACATTTTAGCATTTATGATTTTGACTTCCCAACCATTCGGCCTTTTTTCTTTAGTCTCATCAAATGTTACCGATCACCATGACCCGATGATAGAGTTCCCGTTTCCAGTTTGGTAGATCATGGTTCGATCCATGGTAAAGTAACACAACAGACTTTTGAAATAGTTCTCTGTGTCTGTCTACTAAACTCTCAACATAGAGAAAAAGATTGAAGACGCCTGGAGAGGGATGTGTCTGTGTGTGTGCGCGTGTGCATTAATTCAGTTGTGGTTTAAATGTCTTATTTATTTCGAAATGTCTTTAAAATTTTCAGCAATTAAACGAACATTTCCAGTCTTTCCACTCTCATTTGAGGAATGATGCCCTTGGTCACTATGACAGAATTGGAAGAATGAAATAATATAAGCAACAGGCCCTCTTGTAAGGCCATCTATGACAAACTATTCCTACGAAGGGGGAGAGGACACCATTTCGATTTTCTGCTCAAATACCAAATCCATTATGTAAAACTACCAGTATTGATTACTGAATTTACTTGAAAAAGGTTTGTTTTTTTTCAAATAGTGGGTATATTTTTTTTCCGCGTAAGAACCTCCCATATTTGATTTTATATTTTTGAGTGATCGAATTGAATAGTTACCTTCGTTACAATATAATCGAGAAAACGTTTGTATAACATTTTTCCCCACTCGTGATTTCAACCGAAACTGACTTTATGCAATTTAATGACAATGAATCCAAAGGCCAACAAGTGTACGTTTAAGCATTTAGCTGTTTCAATCTTATAATAAAACGAATAGAAGAATTTAATTCACAATACTTCGCATTAACCTTTCAAATTACTTTGTAAACATACTGACACAGAATACGGGCTTTGGGTATACGGTTAACAAAACAACGGATGTTCACTAGTCAAAATGACTCTCAAGTTTTGTTTGTCTGCCTTAATGACATTTGTTGGGTCAATGGTCAAAAAGTCATTAATTTATGGTTTGTTATGTGTATAGGCCGACCGTATTATTTCAGGTTTGATTACCGCATGTAGATCATATCATATCATATTTCGTTATATTATACTATGTCACATGAATAGCTACACAATTTTCAATTCATGAGCTCATTTTTTGAAAGTGTTTCAGGCTTTTTTCATTAATAATTGTTTTATGTATTCTGCACGTTCATTATATTTACTGTTAGTAACCATTACTTTCAGTTTGAAAGCTCAGGGTTGCTCTTAGTCCTTCCCATTATATTCGAAGTTCAACCTTACATAATTATCACTCATGTACTGGCCGTCCTCCAATTTTGGGTCTAAAAAAATTTAGTCTTCGAAACTCGACCTATACACGATGAACCCAAATGATTCCCAAGTTTTGTTTGTTTGCCTCTTTGACATTTGTTCGGTCAAAGATCCCAGGAAATCCAAATCTAATTTTCGCAGCTCTTTTTTTTTTTCTGACGATCTTTTTTGATAAACACCCACATCAAACACGTGCCTCAAATCATTGGGGGAGGGGGGTAAGGATAGGGGGTAGGGCTGTGGCTAATTTGATGGTATCACCAAATAACAATATCGTCATGCGACAAACCTGACGACATTTGTTATTCGCCCCGTATTTTTATAAGTCGCTGCTGCTGAAATATCACCGAGATTACACGGATCAATTATTTGTGAGTTGGAAATGTTATGACGGCAATTGCATGAATCTTTAGTTGCATTTGTAATGATCCGAGTAATGTTACAGTTTATGTAGGCTTTCGCTAGGTACAGTAACGACAGCACGTACCCTCACACACATGTAGACATACAGGGTGTTTCATAAAAGGACACCCTCCAAAGGATAACGGGTACAATTTCATACTACAATATTAGTCACATGGCAACACTGTACTGACAGACAACAGTATTTAGTAATTGAAATGCTTGCATCATATGATGGCCTCATTCGAGCATCCACTCCTCTGTGTTGTGTCGGCTATGTCATTTTCCAATGAAAATAAAGGTTTATGTTATGAAACGGACTCAAACCTGCATCCAGGCTAAGGAATCACTATCAATATATAATGCGAAGTTAAAATATGCGTAATCAGAATCTTTTCTGTAAATTATGTCATCCAAAAGTAGTTATTTGATATACAATAGTTTAAATGCAAGTTATCAACACGTTTTAAATTAGTATTCTATCGAATTCTTTTCCATCAAAAGATTTAAGAAGTAAAAGAAATCTTATGCAGCATAGAATGGGAAAAAAAACTCATGTGAATTGTCTGAAATGACCATCCATCATACCTATAAATTAAAAAACACTCAAGAGCGAGTTCAATCCGATTTGATTTTCTTCTCATCTCAGCGGCCGTGCTCGGCCGTTCTCATTTAGAGAATATCTTTATGTTTCACCCTTTATCCTATCTTGTTTCTCTTTGCCTCTTCGCTTTGCAGCCTTTGCGTTGCGCTTCCTCTCTCAGGTCCTCTCTTCTGCGCTCACCTGAACTGTTAGTAAGGTTGAATTTAAGCCATATACTTATCCATGCATAATTCCCCCTCTACCAGAGTGCTCTATTCCTAAATTGGAAGATGACGGTCCAAAAACATTGATGAATCTTCGAAGTCATTGTAGATGACCCCCACAAGCTTGCTTTTCGTCTTTGCAGTATGTAAGTACTCCTCAACATTTAACTCTATACCACTCTTTTGAAGCTTCCAACATCAGGTTCCCCTTTTCTTTAAAAACAGTCCCCCCAGCGCCATTTTTGGAGACTAAACCTACTTTTTTTCTAGAATAGACGCCCTTTTTCAACTTTGGCCCCCATGACACCTTTTTTAATATTAACCGCTTTCTGATATTAGCTCGACCTTTTCACATCAACCTCCCCCCTTTTTTTTACATTAGCAGAACATCGTTTTTTTCTCAAATAAGCGCCCGATTTTTTCAACAGTATCCTCCCTACAGTATAAAGAGAGCTACGGACAAGCCTTCAGTTGAACAAACCCAACCCTCAAAAACAAGAAAGTCTTATCAATCCTAAAAAGAAGAGTTTACATCCAATGCATCCTCCCGGGAGTCACCTGTGGAACTGAAACATGGAACCTAATCAAGAGACTGACCCTCAAACTAAGAATCATGTAAAGTGCACAAAAAACCCTGCTCAACCTCACATGGAGAGATCGCAAGAGAGTACCATAAGAGATTTGGAGATAAAGTAGCTATGTGTGCCTTTGCATCACTGAGTGCTATTTAGCTCAGTGGTAAGAGGGATGCTACGTTAAAGCGGTTCCCTATTCCTGCAGCGGCCCAATTTTCTTTATTTTTCTATTCTAATTATACTGTCTGGTTGGCTGCCCCCCCCAACACAATTTGCCCCTCTTCCGTACTGAGCTAAGCTTTGTAAATATCTACAGGGGACACTGAACAGTTTGTTTCTTCCGTAAACAGTTCATCCTTCCAATTCAAGATACCAACATAAAAACAAGCAGTAAACGTCGCCCGTAACTTTTGGTGGAAACGTCCATTGTTTACTGAAGAAACAAACCGTTAAGCTGCTGCTGCTGCTGCTGCTCATTTCTAATAATACGATTTCATTACCAATAGCTTTGGTTATCATTAGCGTACTAACAACTTGCTCGGCTGATAGCTGCTACCGATACATTAAGTGTAGAAAGGAAGAAAAATAGTTTCGTAAGATGGTTGGAAGGGAGAGGGAAGAAAAGATAGAAGGCCCCCAAACGAAAGAAGTGTTTAAAACGTTTGGAGATCAACCTGTCTGCATGGGATACCTCCTCAACTGGTTACGCTAACTGGTATTCCCATACGGTCATCCAATCTCGACGTCGCTTTACTTTGGAGATTGAGCGAGAACCGGTTTATCCAACGCAATTTGACCTTCATTTGCTAGACATGACGATAAGCTCATACCTCAAATTATCTTGTTCTTTTTCTTGTCACTGTCGAGAGTGGGGTATGTTTTAATTGTCCCGGTAAAGCAATGGAAAATACACACTCCCTACGTCTTGCCAGTAATTTCAAAAGATGTTGACTTAAGGACAAACTGGTTTGCTCCCAATAATTGCAAACATGGCAAACGAGATGTTTTTATGGTGTTATTTTCATGTCAATTATTCCTTCCAAACTTTGCTTTTCGTGACCAAGACAGAGATATTTTGAAATGTACTCATTTTCATCACATAAAGTAAAGAAAACAACTACAAATGAATATTACTGTCCAGGTCATGGAAACAAAGTATGAAGGGAACAATAGCCATTTTCTATACTTTTTACACAAAAGCAATTAGAAAATAACTCTTATTACCCTGGAACAAAAATCATGTGACACGAGGTTATCCACTAAAATCAATACATTTTATTCTCTATAACCAACTCTTAAAATTCATAACAAGATACGGAACGATATCCGAACTCAGAATAAGATTAGGGCATCGCTGACTTGACAAAATACATTTTGTGAAAAGGAAAATACTTCTTTTATATGGAAAAGATTGAGTCATAAGGTGGAAGAATCTATATAGACGTCGGTGTACTAAACTGGTAGACATAAAGTATTAGAGGGAATGAGGAGCAAAAGGAATATATTTTTAAAGGTAGAATTCTGTTGGGATTACTATTGAATTTAAGGTTAGGGTTAGGGTTATTTATTGGTTACAGCAATTGTTATAAAATGATATCTAATTAAGGCTTCGTTTTTTGTTGCTTCTAGTTGCTTTACTCGTAACAAGAAGCAAAGAGTTGGTTTTAAAAAGATTTTATACAAAGGTTTTATATTGATTAAATAATGAATTCAAGGTTAGAGTTATCCATTGATTTTTACTTGTTACTGATCTTAAGGAATGAGTTTACTTTGCTTCATGTTGGTTCTCGTACTGCTCAATTGAATTCCTTATTAAAGGCCATTATGCCGTTTCTTCTCCCATTCATCCGTCTGTATAATCATTTCCCACAGGCTCAACCACCTTTTCTTTGTTTCTTTCCTTCTTTCTTTCTTTTCTACGCCTATCCCCCCTTACTATATTGTGCATAAGCAGCCATTCTCAGTGGGAGCCATATGCCCCCTTTGGAGCCCGGTCACATTTAAAGGTGGCCATACACTGAAATGATAATTAATCAATTCCTGACTATCTGTTCGTGTAATATCCAAAATGGTTGAGAGTGTCAGAAATCGTTTGAAGAAGGGCATAAGTGGAAATTAAATTATCAATGGGCGGAGGAAGGCACCCCAGGGAAGCATTTCCTCTCCCCAAAACACATTCCGACATAAATATAGAGATAGCTCGATAAATACCCCAGAGACATTCATAAGAAAATGAATCCCCAAATGAAACAGCATTATATGGGATCACAAACATTAGTAGAGATTATGCAGGCGATCATTTTAAAATTTGTTGAGGCTCAACAGGATCGAATGGTTTAGTGCTGTGCACCTCAACAGGTAACTACTTTCCAGGGCTAGTTAAATAGTTAAAGGTGTCGATATATCATCATCATCAGCAGCAGCAGTTTCTTAACAACCATTGTTGGACATAGACCATCCCCAGGATTCGCTACACTCCTTCGCAGAGCAAGTACTTTCTGGATTTGTCTAGTTCGTCTCTACATCTAGTGCTCTGCCGGCCTCGGTTGTGTATGTGATCTCTAAGGATCAACGTTGTGAGTCGTGATGTTCATCAGTTCTTGCAACATGGTCAGCCCATTGCCATTTGAGATTTTTAATGGATTCTATGATGTCTCGGATTCCTGTTTCCTCCCTGATATATTGCGCTGTCTTGCAACTTCTCCATGTAAGGTTGAGCATAATTCTTTCATGTGCACGTTGCATTGTTCTCAGTTTGCAGGTCAATCTCTTGGTTAAGTTCCATGTTTCAGCTCTATGAGTGACTATCGGGAGGATGCATTCGCTGTATACCCTTCTTTTTAGAATTATTAGGATCATTTTGTTTTTGAAGTTTTAGCTTGCTCAGCCAAAGATTTGCCATCCTGGAATGATTCTTTTGCTTGATTTCTGCTTTTTCTGAGGGTCTCATGGAGATTTGTTGTCCTAGGTAGATGTAGTTGAGGGTCTCGTGGAGATTCGTTTCGCTTGTTGAAAAAAGCATTGTGTACGTGTTTTTGTTCATTCTTATACATATGAAATATTAACCAAAGTTTACAGTACACAGTTTTTTCGGAGACTGTTCATGATGTGGTCTTCTATTAGTATTCGCAAATTTGATATTACTAAATTCATTACTAAAAATGTTTGAGAAAAGTTTTTATAGAGAAATCCGAGCAAAACTGTGTAGTGCAAAGCAGAGTACACTGTACAATCTGTAAATATAAGTGAGAGGCATCATACCGTCTGTCTGTCTATCACACTATGGAAACCACTTGAACATGGCCCAACCAAATTTAGCATGCATACTCAATGGACCTAGGAGAAGCGTTTGATGAAAAACCATTCTTCCTGGGGAAGGTCTATGTCCAACGGCGGACATTAAAAGACTGATGATGATGATGATGATGATGATGATGATGATGATGGAAGTACAAGTGTTTTCCCCCCACGAAGGAATGCCTCGTCCTCCTTGGCCTCTAAAACCACAAAAGCCGAAGATTAGATATCCACATCTTTAGTGTTCCTATTGGCTTCCATTCTTCCCACGCCTAAGCCTATTTACCACAAAAACATGAGAGTCGGATAATGCTCCAAGTTTTGAAAGTAAATATTTTCACAGCTTTTTTTAACATTCAAGGCAGCGCGGATAAGTTTGGTGAATACAAGTGAGTGAAAAGTCCACAACTCATAGCCAATCTGTTTCAAGTCTGTTAAATGCGGAACATTTATCTTTTGTTAAATCAGTGAACAGAGATTTCTTTCATTAGATGCTTATTAGATTTTTTCTCTTTTTGTTTTCCTATCTTTCTTTCTTTCGTCTTTCTTTCGTTCTTTATCTTTCTTTCTTTCTTTCTTTCTTTCTTTCTTTCTTTCTTTCATTATCTTCCTCATTGGCTTCTTTCCTTTCTTTCACCCTTTCATTTTCATTTTCTTTTTCGTCCTCATTTTTTTCTTTCGTTTCTCTCTCTCTCTCTCTGTCTTTCTTTTGTTTTTGGGTTCTTCTTTTTCTTCTTTGTTTCTTTCACTTTTTTAGCTGTTCTTTCTTTCTTCCCCGTTTCCTTCCTTTCTTTTTTCTTCTTTTCGTACTCTTTCATCCCTTTTTCTTTTTCTTTCTTCATTCTTTTTTATCGTCTTTCTTCCTTTTCACCTTTCCTCGTCCTTTAATTAGTCTATCTTTTTTCCCTTTCGTTCTTTCGTTCATCTTTGCCTTCTTCCCATCTTTTCCCTATTGTTTTTCTCCTTTTACTTTCTATCTTTCTTTCTTTCTTTCTTTCTTTCTTTCTTTCTTCTTTCTTTCTTCCTTCTTTTCTTTCTCCCTTCTTTTCTTTCTTTCTTTCTTTCTTTCTTTCTTTCTTTCTCTTCGAGTATGGCTTTTTTTGTTCTTAATCTTCCCCCCATTGTCTTTCTTCCTTTCTCTTTGTCTTCCTAAACGTTCTTTCTTTCTCTTTTCTCTTTTTGTCATTCTTTGTTCCGTTCTTTATCTCCAACCATGGCTTTCTTTTTTTCTTCTTTCTTTATTTTCTTCCCTTCTTTCTTTCGTCTGTCACCCCTCTCCTTTCGTTCTTTCTACGTTCTGTCTGTGTCTTTCCCTCCTTCCTCCTCATTCTTTCTATCTTTCTTTCTTTCGCCTGTTTTCCTCATTCCCTTTTTGTTCTTTCTGTTTTTCTTTCTTTTGTCTTTTTCGTTCCCGCTTCGTTTTATCTGTCTTTCTTTCATTTGTTTCTTCCCCCACCCTTCGTTCTTCCTTTCTTTCTTTCTCTCGTCTCCCCCTTCATTCTTCATGTCTTTCTTTCTCTTCATGTCTTTGTTTGTTTGTTTGTTTCTCTTCATGTCTTTCCTTCCTTCTTTCTTTCTTTCTTTCTTTCTTTCTATCTCTCGTCAGTTTCTTACCCCTCTCTTCGTTCTTTCTGTCTCTCCTCCTGAAAACGCTCAATGATCATTATCTTCTTAAAAAGTTGCCAAACTTGTTAGTTAGATAGCCTTAAACTAAACCAATATAGACACGAAAACAAAACAATCATAGGCAAGAACACTCAGAATGTGCGCTAGTTCGAATATCTATGTGTATATTTTGTAGACGTAAACCAATTAACTAATTCATATCAGCATAGCACACATGCATATGTACATAGACCAAGTAATTATTTTGTATATATACAACACACGCATAGGAGTAAATAACTATTTTTTCATCAATATAATACTCACTTATATAAACGAAATGACTATTTTATATCTATGTATCACATACATACTATGATTTTCATCAATATACTTTAAAGCTTCTCCAATGAATTTCGAATATATATATATATATATATATATATATATATATATATATATATATATATATATATATATTCACTTGCCTACCTCTTCGTCTGCATAATATTAAAAAAAGTTCTCAAAAATTCCAGTAATAGGATAGGTCATAGGTTGGATAATCGATTGCTTGTTTTTCTAATTTGTTTCCAAAAGTTCCAGAAATCTTTTTACAGTTTCCTCCCCTACATTTTGGCTATATTTGAACTGGTTTAAATTCAGTTTTTAGTTCGTGTATGCCGTTTGAGGAGGTGCACGTTCTCCGGGTACTTTCCAGTTATCTTCATTGAGCATTGGCTCCTTGGATTTATCAGTGAAAAAAAATGCAAAATAGCTGAATGGGTATTAATAAACGTTTAGCGCCATGTTGTTGGCTAATGAATAACCAATTCATTGATAATGGACAAGTGTCTTATTGATGTCTATGCCAAAATGGCATCTGGTGAATTGAAATAGCAGCAGATTGAGTGCTTATCAAAAAAGTTTTTTTTTTAAATCTCTGCCAACTGAGTAAGAGTGGGTGTATGTATTACACGTATCTGTTCTTTCATCTATCTTTTCGTCATTCCGTCTGTCTTTCTGTCTCTCCACACAATATCTCAAAAAGGTCTCCATGAATTTGAAAGATTTCTAGGGAGAAATAATCAAATGGGGGGGGGGATGATCCAGGAATATCTACTGATAGTGGAATATCCCCTCCACTTTTTAAAAAAAAATCATTTATGCAGTTGCTTGTTTATGTCCACACGATATCACCAAAAGTTCAAGATGAATTTCATTGAAATTTTGTTGAGGCTCTTTTTTGGAAGAAGTTATTAAATTTTAGGGCTGCTCCAGGAATTTTTTCTTGTGGGTTAGCGTACGGCGTTGGCTAAGGCATGAGCTTTTTGGATAATTTCCAGTTCTTGGTAGAAATAAGTTTTCCTTTTATGTGAGTTTTCAGTAACAAACCTTAATAGCCATTACCAGCGTAACTTCTCTGTGCAAGGGAATAGAACCCCGAGAAAGTATCAATAAAAATAGTACCAATAAAATGTAAATTAGTATTTTAAAGTATCAATAAAATGAAAAGTTTCAATAATCAATTAGCCTCTTAAAGTATGATGTTGTACACTGACCTTCTCCAAGCTCCACCAGGTTTTCATTATTATCATTAATGAGTTACTCCTATTTTGCCTCAATCTCAATTTTCCAGTTGCTTTTCATCGTAACCTTCATTCAGAAAGGCTTTAGTAGTGGGTAAACAACGTTGACCAAAAATAAAGAATAAGCTTCAGTTTGCTCTCTGTCGAAGGGAAACTGGTCTGGGTAAAAGTAGTCAAAAAAATAATAAAGACGATTTTGAATACTTCGTCAAATAAAAGTGGAAAACAAAAATAATTGCTCCAACAGTCGTTTATTCTTCGCTCCAGAAATCCTCAATAATGCTCAAATATTTTGCCATCTTATTCTTGCAACATAGCCTGCCCATTGCCATTTAAGCTTTCTAATGTCCTCTAGGATGTCTTTGACCCTTGTTTGCCCTGTAATATATTGTGCAGTCTAGTAATAATTACATGTCATGCCCCTCTTCTCTTGTACGCTTTACATGGTCTTTAGTTTGAGAGTCAATCTCTTGGTTAGGTCCCATGTTGATGCTTCGTTGGTGACTACTGGGAGGATGCACTGGTTTTATACCAATTTTTTAAAGACAAATGGTATCTTCTTGTTCTTGAAGATCGAACGTGTTCTCTCAAAAGCTTGCCTTGCCTACCTAGGTTTATACTTCGTTTCATTTCTTCTTTTGAGGATTCCCTGAGGGTTTCGTTGTCCCAGGTAAATGAAGTGGTATACTTAGTTGAGCTCTACCTTTTCAATTTTTATTGCTGTGTCTTTGTTTTCAACATGACATTAGTTTTCAATTTTAACTCTTAACAGATGGAAGTAACTCCAATAAACATTCTAGCGGAGGATCAAGATAGGTTTTGTTTGCAATCCGATGGCAAGGGCCATCAAGCAAAATGTCACCAAAGCTGCCACCATAAGTTTTTGCCGTTTTTAAGTTGGTCTGGCTGGCTAACTGCCTGACTAGCAATGAATGTATTTATCATGCGTACAGGTTACACCGACAGAGTTGGGTGGCTGAAATTCTAGATATTTACTCCCAATAAGGTTTCAATTTGCGATGTATGTTTATGCCGAGTTGGTTTTTAGTCTGTGCCAAAAGCATTCAGGCGCTTTTTTTTCGAAAATTCGGGCATCATAGAGATCACTGCTAAATAGTTATTCATTGATCACCACTTTTTCCAAATTTTGATTGATCATTCCCACAAAACATTACTGCCAGATGCCATTGGTCACATGACGGTTTCTATTGAATGACTAACCTGACGTGTTTTGTTTATAAATCGAAACTTGATCACTGATAAGTATGCCAATTTACCGCTTTTTGCGCAAAATTTATAGTTTTTTTTTTTTTTTTAAATCTTTTTTTTGGTGAAAATCGTTGAATTAGCGCGGGCATTTCAGCTATTTCTGGCAGGTTTTTTTAAAAACATGTTTGGCATCTTCTTTTGCGTTTGTTTGCCATTTTGGCGTGTTTTTTTTCTTTTAGCTACTTAACACCTTTTCGGTGTGTTTTGGCTTTTTGGCGCTTTTTGACGGTCAAACTATCGTGATATTTTTTGAGATGGCAACACTGCTTCTGATAGAGCTGATCTTGCAAGTCGGTAATCTTAGCAGATGGTCCAGCCAGTTAAGTCGTTTTCTTTTGATTTTTTATGTCCCATCGTTTACTGTTGGTTCTTCCGGTATAGTAAAAATATGTTTACAGATTTCTATATGAACATAAAGTGTAATATATATATATATATATATATATATATATATATATATATATATATATATATATATATATATATATATATTATAACAAATTTAGAAATCTGTTCAATTTACTCTTTGGGGTATAATTCTGAAAATCGCAGGAGATTATCCAACCTTATGTTGTCGAATAATTCTTTGAGATATAACTAACATCGTTGGAGGATGTCTACTTTGAGTTCAATGCAAGATGAGGTAGGTCAGAGTTCAATGCAGTGTTGCCAAATCACGGGGGTTTTCTTTTCAATTTTGGGGGTCTGGAAATCATTTCTGGAAATCATCCCCAATTTCGAAATATTTTTTTTAAAAAAAGTCTGGTTAGTCACTCAATGAAAACCGTCACATGACTAACGTCTTTTGCTGCTTTCGGAGTAATCAATGGAAAAAAAATTGGAAACAGGGAGTGATCAATGAATAAAGTAGTTCTCTTGTATTTTGTTGGGGGTTTATCAGTGATACAAGTCTGAATTTAAAGATGAACAAGTGACCAATTTAGCATAAAATTACTTCATAAATTGATCCTCACAGGGGGTTAAGAAATAACATTATAAGACTTAATAAGGAGTAAATATTTACATTTTCAGTCCTCTGTTCCCAATGGAACAGCCTCTACGCATGATACATACATATATAGCCAACCAGACCATCTTTAGAACTGAGGAAACCCATGTTGATAGTTTTAGAGACAGATTTGGTTGACAGTGTTGACATAACATTCTAATCAGCAACATTGGACTCTCAAGTTAAAAAAATGAATGAAAAACATGGAAGTTAGTAATCCTTGACACACACATTTGGAAGAAAAAAGTATAAAAACTGGCAGCCCCGTCTCTGTTGTACAGGAAGGCTGAGCAGACATATGCAGTTCGTTAGTCATGAATTTTTGTTCAAAGATGTCGGTCATGAAACAACGAACGGGCACCGGACTAGGCGTTGATTTCCATACACCAAATTGTGCCTAGATGTCGAAAACATCTGTATGGATACTAAACTAGGATTAATGGCTAAAAAACAAAGTAAAAACCCTTTCTGGTTTATTATTTCTCTCTCTCTCTCTCTCTTTCACACACACACACACACACACACACACACACACACACACACACACACACACACATAGGCAAGTGCACATACACACATATATTTGTATTGAGTGCAAGAGTATTCGATACACCAACAGAATTTTAAACCAAAGATTTCTGTACATAACTTTCCAATGCTCAATATATATATATATATATATATATATATATATATATATATATATATATATAGGTATATGCTTATGTATATATATGTAGGTATATATATATATATATATATATATATATATATATATATACACATGCACATATATATGAATACATGTATGCATATATAAGAAAGAGGGAGATAGAATGAGAGACGAGTTGATGTCTGTGAAAAGATATTGAATTTCAATCACATTCAAAAAATGAGTTTATTTTGTCAATTAGGCAAATTCACCAATTAGCCGTAACAAACACACACGCACACACACACACAATCACATGTTTATTTATACATACATATGCATACATGTCGAACGACGGACAACAAAAGACTGATGATGATGATGATATATATATATATATATATATATATATATATATATATATATATATATATATATAGAGAGAGAGAGAGAGAGAGAGAGAGATAGATAGATAGATAGATAGATAGATAGATAGATTGTTGGCTGTTTGGGTTTTAACGGCATAGCTTATAGTATGTACAATAACTGTGACAAACAATTTTAATGTTTTCCACTGATGCTGTTGCATAAAGATTGGGTCGTTAAGGAGCCACCAATCTGAACAAAGTATGATCCGCCAACAAATTACACAGAACTATAAAAACCCACCATTGTGTGTGTCAGCTTATGGTAGAAAACACAAACATTCTGTGTAACACTAACTGCAAATAAAACAACACATACGAGAAGCTATATCAATAAAAACAACAACAAAAAATGCCAAACAAAACAAAACCTGCTCTAATCTAAGGGCTGATATATGAGTTAAGCTTATGGTTATTCAATGGGCTATCCCTGAAGAGTCATTTAACCCTCTAGAATCTTCCTGCATGTGATGCTATAAATACTCGGCATGTCTGCTCGCTGACTGCAGAGGAATTACCATCCTTTAGGGAGAGATATCAAATCCTACAAGAGATATACTCTTGGGGCCTGTGCAAGGGAGGGTGCAAAGTATTCCGTACATATGCACATGCACTGACATGAAGAGAGTTAACTGCTGACGTATCTTTCTAAAACTTCCAATCAAAAACGAGCCAGAACTCGGTCACTAAGATTCATTACGGGGATCAAATTCTGCCAAACAGATTCGGAAGAGGTATATTAATTCACTCGTGTCTCCCCCGTCTGTTCTTTCGTCCGCACAATATCTCCAAAAGTTCTCAATGAATGTCTATGAATTTTTGAGGAAGGAAAAAGAAAAATAATTTAATTTGGGGGGGAGATCAATACATTTTTCCTCCCCTGCATCGAAGCAATATATCCACCCAATGCAATATCTCCAAAGATTCTCAGTAGATGTTAATGAAATCTTGTTGAAGGCAGAGCAATGGACTACGGAAAGATTAATTAAATTTTGGAGTTGACACAGGAATTTTAACTGTTACCTCCCTGACATCGTGACTATTTGTGGAACTGGGCCCAACATATCGTTGGAACAATGGAATCCGCTTACTTTTCCTGTTTGCTCTGCTTAAGAAATTTTTTTTTTCGACGCATAAACGAAATAAAAGACGATGAAATCTCGCCATCACAGTCAATAATTGAACTGCCGTAGGGTTGAAATCATGTGAAAAATTCCATTCAAGAATAAATATGGTCAGGATTTTTATCATGACACCAGTGACTTTTTTCACTGGAAAACATCTGTAAAATCTAGAGTTTTGAGGATCTAGGTGTTATCAATAAACCCATCGAAATACGACCCGAAAAATCAATTTAAAAAAATTACATTTTAGCAGTCGAATACCATGCAAATTTTCAAGTCTGTAGACAGAACAGTATGGCCAGGAGCGCTGGAACACACAAACACATAAACAAAAATACAAACATATAAATATTAAAAAAAATAAAGCTAAAACCCTTCATCATCTTGGATGAATACGGTTGTTCAATACACTTTTCATTATCTTATATTGATACGAAATGTTTAGACTTATCTTGGCGTTGAGAGCATTTAAGATGGCAAAATTCACAAGAGAGCATATTATGAGTTATTAAAACTTTTTTACTATTATTATATTTTCATTTTGTTTTCATAACTTTATCCGAGTCATACTCTCGTGCAGATTTGTTATCACTTAAAGCACTGTCACAGTTCCCACCGTTTTTGCAGACATACTAGGTTGACATATACTTAAATAGAGGACAATATTGTATTATATTATATTATATCATATTATGTTATGTTATGTTATGTTATATATATATATATATATATATATATGTATATATATATATATATATATAGAAACAGTTACATGGTAAACAACTGATGATCCCAACGAAAAAAAATTACTCGTCGTACCACAATATCAACTTATGTGTGAAACATTAAAAACAAACACTGAAGAGCATTACATAAATTACGTTAAGTGATATTGAGGAATAAGTGGCTGAAGTGAGATGAAAAAAATAATTTTGAAATCTTTTTTGATGTATTTAGTGTTTAAAGCTGTAAAGCTTTCTATAACATATATATATATATTCTTACATTCAGCAGGAGGCATCTAGTAGCCCTGACAACAAAACTTACCCACAATGCATAGTCCCTGGCAGTGGACTCTGGTTCCACATGGCACATTTTAATCCACACTCACACAACACGCACCACTGATGATGGGAGAAATCCCGAAACATGTATGGACTATTGACATATAAGGATTAATAAACCTTACCACCAAAAACTTCACTCCCGAGTCTGTCTCACTCTCTAAAGTACACATTATATATATATATATATATATATATATATATATATATATATATATATACGCACACTCTCAGAGACAGTTGAGCATTATCCCTTCGCTTATGCTGTCAAATCTGAGGTTTGTTTTTCCTCGGCAACACGCATCTAGTGTGCTCTAAATTTGTACAGAATAAAAAATCCCTTTCAATTCCACCCAATGTAGCCAAGTATAGTTTGATGACTGAAACTGTTTTTAAAAATTACTAAAATCAGCTAGATTTTTTCATTTCCAGTAGAATTATCAAAAAAAAAATGACTATATAAAAAGAAAACATCACTTCTATTACACTTATATTACCAGATTTAATCGGCTATCGTAGATTTTCTGACTAAATTGGAAGAAAGTCGGCTAAAAAAAAAAATGGCTAATCCTGTAGGTTGACCACAATTTTCTTTGACTTCTCCATCGTTTAAAAACCCACACCAGACATATCTTCATTTTCATCCCTCTTTTATCGAAGGCGTGGACACAGATACACAGCCAAATCTATATTATTATTATCATTATTACAATAATAATAATAATAATAATAATAAGTAAACAAATGGGATTCAACCATGGGGAAAAGTGGTATCAGCACAAGCCAGAGGCAGTTTTGGAGAATGACACCCACAAACTACTGTGGGACTTCGACATCCAAACTGACCACCTCATCCAGGCAAGAAGGCCGGACTTAGTAATAGTAGACAAAAAAAGGAGGGCCTGCCAAATAGTAGACGTTGCTGTACCTGCAGACCATAGAGTAAAAAAGAAGGAGGGTGAGAAAAGGGAAAAATACCAGGACTTAGCAAGGGAGTTAAAGAAAATGTGGAACATGAAAACCAGGGTAGTACCGGTCATAGTGGGAGCACTAGGAACTGTCCCCAAAACGCTGAGGGAGAGACTGGAGGAGATCGGGATTAGGGGGAGGATAGAGACCGTACAGACCACAGCACTGCTGGGCACTGGACGGATACTGAGGAAGGTGCTAGAGATATAAGGACTGCAACGAATCGTAGCTCTGTCATGATATGCGAAAGAGAGAGGAGACGTTAGCTGAAGACCTGAGGAGACTTATTGTCACTCAGCCTTCAGCGATAACCACTGGGCAACCGGTGTGAAACTGTAAATCGCAAAATTACTGCGATCTATGAGTACGAGGAGAGGAGGGCTGGAGACTTGAGGAGACTTGCTGTCACTCAAACTCCAGCGGTTACCACCAGGCAACTGGTGTGAGATTCATAATAATAATAATAATAATAATAATAATGAAAAGTGGTATCAGCACAAGCCAGAGGCAGTTTTGGAGAATGACAACCACAAACTACTGTGGGACTTTGACATCCAAACTGACCACCTCATCCAGGCAAGAAGGCCGGACTTAGTAATAGTAGACAAAAAAAAGAAGGCCTGCCAAATAGTAGACGTTGCTGTACCTGCAGACCATAGAGTAAAAAAGAAGAAGGGTGAAAAAAGGGAAAAATACCAGGACTTAGCAAGGGAGTTAAGGAAAATGTGGAACATGAAAACCAGGGTAGTACCGGTCATAGTGGGAGCACTAGGAACTGTCCCCAAAACGCTGAGGGAGAGACTGGAGGAGATCGGGATTAGGGGGAGGATAGAGACCGTACAGACCACAGCGCTACTTGGAACTGCACGGATACTGAGGAAGGTGCTAGAGATATAAGTACTGCAACAAATAGTAGCTCTGTCATGATATGCGAAAGAGGGAGGAGACGTTAGCTGAGGACCTGAGGAGACTTATTGTCACTCAGCCTTCAGCGATAACCACTGGGCAACCGGTGTGAAACTGTAAATCGTAGAATTACTGCGACCTATGAGTAGTAGGAGAGGAGGGCTGGAGACTTGAGGAGACTTGCTGTCACTCAAACTCCAGCGGTTACCACCAGGCAACTGGTGTGAGATTCCAAATAATAATATTATTAATAATAATAATAATAATAATAATAATAATAATAATAATAATAATAATATATGTATATTTGTATAACGGAAAATGAGGGTCCAGTTTTGCATTATACTTACATTATAAATAAAACCCCCGCTAAACTGTTGAAAAGTGTTTTGGTTTTTTTTTGTCAAATCTTTTAAATTTAATTTCAATATAGAAAAGAGTATGAAAATACTCTTTTGATCCCTTAAAGGGGTGGTGACGGTGGAAATCTTTTGTTCCCTTTTAACATCTTAAATAAAGAGAATGTCCCCCTTTCACTTTTTGCATCTTAAATGGGAAGAGTCTGCTGTTACTTTTGATCGTTTATACAGCAAAAAAATCTCCTTCAAATTTGATCCCTCAAAGGGTAGAGAAAGTTGTCACCGCTTAGAGGGTGGGGGTCTCCTTTCATTGTTGACTTCTAGGGATGGGGAAAAGTCCTCTCGATTTTGACACTCAGAAGTGGATAAAGTCTCCCGTCCCTTCCGAATACATATATATATATATATATATATATATATATATATATATATATATATATATATACAAATATAGATATAGGTGAAAAGTAGGTTCCACTGTGGCATTATAGTTACATTGTAAACAGAACCCCCCTCTAGGACCTTTTGAAAATATTTTTTTTAAATTTGGTATTCCAAATTAGGTTGGACTGCACACATATTTACGTATTTTTAATCGCATGACAGACAGACAAACACACTGACACCTCTCATTTATATATATATATATATATATATATATATATATATATATATATATATATATATATATATATATTGAAAAAATGACGTACGCATTGAAAGAAAACGAAAAAAGCAGAAAACAGTGGATACAGTGTATAATATATATATATATATATATATATATATATATATGTATATATATATATATATATGTATGTATATATATATATATATATATATATATGTATATTTATTTATTTATTTATTTATTTATATTGAAAAAAAAGGAAATTTTTTTAATATTGTGAAATTTTCCCTTACATTATAATTTTCCGAAAACTTGACCTTCGTCAGTAACTGGAGCCAACAAATTGAAATCAAGAGTTCCTGAGATTTGCAATTCCTCTGAATACTCGCAACCACTCTCCGGTCATCTATGAATAACTCAATGTCACTCATATCCGTTTTTTGTCAAATTCGTTTTTAGAAACCATCAACCAAAACTCTCGACAGATTTTTCATAGTTCTCAAGTTGGTCCGACTGACTAGTTGGCTATGTATGTGTTTCATATACAGGCCGTACCGATTGAGCTACAGGGCTGAGAATTTAGACTTTTATCATATCTCCAATGAACAGGTTTTTTTAATACCCTCTCTTTTCAATTGGTGATTAATTTACAATTCAAGCTTATGCTAAATTGATCCTTTAGTTTGTGTCTGACAGCATTAATGCTTATTTGTTTTTGATGTAGTCTTTTTTAGTGATCACTGTATAATAAAAAGTGATAGAAGGAACTTATTTATCGATCGCCCTTTTTCCTAATAATTGAATTGATCACCCTCAACGTGGCATGCTGTCGAAAGATGTTTGTAATGCATCGGTTTTCATGGATGTCATCTATTCTTTCATTCATTTCTTGTCGCTTGCAGGTGAACAGGGTCAGGTGAGTAAGCCTTTGTCCTACGTTTTAATCGGTCTCCTCCAAAGAGGATTAACACAATAACTGAGGGATGCTCTCTGCAAGGTCCCAATGCTGATTACGGCACCTATTATTTCCAGCTAGATACTAACCAGGTTCTACGTTGCTCAACGTACAAGATCTGAAGGACTGTATGCAATTTGGTCGTGACTGCGCTTGTCGCTGGAGTCAACGATTCAAAAGTTCTGATACTTATGACTCCTCTTAACGCTCATCGCTACATCTTCGTCGTCTCTAGGTAACTCACTGTCACTCATATTAGTTATCAGCAGTGGTGCCATTTTAAGATTTTTTCATGCTAAACCCCAAAAGTGTCAAGAAAGGCCTAGAAGTGCTTAAAAAAACCTCTTTTTGTGGCCATTTTAATGGCAGCAAATTGCTAAGATTGCTGAGTGTCGAATAATCGCGCTAAAATTAACACGTAAAGTACAAAATTGGCAACATTGATTATCTGATAGATTTGCTATCTGTTGTCTGTAAGTACACATGTGCGGGCTCAACAATATCTCAGTAATTCGATATCACTCTTATCAGTTGTTTATGTGGATAAAAGTAAGCGAAGATGGAGCAGAAATTTTCTTTCACCACTTTGCCATGAAGATATGGAACTTGCCAAAGACGATGGACGACGTTGCTTACTTTCTGAAATTAGAAAAAAAAATACTAAGATAAAATTATGCGAGGGTTGGAATATGAGTGGTCAGCAAATAACGAACAAGAAGAGACCTTGACGCTGCTTATACAATGTTTCTGATATTATTGAGAAAATTATTGAATTTCATTAAAATTCCAGTCTTCCATCAGAAATACAAAATTTCATCACAGTTCAAACGAAATTCTGAAGTTCCCAACCAATTCTCGCAAGCAGTCATCAGCTTTCAACTCTTTCAATTTGGTCTGGCAAAAAGCGAATTTAGCTCTCATAGACCATGCAACTTTGTTTCTTCCACCCCTCCATCCTCCTCCCCAGCGAAAATTATCTCTTTTCCCACTTGCTCATTGAATTACCTGACCTGTTTTTGCAACCAGCTTTCAACCCTTTTCAATTTGGTCAAAAGGAAGTTAATTTGGCTGTCATAGACCTGTTTCTTTCTCTATTGCCTCCAACCCTTCTCTTCTTCTCTCTCTCCCCCCTCTCTCTCAGGATGCTTTCACCCCTTTTTCAGTCTGCCTGAAAAGAAAGTGAATTAGGCTCTCATAGACTTCGCTGTCTTTCTCTCTCTTTCTCTCTCTCTCTTTCTCT
Organism: Thysanoteuthis rhombus; assembly: GCA_963457665.1. Taxonomy (NCBI): domain Eukaryota; kingdom Metazoa; phylum Mollusca; class Cephalopoda; order Oegopsida; family Thysanoteuthidae; genus Thysanoteuthis; species Thysanoteuthis major. Next base: position 33,501,714 of record OY735210.1, on the reverse strand, counting down.
CTCTCTCTCTCTCTCTCTCTCTCTCTCTCTCTCTCTATATATATATATATATATATATATATATATATATATATATGCCCTTCAATCTTTTTCAATTTGGTGTGAAGGAAAAATTTACCTTTCAATTACCTGGCGACAGTCGTTGCAGGTAAAAAGTATCCGCTTACTCTATCAAAACGGTTTGTGAAAAGGGTCTTTATGAAAATTCACATCAATTTATGAAAAGAAGCCTTGCAGCACTGTTGACCCTTTTTCGTATTTTGCTTACTTTCTTTTTCATAATTTTGAAAATTAATTTCATTATTCATTGTTTTGTTTCTTTCATACTTTTATTGCAGTCGTGTTTTTCTAATTCTAAATTGTCCAAAAAATGTAAAACCTAAAATCAGAAATTTCCTTTTTTTAAGGCAAACGAATCCGATCAAGCAACTCTGATGATGTTGAACGTTCATCGCTTGAAGGTAGGCTATACCTGGATTATTTTTTCTACATCAGTAACTCATAAACTGGTGAATAATTTACCAAAGGGTGACTATAATTACTGGGTGAATGAAGGGCCGATGAAACATGGAGGATGAATGATCTTATTCACTTGGATATTTATATTTTTCTATTCTTAAAAAAGCAACTTTCGTGGTAAACATACTTCTCTAAAAATCTAATTCTAATTTTTATGACTGTTATTAGTTCTTGCTTACTGTAAAGATTCTCATTATGTTTTATGTGCTAAATTCTCCTTGGATATTTTCTGGATGTTCAAAATACATGAATGGAATAAACAATAATAGAGAAATGAGTTAATCTATGCATATTTTTTTCATGTTACTAAATGTATTATTCATAAAACAAATGAAAGCAAAGTAAGAATAAGATGAAAATGATGAAAAACATTAGGTGATTTAGTCATGGTAGAACAAAATTTTGTAATAAGACTTGCGGTTAAATGATACTGAAATAGTTTTTGGAACACTGTATTACATCGGCCTTTTTCAACCTTTTTAAACAAGAGGGACCCTTGAAATAATTTCCATATTTCAAGGCACTTCAGCATAAAAATCTTTAATGAACAGCAAGTGATGCCTCAATATGTCTAAAAATCTATTTGCATTATAATACAGTGAGGCACATTTGCGAAGGGGTTCGACACATTTATATTTTTTTTTTTTTAGTTTTTTATGATTTTTAGTTGTAATATAATCTAAGCGGAGCAGAATGCCGCTGATTTGATGTTGCAAGATTACCCCACACACTTCTCTGCACACACATGCAATTCTCAGAATTTCGGACTGAAGATGGTCTCCCTTTTCGTGTATGATCTCTAACGGAACTCAACACTCAAGAAAGCACAAACAAATCACGAATCATCGATTCAAATGGCAATGTCTGTGCGATCAAATAACGGGAATATGCTATTTTGGTTAACATTATTGATTAATGGTATTCAAAGTGAAATTCTATCACTTTTGTTCGTGGCTCAGTTGAGTACTTTTTCCATGATGAATTCACAACAGTTCCTATGTGTATCCGAAAAGAAGGAAAGCAAAGAATACTAGCATTGAAAAAAATGATTGCTTCGAACGTTTTTGCTACTTATGTATCAACCTGTATAAAAGTATTTTACAGTCTAAGGGAAGCTAGTTTTCTACATATTGGTCAATTTCGTCGAACATTTCAAGACATCCTATTCATCCTGGTCATCCTTCACCCAAGGGACTTTTAATATAGAAAAAAATATAAAATGGGAGACAGTGTCCTTGAGAGAAATATCGATAAGCTTAGGTTGTATTTTCATAAACTCTATATACTTATGTGTAAAAATATAAGCACTCAGACGGCAAACACAGCGTAATCAAATAACCACTTCAATACAAAGAAAAACGTCATTTGCTTTAAGATAAAGTCTTGATTAGTACTTTTGTCACGTATTTATAAAATTTTTGCCGAACCCCTTACAACCTCTGATGGAACTTGATCTGAAAACAACAACACTTGGACAATTCTGTACGATCGAAACTCAACATCTTTTTAATTTCCTTCTAATCAAAAGATTGCCGACACTTAGCCGCCATCTTCACCGACCTTTTCCATTCTTTATCGTTTTGATTCTGATTTGAAAACGTGAGATTTTCCAGTTTTTAACACTGTTTACAGACACTATGGAGCTGAAGCATGAAAGATAACCGAAAGATTGCCCTTCAAACTGAAAACCATGTAATGTACACAAAAGGAAATCATCCTCAAGATTACATGGAAAGATCACAAGACAGCACGGGAGATTAAAGAGAGAAAGGAAACAGGATACAATTATATCATAGAATTCATTTGAAAACTCAAATGGTAATAGGCTGGACAAGTTGAAAGAATGTCAGACGTTCGCTTGACATCATGACTCACAACGTGGATCCCAAGAGATCATATGCGAAACTGCGTCAGGCAATATAATAAGATGATGTGACAAACTAGACAAATTCAGACAGTATTGTCTCTACGACGCCCATGATAGAGAGGCTTCCGAAATCTTCGGGGAGGTTTATGTCTAATGATTTGGAGTTTTCAACCTACTGACTATCAGAGGTTGTTTCACTTCAAATCTTCAATTCTGATTCCACTGACTTCATTCCTATTCTCTTTTATACCTTATTTTGCTGTAGTAGAAGTAGCAGCAGCAGCAGTAGTAATAGTAGTAGTTTGCCTTGGAGTCTCTTCATAATTCCACATATCGTGATTCACAAAGCAGATCTTATTGATTTTGATGTGTTTTTTTTCAATTTTGAATTCCCTCAATCTTATTTGTGGGCTGAAGAATGGAAAAGTTGTTATTAAAGGCAATGGAAGAGGAAAATCCTAATGAAAAAAGAATTGTTTATAGCAAAATGAAATTTGAAACTTTATTTCAGAACCTTAGCCAATTTGAAAGAACACCGCGTTTTTGGTCTTTCCTCTAATACAAGAATGTTCGACATGGGTGGGACATTTTGTGTTCTTGTTTTGAAGAAAACTGATTTTCATGTTGTCTGTAGCGTTTTTTAATCTCCCCAAAGGATATCAAGTCGGTGGTTAGCGAAAAAAGGTTGAACACCCCTTTTCTAGTATATGGGTCGGAAAACTACAACCCACGACCCCATTACATCGACTTCATTGGATATTTAAGGTCGCATACAAAAATTATGCGTTATTATTATCTGTCTTTGGTTATCGAACAATAAAATTCAGGATTGGAAAATAGAGAAAAAGCCTTGTTTTTACAGAAGCTTCAAATTAATCTACGTTTTCTTGGCTACGAGAAAACACGATCGACTTTGAAAAATACCCTAAACAACCGATATAATTCTTTGAAATTCTTTGCTCAGGGAAGGGTTCCAGCATTTGGCAAAACCTGTACTATTAGGTAAGACCGTGTGAAAAAAAAACCTTTTGAAAGATTGAATATAGGGGATACCGGTTAATATGAACACATCGGGACCAACGGTTTTGAACCCATTAATCCAGTCAGTCAGGTTAACCCGTACAAGGTGAATAGTCTCCTATGAAAACATATTTATTAAAAAAAAACAAAAAAAACTCTTGTTTAAAGCAACGTATTCAACTACAACATAACACAGTATATCTGTGAGAGTTCGTTTATTTCACATTTAGCTTGAGTCACGAGTTGAGATAGTTAATTAAAAAATTTTGAAATAAAACTCTTTAGTTATTTTATCAGATTTTTCGAAAAATTGTTGATTCGGTAGAACCACTGCTTAATCCAAACGAAAGTCGAATTGGTCATAATAAACGAAGCAAAAAAGCAATGATAACGTACTTTGAATCGGTTCATAGAAAATTATTCGCGTGGCTGGTTCTAAAACCGTTGATCTTTTTGTGTATCATTCGCCTTACAGGAAATTTATATGTTTATATGTCAGTGTTCACTGATCACCGGTTTGAGTAGGTTCTGATTACAGAATTTTATCCATGTCTCATTCTGAATCGTTAGCAAAGAGCTAATTGACTCACTTTTTGACTCAAGTTTTTGATTCATTTTTGAACATCCTAAAATGTGTAAATTAAATTCGGAGAGACGAAAAAAAAAAAAAAGAAAAAATATTTCCATTTTTCTAGTTTGCCTAAAGTTAGCAAACAACAGTCTTGGAACTTGAGAAATTATGTTTTTTCTAGAAATAATGTTTTCTCATTATATTTGTCAACCAAAAAATATTTTGAAAGTATAGAAAGATATAAATATCTGAATAAATTGAGTCATTTACTCTTCATGTTTCACTCACTCTGTAGTTTCATTCACTCCAAAAGCTATTTCATTCATTCTTGAGTGAATCATTCACAAATTTGAAAAAGCATTGGCCAACTATGATCGTTGATACATTTTTAATGCAAGAAAAGATATTTTCTATCCCCCCCCCGCCTCCAAACAGTTTACCGATCCCTTCTGTAGTAGAACATCTCGCCCTTCACATCTGTAATTGCAAATGCAATGTTCAGTATGAGAGTCATTTGATATAGTTCGATGATTTTATCGCCAAAGACTTGTTTTTCCTCATAAGCACATTTACACTAAGGTCACCCTTTCTGGCAGTGTTTCTCAAACTTTATGGCAGTATTTTATTAAAATTTATAAAATTATCTCTTAAACTTTATGACAGTGTCTCTTAAACTTGATAAAAGTATTTCTTAAGCTTTATTGCAGTGTTTTATTAAAACTTATAATAGTGTTTCTTAAACCAAAGGGTAGTGTTTGTTAAACCTTTTGGCTGTGTTTCTTAAAATTCATGACTTGGTTTCTTGAATTTTATGGGAGTGTTTCTTAAACCAAAGGGTAGTGTTTGTTAAACCTTATGGCTGTGTTTCTTAAACTTTATGACTTGGTTTCTTGAATTTTATGGGAGTGTTTCTTAAACCAAAGGGTAGTGTTTGTTAAACCTTATGGCTGTGTTTCTTAAACTTTATGACTTGGTTTCTTGAATTTTATGGGAGTGTTTCTTAAACCAAAGGGTAGTGTTTGTTAAACCTTATGGCAGTGTTTCTTAAACTTTATGACTTGGTTTCTTGAATTTTATGGGAGTGTTTCTTAAACCAAAGGGTAGTGTTTGTTAAACCTTATGGCTGTGTTTCTTAAACTTTATGACTTGGTTTCTTGAATTTTATGGGAGTGTTTCTTAAACCAAAGGGTAGTGTTTGTTAAACCTTATGGCAGTGTTTCTTAAACTTTATGACTTGGTTTCTTGAATTTTATGGGAGTGTTTCTTAAACCAAAGGGTAGTGTTTGTTGAACCTTATGGCTGTGTTTCTTAAATTTTATGACTTGGTTTCTTGAATTTTATGGGAGTGTTTCTTAAACCAAAGGGTAGTGTTTGTTAAACCTTATGGCAGTGTTTCTTAAACTTTATGACTTGGTTTCTTGAATTTTATGGGAGTGTTTCTTAAACCAAAGGGTAGTGTTTGTTAAACCTTATGGCAGTGTTTCTTAAACTTTATGACTTGGTTTCTTGAATTTTATGGGAGTGTTTCTTAAACCAAAGGGTAGTGTTTGTTAAACCTTATGGCTGTGTTTCTTAAATTTTATGACTTGGTTTCTTGAATTTTATGGGAGTATTTCTTAAACCAAAGGGTAGTGTTTGTTAAACCTTATGGCAGTGTTTCTTAAACTTTATGACTTGGTTTCTTGAATTTTATGGGAGTGTTTCTTAAACCAAAGGGTAGTGTTTGTTAAACCTTATGGCTGTGTTTCTTAAATTTTATGACTTGGTTTCTTGAATTTTATGGGAGTGTTTCTTAAACCAAAGGGTAGTGTTTGTTAAACCTTATGGCAGTGTTTCTTAAACTTTATGACTTGGTTTCTTGAATTTTATGGGAGTGTTTCTTAAACCAAAGGGTAGTGTTTGTTGAACCTTATGGCTGTGTTTCTTAAATTTTATGACTTGGTTTCTTGAATTTTATGGGAGTGTTTCTTAAACCAAAGGGTAGTGTTTGTTAAACCTTATGGCAGTGTTTCTTAAACTTTATGACTTGGTTTCTTGAATTTTATGGGAGTGTTTCTTAAACCAAAGGGTAGTGTTTGTTAAACCTTATGGCAGTGTTTCTTAAACTTTATGACTTGGTTTCTTGAATTTTATGGGAGTGTTTCTTAAACCAAAGGGTAGTGTTTGTTGAACCTTATGGCTGTGTTTCTTAAATTTTATGACTTGGTTTCTTGAATTTTATGGGAGTATTTCTTAAACCAAAGGGTAGTGTTTGTTAAACCTTATGGCAGTGTTTCTTAAACTTTATGACTTGGTTTCTTGAATTTTATGGGAGTGTTTCTTAAACCAAAGGGTAGTGTTTGTTAAACCTTATGGCAGTGTTTCTTAAACTTTATGACTTGGTTTCTTGAATTTTATGGGAGTGTTTCCTAAACCAAAGGGCAGTGTTTGTTGAATCTTATGACTTTGTTTCTTAAACTTTAAAGCCGAATGAAATTGTTTTGGATGTGAATGAAACTACAGGGATGAATGAAGACTTGATGATTAAATTTCCCTCAAAATCTATATTTTTCTATACATCAAAAAGGTAATTTTGGCGGTGAACATATCGTTCCAAAATTTGAGACTGTTGTTTGCTAAATTTATGTTCAGTTTTTCATCAAACCTCGTTTCTGCATGTATTTAAAAAATCATTATGAAATAAAACTCCAAGAAATGAGAGAATGTATGTTTTCTGTTCATGATACAATTAATTGAGTATCGAATTATACACAAAGGAGAATGGGATGAAAATGACCAAAGACATGATATAATTTAGTCATCGGTGAATGAGATTCAGTAATAAAGACTTGAGGGGGAACAGTACTGAAATAATTCAAGAAACACCGCTTTGTGATCAACAAGTTGATAAACAAGCGCACAGCACGAGTTTTTTTTTCTTTTTTCTAAGAACTCTATTGTTATCCGACATGAGATAAGTTTCAGGGGAAGCGCTAGATATATTGCCATAGTATGTAATGTGACACAAATGGATCAAGTAATATGTTTTCTGCTTAAGATACCGGAATCATACAGTCTATCCTGTCCGGATTAAATCAACTCATGTTCCATATTTTTTGAGCATCTAAGCTAATACTTTTGGGAATTGAACATGTTGCTCATAATCAGGCAAGTATGTGGGGGTATTTCAGTTTAAACCTAATCGTCCTCTCGGGGTAATTTCCCCAATAAATAGGTAAAAGGAGAAAGTAGAAGGTAAAAGGATTTCCTTAGTATCGATTTGCACTGTTTAGTTACTACCGTGGAATAGTTGCGATGAAAAGCAACTAAAATTAAGATGAAAGAAATACTTGTTAAAACATTGATTATGGGTGTTTAGACATTGATTTGAACAATGCTATTTGACTGGGACTATCGAAAACAGTTTATAAATGGCACAACCTCTGGTCACAGTCGAATTAAGCTAGTGCAGCCCTTGTTGCACATTGCAAAACTCTAGTCCAAACCTAGAGATTACTTTAAAAAGAAATCCGTTGAGAGAGACGGTTACTATTAGCTTTGCTGTGACTTCTACTCACAGTAGGGAGGTGTTCAGTAAAAAAAAAAAATCAGCTTAAATGAACATTACCCCAATGTGATTTGAAATCATAATCAACTGCTCGGTAGCCATGTCTCTTATAAACTGAGCTAAATAAGTCTTGCATAGCTATCAAACTTAAAGTTAGAAATACGGAAATGGATAAAAACATCCATGAAATTAACATTTCCCTGTTGTGATTTGAAATAACGACAGAGCGAATCGTAGCCGACTAAATTAAACAGAAACATCCTAGATATCTACGAAAATTTTTCTCAGAGATATGCAAGGACTTATTTCATTCTAATAAATAAATACATTTATAAAAAAAGATATTTAGATAGATTTCTATTTATTATATATACAATACTAAAGATGCAGTAATCATCTTCTCTCAGAAAAGAAGTTGGAGTGGATTTTGTCGCTGCTGCAGCCGGGCTTGTCTTTTTTTCAAAGCTGACATACACGTCTGTATTTGTTAGTATTGACTTTATTCACACCATTTTTCATATAGTTGTTTCAGTGAGTGGAAATCGAAGCGGGAAAAATGTTAGTTTTTTGCTCATGGTTCTTTTCTTTCTCAATTCATTGTCCATCAGTCTTTTGTTCATACAACCAAAAGACGATTTTATTTGCTTGGGATTTGTTAAATCTCATATCTACCTGGACCAATGCATCTCCATGAAATCATTAGAAATGAAGAAATCAAACGGAGAATCAGTGTAGATTGACAGGCTTTCGGTAGAGTAAGCTTAACATTCAGGATCGAAAAGATCCAATTAGCTTTGGAAAGAAGGTTCTACAACCAATGCATCCTTCCCATAGTCACTTACGTTGCTGGAACATGAAACTTAGCCAAAACATTGACTCTCAAACTAAGAACAAATCAACATACCCAATGGCTACTGTTCAAAAGATCCACTTCCGGCTTGCCACTCCTGACGAAGCTTTCTTCTCCTTACGGAACCTGGTATCTCTCATCTAGATACTGACTAGGTTCGCTGTTGCTTAACTTCAATGATTTTTTATGAGCCGTTGTTCTGGGAGACGTTGCTCAATCGTTATACTGAACGCCTAACACAGAGGCATTGAGTGCCATTTAATAAGTGTTTGGTACGACTCAGCGGTGGATTGGACGAACGGCCTACCAAACCGGCAGCAAGCACTCTACCACTGGGCCACGGTGATCGTTTGGTGACTGTAGATTTCTGTAAGAATGATACAAAGAAAGAACATCGTCGAGGGGTTGGAATATTGAAGGGGCTCACAAACGCGGAAGAGCTTGAGGTTGGGAACAAAGACTCTTAACATATGACAAACCACTCGATAGAAATGAGGGCATACTGTGTAGACATCTGTTTTAACGATTGAGCTCACAAATTTGGAAGATTACTGAAAAATGGGAGCGGAAAAGGACCCCCCCCCCGGTATCAAAAGCAAGGAAATATCAGAGGCAGTCACAATGACAGGTAGACTGACATACATTAATGTGGGGTGCAGATTCAAGTAAAATGTACGTCCTTAAATTGACAGGGACACATTCAATGATTTGAAATAAAGTGATTGCAAGACGGCTCTCTTACCAAATTCGCTAAACCGACGATAATCTAGAAATTTATTGTATACACAATAAAAATGTTATAATTTGGAATATAAAGAGTGGGATTCGACCCTGCTGCAACCAGCTTTGTCTTTTGTCAATGTCCTTCAATGCTTATCAACGGAGAAAGATATGATTTGATTAGATTTTTTTCCTTATCACAAGAGACTCGGGATTGAATGGAGAATATGGACTACAAATTTGATTCGAGTCAAAAACGCAAATTTTCTGATGATACCGTATATGACGTCATGTGTCACGTGAAGCTTTTGGGTATTATCATTAATAGATTGTTTACATCGACTTTTTTTTACAATAAATAAATAAATTTGTAGTTTTAATTCAAACAAAATTAATTCATTTCAATTAGAATGAGGATCTCATTCATCTGAGCATTCGCTTCAATTAAACTCTTCATTACGATTCCAATAGCTTTCAATTACTTGCGTATGTATGTCAGTATTTCTGTCAGCAAAATATACATGATTCACCTATTTTTTAATGATTTTCAAATATCACACTCACACCCACGCTCACTCGATGTTAAAAATGGCGCATAAATAAATAAAATAAGAGTGTTCATGTAAGAAAAATTCTGAAGAAATTGATAAAAACACTGCTTGTCGATGAAAAGTAAAAATAAAGACAAAACTCAGAATAATAACATTAATACCTTGTGACACTTGACTGAAAAATACTTAATTCTTCCTTAGCTCATGAATCGCTCTTCCACACAATGTCATTGAAATTCATGGAGAACCTACGGAGATATTGTGTGGACAGATAACCAGACTGAGAGACGCATAGGTAGACAAGACTTCTTAGTTAGAAGAGGTAAATGAATGGGATTGAATATACGAATAAAGAGTTTTGCTCTCTTGAATAAAACTGTCCTTACAACCAGCGCTAATATCAGTGTTCTTATAAAATCTAATGATTATACGGGGGCGACATATTTTTGTTCTTTTTTGTTCATGGGTAATAAGAGTTATTTTCTAATTGGTCATGTCTAAACAGTATCGAAAATGTTAATCATTCCCTTCAAAATTTGATTTTGCGATCAGAGCAGTGATGTTTTTAATTTTACGCACTTTGAGTTGGACAAAAGGGGAATTTTCACTATTAATTCACATGAAGTAATAATGAAACAATTCCTTATGAATAATACTGTCCTAGTGACGAAAGCAAAGTTTGAATGAAGTATTAACCATTCCTCTAATACCTTACAGACACAAGCAGTTAAAAGGTAACTCTCACTGTCCAGGAACGGCGTAATCATCTGATTGTTTTTCTGACTTCAGATAAACTTTGACATATTGTTGTAACACGGAGTAACTGTAAAATTAATAAGAAAGCTGGTCTGCGTTTTTCCGAAATTTTATTTATAACGAGTAAATCAATTCCAATTGAGCGAAATTGTTTTATCAGATTAACAATTATGCTTTTTAGCAGTTGCTTAGCAAGAGTTCTCAAAGCCCAAGGTCGTGACAAAGACAGCACCCGCGGGCCGTTATGCGGATATCATTGGACAGGACATATTTATAAATTAACAGGCATTATAAGCCTGTCGCTCGGGACAACTGGTTCCTCTCGGCCCACCTTTCTTGTCACGCGTCTGGTTTTTAATGAAGCAAAACGTTTGTCTGATCTTTTTGGTGAACCAAAAAGTTCTCTTACTATTTGTCCAGATCGCACTTTGTTACCTTCTACTTAGAGATTAACAGTCATCAGCATTTTTGTCAGTTTCTCTCATGTTTGCTTCTACTCCATTAATTAGAGACTGGTCAACGTGGCCCAGTGGAAGACTGCTCGCTTCAGCGTCGCTTGTAGGGCCAGGGAATCATTGCTTATCCGTCGTCAAGTTCAACGCGTTTTTATTTGTGATCGGTTTTATTCAATTTCTTACGGTTGGAAAGGTGCTCCTTTTTCCTGTGTAATATTGTTTTATTCCTATGCAATGATTTGTTCTAAATATCATTTGCCGAGAAAGGAAGAAAAATGACACCGTAGAGTTTGTTGCTTGGACTTGCTACAACGGTTAGAAATTTTAATCTTCAAATATTTTCCGAGAAATACCTTACTACTTGTAGCGTCTTACTAGCCAGGAAGTAATGGTATTCAATCGTTCACTTACCAGTTTATTCATTTATTCAGAGAATATTGAAGAGTCTACTGGAGTATTAAAGATACTTGCTGTCATTTGATCTCTAGTGAAATCCACTGGCCTCTATTCAGTCTTCACAGAAAGCAGAACGTCACACGTCTGCAGGGTGCATGAGTATGGAGACTAGCAGAATCCCCAACCGTCAGAATCCCCACCCTGGGATTTCCAACCATCAGAATCTCCCTCTCAGCCTTGAAGATCCTTGAATGCTCAACTGTCCGAATCCCTATCTCAGCCTTGTTTGATGTAGTCCAGAGGATAACTGAGAGCTATAATCTGACATCTGCTTGTGTGCACTCGACCATGTCTATGTATGTATCTGTGTGTGTGTGTGTTTGTGTTGTGCGAGCATCTGTGCACGTGTTAATATGTGTGTATATAAATCTGTCTCGAAGTGCCTTCATCTCCAACCTGCTCCCAATCCCAAGTATGTAGTGAATCTGTTTTCTGTATCACAGCAGTTCTCAACCAGAGGGGGCACACCCCACCTAGGGATCTGGGGACGTGAGTAATTTCAAGAGAGGGTGCAAATCCACAGGAAAAAAGTCAGAATTATTTGTGGAATTCTCTCAACAAGTGTTCGCATTGTGTCGTGAGGAACAATATATTGATTATATTATCATATTAAAACTTTTTCCCACATTTTGGCAGTAACTATTTCAAATTAAACATTTGGTTGGGGATGTGAGGGGGGCTGGATGTGGAGGCAAGGGGCCAACTACTAAAGGGGGCGTGGTGCTAAAAAGCTCAAGTACCACTGCTTTGATTTTTTTTCTTACTTTCTGCATATTTTCAACCTCATTTTTGATCTTCAGACTGTTTTTGCTGTCGTTGTGATATTTGCAATGGCGTTCGCTCATCGCAATTACCGGAAACGTCGCTCCTCGCCCCGTAACCTCCGCCCCCACCCACGGAGCTCGCATATCAGAATCATTTTTTTTATTTTCTAGACTGACCTATATTGTGATGAGGTTTAACATTCTTTCCAGCCTCAGTGACCTACATTGTCTCTTGCAAGCACCTGAATGCTATTGATTCAATTATATATATATATATATATATATATATATATATATATATATATATATATATATATATATATATATATATATATATATGCTGCAAATGCTATATTTAACAATAATAGGTTTCACTCTCCATGGTCTACTAAGTCAGCATTCTTGTCTAACAAGCTAAGTGACAAATAGCAGTCGCAAACGGCATTGTTTATAGTTATAGATATAGATAATAATAATAATAATAATAATAATAATAATAATAATAATAATAATAATAATAACAATAATAATAATGCTTATTATCATTATTATTATTATCATTATTATCAAGAAATGAATATACGATTCGACAGAATGATTATAAATCGTGTTATATTATCATCAAATTACACGGTGAATGTATCATTTGGTTTAGACAACGTAAATAGAATGGACTGCAACTGCTCCATTTTGTTTAATCGTTTATTATATTAATTTGTCTGGGCCAGAAAATACATTCACTTAGTAATAACGGGAGATCATTTCAATTAAGTTCCAATATAATGCAATATAACGCAATTTACAATCAACATGTCACCTGTTCATGCCCACCATCAGTGGTGAATTAACAATCAGGCTGAGTGATCTTGACCCAACAGATCCGGAAGGAAGGAGGACCTTGAGCAAAAATGGTTTTATTGAGTGTGCACGTGAGTATTCTGAATGATATTTCAGTACTTTTCATTATTTTTAATCAGGAATATTACAAAAATTATATCTAATGTAAAGCATATCCCCTCCCTTGAACAGACTTTCACACCTCAGATGAACGGGTGTCAAAGTTGGAACCTCATAGCCAATAGAGGATAATGGTAATCTGCAACTGCTTCATGTAATCCAGATTGATGTACGCATGCAAAAATATGGTTATTTTTTCCGTTCTTTACTGGTATCAGATTGCCGATACACCAACTATGCGCTTTGTACTCCATCCCTCGGAAAAGAGACAGCGGACGCCCAGGTGAACAGAGATGGGTATAGGAAGAGATATTGACACGAAGATAGATAGATAGATAGATAGATAGATAGATTACTTGTTTTACATTTTACAGATGTATAAATAACATTAAATGAAAGATGAGTCTGAAGAGATTGTATTCAAAAAATTGGCAAGTGGAGTACTTTACGAATATATGTACATACTCTCCTGGGCCAAGCACTCTCCATCATTTAACAGATCTCAACATCATAAAGAACAAATGAGCGCACATTTAAGCCAAACTGATTGGGAGACAATTTGGGAACATTGACCAGCTGTGGAAATCAACTGGAGATGATTGGAGCAACATTGCGACGGCACACTGTAAACAACTATCGGACCACTTCACTGAACGGCTCTGTTTTCTAGAAAAAAAACTAGGGGAAGAGCTATCTCATACTAAACTGAACTCTGCGCACTAACGATGCATGCTCTATTGCATGAGATTGCCGAATATTTCGCCCATTATTGTTAGAATAAAAGAAAAGTTTTGTCGTTGGATTACATTAGCAGAATGGTATTTGCTATCTTTATTCCAAAATGATTTCTTTTATTGTATCGCGATAGTCGTCATTAATAGAAACTGGTGTGTTTCGGTTCAGATAATCTAACATTAAAGGAAGAAAGAAAATGGCGAAATTCTTGGCATGTTATGTTTCTTCATTTTAAGAAAGGTAAAAATGCGACGCAGACGCAAAGAAAAATATTTGTGCAGTTTATTAAGAAAACACTGCGAATGGTCGAATGCGTCAAAAGTGGTTTGCAAGTTCCGTGCTGGAGATTTCTCGCTGAACAATGCTCCACGGTTGGGTTTACTCGTTGACAGACAGAAAACTTTAGGAGATATTGTATGGTGCAGACCTGTAGGAGTTGTAACAGTGCATGGATCCGGAAATACACTGGGTGATACATAGACCTCTCCCACGTCGTTGGCATAGGTAATGATCACTAATATATGACGCGAGAAATAGTCAACTTACTAAAAAAATCCAAGTCTAACGTTGGAAATCACACGTGCCAGTTCCTACCTACTGGACCACGTTTCCATACTCAATTAGCCATTTGAATGCATCTAGGATGGCAAGCCTTTGGCAGAGCTAGCTCAACCTTCAAAAATAAGAAGATCCCATTGATCCTAAAGAGAAGGGTGTGTAACCAATGCATCCTCCCAATAGTCACTTATGAAACATGGAACTCAACCAAGAGATAGACCCGTAGATTGAGAACCATGCAACGTGCACGTGAAAGAATAATGCTGGGCCTCACATGGAGAGACCACAAGACAGCACAGTACATCTGAGAAAAGATAAGAATCAGGGACATCATAGAATCCATTAAAAATCTCAAATGGTGGTAGGCTGGCCATGTTGCAAGAATGGCAGACAACCGATGGACATCACGACTCACAACATGGATCCCCTGAGATCACATGCGCAACCGAGGCCGGCAGAATATTAGATGAAGAGACGATCTAGACAAGTTCGGGAAGTACTGGCTCCGCGACGCCGACGATAGAGAAGTGTGGCAAATCCAGGGGAAGGTCTATGTCCAACGATAGACGTGGAAAGACTGATGATGATGATGATGATGATGATGATGATGATGATGATGATGATGATGAATGTAATTCGAAATAAATTATGACAGGTTATGTTTTGAGTGATTATTTCACAACAAACCGACTACCGTATCTTAGTAGTAGAGTGCTCATCTCCGATTCAGTAGACCGTGGTTTGATCCTTTGCAGGTCTTACGAAAGACTTTAAAAAATGTGCTCAATGCCTCTCCGCTAAACACTCGGCCTAAGATATTACGGACAAATCACGTTGGATTCTCGTCAGATCCCCAATATTCAATATTTATTGATGACCATTTGGGAAGGTCAGGTACCATAAGCAGAACGAAGCTTAGACAGTTCTGTCAAGCTGGAAATGAGTTTTACTGACTATAGCCCAGTTGTACCTTGCCCTCCGAAACCTTACATGAGGCTATAAGTGGAGATGGATGATACATACCTACTTTATAACAAATAAAAGACTAACTTTTGTCTGGATTCGTTTAGATGAGGAAATATCATTATGGAAAGTTTTTGCAGACTTTTGTTCCTATCTTGGTTCATTTTTTGAACTCAACGTTTCAAAAACCCTTTCTTTGAAAAGTTAGGTTAGGCCAATGGACCATATCAACCCAGGAAGACATTGACTTTCATAAGGTCATCACCCATGTTATTTTTTTTCCTTGGAATTATGGCACGAGTAACCTACCCCTGCTTTGAAACATGAGCAAAATTCAAATGGCGGCTAGTACAACTGAGCGTGTCCGACGAAAATGATTTTTGCCCCCGAAGAGCCCCCCCCCCCTCTCCTCAAGGCATCAACTGCAGACAACTACGGAATTTTTACACAAATTACAGTTAACAGCTGTGGAAACAAAAGAAGATCAACCACACCCAATATCAGACAATGGAATGCAAACTTTTCCATGCGATCGACCAGACGGGCGTTTCTCCGTTCCGATTATCAAAAAAAAAAACAAAAAAAACGTTCATCACCTGAAGACGGACGTAGGATGCAACGGCCGAAACGTTGTGTTCAAGAAAATGAACCCAAATGAAGATAAAAGTCCGAAAACAAATAAATTTACAAAAAAGATTTTCTATCTTTCCTTTCGAAATGAATCTTTCTATACCCCGAAACAAATGGCAGTCAGTGGGAGTAAGGTCTGGACATTATGGTGGATGGATCATTTTCCAAGCCGACTGACAATATGAGATCGTGCATCATCGTGATGAAAAATGACCCCTTTCCAGTTCTAAGGATAGGATAGGTATTTGCTGCTCAAAGCTGTTTTCAGACACCGAAGTAAATTACAGCTGTGTCTGGTTATCGCTTATAAATTTGCAATAGATTATTCCTTGCATATTCAAACGAACATTTAACAAGACCCTCTTAGGATGAGAGTCGCCTCTCGGCTGAGGCACAGGTCTATCATTGTGTCTGGGCCACTAACGATGGCATTTAACATGGTGAAAACGGGTCCATTTTTTCATTCCCAGAAATAACTCGGTCCCGAAAAACTCATACTACTGGAACTGCTGAGATAACAGTGACACAACAATCAGTCCATTGCTGGCAATTTTCTACGGGTTGGGCACGTGGGATCCATTTTCCAACCTTTGATACTTTTACTAACTTCTTCAAATTGCAATAAACAGTCACATGGCTAACATTAAAATGAAGTTCCCACACTGTAACAGAAGGACAGAGATAACATTTGAGCTATCTTGTTTGGGCGATATCAGTACAAAAAAAAACGGACGGGACTTTTCTTGGATCTCAATATTAAATTCGTTGGATAAAACTTTTTAGAAACAAAAGTGAGTTTATTAGCAATTTATAATTGGCTCCGTTCACCAGTCTACATATATATTATCCATATTGAACCATTTCGTGGTGCAAAGACGGTTGGGGCCCCTGATTTAGCCGATAGATTTGATGTGACTAGACACTAAGAAGATAGAAAAATACTATGTCAATCGAATTAAAAATCCCCAGGTTATAAGCTTTATCTTTCTCTCAGTTTATACCTTATTCTCCAAGTTAGAGCATTATAACAGTATTGCGCTGACAAAACTTGCGACGCAATGGGACGTGTTTGCTTTGTTACGGTTACAAACTCACAACGAAATATACCGTAATCGGATCATTATCGTAGATATGATCAGCACGAGCAACAAAAAAGCAAATACCCGGGGCGGCGCCATTTTCGAAACTCTAACATCAAAAATGGGGCGAACGAAAGAATTCAGACGCTCATTTTCAGAATGTTTGTTTGTTTTGTCTAGCTGCATTTACTTGGAAGGCGATGCAGAGAGATGAAGTGCTACAAGACAAGAGGCCTGGGACAATATCCTGCTGTGGGCGCCGAAAGTAAAATATTTATTTAGAATAATGAAATTATAAGAAAAAAAATTCTTTTAGTTTCAGTGTTCTTAGACGTTTATTTAAAATTGTTCTTAAAATTCAAAAAATCAAAAATTTAAAAAAACAAACTTAAAAACTTCTAATTCTTAAAGAATTCAAAGCTGTCATGCTATTTGATTCATAATTTACTTGTCATAGTGAATGTATGTCAGTCCCTGTAAATCATATATATATATATATATATATATATATATATATATATATATATATATATATATATATATATATATATATATATATGTAGAAAGCACTCAGCGATCCCATACCGGTGGTAACGCCATTTTCAAGGGAAGTAACTGTGCATTGGTCCAACCCAAAATTTGATCTCCCCCTCCACAAAATTAGATTGAAATTCATGAAGATCTTTTGTATAGAACGTGAAATTTTGACGATATTCTGCGGTGTAGGCATATAACTACGACGGAACCGAGGTGATTTTGCATGGATCTGCTTCAGGATTTGAACACTTTTCCCGTAGCCAACTAGCCACCCTTCCATAACATTTCATTGGAATTCTTTCAACACTTTTGGAGATATCAATGAAATTTCAGCGATATTACGTGACTTGAACATATAACTATGATGTAAGGGAGGTAGTTGCAAATGGATGCGCCCCAAAATTCAATCAATTCTTTCGTACCCGATCAACCACCCTTCCACTCCCTATCGTCTAAATTCATCGAGAATTTTCAGAAATATTGTGTGAACAGTTATGAGCATATATTCCTTGGATTCACCTCAAATTTCAGACAGATCTTCCCACACTCCCTCAAAATTCAGTTGAGATCCATTGAGTACTTCCTGAGATATCGTGGTGATAGACCGTAGACAGGACCGTCTACCATAGCACCAGTAGTAGCCATCAGGCTTTCTCCTTTCTTGCCGTCTTATCAAAGTATCTAACTTCTTTTTCTCCTCTCTCCTTTTTTACCATCATATCTATAGTATCGGAAGCAGACATCAACCGCCTTTCACAAGGTCATTTAACAAAGCCACATCAGTTTTGGAACGCCCCAAACCGAACTCACCCAGAAATTTGTGAGTACCATTTATGCTTCTGGTCAGCCCTAGACCAGGGCTGCCGGATTTGGCCTGAGATGGGTATCATCTCAAAGACTTGCTTAGCACAGGCAGTGGAATAGCGTCGAATTTGGAAGCCGGAGGTTCAATACCAGCCTCTTGAGTCGGGCTCGCCCCAAGATGTGTTGGATTAATCGCCATGATAACGCTCCGATTATCTTCCCTTCAGGTCAAACCTAGCAATCCTGTTCCAGACAAAGGGTCGCCTTATCCCATGTGCAGACTGGGTAGTTTCCGGGAAGGGGGACAAATTTTTGAGGTCTGAGATAAAATTTGATATTATTTGTAAATAGAAGACATAGAAGAACCTTCGGTAAAGGTGTGTCCACGTTTACGTTTGAATCAGTTCTTGACTCTTTATTGAATCCATGTATTAAATCAATGTAGTTTTGACGGCCCACGGGCCAAATCCAGTGCATTGCTTTGCCCGGGGGCCTCAAACATACTCCAGAAGGCCCAAACAAGGCATCATCGGAGAGAAATGTTTATTGCCAGCGGCACTTATCGTCGATATAATAAATTCTTGTCATCATCACATTGGCAGACGATATCTGAGATCACAAACTGACGTGTAAACTCGAATTCCTCAAGCTCAGTAGAACAACCTGTTTATGTTTCCTCCATTTAATTGAGCGGATGTTTACATGACTTAGTCGTCATTGGTTTAATGATTCTCTTTTATGCATGTGTTGAATTTATTGTGGAAACGTATGTCGTCAATCTTTGGGCTTTTCTCTTGAAACCTTACAGCTGGGAGACAGACACCATTAACTGATACTACATCTGTCCTTTAATAGTTGTGACATTCGCATACGATATTCATGCATTAAATGTGACAACTATTATACGACAGAGGGGGTACTTCTTTCGTCCAAAGCTCTGAACTGATTCTAAAGCAGTGTTGCCAAGTGTGGTCTGCTATATCTGGCCTAAATTGTCTTCTAAAATGGCTAAAATCGACTTTTCTCTTTGCCAAAGCACTGAACTGATTCTAAAGCAATTTTACCAAGTACTGTTTGTTATTTATAGCTAGATTGGTCTTTTAAAATGGTCAAAATCTGAACTTATCAAATAGAATAACTATATAATGAGACTCCAAACCAGATTATTAGTAAACATTTACTTTTATCGAACTTACCAGATTTAATCGGATATCGTAGATTTTTATCGGCTAGATTCAGAAAAAGTAAGCCAGATCAATCAGGGAAATGGCTTATTTGGTAGCCTTTTTCCGTAGTGTTTTTGAAATCCTATTGGATAAGAAAACCCAATCTAAGGAGAATGTTTTCTATTCGTCAGCGTTTTCACTTGAGAGCCCCAGATTTTGGTCGAATTGCAAAAATGCAGAGACTGGAAAAAATGAATATAGCCTTTTCTTTTCGTCATTCTCTTCACAATTATGGTTTTCTGGTAAGGAATTACCACTTCGGTGTGCATCTGATTCTATAAAGGCGTTTAAATGTTCGTTTCTTTGTTGGTTTCTTCATTTTTATGGCTGGTGAAACGGCTAGACTCTAGGGCAGCAAATTTTTCTATGGGACAACTTGACCCCAGAGTTAACGTAAGATTGGTCCCTACAAGTCAATTTAGTGGCAGATCAATTTAGGTTCCAATTTACCATTTTTACTTATTTTCGAATCTGAGAGAGAAAAACAAATTTTTCACCGAATTAACCCGAGTTGCCTATTTAATTTTATGAAATCCCTACCATTGTTGTTGCATTGGAATTTTTCTCCTCCCAAGGAAGCGCCGAATACCTCTGCTAGTGTAATAATAAATGTAGATACAAATCATTTTTATAATAAATGGTATTCAGTTACAAAAAATCGGAACAACAACGATAAGGATAAGACCGAATGACCCACTGACTGTATAGAATAAAACTCCGAAAATTATTAATTGTGTCAATAACCATTTTACGGTGGATTTTTCTTTCTCCTTCCTTCGATTTCTTTTCAAAATGAAAATTGGAAACAATGTATCCGTGGGCATCATCAGTCTCCACTTAAAACCCTCACCGAATTTCTGGCATGTTTAGGTACGCACTGACAATTGTTAATAAAACACACTTCCGGCTTACCATGCTTGTCGAAGCTTCGTTCAGCTTACGACGTCTTGATATTCCCCAATGATCACCCCTCTAGGTACTAACCACGATCAACGTTGCTCAACTTCGGTAATCTCACGAGAGCTGGTGTATCCAACGTGATATGGTCGTCCATATATTCATATATAAAACATAAACAAACAAAAATGTAAACAAACATTATATCGATTATAGCTCACCATTCGTCAATTCCTGGAGTTTTGTCGACATTAAAGCAACATTTTGTTGTTCTCATATTCAAATTGATTGGGGCTTGCATTTTTATTTCATTTTTTTTTCAATATCAAACACTGTCAACGTTTTTTTATACCTGAAAACATGCACCCTTGTCATTAAATCCATGTATACTGGGTGCTTGAAGGTTTCCGTATCGAATTTCATCGATGAATTCTCAAATAGCGAAAGAAAGTATCGTCTGAATTATGTTACTTCCCAGCAAACATCTGCATTGATGTTCAGAGATATAATTAGTCAACTCGGCATATATTGATATAAAATTACTGAGAATATTTGCTGAGATTAGTTTAGCTTGGCACGTGCTCAGTATAGTAGGATTAAGTGGCGCCCATATCCAATATACATCTCATAGAAGTTCAAATTCATCCTTGGATTCTTTCGCGGATAATGACAATTTCTTTTGGAAAACAATTGTACGGAATACATTTTTCGGAAATCGTTGTCAAGGGAATGATGAGGATTCAACACACACAGTCAATAATTTATCAACCGTACCGATTGCAAGACAGCACAATATATCGGGGTGGACACCGAGAGACCGAGACATCATTGAATCCATTAGAAAACTCAAATGGCAAAACACTGGCCATGTTGCAAGAATGGCAGACAACCGATGGACATTGCAACTCACGACATGGATTCCCAGAGATCACATGCGCAACCGAGGCCAGCAGAGTAGTAGATGGAAAGACAAATTCAGAAAGTACTGGCTCCGCGATGCCGACGATAGAGAATAGTGGCGAATCCTGGGGAAGGTGCATATCCAACGACGGACGTTAAAAGATTTAATGATGATGATGATGATGATAATGATGATGATGATGATGATGAATGAAATTCCATCGAAAAATAAATCTGGTCGGAATAAATTCTGGTGTTTTCCATTGGAAAGCACCAAAAAAAGGGTTTTAAAAAACATCTAGAAACATCTAGATTCTGGAGAATCTAGATGTTATTAATAAACCCGTCAAAGTGAGTCCCCCCAAAAAACTATAGAAACCCCTTAAATATCCATATCGAGCTTCAGTTGGATATCCCCAGTCATGATACCATTGTATTGGACTCAGTGTTATTTGAAACCGTGATCCAAAACGGTCACCATTACTGACGACTTAGTTTTCTTCAGTTTTCAAGCTGGTTTAGCTCGCAATGTATGTATGAGTCACGCGTACAGGGCGCACCAATTGAGATAGAGCGCTAAAATTTTCAGCATTCACACCTTATCATATATATAAAATGGTCTTTTTATTTCTTCAAAATTTCTCCCTAAAATAGGTTTTTAGTTGGGGTTTAATTCATAATGTATGTTTATGCTGAATTGGTCCCATAGTTTGCGCCAAGTTGCATTCGCACCTTCTGTATTGAGACACTTTAGTGTCCAACAAGTGGGAAGATAATCAACTTATTCAATGATTACCCCTTTCACCTAATTTCTTGATTGATCATCCCAAACACGACATGCTACCATTAGACGTTGGACACTAGATGGTTGCTATTGAGAGACTAACCAGACCTGTATTTGCATCATTCTTCTTTATCAATGTCTGTCTTGTATATCAGCACAGCACTTTAACTATTTCAGTGTCATTCAGTTTTTTAGGTGTTCATTGCTTAGTTTCCTTATGTTTTTTTGATTATCATTTTCATCTTATTCTCCAATGTATATAATCTTATTATCAGAGCGAAGCCCGAGTTCAGATCAACGAAACCCACAAAAATGTCTGTGGAAATGGAGAGACACAGACGGAGCTTTTAGATAAGAAGTTGATGACGCATGCCGTCAGGACCGGATTAAAGCCAATTGATACCCTTAGCACAACCCTACAATGGTGTTCGACTCTCGACCCTTTCATTGCTCAACTGACAAGATATCACCATCATAATTAGGACAAAAAATCCAAGTCTCTTTCCGGCTATTTATTTTACACGGGGCGAGGCGTATGGAGATTTTAGTACGCTGAATCGTCTGACCCAAACGTCTCTTGGCCTTGATGATGTATTTCTGAGTGAATCAGTCTTTGATACGTCTGACCTCCTCTTTGGCTGCAGGAGCTACCGAATATTGACTATTTTAGACATCTTTTGGTGTTTGTTGGCTATTTTTTGATTTATCTCTTTTAGTACTTTTTGGCTATCAACCTGGGGCGAAAATAGTTTTGTGTTTGCAACAAAGTATCAAACTTGCACCTCTATTTTACCCATAGCTGGGGGAAGAGACGGATTTATGCCTTTCCCAAGGGTATTAGGGTAAAGTGAAAATAGACAGCTTCTACCAGCGTTAGAACTCAGGTCGCTGATTCCAATGTCAGTGTTGTTACCGCTATGCCAATAACACCTCGTATTCTTTCCTTATTCTTATTCTTGTGTGAGTTTGAGACTGGAGGTCACTGAGACGTCACCGTCTTTTCTTTTACGGTTTGATTTTTTTTGCTTCATTTTCCTTCTTTTTCGTCTCTCTTTTCCTGATAATTTCTAGCCATCTTAAGCAATTCATAGCATAATACTGTGTTTGTTGTACAGTACAAAAAGATTTGACATCACAAATGGTCGAGTGGATAAGATCAGTTTCAGATATATTTCAACCATTGTTTCACTCAGATTCGTCTCAGGGTCAATTCAGGATTAAAATAACTGTTTCCTGTCATTTTGCAGCCAAACAATTACATTATTGAAGATAAGTAAGTGCGTGGGCAAAAACAATAGATTGATTGTTGCAGCCTACTGGATCATTGGATGTCAACAGAGATCTATTCTGGATTAAAATTGCTTCTTTTAGCTATATTGCCACCAGAAAAATTCTATTCCTGCGGGATTAATTAAAACATCGGATTGTCTTTGCCTGGAAAAGATGATAGAATTGGTGGTATTGACCCCAAGGCCATTTGAAGCCAACACAGGTTAATGTTGGAATAAATTATCTCTTTTGAACCAAGCGGAACTACTTTAGGGGCTAATGAAATTCATTTTTTCCTTTTCTATTCGTAAAAACAAAGGTGAAAAACGTTTTCAGACAGAAAACTAGAATTGTAACAAGGCACAAGGACAATTTCTCTTGAGTCCTGGATCTTATTTGATTATTCCATGCTTTTCCGATGGACAGTTCTATTTTGGTTGTTCTTGGGTTGAATCCCCAATTAAGCTTTCCATCCTGCTATCCGATGGGAGAAAGACTCATATAGTGTATCCAGAAGCCCTGTGAAATTAAATGACGATATAATTCACTCGAGCATCAGAATATTGCTTACGTTACAGCTACTTCTTAATGTGTACATAATGTGGATAATAATTTCTTCATTTGTTATGTTATGTAAGAAGAAATATCTAGTAACATATGTTTCCCGTGAGTTTTTTTCTATGCGCAACGCCGGGTATCCTTATATATATATATATATATATATATATATATATATATATATATATATATATATATATATATATGATGTCTTAAGGGGTTGCTTTGTCTCCATTGATAGTGCTCACGATTTTAAAATTAAAAGCAAAGCGTTTCGTAATTACTGATCAGTCTTACGCTATAGCAATAGTCATTCTTACTGAGTTCATTTTGTCTTATCATATTTCTATATGCAACGTCGTATCTCTCTCTCTCTCTCTCTCTCTCTATCTATCTATATATATATATATATATATATATATATATATATATATATATATATATATATATATATATATATACGTGTATGCCCGTGCATGTGTCTATGTGTGACTATGTGCAAAATTAGTCATTAAAAATGAAACTATTTCATCGGGTTAACGAGTTCTTTAGAATGTTGACCCATTTTTAACACCATCCTGTGGGATAAATTAACTCACATCCATACACTGATTATATATATATATATATATATATATATATATATATATATATATATATATATGTGTGTGTGTGTGCGTGTGTGTGTGTATGTGTGTGTGTGTGTGTGTGTGTGTGTAGTATGGATAAACATATGTCATTTTTTAATGTAAAAAAAACGACATTTTCCCACTGAAATCAGACATTCTTTAGTTGAACTCTGATGAATAAAAAGCTCGTCTAATTGGTTTCAGTTTCAAAAAGGTTTCGGTAACTGTGTCAAAGAGAATTTGGTAGAGGAAAAAAATCGAAACCCATTGTTTCCGACTTGAAGTGAAATGTTCAATTGTTTGTTTGAGGTCCGCGTGGGCGTTTTTCATTTGAAATCTTCCATTGTGTAGTTGACCTTAGAAAATATCGCCTGAGATTATATATATATATATATATATATATATATATATATATATATATATATATATATATATATATATATATATATATATATATGTACGTGCCGTTATTAAAGTGCTGATAGCCTCATGATGCTGAATACGTAATAAATAAAAAGGAAAAAAAGTTGATGGGAGGGAAAGGAAAGAAGAAAGAAAGGGAGGAAGAAATGAAGAAAAATTAAAGGAAGGACATTGTTTGGAAGGAAAAATGAGAGAAAAAGAAGAAGAAAGAAATGAAGAAAGTTGATTGGAAGGAAAAATAGAGGAAAAAATGAAAAAAAGTAACGACTAAAAAAGTGAATTGGGTCAAAATCAAACTCTTCTGTGCTTCACTTGATGTAACGCTACATTTTCAATGAAAGTGAAAATTTTACTAATGAATGCAAAGGAACAAACAAAAGAAGAAAAAACTTACGAGCAAAGACAAGCAATGGTTCTATCGCTATTTTCCTCCAACCCCACTCATTTCTAGCGTTTTTCCTCTGATTAGTAACATCTCTTGACATCTGCAGGCGCATCACTTCTGTCGGTATAGAATTACGACCCCTTATTACCCTGCGCTCCTCAATCTTGAAGTAACGTTAGACTGTGTCTGACAGGCGTGGCATTTTCTGGGACAATGTTGGCTGTGGGACGAAAATAGACATTTTAGAACTACCAGTTGAACGACAATGGGGTTAGGACTGCTTACAGCTTCACATGGGAACAGTGAAGAGAAATTGCATCTTCAGGGGAAAATACACTTGGATTGATTTGTTTGTCCTTGTTCAACGTTTATTTGTGTTATATATGCAGACGTATGAGGTATACTTTTCATGAATTAACTAGAACGCACTCAGAGAGCGCATACGTCAGTCAATGCCATTATTACTAGAAACTTAATGAAATTCAGTCATCATATAGATATCATTCAGTGGAAGTAACTGTAAACAAATTCTGGATCTGCTTCTAAATCTAATCATTTCTTCCTTAGCCCATCCTTCCAGCAAATATCATAGAAATTTATCGGGAATCTGCAAATGTTATTTTGGCATATACTCATGATGCAGGGGATGTGTCCAAGAAAAAACATTACATTTTCCCACAAATCTAATCAATTCTTCCTTAACTCATCGTTCAACCTTCCATAGAATGTCATAAGATTAATTGAGAACTTTTGGAGATAGTGTATAGAGAAAAATGAATTAATATATGAAAGTATGGGGAAAAAATTCTCAATTGAAAATGAAATTCTGGACCCACACCGAAATTTAACAAAATCTCCATTCCTGCATGGGAAACCCTACCAGAAATGTCATTTAAATTAATAGAGAACCTATATTAATATTCGTTAAATTAACTTGTCTGTCACAAAAACACAACTTTAAGGAATGAAGTCATGCCATGCAAGACTCGCTTGCCAACGTTTCAGTATGAACGTAAGTATCATCAGTCTCCGCTTACACCTTCATCGAAGATGTCCCTTCGTTCTGTTTACAGTACTTAGTATTCTTCAATGGTCAACCATTTAGGTACTGGCCAGATTCGGCGTTGCTTAACTTTGGGTGTCTTAGCAGAGAGGCATTGAGTATCATTTTTAGATTGTCCAAACATCTCTATAAAACGCTTTTTGGTCAGTTGGTATATTGGTCTATTGGTCGATCCCAATTATGTTAAACAACAGAAATAGCTAAGTGGGAAAAGATGCAGCATCATTAAAAGAACACTAATGTAATCATTTTTTTACCTGCTGCTAGTAATGTCATAATAGAATAACCGTAACTAAAAAGGCCAGAAATTGAAAATACGCCAAAAAATGGCCATTAACGATTTTTATAGAAAATAATACTTGCAGAATATTTCAATATCGCAATATTTTACATGTATGAGAATCAATTGATTCGGAAAAAGATCACTAGCTCTTTCCTCTCCATCCTGCTACTTCTATTACGGATAATATACTTATCGTTTAAATTATTCAACTTGTTTTTTCAAGTCTTTGGTATGTCTCGGCGTTTACTAAAACAATAGGCGAAGACTTTACCACTGGGCCACGATTAGTTGAACATTTCAGTTTGAACAGACTAACAAATCATGTAGACAAATGGGTTAAAACGGCAGCCAGTTTCTTGATTATCTGATATTTATGTAACGATATCGAATAACGTATTTGACTTTAGCATAGATGACGAGTAGACAAGAGCCGCCATTGTTGTTCTCGTCCGGAAACTGGAGAGGAACAGAAATATTTTTCGAATCTTTTCTCGTAAAACTGTAATGGCTCCACATTCCCAAAGGATAGAGCCTTTCTCGTATTACGTCTGAATTGAGTTCTTTTAGAAGACACAATTTTGATTCGGAGAAGGGGTTAAACAGGAGGAAGTGGTTGGCATAGAGCACACATTTAAGACGGCTTTCATCACTTATCAATGCGTCTAGTATTTTCATTTCTTTAACTCTTTCTTGATTATCTCTAAACAAGATGTCAAGCGAAACAAGTCAAGTTCTTTATTATATAGATAGATAAGACAGCGCTGCATCGAAATACACTTTCTTTGTCTCTGCAAACTTAGTCATATTTATCTACGATCCATAAACCAGTAGTTCCCAACCTTTCCAAGATAATTCCCCACCTTTGTCAATAAGATTACTACTTTCCACTCTTTTCATTTAAGTAAGCTGCAACAAAGAATGTTTTCAAATGATTATTCTTTTTTTGCGTATTATTAGACAGCTTTGTTGTTAGAATAATTTTTTTTTCATAGTTGTACAGCTACTGCCTTGGTTTTGTTATGTGATGAAAACAGGCGAAAATAATTCAGAACTCGTTATTCGAAATCCCGATTCTTCATGAAAAAGAAATGTGCAATCGTAACTAATATATACATCAATTTGATCTCGGTCCTACGTTTTTTTTTCATTACTTTGTAAGTTACTAACCACTGACATCGACCAGTACACATGCCTTTGGACTCGTCCTTAGGCTCTCCCATTATTACTCGGCCCAGCTTTCGCAGGTAACTGCGTCGGCTGGAGCCATTTTTGGGGAGTAAGGTACTACTATTTCTTCCCACGTTAAGCCCGACCTTGTGTCACATATTGCTGTGGTGGGACAGTGATTAAATAGTAACCAATACACATGCAAAAGCTCTGTGTAAAACAAATGACTCTAATTAGGCGATTCGCGGATAAATAGAGCAATTGAGGAAAGGGTGCAGTTAGTCTCACAATAGAAACCGTTATGTAACCAGCGTCTTTTGACAGCAGGCCATGTTGAGTTTGACCAATTCAAAAATGGGAGCGGGGTGATCGCTAAAAATGTCTTAATTTTCAAAAGATACGGCACAAACTAAAGAATCAATTGATCTTATATCTATTTAGCAAATTGAACCCCCATTAACAACCTACTTTGGGGTGGATTGACAAAAACGAAATCATCGTTCTCTCTATACATAAAAAGGAGTAAATGTTCAAATTTTCAGCCCGGTAGGTCCATCAGTATGAGCTGCTCGCGTGATACATACTTAGCCAGCCAGCCGACTTGAAAACTGAGGGAACCTATGTTCAAAGTTTTAGAGTCAGTTTTGTTTGACGGTTTCAAAATATTCTTGATAGAAATTAACAGGCAAAAATATGGCTGACCTTCTGAGTTTCAGTGTGTTTAGTCGCCTCGAAAAGTTGCTGTTTAATAATGTGTCCCTGGTGGAAAACAGGGCATTCGTTGACCAAATGAACGCAACGAAATTCCCAAAGTGACCGCCTCCTTTGTAACCTACAAGTTTGAATGAATGAAGCTGTAGATAGAGGTCAACAAAGATTTCAAATTCTTTCATGACATCCGTTATTTTGAGGAAAAGAAGAAGAATAGTAGTCGACGGAGATAGGAAAATAAAATACCGAATAGGACAAAAGCAGGAAAGAAAAGCACAGGTTTAGTTAGTCACCCAGTAGAAACCGTCACAGAACCAACGTATTTTCGTAGCATGCCTTGTTTGAGTTAACGAATTAAAACAGTTTTTGGAAGGGTTGATCAATGAATGAGTCACTTCTCTCGCCTTTCGCTGAGAAAGTCTTGATTGAAAAAAAAAATCAAGTAGGCACAAACTAAGTGATCAATTTAGCATGAATTCACATTGCAAACTAAATCCTCCTCTGTAAGGTTTTGGGAGCGGGAAATGAAAAAATTGTAGATATAATAAGGAGTAAATTTTACGCCCTCTGGCTCCATTACAGCAGCCAACACGCGTGATACACACACTTACTGCCAGACAAAACAGAGCCAATCAGACAGCCAGACTAACTTGAAGACTGAAGAAATCCAAGTTGACATTTTTGTTTGACGGTTGTTGAATAGACTGACAGGCATTGTGGTATCAGGATTTTCCTTTGTGGAGGTGAGTCATCCACTCGATCATTGATGAGATTGAAGACAAGACATAATGGAACGTGTCGTTTCGGCACGTGACTTTTGTTCCTTCTTGAGGATCAGCTTTCATCTCGCTGTTCGCATTGATGAATAAACTTCGTCCATTCATCCGCAACTGAACACCATTAGTGAAACCTCTCGACCAGAAATGAACTGTCAAACTGTTTAAAAGGTGATGCCGTTAAACTTTCTATGCTTTCGGCCAGGAGTATAGTGGCAGTGCCGACCTTGTTGGTTCTTCTTCTTCTTCTTCTCCTCCTCCTCCTCCTCCTCCTCCTTCTTCTTCTTCTTCTTCTTCTTCTTCTTCTTCTTCTTCTTCTTCTTCTTCTTCTTCTTCTTCTTCTTTCTTAGTGACTAATCTGTATTTTTTAGTTGCTTTGTGCCTTTTCCCTCTGTTCTTTGTCTATTTCAATAGTACTTGTAACAAAAAGGATTTATATGCAAGTAAAATGTTATCTTTATGAATAATTAATATTTTGAAAAATCGAGCAGAGTCAGTATAAAATTGTATTCCGGTGGAAACCCAAATTCATTTCTCAATTTCATGATCTGTGGGTGAGAATGTTTTCATTGAATTACTCATTAGGTTTTTATAACATCTTTGAATGCACGTTATTCTTTTTTTTTTACTATCCATTTTTTGGATTTGGATTATTACCTAAAATACATCGTTATTTAATTTTTGAATTTTTTATGTATCCTCCAAAGCCTCACTGAACTTGCCGTTGGTCATGAGAATTGTCAACCGTTTTTTATGGTTTCACCACAATAGAGTGTATTTTACTTTCAAATATTCCGGAAAAACTCGCATCAAGGATCTTTCTTGTTTAGTGCAGATTCTCTATAATTTATCCACTCCCCTCTCATTTATTTCTGAATTTTTAAAGCCCTACTGTCCCAGACATGTGACAGCCAGTACTGTGAGCCGGCCACACACAAGCACACGCCCTCTCTCTCTCTCTCTCTCTCTCTCTCTCTCACTCATACACACACACACACACACACACACACACACCCATTCATATGCGCGTGCGCCCAGCATATATATACACCTATATCTCATTATAAAAAAAGTCCACACGGGGAAGCGATATCTCTTTGTAAAATAGAATAAAATGTGATTTCCTTGGATTTTGATATTGAATTCGTTAGATAAACCTTTAAAGAAACAATAATTAGTGTTTTGGCCACCCACAAGTTGACTTATTCCCAATATTCCGGTCGTAACTCCCCTACTCCTCTGGAAGAAGATTGTCAATGTAAAACCGCTGTGCAGAAAAAAGGTGGGTACCTTTGATCAACCCAAATCCTTCATCCTAACACTCCCATCCTGAATTCATCACTCCATTCTTCTGAAACCATCCGAGCACCTCCCGTTTTGAAGCCAGATTATTTTCAGCGCGTGTGCCCTGTTTATTTCCCTCGATTCCCCTGGGGATAACTCTCTGAATTAAAAATATTCCTTGGATATCCTGTGACCTTCTCCGAGATTTGCAGAACAGACTGACTTTTCAAAACCAGGAACAACCAGAATTCGGGCATTTCAATATTAACCCTTTATGTTCGGAATTTTATTTATTTTTTTTTTTTTTTGTAATATTCTTCATATAAATTATTAAGGCCTTAAAACTGCATCTAAGATCGAAAGAAACATTTAGGTAAACAATAAATCTTTTTTGAAAAATAAAAATTTGACCTACAAGTGCTGCGAGGACACGGAGATTCCAAATTAATCAACCAACACATTCTCCATAATGATTGCCGGAACACACGGAGTTTTTTCTTATAAAAAGGAAAATGACGTCTTCTAAAACTGACATAGTTCCTGTTTTTTGCTCATCTGGCGTCAAAGGGCAATCAAGTATTCTTGGCGGATAAAATTTCAGAGCTGGACAACTTCATTCAAACATTTTCTTCCCGTGTTACCTCCTAGCTTCTGGCATTGCATATTATGAAATATCAGTAAATGGACAATTTATATCCGGCAAAATATGACAATTACAAAGACATTTAATAGGAACTAATTGTTCAGTACCAATTTCACTTGGTATCAAATCTAGCAGCCTTAGATAAATAAATGTTCATTTACTGATACTCCATACTGTCTGCATAGGGATTGCATAATTGTGATAATCGTGAAATAAGGAAATGAGAAATGTAAGTGCATTTTGAACTCCACCGTTACCATGAGAGCTTAGTGGTAAGAGCAGAGCCTGCGTATAAGACTGGCTCCAAGGTGTACACGGCTTCGATTCCAGCAAAACATCGTTTATTTACTTATTTACACGATCTAAGGCCATTTGATTTGCTACCGAGTAAAATCTGTGCTGCTCTATTAGTTCTTAATAAATGTCTTTGTAATTGTCATATTCCTTTTCTTATATTCCCCTTTCATTGTTTATTTTCTGACATCTGCAGTAAGTCGATTATACTCTCAAAGGTTCACGAGACATGAATATATCATGTTTCGCAGACTTTTCACAAACACGGCATACTTAAAGATAACGTCAGTATTTAAAGGCTTAAGCGGTTTGTTCCGTTTTTGCCCCAAATTTGTTTCAAGTTTTTGTGATTTTAGCATCTAACTTTCTGATGTACACATACCCCCAACTTGCTTTACGCCACTTTTTCGCTATTACAAAAAAAGACGGAAAGCAAAAAAAAAGCATTCACCCCCCCCCCGCCAACATAGGTTGATGCTAACGATTTCTAATAGGAAACTAAAAAGATGGTTTCCTTCAACATGCCCGGTTGCGAGCGGGAGGATCAGTGAATGTAAATATTCACTAAGTTCAGCTTAGTCTGGCACAGGGTCATTATAATCAAGCACCCTGTGAGAATCGATCTCCATCCACTAGCAATTGATTGCGAGATTTGTAAGTATCCGTTTCTGTGTGGCTACGTACAAATACTGGCAACCTTTGCAATAACTTGCCGGAAAACAGCCATTTTTGAATGACCAATAGTGGCTAGATTGAATATGATCGATATGATGTATATTTTTGTATTATTATACTTTTAGCCATTTTTAAATCCATTCATCAAAAAGTTGTTTTAACGTCCATATCTAATCACTATGTTGTACAAGACTGCTTTTTAGAGCCTTTGTGTAAGTTTTTTCGCGAAGCAACTTGATAATAAAATATACCCAGATGCCTCGAAATCAAATCTACCCGATTTTAGCCATTTTGCAAAGATCTAGCCACTTTTAACCATTTAAAATGGTAAGTTAAAAATGGCTGTTCTCCGAGTGCGTTATTGTAAAGATTGTCCAAAAAGTATCCATTTCCATAGACATCTTCATTTAATGCTTTCCTCTCTTTGCATCATCACAATCATAATCAGCAGCAGCAGCAGCAACCATCATTTGTCCACTGCTGGACAAAGGCCTTTCCTAGCATCTTTCATTCTGTCCATGACTGTGCTAACAACTACCATTCCTTATCTGCCCATCTTTCTGTTTCATCTCTCCATCTTATATATGATCTTCTCAAACTGCGTTTGTTATCTTTTGGGCACCTGTCTGTTGACCCTTTGCACCATTAGTTATCCTTTCTTCTTGCTTGGTGTTCAGCCCATCTCAATTTTTTCTCCTAATTATTTCCATGATGTCTTTCATTTTGGTCTGTTCTTTGACCCATGCTGACTTTTTGTATCTCCGAGTTTTATTCTTAACATAGCTCTTTCATCGCCCTTTGTATTCCTTTCAGGGTATTTAGTTTATTCATATCCATGTGTAATTGCTAGGTCAATACAATCATTGCATACTTTTACTCTCCTCTCTTTATACATTAGATATTTCATAGGTTAATTGAATGAAATGCTGTGACTGAATTTAGACTAATTGCCAATTTAGATCAATAATTTTAGATAACATGTCTATTATCTGTAAAAAAAAAGATATTAGATTTCTCGTGTACCATTGATCAAAACAACTTCAAGCTCAACAGTACGATCCCTTGTGTGCTTACTAATATATATGACGAATATCAACTTCGTAAATGGCGAGTTGCCGATTTATCTCGCGGTATAAGCGCACATACACCCACATGCAGATATTTCTTCAATTATAGCTGGATGATATCAATTTCGAATTTCGAGCCAACTTCTGCAGTCAGGCAATTCACATAGTAGACAGTAACTCTGCCCACCCATCAGGTTGTATGGCACAAGGCCAATGAGACGGAGTCCAGGGAGTACAAACTTGACCCTTTCTGACGACAATCAGATTTGCTTGCATGGCTGAACTTCTCAATTTAATGAAAATTTCGTTGTCTGATGATTTATCGAATTAAAACGCGTAAATATTTATATATATCGAAAACAGCGCTTTACTGGTTCCTGCAAGTATCAAAGCCTTCTCTGAAGGAATCTTGTGCAGCATCACCTTCACTCTTTGCTTTTGGTCTTGGGTTTTTCTATACCTCAAGTTGAAAATCATTTGGGTCAATCATTGTGTTATACCAGAATCTTTTCCTCGTCTATGCTGTTATTTGTTTCACAACGTTTCGGCTGCATACCCTCCAGCCTTCTTCGTGTATTCTATGTTTTCTTTTCCGTCTTCGTCCTTCTGTTTTGTCTTTCTAAAGGGTAAATCATGAAAATTTTGAGAAAATGGGAAAAACTGTAAAATCTAAAATCCTTGAACACATGCTCGCATTTTACTTGACACGTTACATCCGGTTTTTTTTCCATTTAAATTCTAGAACACATGCTTGTATTCTACTTGACACGCCAAATCCATTATATTTCGGTATCGCATTTTTTGTTTCATGATTAAAGTACTCTGTCAAACAAAATTCAGCTGACAAGAACACTTGTTTTCTGAATATTCCGTGTTGAAGTAAAATATCAGTCCAACTTGAATTATCTGTTTTTGTATAAAAAAACTGTCATTCAAAACTGTTACAAAACTGATTTCGTCAGTTTTCAAATCAGTCTGCCTGAATATTGGCTGGCTGTATATGTATGTATGTATGTATGTATGTATGTATGTATGTATGTATGTATGTTTTTTTTTAGTTTTTTTTTAAATCACTCCCAAAATAGCTTTTTCAGGGAGGTGTCAGTTTTTAATATTGTTCAGGCTAAGTTGACCCCTTATTCTGCATCCGATAGCATTCATGCTTTAAAAAGAAAATCCAATTCATACTTTTCTAATGATCACTGCCCAACAAAAGGTGAGAGAAGTAACTTATTCATTGATCACTGATTTTCCCAATTTTTCAATTCATCTCCCCCAACACGGCATGTCACCAAAAGACGTTGGTCTCGTGACGATTTCTATTGAGTGACTAACCAGACCTATTTGTATTTTCTTTGGTTTTACACTTGTTTGAATTTTGATGACATTTCTCATATCATTTTCAGCAAATAGTTACGAAAAATCTGGCACAAGGCCGAACCAGAAGGGATGGTTTGGTGGTAGTCGCCATTCTCCTGAATTTGTCTTTGCTAATCACATTTACTGACATAAGTTTACTGGTAACATTGCATTTATTCTGGAAACTTCCATGACACAATCATCATGATACCACAATTTCTTTATGAACTGAACTTCTCCTCTAACGCA
The DNA here is from genome assembly GCA_963457665.1 of Thysanoteuthis rhombus. Lineage (NCBI taxonomy): Eukaryota > Metazoa > Mollusca > Cephalopoda > Oegopsida > Thysanoteuthidae > Thysanoteuthis > Thysanoteuthis major. The sequence goes on along the minus strand of OY735210.1, from coordinate 33,466,733 downwards.
ATTTTTTATGGGGGGGGGGGTAATATTGCTGTGAAATGAAAATAGCAGGTAAGTCCATTTTCCAGGAAGATTTTGTTAGGACCAAAAATGTATAATACTTATTAGTCAAATATCTACTAGATGCTGAGATATTGATTTTACAAAGAATAAGGACTCATCTGATTTGGAAATTGTAAATTTAATTAGCAGAATTAGGTAAACTCAATTCAGACCTATTAAACCCCCTAAATAGGCGTTTTCTGGAAGATGATTGTTGTACTATTATTGACCTGCCTTACAACATGAATTGCCATTACCTTTTCTACAATTTTTCAATGAATTGAAATTATCCCATTGACACAATTTTTGCTGGGGAATTTGTAATGCCATACAACATAAATTATCATTACTTGCTTAATCAAAGCTATTGAAAACTGCCAGAAATATAATAGGTTGTCCCATATAGGATGGCCATTTATGAAAAGAAAAATATGTTTGGTAACACCTTACAATTGTTTTCGAAACCTGTACAGTTGTTCTTATATCATTTTCCACAACATGCCTTGAATTCTCATCATCAATAGTTGATTGAGGGCGTCCTCAAAGGTCATTATTATTCACAACATTTGTGGAACCGATGTTGCATTGTTCTTTCTGTGAAAGTCCCCCATCCAAATGCAAAATCAATGTTCTTCAAACCTTGAACAGTATTTTTACTGAGTTTAAACTTGTAAAAAAACAATAATCTGATTTTCTCTTGAAAACAGCATCTTCAAAACTGAGGGAATATCTTATTAAAGCTGATATGATGAATCATATGTGGAAAATTCAGAAGAATATAGATAGTTGAATATGTATAAATATATTTTTTCCTTAGGAATATGTCTTAATCACAATCATAAAGATAAAAGTAAAACAAAAAACGGGCCATTTCTTGGAACAACCCAAAACAATAGTTTTTTTTTCTGTTTTTCTTAGTTTCACATTTTATGGACTCACCTGCTCTTGTCATTGAACGACAATGTATGTACAGTATCAATTCTTCTCACTGTTCATGAAATTGATTATATATTAATCCCATCTATGTTTTTATTTTTCAGACTCTTCTACGCTCGTACCCGATAAGCCTGCTGAAACATCGACTCCATTTCCGAGGGAGGAGTTGTTATGCTCTTCCAGCAATTCTGTTCAGCGGACTTCTAGTATGGATTCTTCTGGGTCACGTCGACCTCGTAACTCGTTTTATGAACGCCAAACGAGGCAACTGGATGCAACGTAACTGTGACGTCAAAAGACGCTTGCCTGGCTGCATTATCATTGGCACGCCCAAATCCGGCACCAAAGCCTTGATTGAATTCATCGGGGCACACCCTGACGTTGAAATTGCACAGGGGGAGGCAAAGTTCTTCAACCGGAACGATAACTACTACAAAGGCTACGAACATTATCTGAAAAAAATGCCCCTCTCGTGCCCGGACCAACTCACCGTGGAGAAATCCCCCGAATACTTCTACAGTCGGGTCGCTCCTTACCGAATCCACAAGATGAACCACAGCATCAAATTAATCATCATCGTCAAGGATCCCGTCCAGAGAGCTATATCGGACTATATTCACCGGCGCACTATGTACACTGGGCGGAGAGAGACCAATTACACCTTTGAGGAACTAGTCTATGATAACTCAACGAAAAAGCTCCGAACTACATATTTGCCGGTGATTCGGTCAATCTACTATCGATATATGCTCAACTGGTTGACTTACTTCTCTCCGAGCCAAATCCACGTAGCTGACGGCAATAACCTGATTGTCGAACCCCAAGATGAACTTTTAAAAGTGCAAGACTTCCTGGGCCTCGAGCGTTTGATAACCAAAGAAAGTTTTGTCTACAACTCGACCAAGGGTTATTATTGCTTATGGACGCATTCGAGCACTCAGTGCTTGGCACCTTGCAAGGGTCACAAAAATCATTCCATCAGCACCGAATTGGTCGACAAACTCAATTTATATTTTAGACCCTATAATGAATTATTTTTTAATATTATCAATAAGCGTCTTTCGTGGAGTTGAAAAGCTGTTTTGTTTTTATTTTATTTTTATTTGATGAAATATCATAATAACCTATTATTATTATTATTATTATTATTATTATTATTATTATTATTATTATTATTATCATGATCATTATTATCATTGATTTTTGACCACTACTATCTTCCTTCGTCTTAATTTTTATACGTGCGACTGCGAGTATCTGTAATACCCGAGGACGTCACTAACTGACTGACTGACAGACAGACGTACCGGAACACTCCCATCACCTCTCTTTTCACCCTTCTCCTTCTATATCAATGTCTGACTTTGCAAGCGAGAGAACTTTTGTGAACTGCATTATTCATGAGATCGAACCAGTGCATCTATGGTTTGATTTTATTGTTGGTTTAGTTTTTTTGTTTTTGTTTTTTTTTCATGACGAAAACGCAGGTCGTCGATCTAGGGTAGTGAGTAAATAGCTTGGATCAGAAATAAAGAATTGGCCCCCTGTGAGAATCGAACTTACGCCCTTTTTGCTCTGTCATCTGAGCTACGAGAATTCGGTGGCTTTGCAATCATCATCACCATCATCAGGTTGAGAGGTCTTGGATAGAGGTTTGGGATACTTGACACGTTTCCTCAATCCTATTCGGTCCTCCATCACAGGAGGGAGATCTTATGGAAAGCGTCCAATGCCATTAACCAGTTAATCAATGTACGTGCGTGGGGATCTTCCAACTGAGGTAGTCCCATTTTATGGGGGCTACGGCAACGTATCACCTGCAAGTTCATCTTTGTCGCACCAACAATGGTCGGCAATTACAAGTTTTCTCTCCCTTATAGAGGTTGTGATCGGGGAAAATGTCCGTAGAGATCTTTCATTATCTGTTGTTTTTTCCCACTAATGTTGACAACATGGTTAAGCAGATGAAGATCAAGTGTAAGTTTAAAAAAAAGCTTCAATTCCGATCTTCACGACACAATAAAGTTATGATACAAAACTAATTTCTTTCAAAATTAATATGAAGGAAAATAGTAGTCTCTGCTTTCCCCGTTTATTCATTTGACATTTCATTGTTTTCTTCTTTCTTTTGCAGTGAGTTAATTTTTTTTTCGATTTAGAAACCGGATTTTTGTCAATTTAAAAAAAAAAAATGTGTCAAGATTACACCGAATATTTTGTCTTTTTGAATTTGAAAGTGGGTTAACATTAAAAGTTACAAGGAAGCTAACTTCGCCCTTTTCATGTTGAAATTGATGGAAGATTTTTCTCTCTCTCCTCTTTCTCTCTCTCTCTCTCTTGGTCTCTCTATCTGTCTGTCTACCCATCTGTATATATATATATATATATATATATATATTAGTAATGAATATGATGAATGAAACTAAAAATTATTTGTAAAAATGAACAACATGCCTCGCCAAATAAGACTTTGTCAGAATGAGCAGGAATACAAAGGTAGTATATCCTAGTGAGGAATTTACAGTACAAAGATCAAGAGAAAGGTCATTAATCATCTAGTCACCTTTACACCGCTCCTGTTTGTGTGTATTATTATCCCTCCATACAATGAACTCAATCCTTACTCTGCGCCCCATTATAAAATGGACGCCTACCACAGAACAAAGGTTTTCAACCTTTGCTCATCTCCTCTCATTGTAGCATAAGACATGTCGTACTGGGTTACATGGTACTAATAGCAGAAAGTAACCCTGAAACTGACCTGATCCCTCACCCTCTTGTTAGCAGGATTCGGAATTCCCAAATTAGAAATCATTCTAAACTGATTCGTAGGTTGCTCTGTAATTAGTGATGATGATAATTATTACAGATTCTTCATCATCATCATCATCATCATTCTTTTAGCGTCCGTCGTTGGACATAGACACTTCCCTATCATGGGCGTCACGGAGCCAGTACTTCCTGAACTTGTGTAGCTCGTCTCTCCATCTAACATTTTGCCGGCCTCGGTTGCGCATGTAGTCTCGGGGGATCCATGTTGTGAGTCATGATGTCCATCGATTGTCTGCCATTCTTGCAACATGGCCAACCCACCGCCATTTGAGATTTTTAATGGATTCTATGATGTCCCTAACTCTTGTCTTTTCTCAGATGTACTGTGCTGGTCTGTGGTCTCTCCATGTGAGGCCCAGCATTATTCTTTCATGTGCACGTTGCATGGTTTACGGGTCTGTCTCTTGGTTAGGTTCCATGTTTCGGCTCCATAAGTGACTATTGGGAGGATGCATTGGTTATACACCTCTTATTATTTTTGAAGGTTGAGCTAGCTCTGCCAAAGGGTTGCCATCCTAGTGTGATTCTTCGCTTGATTTCTTCTCCTTTTGAGGGTCTCATGGAGATTCGTTGTCCTAGGTAGATGTAGTGGTCTACTTCTTCCAGTTGTGTCTCTTCGATTTTGATCTTAGTGTTTTTATCCCCGATATGGTTGATGCACATGATCTTCGTCTTGCTGAAGTTCATGTGTAGGCCGACTTTCTTGCTCTCTTCATTTAGTTCATCTATCATTAGTTGGAGGTCGTGTAGGTTCTCTGCGAAAAGGGCTATGTCGTCAGCAAATCTAAGGTTGCTCAGATACTCGCCGTCTATCCTAATTCCTTTACTCTCCCAGTCTAGCCTTCTGAAGATCATCTCGAGGCAGGCTATGAAGAGTTTAGGTGAGCTGGTATCACCTTGTCTTACTCCTTTCTGGAGCTGAAAGGGGTCCGAGTCTTTATGTAGCCTGATAAAGGAGCTGCCGTGATTGTATATATGTTTCAACACTTCAACATATACTGGATCTACACCTTGCTGACTGATGGCCTCCATGACCTTAGGGATTTCTACTGAGTCAAACGCCTTTTTTGAAGTCGATAAATGCTACGGCAAGTGGTAGTCTATACTCAGCTGCTTTTTCTTTCAGCTGATTTATCGAGTGCAGGTTGTCCATGGTCGAGTAGCTTCTTCTAAAGCCAGCTTGTTCACGTGGCTGGTTTTCATCGAGTGTTTTTGTGATTTGGTTGGTGATGATCTTTGTGAAAAGTTTGTATACACAGTTGAGTAGGCTTATAGGCCTATAGTTGTTGAGGTCTTTCAGGTTTCCTTTTTTATATAAAAGCATTATAATAGCAGTGTTCCAATCGTCTGGGACTTTACTGTGTTTTAGACACAAGTTGAAGAGGACGGCCAGTTTCTTAGTGATGATTTTACCCGCTTTTCGGAGTAGGTCGATGGTGATGTTGTCTGGTCCAGGGGCAGTTCCTTTCTTCGTCTGTTTAATGGCTTCTTTCACCTCCCACGGGGTTACTTTTGGGAAGTCCTCGAGTTGATTGGTCATGTCTTGCGTATCTCGCTCATCGTTTTGTAGTCCTTGTTTGGACGAATAAAGTTTTTGGTAGAATTCTTTGGCACGTTCGACAATCCTGTCTCTGTCTGTTGTTAGGTTTCCATTTTCCTCGAGCATGCTAGTTATTTGCCTTCGTCCCGAGTTGAGGAGTTTGTTTATAGCTTTGAAGCCTCGACCTTTTTCGAGAGTCGATTCGATGACTGCCGTTGTGTATCTCCTTTTGTCTTCCCTTCGTTTCTTCTTGATAAATTTGTTTAGTTCAGCCTCTTCAATTTTCTCTCTCGTTGTTCTCGGTGGCTTGAGGTTTCTGCGTTTTCCATGAGATTTCTGGTCTCATCTGAGATTTACCTGTCGGAAAAACCTGTGAAGTACTCAGGGGGCGCATACCTCTGTCAACCCTGTACACTCAGTCAAAAAGAAAATCTTGGATCAACCCCCGAAAATGTAATCACTTCTTGCTGAGTGTATGGCTCGCCCCTCCACAAAATTTCACCGAGACTACTTGGAGATATCGTGTGGAAAGTCACGAACGAATATATAAATGTATGAAGAAGAAAATTGAAAAAATATATTTCAATCGGAAATAATCTGTCGATCTGATCAAAAATTTAACCGCTTCTCCCTTACCCCATGGACCCTACTTCCACAAAAGAATTCATTGAGAACTACCGAGGATATCGTGTGGATAGACAAACAAACATACAGAAAGGCGAAGGGTGGAAGGATGTGGTTAAAACATATAACCCTGTATCTACGTTGGCTGGGGTGAAAACGTCATTATATTTTTTTAACGAAACGAGACGTCGAAAAATCTACGAGGAAATAAAAAAAATAGCCCCCAAATTCTGTGACAAAGCTCTTTTCGTTGACCAAGCGATATTTTAAACAAGGGACTTTCCCAAAAGAAACGGAACTGGGACAAAGAGTGAGTGAAAGACGACTACAGCTGCTGCGACAGTCATTCCCGTCTGGTTCGTATGAACTTTGAAAGCTGTCAGACTTTATCCTGGGTGAGGTTGTCGGTTGGGGTCTGGCTAGGGAAGGTTTTAGTAAATTGACACTCCGCCATTTAAGTGAGAAAGAAATCCTATTAAAGAGCTTGTCAGGGGAGATAATCTCACTGACACTCATGCATACATACATACATACATACATACATACATACATACATACATACATACATCCATAAATGGAAAGAGAGGAAGAGAGAAAAATATTCTATAATCTATAGCCTATCTTTATTGAGGTCCGGTTTCATTTTGCGGGGTTCAAAATTACAAGCATTTTTTTCCTTACTAATCTGTGACCTTGCCGTCCAAAATAGCACAAAAGTACTTTTTTCTATTTTTAATTACTCTTTATCATTTGCGTGACGAGTTGTCAGGGCGAAAGAATTCTATGTTTTGTCGGAAATGAAAGAAAGAATTTAGAATATGTATTATGCTGGAACGTTTGAGGTTAGCTAGAATATTTATCTAGAAAAAGCCTCTTTCTCTGACTATAGGGCATTTACTTACCCTCCTGCAAGGATGGGATGTGGCACAAGGCTTCTTTTTGTTTGGAACCCCATGTGTTCATGGAAGTGGGACCTCTGAGAGAGAGGTGCAGCCTGTGAGTTGAAAAAAGACCCTAGGGCGGGGGACAAGGAGGATTAAAGAAGTGAGAGTTGAACTTGATCGATAGGATACGTCCATTAATAAAAAAAAGCTTGATTCTATCATTTACAGAAGAGTGAATATAGTATGGGATGGGGGCAGCTTTGCATCGCCCTCTAAAATTCCTCTCGGAAACCCTGCACGGGGAAGAGACTAAGAATTATCTAGTTATCATGGCCTTGTCTTTTTACATGTCCCAGGCATCAGTGAATAATTTACATTCAAGATTACTTGTTGATCAGCCTAAACCATCCTTTGCAGATCAGAATTCAATTTTTATGCAATGATGATTTTTCCCACAACCAGATCAGAAATTTGTTTCAATAAAATGTGTCTGGTGCCATTAATAAAGATTCAGTTTCTTTTTTCAGATGCCCTTTTCACAACCATGCCCATGTCATTGCATCGGCAATTCGTTATATTAAGATACCCGTTTAGTAGTTTCCTTCCCATTTATGGCCTCTCGTTTCTTTCACAAAGAAGATAGAAGAATATCAATAAAATATATTATTTCCTCGCAGCCCGGGAGGCACATGCTTTGTTTTTTTGTACCGGTCCGAAGTCTGATGGTTGGGTACCATTGTTTTTGTGATGTAATAAAGTGGCATTTTTATCATTATTTGTAATCGTTGAGTTTTCACCCCAGTAGTGATTAGAGGTTTTTACTGATCAAGGGGTAGCAAGTCTCCTCAATACTCTACAACTCACCTTAGTATTCTAGATGATTTCAGTAATGCTGTCGTCTAGATGGTCTTAGCTCTTCCTCGGAATTCTTGTTCCCCAAACATCTTTGATGGGCTCTTAGAGACAGCGCCCAGAGGAATTAAATTCTAGGGTAGTATAATTATCAAATAACAGGCAAGTGGAAATCCACCCCTTCACATCTGCACCCAGTGGCAACAGTTCCCCTCCCATCCCCCTTCGATACATCCCTGCCAGGGTTGCATCTAGTTGTATTAAACATGGAGAAAAGAAACTTAAAATGTATATGCTTTTCGAACTAATGATTAGGGATTTAAGTTCGCTAGAGACTTTATGTGATTATGTGATTATGTGACTTGATCCCGCCTAAAAATCAGAAATCCACAGAAATTCAAAAAGGTCAGAGTCAACTTGAAAAACATGAAATATTTCGTCCGATGTCGAGCATAATCCCGAATTACACACGTACGAACACCGTAAAACCGAATGTTGAATTCCCGAATGCTCAGATGACCGAATCGTTGAGATGCCGAAGATCGTAATCCCTAAAATCAAAGGTAGACAACTTGTGTAACTGAGTAGTCCACTCTTTTATATAGTACAAAGTTTTGTTTTGAATCAACGGCTAATCTGAAGATTTTATCTGTTAGTTTTTTTTTATTTTCAAAGAATGGATCTAATAAGATACTGTGTATAGTTTTGCAAAGGGTCATTAATATTCAAAGAGTTTTTCAGACAATTGAATTCTTTCTTGGTTTTTGTTGTTGACACAACGTTTCGGCCGATCAATTCTACAGCCTTCTTTGATGGTGTTAAACGGTAGTTTTCTCTCTCAAATGGTAGCAATGTGGTGCTCAATTTGATGCAGCTTCCGCTACCTAACAGGAACGAGGTAAGGAAACCCCGGCCTAACAAGGAAATGAATCAACAATACTTGATTCCCATGTTATAAACGTTGCTCCAAGTGAGAAAAATATTTTTTCCACTATCACATTGGAATAGTACAGTTAATGAAGGTCGTAGAATGGATCGACCGGAAGGTCATGTCAAGAACACCGAAAGGGATTCAATTATCAAAAAAAACAAACTCTCTGAATGGCCGATGAGGGTCGTAGATTTAGTATTCACGATAATGAACATCAAATGTAAACAACATTTCAGTTAATTCACACGAATGTATAAAAAGATTATCAAAGAACTGAATCGTGCATGGATAGAATTCAGCATTCAGGATTAGAGCGTCCCGACTATTGTAATTCGTGAATTATGAACCAGGCCCCATTTTGTCAATATTTGTTCCTTCGAATGGCAACTTTAGAAACGAGAATTTTTTTTTAGAGACAAGAGTCTTTCTATTAAAATCGAAAAACTGACGGACTCTGGCACGATATGCTTGCTTTGATTCAATTGCAGCTTTTTAAAACTTTGGAGAAACAAAACAATCCAGAAAAGGAATTGTTTGTTGTGTGGATGTGAGAAAATCCGACAATATGGCATTGACGATTCTTGACAGCGTGGAAATGAAAGACAGAAAAACGTCAGTAACATCTCAATTTCATTATCAGTAAGATAAAAATATTATGCATTTCGCTTAGTTAAGGGCTTAATAGGAAGAATGGGAGTTACAATTCTGCTTTCTACTTCCTTCTGCATCACATTTCCCTTCAATTTCCGGGTTTAAATAGTATTTATACCAAAGACCTTGCCTGGGTGCCCGTCATAGATTCTTTTTTTTTTTTCCTTGGTTGACCCAAACCCAACAGAAAATCTGGGGACTGACTTTACAATGGCATCGTCCCTCTATCTGAGGTTGAGTTTGGAGAGGGTTATGAAACTCTTCCAGGTTCATTGAAATCTTAATCTGCCTTGGATTCCAGAAAAGCAGCTCGACAGATCGACAATATACAGGCATTATCTGACTGATCATTTTTATTGTAACCTCCTGAGGATGTAAGAGGGGAGGATTACACTTGCTACTCCTTGCTCAAGGTTGATTTGTAACTGCGTTTTCCTTTTTGCATACCTGCATACGTAGAGAGTGAAGGTCAACACACCAGTCTCACATACCAGTGTCTATGTAGTGAGTTTGCTGTTGTGTCCACACCTACCCCTGTGAAGCTTACTTTTACTTGGACTATAACTAAATGTCTCGCTTTTCCCCCCGCTTAGATTCTCACCAACCCCTCTCACCCTCTCTGCCCTTTTTCTTTTCCATCTCTCGAATCTCCTCACTCCCCTATTTCCTCGCTATTTGCACCCTCGCCGTTTTTGCCTTTTTTGCTTTCTTCTCTGTTGATCACGTGGAAATCAAAAGTGATTCCGCTATTCATCCCCTTCGCATTCTGTGAATGCTGTGCAAACTCACGTCGAGCTTTGTAATGTAGCGTCATACTGATTTCTTTGTCAATAAATTACGTATGGCTTTTAAAACTCTGTGTTCTGCGACTAACTTTGATTAACTGAGCTGTGTTTTCCTAGTATTCTTACCTAGGAAATCACGACCGTCACGATGTTTGACGAGAATCGCGACCCTGGACAATATTCAGAGCTCTTGCACGGAATGGAAATATCCTTGCTATTATTAAATTCCATAATAAATCTTACAAAATCACGCCGCTTATACCAGATGAAGGATAATGTTATGATTAGACATTGTCAAATGATTAAAAGAATTTCAAATCAAATAGTCTCAGCACTAGTCGGATGAGGAAGCCTGCCATTATAAACGAATCAGAATGTAGGTTGGCCTTCACTGCAGAAAACACACCAGAGTTGCCTAATCAGCCTTTTTCGGTTAGATTTAGCTGTTTTTCCCCAATTTAGCCAATAAAAATCTGTGATAGCAAGAAATATGGCCAATTTTTAGAAAAATATTCAGTAAGTATATATATTTATCCGTATCAAATTCTTTGATTGAATCCATTAACCAACCACTTTGTTTAGTTGCGTAATGGTAGTAGTTGATGTAAACAAGAGAGAATGAAAACAAAGGTACGTGTACATGAAGAGATCAAGTAGGACTTTGATTAGCAGGGAAGTCATAATAGCTGCTGCTGCTGATAATGATGACATATAAGTATATGTATATATATTATAAATTCCGATATATATATATATATATATATATATATATATATATATATATATATATATATATATATATATATATATATATATATATATATATATCGCCTGGCTCCAATGGCGAAACTTATATTTCATATAATTAATTGATTGTGACATAAGTCAGTCACAGCTCTAAGAATGGGAGAAATATCGTATCAAGACCAGATTTGACTAGTTTAACAGCGTTTGTAAGGAATTGAGTGACCTGAGGAGAGAATGGTTGAAGAGATATAATCAGCGTTTGTAACAAAGAGAGAAAGTTGCTATCTCGATAAAAGGGGAAATAATTTCGATATATATTTGAAAATTGAAGGATGTCATATTATTCCTTATGTATATATATATATATATATATATATATATATATATATATATATATATATATATATATATATATATATATATATATAAAGATGAATAGATAGATATTCATAACTTTTAAAAGATTATTCTCGAGATGAATACGAGAAAGAGAGAAAAATAAACAGAAAGCAAACGATGCAATGTTTATAACTAATGTAAACACTCCATATATATTTTTAAAACTTTTTCATTTCCTAATGAATTATATTGCAATTCGGACGTTATTTTTCGTTTTATTTTTTATGCAATGATTATTTATTAATATCTAAGACGTTTTAAATAGGGATTAACTTGAAAAAACGATTGGGAAGAAATAGATTGATTACAGAAACAAATATTGTCAAATGCAGTTAAAAATTGTATATGCAACCTGGTAGTTTTCCTCTTGTTATGAATGTGAATGGCTTGGTTTCGTAAGCAAAGCCACTGGAAGGTTGTCGACACCTTTTAAGTCCCTAGTCGGTGCGACGAAGTAGAACGATGGGATCCAGGTCCCTAGGTCATAGGTTTTATCGGAGTTTCCTTCTCCAGGCAGGTACCCGAGTTAGCTGTTGAAGTCTGCAGCCCCTTCGGTGGTGTATACTGACAGTATGGCTGACCTGTGTGTGCGTGTATACACACACACACACACACATATATATATATATATATATATAGAGAGAGAGAGATTGATATATATATATATATATATATATATATATATATATATATATATATAGAGAGAGAGAGAGAGAGAGAGAGAGAGAGAGAAAGTGAGATAGATCGGTAATTCGATATCTGATATGCGCTGGGTTTATTTCATAAAGTGCTCTATACCCAAACATTTAGTTATAGATACGCTACACGAACATGTTTATGCTTTTAGAAACATAAACGTGTTTGTGTAGCGAATCTAGCATTCCACTATATATATATATATATATATATATATATATATATATATAATATATATATATATATATATATATATATATATATATATATATATATATATATATATGTATAATATATATATATATATATATATATATATATATATATATATATATATATATAGCCGAAGTTAGTTGACGCTCTATCGAACATATTATACCAAGTGGAGTACCTGTCTATGCCGGGTAAGAGGTCAAGATTTGAATAGTAGCTGGTAACTGGTAGCGAGGCAGTAAGCCCTCATAATACAACTAGACAGTACCAGCGTCAAATTCTGTAGCAAATAAAGCAAACGATAGAAAGGTTAGAAATTAAAAGAATTTTTTTTTTTTATCGAAATTTAAATGTTTTACGTTGCGTCTAAATGTCAGAAATTGCTATTTAAATGGTTCTTGATAAAATAGTATTTTTATTTATGTTTTCTGACTTCAGATAACCCGACAATAAATCTGGCATTAAACTTGAAAATAAATTTGGCGCTTTATCTTTGTGATATTTCGGTTTCGGTGGGAAATATTTGGGAACTAACAGCGAAGATGATTGTTAGTGAGTCTATTTAAGTAGGTTTTCTAAAATGGAATTCAACATTAGATTGTTTTGTTAAACTATTTCATTAAATGTCAAGTTTCTCGTTTTATAAAAACTGTAAAAAGAAAAGGTGAAAAAAAATATATGCGGACATAGAAAAAAATGCTGCAAACTTTTATTGACGTTGCACAGAGCACATAGCAAAAATCATACATCCAGACCTTCATACCCAGTCGTTTCAGCACTCAGCCTCGCCCTCATTGTTCAAAATCTGTTCATTTTCATACTCTGATAGCAAATGACATACTTAAGTTTGAAGTGAAAAGTTCTATTGTTAAACAAGCGATAATTCTGAATCCTATAGTTAAAAACTGTCAACCAGAACTGACAACATCAACACAGTCATTACGTATGATATGATCGGACTATTTTCCTCGTCTATGACCTCATTTATTTACAACGTTTCGGCCGTGTATCCTCCGGCCTTCGTTGGTTCTAAAATGTGTAATCACTACTCAGAGCGCACCCTCGATTGGACAGCACTCATCACATCCGTTTTAGTACATCCGGGTCGAGTTATCAGAGTACTTCCGAGTTGCCTCCCTTACATTCGGTAATCTGTTTTGCTTTTTGAGGGGTCTCTCATGATGAGAGGCTTCTAGGCGCCATAGATATCAATGCTCGGTCGGCTAATTGGTACAGTATGTTTATTGCTTCCGTATTCGCCAGTTAGTCGTAGAAAATAGTCCAACCTTATCATACATAAGGATTAAAAAAACTCTCTAACAAAATTCAGACCAGAACATCAACATGAGTGTCTTCAGTTTTCAAGTTGGTCAAGCTGGTTATGTATGTATGTGGGTATCGCACGCACAAGCCACACCAACGGAGCCAGGGAGCTGAAAATTTGAATGTTTATACTAAATTGATCCCCAGTTTGTGTCCGATAGCATTCACGACTTCTCTTTAAAGACATTTCTAGTGACCACCGTTTAACAAGAGACGAGAGAAGTAACTCATTCACTGATAACCCCTTTTTTGAGTTGGTCACCCCAACTCGGCATAATGTCCCAAAAGGTGGTCACAGCTTCTAGTGACTAACTAGACTTGTTCATTTTGATTTTTTTAACTAAAAATGTATTATTATTATTATTATTATTATCATCATCATCATCATCACTACTACTACTACTACTACTACTACTACTACTACTACAATCATCCACGTGTATCAAGATTCATTTCAAGTCATCCAGGCTATATGCGTGGACGGTGTTTATGTTTACAGTAAATGCGAAAAATCATTCTAGTAGCTGCGCAAAGAAATTTGTATTTTATTTTTTAAACTTTGCTTTTCTTTTTACTATGAAGATTAATCTCAGCATCATTTTTACTTTAAGACCCTACGTCCAAGAGCATGCATTTTGAAATTTAGCAGACCTGTATCGAACCGCTTGGCCATTTATATGGGACAGACAAACTCCTCCGAATTGTTAATATAGATGTGAACTTCTAACTTTTAATAATTCCTATTTGGGTTCTTACCGAAGAACGATGGCTAGCAATCTACTCTCGTAAACCATTGTTTGTATATTTAATTTGATACTCACTGGGTGCCCTGCCACTGTGGATCTGATCCATTAGATATTTGTTACTATATTGTAAAGCCACATGTTATATATATATATATATATATATATATATATATATATATATATATATATATATATATATATATATATGTGAATGAAATAATATATAAAAGAACATATACCTGGTGAATGTAATCATTTCGTGGCTCTCGCACGAAAGAAACGAAATGTTTGCATTCTCCGTAAATAGTTATACATGTACATTCATAAGAATAATTGGTAATAAGGATAATTGTTAATATTTACCTAGCACAATCGACAAAAGAAAACTAGGAAGCACCCAGAGAAAGCATACTTCTGCGAACCCGGTTCACTCAGTCGAAAAGAAATCCCTGAATGTTCCCCTCAAATCCAATAGCTTATTCCTTCGCCATTACTTCCACAAGAAATCGATTGAACTTTTCGAGATATCGTGTGAAGAGACATGTGTGAGTACATGAATGTATGGACAAAAATGGAAAATGCCCCTCAATCGAAAACAAATCCCTCGAGTCTAGTCCAAATTTTAACATTGATTCTTCCTTACCCAGTTGACCATGCTCCATTGGTATCAATAAGATGACACAGTAAAAATGAAACTATGTTATACTAAGTTTCATAGATACCACGAGATACCGTAATTACACAACGATGTCATTTGTGATTTTTTTTAGCAAAATATTCTTATTTGAGAAAACGGTATACATATATATATATATGTATATTCTATGTTGACGAATGCAAAACGCTTTAAGCCGTTCGCAAGAAACTGGTCGTCGTGAAATAAATTTAATGTAACTTATAATCTTGTATTATCATCGGATATATATATATATATATATATATATATATATATATATATATATATATATATATATATATATATATATATATATATATATATATATATATATATATATATATATATAGTGAAAGGCTCTTTTGCCACATGTCTTATGTTGGTACATGTCGTGCATTTAACTTCTTTGGCAGTATTACAAACTTACAAATTATAAAGTAAGGAAGACAAATTAAACAATAAGACAACCAATTTTTTTTTTTTGATATGGCAAGCAAATCTGTCAAAAATACGGTGGGCAAATCGAAAAATATTGCAAGCAAAACGAAGAAAAATACAGCACCAAAAACTCCTTGTTCATACTTTCCACGGCAACTGATGACTTCCAAAACTCGTTTCATCTCAGGAGGGAATATTTAAAAGAACTCAAATCTTTGATGATTGGATCTGGGAATAACCGACTTGTTAGACATGGGTGTTCGTTGCTACTATTCCAGGGTCCGAGAATAGTAAATATTTCCAGTGGAAAAAAAAGATACATCCGGAATATTACTTATGGCCAACCTTGTTACGTGACAGGCATTCCATCCGCGAAAAATATGTTACACTCCCTGCAATTTGCGATGTAAGCATGTGCGAATCGCTGTTTACTTCCGATGCATTTGATCTTTGATAGAGACGTATAACCTGAACCTTTACATGATGGAGCAAGCACTAGCGAATAATAATCCAGTCTTTCTATAAGTGAACATTAAGTTAGGGTTACATAAAAGAACTGTACTGAACCATTGTCCTTTATTGATTGTAAAGTTCCAAGTCCAACTTTCAAACCCCTCTCACCCTTTGTGAGGTTTGATTCGGGACAGGGATAAGGTCACGTTCATCTTGCCCTTAGCTAAGACCCATGGTAGTGGACGAGATTTGTAGACTACTGGGTGCGACATACACTCGAAGAAGGCCGGGGAAAGCATTGGCCGGAATGCTGTTATCAAAACAACAAGAAAAAGGGTGTGATTCGCAATGATTCATGAAATAAGGATAAGACTTCAGACAACATAGGTAAGAAGTAGAAAGTACCATACCTCTGAGAGCACCATACACTAACTAAAAACTAAATTTTAAAAAAATTTCGTAAATAGCTACGATGCAGGGGAGGTATCCGTTGGATCATTTTTCTCTGAGTCCATGGCCCATCCTTCCATAAAATGTCATTGAAATCTATTTTTATGTAAATATTTCTTCCAACTTTGTTGTCAGGGGTAAATAGAATTCAATAGAATAAAACTGGGATTTTTCAACGGTAACGACTCTTAGAGGCACCCACGTCTTTTATAAATCGGGAGCAGTCAGCTTCACCGTTTGTTAAACAAACACGCCCACTATAATTGCGCCCTTGGGAACTTAGTCATACCTATTTACATGGGCGTCCACTGCCACTTTTCCAGAGGGGAAAGAGGGTATATTTTGGGGGTCGGAAAGCAAAAAGGACTTAATCGGAATATGTTATAATGGAAACCTTGATACCAATTAATAATAACACATTCTTTTTATGAGGGAGTTGGGTTGAGAAAGAACAGTTGCAAGGAACCATTATCCTTTATTGTATACCAAGTTCCAATTTTTCCAACCTTTTAACTAGCTTTCGATGAGAAGGCCTGATCCAGGGAGACAAGTGCCCTGTTTACACACATCCTACCCCAGCGGACGCCCATTGAGATTTTATTGTGTGTTCTGCTTCAATTTCCCTTGTGACAATTCAACAGAAAGAAATTGTTTTGACTAACAAATATCCGTTATGACTGGCAAGTCAGTACTTAGTATTACTTGTTCGTACTTCCCGGGGCAGCTACTATGTGTGATGGCATATAAAAAACCCTTCTTTTCAAGAGGGAATATATTTTTAAAAACAACGCAAAGTTTTGAGATCCTTTAATTTTATCAACCATTTTTTAACCCCTCCTAGAATACTGTGACCATTTCCAAATAAGAAAAAAGGAGAACACATTAAACTAGCGATTCCCAAACTGGGCTCTGCAAACCCGAGGTTGGGTTGGAGATCTGCAGAGGTATTACTGGGGTGGGGGATGAGATTGTTGAATCGGCAGACCTTTCAAAAGCCTAGGGTCCGTTGACAAATTCATTCAAGTAAAAGTGGTCCTTGGTAATGAAACAGTCGGGAACGAATGTTGTAAACTTATCCTCTCCAATGTTGATAATGCTCAGCCGATTATCAACAGTGTTGATAACTACTAAGTTTGATAAAGATTTGTTAACGGTCGCTCTAACTTTCAATTCCCACTATCTATATCTGAGGTAATGTACGTAAGTCTTTTAGTCAGACCCCAAAAAGGAGGACAAATCAACGTCCGGACGGAAGACAGATTGCTCTAAAAGTTGGACTGTTTGGCGATCTTAAGATGGTGTGCAGCTGCACAATAAAGGCCATGTTTAGATTCGGAGCCATTTTTCAAGTGAAAAGTGGGGTTTTATATACCGTAAAACATTGTAACACGACCCTTACATAAACTTTATTACTGTCTGTATTCATTAAAGAATGAACTTCAGGTGGGTGTCAAAAATGGAAGGAATTGGGTAAAATACTCACCTGAAGAATATCGTAGGGTACAATGGCCGGAACATTGATTTAAAAAAAAAACAACCAAGATGAGGATAAGAGTCCGAAAGAAACCTGGCTCTTTCAGGGTCAAAGTACGCTCCCACATACATTCCAACTGAAAATGATTACTGCAACATTTGTAAAGTATAAAAGATAGATGAAAAAATATTTTTTATTAGTATAAATGAAAATATTAGAATAGAATAAGCCCAAGCATATCTCTCACATAAATTTTGGTACATACGTAAAACTTCCATTTAGCTCAGTCGATAGGAAACACGACTTCCAATCAGTTGGTCATGATTTCAGATTACAGTAAAGAATCTCAATTTGAACCTTTTAAATTTGAGGATTGATCTTGTTGTTCTTGTTTAACGAAGTCAACTCCTGGTTTGGACCGGAGTATGACAAAAACCTGTGTACATTGTACAGACTTACTTGGTACATTTCGGACACAATTTTTTTGTTTACAAATGCTGAGAAAATTTTGTGAAGAAAGATGGCGTTATCAGATTGTAGGAAACGAAGACATGAAGATGGAAACGGAAATTTCAAGCCAAAGTGGAACCAAGATTTTGCATAACAATAAAAACATATGTGAAAATTTTGTTTATGTCTCGCGGCTCTCAAACAAAAAAGTTATCTCTGTAGATCTTACATCAAGCAAATTTGGCCACCCATAGGATAGACTAAACTATTACTACCGGCAACCCAAGCCCGGATATGAAATCTAAGAATCCGTCAAGGCCTGTCCTTTTATAAAAAATAAAGTACGATAAAAAGAGCGACATTTCTGAATATATAAGTAGGCATGGTATTAAGTGCATTTACTGAGTTTTATCTAAATTCGATACAAGGCCACAAGCATGTGGCACTCAGTGAGGAGCGAACTGAGTAGTAACAATCAGAGAAACCAGCTACCTAACGAGGAGACATACTAAGGTAGAGTTTTTTCCAAACTGTGTCGTGACACTATTTGTTTTGCCAGTAACCTCTAGGAGTGTCATGAAATTGAGTATAATTGTGTACATAACATGCCTGTCGTTGCAATGGGTGGCAAAGTGGACCTGGCCCACTCTTCGAAATCACCACTCCATACCCTGGGGTGAATATGACGTGAACTAATTTCAGTGTGTTCATTTTTACTACAGAAACCATTTTTACGACTTGTTTTTGGCAGTGTGGAAAAAATGCTAAATTAACATTTCGGAAATTTTGGGGACATTTCCGACCACATTTAGTATCTTTTCCGCTTGTTTTGACCATTTTGAATTAGCATTTTTTAGTAACACTGAACACTTCTACCCACACACGCGGGCTTGGAGGATGGTCCCCCATCCCACTGCTGTATCCTGGCCTGGTATATCGTTTTAAAAATACTGGGATATATATATATATATATATATATATATATATATATATATATATATATATATATATATATATATATATATATATACTGCCAAGCCATATATATATATGGCTTGGCTAACAAAACTTTAGTAGTGAGTCGCAAAAGAAAAATATTTTCAAAGTTAGTCGCCAATGCAAAAAGTTTGGAAAGCTCTACCCCAGGGATTAGGTACATATATAACATTTCATGGGGAGCGGTCACAAATATCTAAAATCAACAAAGGGAAATATCGTAGATATCCAAAACAGACAAAATTATATTCAGTGTTTCATCTTGACAGTTTCTCTAAAACCAGTGGTCAACAATCTACAGTCTAAGGACCAAATTCATTTCATACGGCTGACCGACTTCATGTGACGTAGCATGCAAAAATTCTTTGTTTTACTTATATATATATATATATATATATATATATATATATATATATATATATATAAGGCAGAAAAATACTGCTAATCCATCCCTCAATAAAAGTTTGTAGACTCGGAATTATTCGGAGTAATATTCATTTTTGACTTTATGTTTGCACGTAACAACAATAACGGACGACAATGACCTCGCTAAAAACCAGTGATGTCATGCATGAATACCACTGACACATGCCGTACACAAAAATTGGTGACGATTCACATCGACTTCTAGACTTCTATTGCCCAACTCAGGTTGACTTGTTTTGCTGCAGTTTGAAAATCCCTTTTACAATAACTACTAATGAAGGAGTTGAAGTGGGACTCTAGTTTTGGAATAATACTGTATGGAGAAATTAATTCTGTTTTGTTTACCTTTAGATGTTAAGCAAGTGTATTTGACCCTATTGCACCCAAGCTTGTCTTTGTTATTTTGATTTCTACATTTCAATCAAAGTGTGAGTTTTTCCCTTGGTCCCTACCTGGAGTTAATTAATTTTAAAGTATAGAAGCCTAAACAGATTTTTTTAAAGATTCAGTTACATTTTCTTCTTCTCACCAACTAGAAAATTATGATGATAGTTTGAGGACAAATTCTAATAGCAATTTGATCAAAAATCAGAATTCGGAATCAAAAATTGCAATCTTTCTCCCAAACTGTCAGTTTTGTATATCTTCTGGGGTAGTTGGATCCCAGATCTTTCAAGCTGATTTTTGAGGCCTTTTGAGTCTTCAAAAGTTTAAATTGTGAAAGATTGGCGATATATGACATAGCATTTGGGAGCTTTTTTATTAGTTCTCACCAAACCAAAATTTTCATAAGCATGCTTATTTTGTCAGTCTCCTCCAACCTAATGGTTTTCATTCTCATGGTGGGGATAGAAAAATACAACATTTATAGTATTTTTCGGTTAGTAAAAGAAAATGCAACTTAATCATTTTTTAGGCTTCCGTGGGAAAAAGACCATCGGAGTGTTCCCCAGCCTTCTTCAGTTTTTTCTGAATTTTTTTTATTATGAAGCATCATCATTAATCCATGAATTATTTTGACTAGTATCCTTACCTTTGTTATTTTGATCACTTTGTTTACTCTCAGGTCTTTCTCTGGTGTATAGAACATTCGGTGAAATTTAATAAGGGATTCGATAAGTTCCTTGGAAATTGAAAGATGCAACATACACCTGAGGAAGACCAAAGGGCGTATCAGCTGAGAGTGATCGTAATCATAACGACGGAACTAATAGTCCAAAATATTCATGGAATGATTGAATGATTTGGCTTCGTGAACAAAGATTGAGTGTTTTTTCACAGCAATGGAACCATAGATGGTGGAGTCCGTGTGTGGAATAACCTTCCAGCCTGAGCAATGGAGTAATCAGGTGAAGCCAGCTGCCCCAGAAATAACATCTCGCTTTAAACCAAGGGTTTGCATCCTAAGGTCCACTTAGGTTGTACGGATAAGAGTATGGTTCCAAGGACGTAGGTTTGACAAGAGCGCACTTCTGGCAGATGCGAGCTAGCTATGGGGGTCTAGTGGGTGTGTTCAGACTGTAAGGCTGGCCTGTGGTTGAACTACAGGACGGAAGTATCTTTCGTACTTGGTAGATGCCTCAGATGGCGATATAGTTCTACCACCCTTTGAAGGAGAATCAGACAGAATGGATGTCTGCGACTCTGAACATTAAACCCTGGGACAGTGTAACTATCTGCAGCTTTGATTACGACTATATCTTCAATTTCAATTCTTTCTTTTTAATAAAAGGATAGACCAACCACCATGGCCCTGTGGTCGCACCATGTTTGGCCATTGTTTAATCAACTACAAAATCACACCAAACACTTTGAAAATGGTACTCATTGTTTCTCCGTTGAGCATACTCAGCACAAAGACAAGGATTGAGGAACCTCTCACTGTGGCTAAGGGATTACGGAAAAATCACCTTGGGAACACTGTTTGACGTAAGATCGCCGAAATTAAGCTATGTTAAAATTCGTCAGTACCTAAATGGGTTACCATTAGGGATTACTAGGTAACGTAAGCAGAACGAAGCCTCGACAGGTCTAGTTTCTGAAGCTTTCAGGATGTGACATCCATGTCGTTTTACGGAGAATAGATTTAAAATAAAATGAAATTAATTTAGAGAATCTAACGTCGTGGTGTGACTAACAAACAGACCATTTAGTTGATTTGGCAAGACCGAGGTACCAGCAATACAGACAGTCATCCAGGGTGCCAAATACTAAGGGTGCCTGTTGTGTAATAAGACCTTCCAAATACAAATCGAAAAATGGGAAAAATGAATGAACAGAATAAGAATATACGTACCTCACATAGATAAATCACCGGAGCACACACGTGTACCAAAACTGATTATCTAAAATATCATCTAAAATTATCATGGAAAATATATTTGTAATCAAAAATTATCTTGAAAATAGATTTTTTATCTAAAATTATCAGAAAAAATAGATCTTTTATCTGAAATTATCTCGAAAAATAGATCTTTCATCTAAAATTATCTTTAAAAACTAGATCTTTCATCTAAAATTATCTTTAAAAAATAGATCTTTTATCTGAAATTATCTAAAAGTATCAATACAGGATTTAGGCATTGATGATCCCAAATGACGATTGACTCCCAAAAGCAGTTTTTGAGGAAATTTTTCTTCAGGCAAGCATATTGTGGGGCTACAGCGATTCGATAGTCAAAACAAGAAAATTCCCTGATGCTAAGTCATATTTTCGGGAATATCTGACTGTTGAATAATTTCTGTTGTGGTGGAAATTAGAGAGGTGCCGAAGTTCTGTTTGCCTGTGGCACCAGGAACCCTAGGCCCAGCCCTGCTGATTAATGTAATCAATTCAATTTTCACTGGGCGCCCCTCTACTGAGGCATCATGCCAACATAAGGTAAGCTTGGGGAAATAACTTGAAAGAACAGATTTAATGAATCAGTTCTACTTTCTGAATTTATCTTAAACTCACTCTGCATATGATTTTATTTCAAGTTTTTGCAATCTGTTGCAAATACAAAAATAAATGAACTTCTGAAGTAGTTCTCAAACGGGGATGATTCCCTACAAGAGGGGAATTCAGGTAGTCCTTGAAGGAATTGGACTATCTCTGTCAGATAGGGCTTTCTGCACTTTTATCTCTCAAGTCGAAAGCTTGGAATAAGCTGTAAGTTGAGAATGATTTAGAATGGGCTCTCTCACTAATAGACCCACGGATCGATGAACTTGTAGAAAAAAGAAAGAAAAAAAACGCGTACAGCGTGTGTATATTAATTACGATAGCAGAACACTTTTTTGTTATAATTTGGAATTCTAATTATATGTTCCTTATTATTTTCGCCTTCTTTCTTTGAGTAACAAATACACAGCAGTAGCTGCACAACTATGAAATTGAATTAATTCTTATTATAAAGCTGTCAAATTATAGGTAAAATAAAATAATCCTTCGAAACTATTCTTTGTTTCAACTTACTTAAATGGAAGGGGAGAACTAGTAATATTATTGACAAAAGTGGTTAATGACCTTAAAAAGGTTGGGAACCATCAAACTACTGCAATAAGTCACGTTAATAAAAAATGGGCTCTAAAAGATATTCGAAAAAAGATATTTTACGTCTTCAAAAATACGGACTGTCTAGATCTTTGGATGAACAATGAAAAGCCGACATGGTAGCGTCTCTCTTAGGCAATCATATACATAGGTGAATATGCAGGATTTTCATTAAAGAAATGGCCAACTAGAACATGAATGTGTTTCTTCTTAATTTTGATTCGCTTCGTAAAGCCAATTCTAGAAGCTATCTAGTCATAACCTAGTAAAAAAGTGTTCCTACGTTTGTTCTAAATTTAGATACAGCATTTAGAGAAGAGGAATGTCCATATGGAAAAAATATTTTACGAATAAATATGGGAAAAAAAACAAATTTCAAACATCACATGCAAGAAAATAAGGCTAACTGCTTCAAGGTCAAACTCCATACTGAACACAGCTATTACAGGCACTAAGCTGAATTTTCAAAAAATGAATTATTTTTTCTGCTTATTGAGGGGAGTATGTGTGGAAAATTTCAAGTTGGTACTATGGTCGGTTAGGACACAGAAGAGCACAAAAGGGGGAAAGAGAAAAGAAAAGATGAAGCAAGAAAGAAAAAGCAATGAATTGTAATCAAAAGAATCTGTTTAGCGACACCAGATGATTCAGTCTAGCGCTCATAACTTTGCATTTTTTCTTTATCTTTTTCTCTTTCTTTGTTTCTCCCTTCCTTTCTCCCTTTACCTCTTTCTTTCTTCCGTTGATTGATGGCGTAGGAATAGAATCTGTCTCTTTTCTTCTCTTCTCTTTCTCTATCCATCATTCTAAACTTTTCTCCTTTTAGTCTCAACTTATCAATAAAAATATTCTATCTGGATATTCAAAGTGATTTTTTTAATTGTTCTCTACCTGAGAAGAGGTTTCCGGACCTCTTGTACCGTCTTATCTGGATCTGTACTTGCTTTCTAATGTTAGTGATACAGATAATTCTCAACCCTTTAACGCAGTGGTTCTAAAACAGGGGTCATGCCCCTACCTGGGGGTGTAAGTAATTTCAAGAGGGGTGCGATCTCACGGGAAAAAGTAAGAATTACTCAAATTATTTGGGGGAATTCCCCCGACGAGTGTTTGCATAATATCGTTATGAACATTATATACTAATTTGTTTTTACACATTTTCATTGGCGAAAAAAGAAGTGAGAGATCGAAGGACTTCCTGCCGTCGGTGGAGGGGAGTTCAAGTCCACACCCACCTGCCTGAGAATTTGTTTAATTGAATCAATTTCAGAGGCGTTTTGAGATTTTGACATTTGCTATTTCTTTTTCTTATCAGTGAATTGTTCAAACAGAGAATTTTACTAGTATATAGTGAGTATAGAGAGGGAAGGTTGTCCCTTCAAGAGTAAGGGAACGCTGATCCCACGCATTCCCACAGTAGTACACTTTTGCACATTTATAGTAACCACATCAAACTAATATTTTGGGGGAAGATGTGTGGGTGGCGTAGAGGCAGAGTCCAACAACTAAAGGGGGTGGCAAAAAGGTCAAGAATCACAGCTTTCAAGAATTCTAGTTGACATTAACAAAATTGTTTGTTTTCTAATGCATAAAAATGCCATTCTTTTCAATAAGAATCAACAACAATGCAAAGGACAAGCCCTACTTTCTTTCAGGGACATGTGAGAAGCAGATGCGTGTTTTTCCATTGCAAGTGTAAAAACAAATGTTTTCTCTCTAAGAAGAAAGGAAAAGAAAAAAATGAAGTAAATCCTTGACGCACAAAAAGCCGAGGGGGGACAAAACAAGCCTGAAAGTCACACCATAGATGCGTGAGTTTTCTCCCTTGCACTTTCAGACACTTATAGTATTGCGCTAGTTTGACTAGCAAATGTTTTTCAAAATAGCCCGAAAAGGCTAAAATTTGCCCCAAAATGCAAAAAAAAAATTGTTTAAAATCGTTAAAAATGCACCCCAAAGAGCAAAAATGTTTACGCACGCCGGTGCCAATTTTATAATTGATCACACCCGTAAAACAAGAAACACGTTGAATTCAGTGCAAAGAGCGCTAAATTGGAAACACTGACAACAGGAGGAGAGAAAGGAAACGAATGTGGTGGAAGTTTTTCGATATGTCAACTTGTCAGTCAGTCAGTTTTCTGTACGGCATTCAGTCAGTTAGTGAGAGTCACGCTACTAGAGATACTCGGGCATCTGAAAGGGTAAATAAGATGTGTCAATACAGACAGAACTAGAAATTACTCATACCTCTGCCAACGCCATTGTCTTTAAAAAGTGAATAAAAATCGGTCATGATGGAGGGGAGGTAACGGTGAAAAGTTCCTGGATCTGCCACAACATAAAATCCATACTTCCTCAGCCCATGACCAACCAACATTGCCCATTTAGAACTTATAGAGATATTGTGTAGAAAAACGTGAGCAAATGCATGTGCTTTTTTCCAAATCCTCGATCCACCCCAAACTATGCCCGATTTTCTTTACCCCATGGTTTACTCTTCCACTTTGACATTGGAATTTATTTAGAAATTTTGGAGATATTGTGTGGCCATACATATATCTATGATGCAAGGGAGGTAACTCTAAAATGATTCCTAGATCCGTCACAAAATTTTATCAATTTTCCCTTGCTAATCTCACGCTTTTTTTAACGCCCTTTTATTATTTTATGAATTGCAAAATTGAAATATCTTCATTGAAAGTTTTATTTCGATTACAATTACCAGGAACTAGCATGAAGTTACTCGTGAAAAAAGTTTGCATAGTCACAGTGGGTTTGGGATCGTTTGAATGTAATGTTCACGTTTCTGATGATAAAAACATTTTATTTTGAATTGATCACCCCCAATACAGCAGGCTGTCAAAAGACGTTGATCATGTGACAGCTTCTATTGGCTGGTTAACACACTTACATAGGCCTACAGCTACTAAAGGCTCCTCTTTCGTTCGCTCCTATCCCAGATCATTCCACCATAATCACGTAGCTTAGAGTATACTCAGTAAGCTGCTGAATTCACAGGGAAATTTGTATCGAAGAGTTTTATGCACTCATCGCTCATAATGAGAATCGAACCCGAATGTTTCTGCGTGGGAGCCAGATCTGCTTATTTACTTATATACTTTTGCTTGGGGTTGTTTTTCAATACCATGTCTTTTAAACGACTTTTTAATGACACTAATTTCGTTTTGGCATTTCTTTTCTTTTGGTAGTTAAACAAAAAAGGGTGGAAACATTGCTTCCGTTTCCAATATACACAAATGTTTTTCTTATGACGAAAATGTGTGTGCACTGAATGGCTGTGCAAATGCAAACTTTTTTTTCAAGATAATTTTGGGGGAAAACTATAGGACATATCTTATCACCCTGCAATATTGTACGTTATTTCACACGATTATCCTTGGGAAAGAGATGACTGCTGAGGGTAGAATAGATAGAGATCAAAGTGAGTGATGCTACTTGGGTACATGTCACCTTAAAGTCCAAGTCAGACATCCCAAACAAGCCGGGTAAGTAGTAATGGTATACGCAGAGCCCAAGCAGAGACAGCTGAAACCATAACCAGCGTAAGGACTCTTCTTACTTTACATGTTAGATAATAGAAAGTAAAATGATTGGACAAAATGCCGTTCAAGAAATTGAAAGTGTTCCACTATCAAACAGTACAAAGAGGTGAATAAGTTGACCTTGTGAATAGTCACTAGATTTTTTGCCATTGTTGTTAGGTTGGGAGTTCTTGTTAGTTTAGGTGACAGCTACAGAACTCTAGAGAGAAGGAAGGAAGGAGAGAAAGACGAAGTAGTTGGAGAAGAAAACGTTCACGCTTACGACTGAAATCTGAAGCACTACAGTCAATGTTCCTTTAATTTTTAGTTGTCAGTGTACTCAGGAATGATATGTTGTGCAAATGTTAGTTTTTTTTCCACTGACAAAAGTATAGGAGCACTTTTGGATCATATATAGTAAATCAGTTTATTTTCAATAAAAACACTGTAAGCTACCAACAGAATTTAAGATATTTTTTGTGCACATTAGTTTCCTTTGTGCTCTGATTGCAAACAGCTTACAGGGAACAATGTTATTTAAGCCAGGTCAATAAAATTCGAAAATAATTAATTTGCTCTTTTTTTTGTGTGACGAGGTCATATCTTTGTGTGACGTCAGCAGAATTCTTCTCTGAAGCAACAAGCTGAACTAGAACCTTTAGAACATTTCAAATACGAATAAAATAGAATTTTAAAATCTAAAATCCCATTTACGCAGTGATGTAGTGCTGTGGAAACGCGTGGGAACGACGTGCTTTTACTTTTATTGGAAGAGAAGGCGTGTCCTCACTATCCGTAATACTACTAATTTTTTTTAATTGAACAATTTACTGATGAGAAAAAATATTCATCCAAATTCTCATCTCATATAGCCTCAAAACGTCTCTGTAATTAGTTAAACTTGACTAGTGCAGGTTCCAAAGGTGCATTTTTGGAAGGGCCCGGACTTTAAAGTGACTGGAGCAGCCTACCATAATTGGCATGTAAAATGGTTTTCCGACGGCCGTACAAGAATGCGATATCAAAGTATTTCCCTTACTTCTCTTCAGAGTTGCCATTTCAATCAAAATGATCATTTATAAGATCTCTGGAGAAAATTCATAATCAGTAATTGTTTATCAATTTTTTTTGAGAAACGCAAATAAAAAAAATCGAACTCGATGCTGTACTTTATTGTGTACAGACTGATGTATCTGAATGTCACTTTTTTATATTGGTTCGTTATGGAGTAATCGTGTTGCACACACAAATATTCTCGCAGAGACTTCTTCAATTGTAGTTGAATTGTTATCAGATTTCAAAAGTTTTCCCGAGAGCAGAGAGCCCTACATTCCCTCAGTTCTTTATTTTTAGCTATACACCACTGCATTTACGTTTCAACTAATTAAAATATGTCATTTTTGAAAGGCAAAGAATGTTCGAGGTCAAACGCTTCAGGGGAGCCTCGAAGTCGAAGTGAGAGTTCCACTTAACTGCGTGAATAATAACCGGGAATGACAGATGTTTGTGGCAACTTCTGTAAAAAGAGTTTGGAGGAGTGAGAGAGAGCGAGAGAGAGAGAGAGAGAGAGAGAGAGAAAAAGTTGAGAGAGAGTTGAGAGAGAGAGAGAGAGAGAAAGAGAGAGAGAGAGAGAGTTGCACGAAGGAAGTGGATTTACTTTCGTGAAGAAAAGAACACATTCTACTTTCGAATTGGGAACGTGTGAAATGGTGGGAGGCGTAGGAAATTAAGTCCACAGGAAGACGGTGTTAGGGCAACTGCATCAAAATTGAATAAATAAAGACTAGTCATCGCGAAAGGAAGTAGGGAGGAGTTGTCGTCCTTTGTTAGTGTAACACCGTCCACCAAATGAGTGGGTACTGTAAGCAAAACCTGTATTAAATTAGTCAAATTGGTCGACACTATGCATTTCAATGCAGATCCTGTGGTAATGGAAAATAATGGTAAAGAAAATTGTATTAGTCACTTCCCGATATTCCGACGTTAGCAATTTGCAAATAACGAAATCGCCAGCAGGACCGGATTTTGTTAGTGCAGAGCCTGCAGCATATGTTATCATAACTTACGTCTCAATCCCTTTTTTCATATCGTCCACACCTATTGTAGCAACGCTGTGTTTTGTACTGTCTCCATCATGCCTTTTTCTTGTCTGTTAGGCCATTGCTAACAGCTGAGGCCGTAGATCTCATATTTAGAGTACTTTCCTCAGTATTCGTGAAGTCCCCAGGAGTACTCTGGTCTATATAGTTTCAATCCTCCCTTTTAACCTCCTGTTCCTCCAGTTTCGTTTTCAGTGTCTTTTGTACGGTTCTGAGTGCACCTACTATCACTGGCACCTCCCTGACTTTCATGTTCCACAACTTTTTCCAGTCCCCTTGCCCGGTCACTATTATCATCATTTGTTCTTCTGCTCTGAAGAAGACTCTGGTCATGCGTTTATCTGTGGACCATCAGACTGTTCGGCAACCTGACTCTGTAGCAAAGCAGGCACCGGAAGTCGGTTGTTTGGTTGGTCGATTGATCACTTCTTGTGTTGCTCTATTGTATCGTTCTTAGATGCTGGACCTCTCCAAAATTTGCTGAGGCTTGATAAATCATGTTTGGCTGATGTGAGTGATTTCGGCCACCCTCCTCCAGATCGTCCACCTTGAACTTGTACCACCAGAAATTGGTTTTCAATGAGCCATTACCGTGTTTTATTGGCCGGCCTCTGTGTATTTCATGACATGTCTGCTCACCATATCGTAGGCGTCTTGGCATACAGTGATTCTTTACCTTGACAGCGTGCCCCACACAGGGCTTTGATGAGAACAGAATAGATGCTTGCGGAGTCAGGGTAGTCCAGGGTTTGAAGGTTATTAATATTAAACTAGATTCCGAGGGTAGAACGAAGCTCCCACATGTGGAAGGTTTCAAAATGTCCAATACTGCACATTTATTTCACATTTCGAAAAGATCCAGTTGAAAGTGGCAATCCTTCGGAGGATGATAAATATGGCCCATATAAGATTTACAGATCAGTATAACAACATCTGTCAAAAGACGATCAGGAAAAATCAGCTGAAAAATAATAATTACCTCATTCTAAACCAGAACCAGAGTAAAAAAAATGACACAGAATTAGGATTTTTCGAATATGTAAACATAATGTTCCTTTAATATAAATGTAGTATATATATATATATATATAGTATATATATATATATATATATATAGATAGATAGATAGATAGATAGTCTACAAAGCTTTACAGATTTGAACCCTAAACATAAAAAAACTTTTTTCAATAGATTTTCTGTGTCACTTCAGTCATCCATTTCCCAATATCTGCCAATGCTATTTATGTAATCTTCAAAAGAGTTTTTCTTTGTTTACCCTATACTTTGTTATCATTGTAAAATGTATAAATCGTCTTTTTAAAAACAAAACAGTTGTATTAATATGGCACCCCAACACTATTCATCAAACACCACCTCCCTTCATCATATAGTCTTTGCAATATGTGTTGTTTGCCATTCTATATAAGGTTATTATGTATATTGTGTATTGATATTATTTTATACTACATATATATATTTTTCGAAACTAGGCTTACTTACGTAGGTTACAGTAAAAACGTTTTTTAACGGCGAGGGGTCAGTAAGTGTAACAACAGACATGACTCGCTCTTCGTGTCATTTCTATTGAATGTTCACCCAAGTGAATATCAAATCTGTTATGCAAACCAACTTATGATATCATCTTTAAGAATGCTAATTACACAGAAAAACTTCTTTGAGTCGATTCTCTACCAACATATTCAAGCGAGCGACAATTATTTTCTACTAACCTATTTTTCTACGTCGTATAACACACACACACACACACACACACACACACACACACACACTATATATATATATATATATATATATATATATACATAGAATTTCTGAGTTTACTATGAATGGTATTTTAGGTCAGTTAACTGTAGAGTTAAAAGTGGATCGGACAAAATTAATTCGACAAATGCAAATTTGGAAGATAATTGAACTCAGGAAATGCCACATTTCTATTGTTGTCCTTATCTTTCCCGAAATGTAATGTTTATTTGTTCTCAATAACTGTTGTTGCGTAATTATTTTACCGATCACTGTGGCCCAGTAGTCAATTGTTTGCCTCCAAATCGATAGGCCATGGTTCAATCCATCGCCAACTCACGCCAAAGACTTACAAAATGGTACTCAATGTCTCTCCACTCAGCACAAGAATTAAAATTGAGAAAACTCTCCCCAAGGTTAAGGGGGTACGGCCAAATACCGTTGGATACAAGGGGTTGTAAGATCAACGAAGTTAAGCAACAACGAGCCTGGTCAGTATCTAGATGATTGTTCATTGAGGACTACAAGTTGTTGGAAGTAGAACGAAACCTGGCAAGCCGGGGGTGGGTCTTACACGCAATTACCCGTGTAAACCCAACCCCTTCGACACTATCGATGAAGATTGCGAAGTCAGGATCGATGATACATACATGCTTAATATTAATCCCCCACATTTCATCTGCAGTTGATAAATACGTAGGGATTTGCAAGGTAATGGTTGGAAAAAAGATAGAAACAAATGGAAAGGTAACAGAAACAAGTTACGGTATGTCAGTCAGTCAGTGAATCATTGGTGCTGAATGCTAAAAAGCAGCTATATCAAACTCCAAAAGAGAAACCTGCAAATTTCTGTTTCGGTACGTCAGCCGCTCTCTCAACGGCGGTCAAAGGTACTAGAGATGCTAACGCATCTGAAAATTTTTTTAGAAACAAACTCTAGAATATCGAATGACTTTATTCATGCACCCTGTGACAATGCACTAACCACCGTGCCCTTTGACTGAACTCAAGTACAGCTCTTCCTAACTTTGCCCAAACCCTACATTAAATTGAATAAAGTGACGTCACATCACAATGGATAAGTTATATCATTATCTATCCATACAAAAGTCATATACACAAATTAGTATGTTTAATTGTATGATTACTTGATCTGTCTGGTTCCTTTTACAACCAAAAACTCATAATGGATTGGTCCATGAGAAATAAATTAACATACGTGATAAAAACAATTATAGGTTTGTAATAAAATGTTATGATAATGGATGATGCGTTTGAAACTGAAATAAAAGAAAAAAAGAAATGTTTAACGTTGAGTTAAGACATAAAAAAAATAAAATTAGGATACTTGAGTTATCAAAAATAAGTTAGCTATTATAATAGTTTTATGCTCCTTAGTGCCGGCCCATGCATAAATAACTTTTTACTGGTATGTACTAGTAATACACATAATGCACTGCATTTATAATACTATAAATTTATATGACCATGATGATGTTATTGAAGAAATTAGAGTACATTTGTGAAGCAGAGTACAAAAGCAATTTTTTGCTTGAAATGATAGTTTAGAGGGTGTTGTTCCGGATTCTGAAGAATGCCACTTTGTTAATCTTTTTTTAGTGGCACCCTGTAGAATCTGAAACAGCGCCCCCTAAACTATTTTAATGATATCTTCTTTGGGTGGTTAGTCACCAATTATAGTGGTATATTCTGGTTGGAATGAGAATTGTTTGTAGATAGTATGTTTCTGGATAGTTCTAGTAGTTCTGGTTGAGGAATTAGTAGCACAAAGATGTTGAAGACAAAGGATTTTGGTTCCATCTGGTTTGATGTTAGCATCGGCGTTACAGGAGATGTGGAAGGAAGAAGAGAGATGTACGAAGAGAATGCGCGCCAAGTAAGAACGTAGACGTGGAGATGAAACAAAGTGAAAAAAAAAACACACACGGGTATTTGGATGGATAAATAAGATGTACATTTAATACAGGAAGAGTGATGACAAATAACGAATGAAAATGAAATGTGTGTAATGATAACATTGAAATGATCGATCGTGTATAGGGATGAGAAGAGATAGTGAAAGACGGGAGCTTTATTATCATTGATAATACAAGCGTCAGGGTCGAAGCAGAG
Source organism: Thysanoteuthis rhombus (assembly GCA_963457665.1). Lineage (NCBI taxonomy): Eukaryota > Metazoa > Mollusca > Cephalopoda > Oegopsida > Thysanoteuthidae > Thysanoteuthis > Thysanoteuthis major. The sequence goes on along the minus strand of OY735210.1, from coordinate 33,434,102 downwards.
GTGTCTGAACTGCTTTGAATTCATATGGCTTGGGTGTACTAGGGAATGACTATGGAGATCAGGTTCAGTGTTTGAGCCAAACTGCCAAATGGTGTGAGTGACTTCGGGGCCATTCTCTGACGCTGATTGACACTCGACGGACAGACCATGAAAGGCAGAGAACATGGAGTTTTATCCAAGCGTGTTTCCCAAAGTAAAGAGAATTAGGAGAGATCGTCGTGTCTATTGGATAGTAAAAAACATTGCCATTTCATTCGTTAGCGTGAGAGATGCACACACGTTTGGAGCACGTGGTCAGGACACGGTAGCGTAGCTCTGCGTATGTGAGATGCCTCAACATCGGTGAAGTGGAATGGGTAAAGTTAGTGGAGAGATAAGTCATAATGGAAAAATAGTCAAGATCGGATCAGTCGGATGGTCGGCGAAATGGTACCGATCTTGGGGAGAAAGAAGGAGAGAGAAAAAGTAGCTGACAACAAATGCTGGGGCCGAAAGCGTAACCAGCTTGGGGTGTCAATATTGATTTTCAAAGAAAAGAAAAATAAAACGCAAGGTCATAATACGCGGATGAGGATTTGGGGATGGTCTTCTCTTTCCCTACCTTTATCTTAGCTAGTCCCATTTGCTGACCCAATCTCACTTTAATGTTCCATTCACCAAAAACAATCCATTTTTCTGATTGCTTCCATTCTACGTTAACCAGAATACCGGACTTTCTCTATGATGATCCTATCTAATCCCATGCATGTTAACAATTTTTGTGGTGGTAGTAAGGGACTAAAACATGATAAATATGTTCAATTAAAATGAAAACCCCGATGCTCGATAAATATTTACAAAAAGGGTTAGTATGTGAAACCCCACAAAAGCCTAATATAGCAGAACAGTGAGTTAACCGGGCGAAAAATGGATGTGGGCGAAAAAAAAAATTAAGATAAAATAAAAAATTTTGAAAATTCCCGCATCCTCCAGAGAACTCTACCTTCTGTCATCTATGGGGGAGGGAGGGGTTTACAAAACGAAAAGAAGGGGACTAAAAAAAGGGGGCCAATACTCATTTTCTCTCTAGCTAAAAAACAGTTGGCAACCCAAAACAAGGACAAATCTATCCTACCCTATCCTGGGCTGGCCTAACAAGTCTCTTCCGGTTCCTAAAATTCTTTGTTACCTAACCAGTGACTTCAAGATACTACTCTAGATTAGCAGCTCTCACTATGCATAGTCAAGCAACTCTCACCCACCTTTCGTTGAACTCCGACCAAGGGATCCTTTCCCTCTGGACCCTGATCTTAACCTTAAGCTGATCCTTAATGTATGCAATCAGTTGCAGTCGGAAGTGAAATGCTCGCCTTCGGGGGATCCCTTCTGGTGCATCGTCCAAATCACTACTCTTATGATGCCAAGTAAGCGCCAAGTAAGAGCATTGATCTAACGGCAGAAACACATTGCGTTGGCATCAAGGACAACGAACGGAGCTCCTAGAATGCGAACCATGTAGCTGTGCAATGGATGTACAACACTGCAGTGAACGAAGGCGTGCTCAGTAGACTCCTTCGCACTCTAATGATTCCACCAGACCCGCTGCGAAAGAGTATTTGCTGACCCAGAGCGCATTCCGAATAACTAGCCAAGTGAGGGACGCCTCGTTGTTATTGAGGTACCTCAGCGCAGGTGTCTAAGGCCAGATTGAGCGACTCTCTCCTCTCGTCAAACCGAGTCCCGCTATCGTTTTGTCTCAGACGGACCCCTTTACTGCTATCCGATATAAGGCCCTCTTTTACCCGTGAGACGACCCTCAGAATGCAGTGGCATTCGCTGTAGAAAGAGCATTCTGTCCGGGGCGTACAACAGGCGGAATGCACGCTTTTCGAGGCTGGAAAAGCCTTCTTGGTGTCTTCCTTCCAGAATTCGCTGTTTTCCTCTCCTTGTGTACACATCCGACCAAGGAAAGTCAACCACAAGGTAGGTTGCCGGGCTAGGATGTTCGGCATCCCTAGGCCGCCCTACGTGGATTGGAGCTGACAGATCTTGCAAGATACCATAGGCTTCCTGTGACTCCAAAGGAGTCTGAACAGGGTGCACTCCAAGTGGAAGCACTGAGAATTGGTAAAGGATGAGGGGATAGATGTGTGAAATGCACACTTCGGCCCTACCCTTAAAGGAAAGTTTCCTTCGAGTCCACAGATTATCTGCTTCTAGACGCCGAGTATCTTGCACTGCCTGTCCGTCCAGTCGAAGGGACCGGAGTTAGGGCAACCTCTCCACGAGTCCAGCAACAAGCCATCAGACTTGTCACTGTTGGTTTTGGTCCTTGTCACCATCTCATACCTTTGGATTTCTCTGTCGACTTCCCTAATCTTGGCAATGTTCTTTACGAACAAGGTTACACCGTAAACATAGGCGGTGTACTTGAATGACGTCTTACCGCTAGGCAACGTTATTCTGCGTAGGACCGGATTCGACTTTACTTTGCGCAGGAATGGTTCCAGCGTAAGAATGTACAGCATCGTCGAAAATGGAAAACCTTGACGAACTGAAAGGCTTCGACATAACTCCATTTACCTCCACTGCTGAGCTGGGGTACATATACAAGAGGCAAATCCAAGGGTGAATATCCTGGCCAAAGCCAGCGGCGGATAAGATGGACTGGAGAAAGCGATGGTCAACCCTATCGAAGGCTTTGGACTGATCTAATTTGATCAGCGCGGCTCCTTTGTCGACTTTCTCAATAATTGTGCGCACCGTGTACAGGTTGTTTTGGATAGTCCTCCCCTTTACAGAGCAAGTCTGTTCAGGGCCAGCTCAGTCTGCAGGCAGTTAGACAAGATCTTGTCCAAAAGTTTTAACTCTGTATTTAGCAAAGTTATGGGCCTGTAGTTATCTATCCCGTCCCCTACATTTTTATCTTCGCGTAGCAATGTCACTACCTCTCTGGTAAAGTGACGGGGTTGTTCTCCTACTTTAACCAGTGGTTAAAGATCGATGCTAGCAAATGAACGAAAATGGGCTAGAACCTCAAATACATTTCGTAGGACAGGCCATCAGTTCCTGGGCTCTTTCCCTTCTCCACGATTTTTAACGCTTCCTGGACTTCATCCTCTCTTATGGACCCCTCGCATTCAGCTGATTTAGTCGCTTCAAGGAGAGGGAAGTCAGCTAGATAGGTGTCGAACTGAGCCTAACTCAGACCAGACTCCCTGGTGAAAAGCTCCGGAAGTTTGATAGAAATACTTCGCAGAAACCTTCGTCTGTGGTCTCAAGTTGTCCGTCCAGTGACGTGATACTGGCGATATACCGGCTTGATGCACTCTGAATTTCTTCTATCCCTTGCCCGCTCTATTTGGTATTCTAATGTCTTTTGTGCTACCAATCTCTCTAGATTGAGTCTTCTGCTATATTCGGCAGCAAAAGACCTAATCTTATTTTTCAGGTGCACGCAGAATTCGTTTCCTAAGATGGCCCCCGTCAATTCCCGCTAGATTATTAGCGTTAACTGGTCCCGAAAATCCTCCAAATCCATTAGAGATGTGTTGAATTTCCAGTAACCAGATTTCAAGGGCTTTAAAGTTCTTAAATTTATTCGAACCCTTACTAATCTATGAATAAAGGATACTGTGAAAACTTCGACATTCTAACATATACAAGGGAACACATCGTGTTTAAAGCATAGATTATTTGCCCAGAGACACCTCTTGAACGACTATCAAAGTATGCTGAGAAGAGATGGAAATCCCTAGACAGCACACTTTCTTTATCACTCCGAACAAAGCGGATCTCCTGAATACAACACATACTCACTTCGAGGTGCCGAAGAGTGCGAAAGAGCATGGTCCTTTTCAAGTCACTCCTCAGCCTCCGGCCATTCAAACTGGCTAAATAGAGTGCCATTATTGGTTCACTGACGTTGGGGACCGGAAGCAAACACGTTGAGTGATAGAACACCGACAGCGGGTCCTCCCCGAACAAAAGTTCTTTAGTCTATGAAGTTCCGGGTGGTGCCAGACAGCCAGCGGAATGGACATGCTGAAGGCACTATTCGCCTCACTCAGCATGTCCCACACCTGCCGTGTACTATCGCCGACCTGGACGACAGTCAGCAGCTTTTTAACCTTCGAGAAAATGGTTGAGTACTCCACGTCTCGCCTACCTGGCTCGAAGTAACAAAAGTTGAGGAGGACCCAAAATTTCCTCAGGGTCTGCTGCTGAACCTCAGGGGCAACCGACTTCTTTTTGCAGACAGCGGCAAGCTGACCACCCCCGCTGCATATCCAGCAAACTGGACTCCAACCTTTAACGATAAGAAGCAGTTTGCTACGGCCACCCACGTCCAAATACTTGGGAATGGCCAGGAACACCTTCCTGTCGATCATTATATCGAAATGCCATTCCCTACTCATGAGCTCGAAGTCAACCGAGGCAATTTCCCCGTATTTCAGAAATGCCCCTATATGTTCCCCGAGGACATAGGAAGGGACCTTATGAACCACTATAAAGGGGATCTCCCACTTGTCCTGCTGGAATAGGCGAGTTTGTATTTTCCCATTTCCTTTCATGGACGGGGGTCTTCTCATTTTTTTCCATTTTCATTTTTTTTCTTCAGTTTTCTCTTACTTTTCTTTTTCAATTTTTCTTTTTTCTATTTTTTCTTTTTCTTTCTTTTTCCTCTTTCAGTTTTTTCTTTTTTTTTTAATTTTAATTTTTCACTTGTTTTTTTTTCTCCCCGTTTTGTGGGGTGATGTTTTTCCCCCGTCCTCCCCCTAGTCAGAGGAAGCAAACAAAGCCCTCCTGGACACGTCGGCCATGAAGGAAAGAAAAAAATACAAAAACAGGACAAAAAGTAAATACCTGGGCGGAGTAAGGATTAAGGGGATGATATCCAGTTCGGTATCCTTTTCTTGTCGCTGCAGTCGGTAGTTAATCCATTCCTCGTTACTCTTTTACAAATGACGTCTTGTATTTTGTGCTGGAAGTCGCTGAATCTTCCCAGAAGTCAAACCAAAACGTCACCACCTAAAAATGCTGTACGCTAATGAGCGTTTGACCATGTGCGTCTGGAGCTTTTATAGGGGTCGTTGTAGGAAGTGACGTTTTCGATATCTAGCCAAAAGAAGGGTTTCGTATTTAATTCTCAAGTAAAAGCGTAGGGATCACTACATTATCATTCCCAGCAAATAAATCGCACTTGTACCCTACTTCACGGCTATGGTTCCACGGAGTAATATAATAATGTTTGAAGCCTAATTTAGTGAACAAAATAGTACTTGTGATATTCCAGATATAGAAAGGTACTGAAATATCTTCTCAAATAATTACATATGCACTCAATCAAACCATTTTGTTTGCTCTTTTCCGAGCCTCTAGGCTGAAGCCTACACGTCCTAATGGTTAATCTGCCTCTGCCCGTACCGACTGGAAGAAAAAAATGAGCAGAATAAAAAACAAGTTATCAAAAATGCTTGGAACCAAAAGTGTTCCGGATTTGGGATTTTTAATTTTGGAATATTTGCAACTATATAATGAGATGAGCATAAACTTTTTTTTTCAAATCACTTTTACTCATGTGGACATCTGCATCTTTTTTTGCTTTCTCAGCAATATTTTTGTACAGATGACATAATAAAAAGCATATACATATACATATACAAATTTGTTTTAATTGGGACTTATTTCGTCTTTTACCATTCGTGATGTAAATATAGGTATACATTTCTAAAGAGTTACACAAAGATAACCAAGCTTTCACGGTTGTCAGAGTAAGTTAAATGCTTTTAAATCGGCCGAATCTCTTCTTCGAATCACACTAAAGGTGTGGAATATTCCCATTGTGACGTCATGTCGGTTTTTTGTAAGGTTTTCGATTTGGGAGAATTTCGGTTTCTGGGATATCCGATAAGGTGTGCTTAAATTTGATCAACTAGACAATAAATCTCCAAATCTGTCTCTTCTGTTAAGAGTTTTTCTTCTTTTTTTTTTTCTGTGATTAGGTGATTTTCAAATTCTCTTCCCTCAAAGATAAAAGCGTAGAACAGTGATTCTGAAAGTAGGGTTATGCCCCACATGGGGGCAGTTTGAATATATTGAAGGGCAATTTGGAATTTTGGTGTGTGAACGAAACTCGTTCTGTGGCTCAAAACTGAGTTGTATCGAAGTTCAACTGATTAATTCCCACAATAATATAACTTTCTAGTTACACAATACAATGAATAATACTAATTTTCTATAAAGTCCATAGTGATCAATGCTTAACTCTTCAACTTAGGTATAAAAGTGATGAATTGCAATATTACTAGATTTCACGCAATAAAGAGATTAGAAGAATTTCAAGTCCTCAAAAGTTCATTCATCAGTATTTTCTTTTACAAGAGATTAGTTTCTTTACAAGGATTTACCTTGATTTAAAACCCTAAATTTTGGTAAATTTCTGAATTTATCATGTATATTATTACACATTTTGAATGCCAAATTTGTTTCATCATATTAAAAGGACATGAATTTTTCAAGTTTTCAAGGTGGGACATGAAGCAAAAAAAAGAAGGCTCTGAAATTCATATATAAGCATCTTTTACAAATATTATGCCATGTGATATATGATTTTTTTTTATTGTTAGGGGATATTAACTTTTAGAACCGTCCAGGTTGGGGTGCATAGAATAAGAGAAAAATTGAGAACCACTGGCGTAGAAAGTTTCAAAAGCCAATATCTAAATATTTTTCTAAACTGAAAAAACGGAATGAAAAGTATTTCCTCAGAATATCAAGACAATTTAAATATCTTGAGAACCGGTTGCTCGACCTTGATATAACTTGGCAATCAGTGGGCAGCTTACTGCAAATGCGTTGACTGACACGTTCCCGTCGAGCTAGTCAGTTGGAAGTGAGATACTATTAAGGGATCTTATGAACTATGTGATTATCGCATTCACATTTTTTTCTGCAAAAATAGCATCAGCCAGGTTTGTCAGTCTCCCAGCAGTCTAGATTTTCTTGCGTCTGCTTGAGTAATTTGAAGCCTGAAATCAGACGGAAGTGGGCATTTTCTTCGAGGCTCTAAGGAAGCAACCACTTTTACCGGATGTAATCAAAATTGATCTACTATTTATTTGAAGTCTGAAAATCAAAGAAATTAATCTTTTTCTATGCAGTAAGAAAAAACAGTTTCCAACGGACATAATAAAATATGATTATTTGTTTATGCTGCTAGCATAAACTAGCATAGGACAGAGTGGGTTCTCTTGCCTTTGCTAGACAACCAGTTGAGAAAACGGACATTTCTGATCCCGAACCCAGGAGTGTAGTCCCAAGGTAGAGTGGTGAAAAACTTTACATTCTTTTTGGCAACACCTGCAACTAAAAAAACTGTCAGAAGTGACTGGAAAATGACTTTTGAACGAAGGTCAACAAAACTACTAAATTGAATACTATTATTGGAGACGAGGCCACGAGCCCTCGTATTACAATGGGACAATAAGAGTTTCAAATCCTGTGGCCAAGTAAAGCAGACGACAGAAAGGGAGGTAATTAAGGGGAGGTAACAAATCCACCGTTTGGATATTTTTAGATGCTTTTCATTTTGATGTAGATGCTTTGGATTGTGTCTAGATGTCATGAATTGCTATTTGGATAATTTTTAATAAAACAATATTTCTATTTATGTTTTTTTTTTTTACTCTATTTTTTGACATTTCATCTCCGATCTTTCGATTTCGGTGGGAAGAGGTGATAATTCAACATTGAAAATAATTGCTATCGAATCCATCTAAGTAGGTTTTCTCAAATGAAATTATATTGTTTTATAAAACTATTTCATCAAATGCCCAATTTTTTTATTTATAAGAATTGTAAAAAAAAGATGATATTTTTATGCATACATAGCAAAATTATGCAAAAGTTTGTGGTCACAACCAGCAAGAACTATGCAGTCACACCTTCTTCAACCACCGTTTCAGCAAGGCCCCCCAACGTTCGAAATCTGCACAATTTGATTTTTCTGGTTGATTTAACAGTAGCTAATTAGAACTCACAAATAAAAAAGACGTTGTATGTATCATCGTTCTCTATTCAACGAGGGTATTGTGGGTTAGGTATACAAAGGCAATTGTTAGAAAGCCCCTCGTCAGGCTTGTCAGGCCGGTCGAAGCTTCGTTCTGCTTACGGCGACTGGTACCTAGGTACTGACCAGGCTCGACTTTGATAATCCTCCGAGAACTGGCGAATCCAATAGAATTTGAGCGTGACCCTTTACTCTCAGGGAATGTTGAGTGCTTAGCAGAGAGGCATTGAGTACCATTTTGAAAATCTTTAACATGACACAGCAGTGGGTCGAACAATAGCCAAATGAACTGGAGGCGAACACTCAACCACTGAGCCACAGTGATCGGTACAAAATTACGTAACTATAGTTAATTAGAACTAGTAACCAGAAACATTACGTTTGGGGAATTAAGGCGTCGCCAACAGAAGTTTGGCATTTCCCGAAATCAATTATCTTCTAAATTCGCCATTATCTAATCAATTTTCTCAGCCACTTTCAACTCGACAGTTAACTGACCTAAAATGTCATTCGTAGTGGACACAAATTTCAGATCAGTTCCAGATGGGCCTCGAGCAGACTTGGTTCTGTTTTAGACATTTTAAGCTCAGTCAAGCTCAGGGATCTATTTTTGCTCTTCATATTTAGCGAACTTGGAATATAACATTCAGTGACTGTTGTACACTTGGTGTTAAGTTTTGCAATTTGCCATAATGTTAAGTATAACCATAACATTTTGAAAAAACACCCCAAGCAAGTTGGTGCCGCCCTGTGAGCAATCCAAAATGACCATCAATGATCTCGTGTCACTACTGCTGGCAGCCTGAGACCATTGTGTAATACTATTAATTATAGGCATCTTGTTATAATGAATCTATTCTTGGCAATATTTTTGCTTTTCAAAGTTCATTTTAAGGTCAGAAATCACTTTTTAAGGTCTCCCACTCAGCCTACCAACATTACTGAACATTTAGACTAAGCTTCAATGAATGATGTTTCACAAACAATGACTTAAAGGTCTGTTCCAGACCATCATAGATATTTCATATGTATTGTCGAGCCTACTTTATGTAATTATTTATCAGAATGAAATAAGCTCTTGTATATTTCTAACTATTCCAAATACGCAACTCTCTTTTCATCAGAGTATATGTGTTTGTACAGAGAATGAATTGTAAATCCCTAGTAATGATAATTCAAATAAAAGTAATTAATAAATTCCCTCTCTCCTAATAAGATTGTAAGGAGATTTTGCACAGAATCGGTGTTACATCGATTTGACTTGTGAGTACCAGAGACAAAATCACGTTAATACGATACAGGGAGGGAAATATCTTCATGTCTTTATCAATAGCAATAAAATGAAACAATGCATGCTTCCGGCAGGGATAGTTATGTAGAAAATTTGTTCAACTTTTGCTATGTGTATGTAAATGAAGTTATAAAGATACATATTTTTGTGTTTATATTGTGCATGTACAGTGATCCGACAGAATGTTCATGAAAGTGACAATTGGAAGGTGAAGGGAAACATATTTTTGGATAAATGTGTTTATTAAAATGAAATAAGCCACAAATAATCACAGTTGGGAAATGTAAATTTCATAAGTGTATTTTTCTATTAGAATGGACTAAGCCCTTGCGTATTACCAACATAAATGTTCATAGATATGTGGAGTTGTCAATTTAGCTGGGTCGGTGAGAGATACGCATACCAATCAAGTTTGCATTTGTGAAAAGGAATCAAGAGATGTTGCTTGTCTACCTCATCCACTGAACCAGATCACATTACTTTTCTGTACGACCCAACCTAGGATTTAACTCACGACCGCCTAGCAGGTTACTAGATACGCTCAACTGACAAGTGTTTTTGTCCATGTATCTCTTTTCTGTCTCGGCTTTATATCAAGCGCCATCAGATCTGTTTGAAAGCTGATACCGATTACCATCATAGACTGACTGATTGACATGCTGACATACCGAAAAACTCCCACCACCTCTAATTTCGCCCACTCCTCCTATATATGTATGAACATGAATGGGATATAACTCAAGCATCTATGGCCTGACATTCAGGCTCGTTATGCTTTCTAACCAGAGGATCCCAACTGGGGAGAGGGAATCCCCCCTGGTGGGGAATGCAGATTGTCCAAGAGGAGAAAAAAGCAATCAGTGAATTCTTCTTTCAATAAATTTGAATTTCAAATGATGAATTCCAAATCATTTTTTTCTTTCTCTCTTTGAGTAACAAATACAGCAGCTTAACAATACTAAAATGAAACTCATTCTTATCATAAAATTTTTTACTTATTGGCCAAATAAAAGAGAAAAAACGTTGCAAATTATTCTTTTACTTTACTGAGCGCGGGGAACTAGATATTGGCAAAAGTGAAGAGTGACCCTTAGAAAATGTTTACGAGTGATTTGAGCGCCGTCAGAAGTACAGAGACCCTTTTTTCCCCCATAATTGCGGAGGTGTTTTCATTGCAGTGTCTACTGGAGTTTCTCTCTCTCTTCATCTTCATGTTTCCGCTGAAAATAAAATTTGATGGAAACATTACAAACCTTCGACAGAGTTTTCTTTCTTTCTTTCTTTCTTTTTTGTTGATCCTTGAAAGAAACAGCGTCTGTTTGCCAACCTCCAAATCCATTAAAATTAATGATGAGAGTTTGATCTTTAATCTTTTCAAGATGCAAATTCATTTAATAAATATATTTCGACAGCTGCTGGCCAAGATAAGGCTCCAGTGCCTTGCGGACTGGTTAGTTCAGTTCAAAAGCGGACAGCTTGCATCAGCGCACATATGTCTTGGCATTTGGAAGTTTTCAAACAGAGCGCACCACTATAAAAAAGCAGACCCGTTCTTCAAATTTGAAAATTAACACTGGCTGGTCTGAGCGGAAAAGACTGATTTCTATCTAAGACACAAATAATTATACTGAATAACGGCTCATTCATTAATGTCATGCAGTTTGCAGCCAGGCCAGACAGAGTGTTTCTGGGTTGGGAAAACGACATGTCTTTTGGTTTGCATTATCAAGTATTATATAGAGATCGATCTTAGTTAGATCAACAGAATCACCACAGGAGACTTTCTACGAGTCCTCCAACAGCCTATAGACACATATTACTCCAAGGCAGTCACCCATCTAGGTACTGACTTCACTCGACGTTGCTCAACTTCGGTGATTGGACATAAACTAGTCTGTCCAACGCGATTTGGATGAATAAAGAGTTAACAGGAGTTTGTGTCTGTTTCAGAGATGCCGGACTTGAATAGTCTAACATGATTTTAAATTTCGTTACTCACTTCTTCAAACGTGCGGGTTCTCTTTTCCTTGTGCGCAGCTACCATGCCTGGTCTTCTTGTTTGGATAGGGCAGTCGGTTCGGATGTCAAAGTCCCAGAATAGTTTATGGCTTCTGCTTTCCAGGGTGGTCTCTGGTTTCTGTGGGTACCATTTGTCTATATAGCTGAATCCTAGTCGTTTGCATAGTTTCCTTTATCATTTAGAGATAGATATATAATCCGACAGAAATAACTCACTTTGAAACTACATTTGATGTGATCACCCGTTATTACACGCTGGATGTAACATTTGGCCAAAACAGTGCAATAGAATAAACAATGAAAAAAACGAGACTGCTGCAGGAATAGCCGCTTCAACGTAGCGTTCCTCGTACCAATGAACTAAACAGCCGTCGGAAATGCATATGCCTGAATAACATTTCAATTCGAAATTCTCGTTTTGTTCATTCTCCGTCAATATATGCTCTATTTGTTCCTCAACACCGGCGGTTATTTAGCTAAACGGTAAGAGCAACGCTATGTTGAAACGGCTACTTTATCAGTCGCTGGTTCGATTCCTGCAACAGCCCCATTGTCTTTGATTATTTAATTACCGTAAAAACTGGGGACCATTTCAAATAGAGTTCCTAGCTTTGTCCATAATCGCTCGTCTCCAATATTTTCTGTCTGTTGAATTCTCCCTGAAGTCTTTTTTGTTCTCATTTTTCTATCCTTGTTATCATAATTACCTTGTTTGCTACCTTTCTGTTGTTTGTTGCACTGATTCGAGCGCCTTTCATAATATTTTTCACTGGAATCGCCAAGTTTTCACACTAATTGCGACAATAATTCCAGTCTCTTGGCTAGGCTCTTCGGAACATCACAAAGTAAGCCAGTAATGATGGGTACAGCTGTTATATTCTATCTCCACATTTTTTTCAGTGCTCTCAAGAAATCCAGTTATGTTTTAAGCTTTCAGTTTTTTTCAGTTCTACTCTATAGTCTGTTAGGACAACTGCATTTGTCGATAAACTACTGCATACTCGCTTCGGTAGTATTTTTTAGCTTTACCCTAACCGATAAGGATTCACTGAGGTTTGGTATTGCTATGTGAAGATGCTATGGCTTCAAAAAGATTATCTAGCTCAGTCACAGGGAGGGGCAGTAAGCAGCATCTCCCTATTGTACTAAAAGGGGAAGGCCTGGCTTGCCACAACGCTTTCGTGAAACTAATTGCAGAGAATATAGCGACTTATGGAAATGCCTTCATGTTGGACTTTATAAATCATGTGCTTCCAGACCTTCTGGAAACAATATGATTTGGCAATATTTCTTCTTGAAAAGAAAACAAATTCATTTCCTTGGATATTAATATTAAATTCGTTAGAAAAACCCTTTAAGAAACGGAATTGCCTGTATTAGTCACTTACTAGCTTATATTTAACTTATCATCCATATTCCAGCCATGATTACCCCCAACCCTCTGTGTTGGCTGGCCTGCAAAAATATTGTCAATATCAAACCTGTTTACAGTTTTTAAAAAAAGTGGTTGGAACTCCTGCTGTAAGCAATTAGTGGCTTTTTTGTCAGACAAGGCACCACTTGCTAAATAAAGTCTGCCAAAAACTACATAATTTCAGTTTTAAGTCTGTTATCCAAATCCTCCTCCTCCTCCCCTTCCCACTGCAACAAATGTAGTAAATCATTCACTAGACATTGATAGTCACGAGTGACAATTCTCCAAATGGTTTTTAATTCCTATTTTCTCTAGCCTTTCTCAGAAACAGTTTAGACCGTTTCCAATGAGTCTAATTTTCTCTTTTTCGACCCTTAATTACTTAATTGCTAACTGATTATTGGTACTTGAGAATCAAGGCTAAATAGTGGGGATGGAATAAGACTAGAAGTGTGATATCATTATAAGGTGAGACGTTATTAAAAGAAAAACTATTCCGATCAATTTCTACACCAGTTGCCAATAGTGTCACACTTGTATTATTTTTTTAATCCAAAAATGGCCATTTACGATTTCTATTGAAAATAATACTTGCAGAATATTTCCATATCGCAGGATCTTTCATGAAAACCAATAGACTTGAAGAAAAACTACTTCCTCCTCTTCCTCTTCTTCCTCCTCCTCCTCCTCCTCAGACGGAGGCTGGATGCATCGTTGAAATTATGGTTCTCGTTTATTTATATTCAATATTTCCTGAATATTAAACTGAAGTAAAGGTTGAATAAAGAAAAGATGCAAGAAAATAACTGCAAGTACAAAGTACAAAGAGATGGACGAATTATCGACTGCTAAATCTTTGTGTGTGTATAAATACTGCAAAGTATTCCCCGCAAGGAAACATTTACATATATTGATACAAAAATATCGTTTTCTCTGCTGAAAAATACTCTGCTCAGAAAAATTTGCAAAAACGTTAAAATCATCATTGAACGATTATGGCCTTTTATCTATCAAGTTCAATATAGCATGATATTCTTTTTTTCCTACGTCATAAGAATGAAAATTCTTTTTATTAAGTCATCATATGATAGATGTCAAACGAGTGAAAACATTACGTTCTATTATACGCGGATATCTTCTTCTTCTTCTTCTTCTTCTTCTTCTTCTTCTTCTTCTTCTTCTTCTTCTTCTTCTTCTTCTTCCTTCTTCCTTCTTCCTTCTTCCTTCTTTTTCTTCTTCTTCTTCTTCTTCTTCTTCTTCTTCTTCTTCTCAATGTCATTATTATTAATAACAACAACAACAGCAATAATAATAATAATAATAATAATAATAACAACAACAACAACAACAACAACAACATTACCAGCTCTTTTATTAGTGTCAACAGAGCGAAGAAAAAGTGTTTAAATTTGAAGAATTTTTTTTTGAAATGACAAAATTATTGTTTCCTGTCTACAAGTGGATGGAATTCTTTGGATTTTGTTTTCGTATTTTTTTGGGGGGGTGTCTTTTTTTTTTTGTCTTTTTGTTTTGTTTTGTTTTGTTTTGTTTTTTCTGCTAGGGGCTAAATGAATTGGCATGGCGTCAGCTTGAAAACAATTATAAGCAAATGTTAGTTCCTTTGATGCGTCAGTGGTATCAAGTCAGGAATGAGTGCTTTCCCTTTGAAAGTGCAACCTGAAATGCAGTTGATGCTCTCACAAAGATAAACTTGGGAAATGTCATGTCCCCCAAAAAGGGTACTCAAAGGAGTAAACGTCAACAGAGCTATAAGCTTCACTACTCCCATCTCCTTTCTCTCTCTCTCTCTACCCCCCCTCTCTCTCTCTCTCTCTCTCTCTCATTGTTTTTCTTTCTTTCCCACTTCTCTCTATTTCTCTAACGCATGTGGATTTACGCATTCACGCATGCGTATGCAAACCCTCTCTCTGTATTTTGCATCTACGTATCTACTTACAGTAATTTACTGGAAAAGTTCAAGTAAATGAATAAATAGCACTCAGAGATCGCATATCTCGGTCAACGTCGTTGTCACTAAAGACTGAATGAAAATCTGTTCACATACATTGTTGCGATGTCAAGGAGGAACCTGTGAGAAAAATTCCTGGATCCTACTCAGAATTTAATCATTTTTCATTCATCCCACCATTCACCCTTCCACATATTTGAATGTCATCGAAATTCATTGAGAACTTTTAGTCGTATTGTATGATAGAGACGGGTGACTATGTACGGCGCTGGTCACAATTATTGTCACCCTTGAATATATTGCATGACCTGAAATTAATCGAAATCTATCAAATTTGTATAATTTGATAGATTTCGATTAATTTCAGGTCATGCAATATATACGTCAGAATATTTTGATAGCATATCCAAAGTTTTTTAACAAAAGAAAATTACTTTTCAACTTACGTGTAATGATTTCAAGGAAGAAATAGAATATAACCGGGACAGTAATTAAAGGCTCCCTCCCTTAAAATTCCATTGTACATCCTTTCATTATGGTGATCGCCTCCAAACGTTTCTTGTAGGCATCTATAAGCTTCTTGCACCTGTCAGCTGATAGTTTCTCTTACTGTTCCTTCGTAATTTGCTGGAGCTCTTAAATGTTATTGAGAGTAGTGTAAAGATATGTATTCTTCTGGCATAATTAATGGGATCATCATGGGAGGTTCTCTACAAATTTCCGAAATGCTCACGACATTAGGTATTCTCAAACGGTCAACCATCTAAGTACTGACCAGGCTTAATGTGGCTTCTCTTCGGTGATCGTACGAGGACCAACGTATCCAACATGATTTGACCGCATAATGATAATAAGTTGTTCCTTTCTCAGAAATTATTTTTTAGATGTGTCCAAACATCTCTATTAGACGCTCTTCGGTCGGTCCGTCGATCTGTACAAGTTATGTTTAACTACACAAAAGGGAAAGAAGGAATGGGTGGGATGTCTTTATTTCTTGACTTTTTTTGTCATAAAACGGAAGATCGCCTTTTCTTTTTTCTTTTTTTTTTGTTGATAAAAATCCATTTGTATGTGACAACCTATTGTTTCCATCAGCTACATTTTTGCCCCCTGGGGGGGGGTCATATCACTCCCGTTGAGAATGACTGGATTAAGCAGAAATCTGACATGCACATACTTTTTTTCAACCCCAAGAATGTGAGAGACATATTGTCTGCATTGTTATTTCAAGAGAAAAAAATGTTATTCTAACCTTATCTGACAAATAATCGCTTATAACTGCAATAACAATCAGAGTTCCTTGTTTTTCTTTTCGACTTGCTATGATTTAAATGAATAATTAGAAAGCACTCAGGGGGCGCACTCCTCCGAGGGTGCCATCGTCACTAAAAACTGAACAATTGGATTCCAGTCTATGCCGTGCCAAAAGCGTGCAATTGTTACTTATGAGATATACGTCATCAATAGTTTGAAAATCAACTATCATGCTGTTTGTCATATCGATGTATGATGACATCACCGTTATGCCGTCATTACTGTGCTTTTACATTAGAAATGCCGAAAAATTATCATGTCTCGTTTGTTAACAAAATCACTGAACAAGTCCCTGGATCTACCCTCAAATGTAATCGATTGTTACTTGGTCCATGGCCCACAATGTCATTGAAATTCATTCAGAAATTATTGAGATGCGGACAGAAAAACAAACAGATAAATATGGGTGAACAAATAATTTCTATCCCACGTCGTTGTCAGACGAAACGAATCGTTTTTTATTTAGTTTTCTATAAAAAGAAGAACCATAAGTTCAACGATGAGTCCACCGTCCGCAGTAATAGTAGCAGAAAGAAAGGTAAGAAGAGCAAGTAGTATTTCTTTGAGTCAATTGATTTTCATACTTGTAGAATGTTACGATATAGAAATATTCTGCATGTATTTCTTTCAATAAAAATCGTAAATGGCCATTTTTGGCCATTTGGGGCATTTTTAAAATGAAAAAATGCGGACCCTGAATATACTCCTGCTCGAAGATTTACAAGACGTTTTTTAGTACGCTCAGACACTCACACATACGTATATATATATATATATATATATATATATATATATATATATATATATATATATATATATATATATATATAGAGAGAGAGAGAGAGAGAGAGAGAGAGAGAGAGAGGGAGAGTCTAGAAAGTTTGCAGCGTTAAACACGAAACAAGATTTTTTTTCCAAATTTAGGCCATTCAAAATATCGGTTTGTATAATCAATGTAAGATTTTCATAAGATATTATGTTTTTTATACATAATTAGATATAGTTCGATAAGTGAATTTTTCTCGTTAGGGTCACCTGTTGATTACCTTTTGGCCGTTACCGGAATTTAAAAACAAAACAGTGTTGATCACACACCACTCACCCTCAAGCATGATCTTAATATTTAGTTTGTTATATCACTTGGGGGTCAGTATCAGAATTTATTTTGTTAGACATTATCATAATTATCCTTTTGAAATAACATATATATATATATATATATATATATATATATATATATATATGTATGTATATGTATATATATATATATATATATATATATATATATATATATATATATATATGAATGGAAAGAAACATATAACTAAAAATCCCAACAGCCAATGCAAATATTAAGAATCTAGAAGCAAAGCATCAAGCGCTTGAGTCACATTGAATACACAATGTAGAGGGTCATTTTAGTTTCGTTTGGGGGCGATTGCTTCAAGTAATAAACAAGTACAGACAGAAAAAAGTAAGAAAACGGGAGTCAGAGACATCGTAGACTATTAGAAAACTTAAATGGCAATGGGCAGGCCATGCTGCCAGAATGACAAACAACCGATGGACATCATGACTCACAACGTGGAGATCACATGTGAAACTGGGGCCGATAGAATACAAGATGGAAAGATGAACTAAACAAATTTAGAAAATACTGGCTCTGCGACGCCCATGATAGAGAATTGTTGCGAATCCTGGGGAAGGACTACGTCCAACGACGAACGTTAAAAGACTGATGATGATGGAGATGATACTTTGACTGCCTGTACTAGCTGAGGGAGGTGCGAGTGATGGAACGGTCAACAGTGGTAACACATTGCTATCACGTCACAAGATCTCATGCAGACCTCCAAACCATGAAAATCACCAGTAGGATTCACACTTATGTACACGAATGGAGAATCTCCCCCACTTTTCGCTCATACCAGGAATCGGGGCCTTCTGCATATGAGGGGGGGCGTGCTGACCATTACACAATGCAAGCGGGAGAATTTACGTGTTACCAAATATCATGTCTACATTAGAGAGAATACAACTTCAAGCTTTCACACGCCCTGCTCATATGTGCAGAAACGGAAAATGTGGGACGTGAAGTCACATGAGTTGACCAACGAGGACTTGTGATATCACGTGACTTGCGGATGTTACAGCAACGTGTCTCATAGCAATTCAAACAGGCGTTAAACTGGCCTGCACTCTCTGCTAACGCTCATGTGAACTCACATCAGTCCCTGTGACGTCATGACACTGTGTTCCCGATTTCACCGGCACAGATCATGGAATCAGTGAGTTGAGTTTCAATTCCGACTGATGCCGTTTTCACCCTAATACTATTGGTAAAAGCATGAATAAATCTATCCTCTCTCGAAGCCATGGGAAAAGTTACAAGGCAGACTGTACGTTCTAGTCTTGGGTGGGGGTGCAATTAGTCGAGGAGAAAGAAAAAATTCAAAACTAGGAGCTGGAGTCCTTAAGGTGGTCCGACGTTGTCTTGAGCCTCGTTTTCTGGCGACTTTTGCGACGACACTGATACTAAGCTGCATCAGTTTTTGCTCTTTGCTTGGACAGCATTGAGAGGAGAGACTTCCAGCAAGGACGAAAGAGTGAAAGCAAGACCTACCAAGTGTATATCCATTGACTTGCAAGACTAAGCGATACCACCGAACAATTTTGACACGCACACACAGAAACGTCGTCACAACCGAAGTTGAGTAATGTCGAGCTTGGTCAGAACTTAGATAGGTGATCAATTAAAGGGCTTTCCGTGGCGATCCTGTAAAATTCTCCTGGAGGAGATCTATTGCTTCAACACACTCATGAACGCAAACCAAAGTTCCCTGCTGAGACGTCTGACTAACATGGCTGCAAGCGACAAGAAACAAATGGACACACATACACTGAGTGCTTTCTTCGTCTGAAAGATGTGTAGGAGGCTATCCTCAAAAGAAAAAGTAAATCAAACAAAGAATCACCCTAGGTTGGCAAGTTTTCAGCAAAACAAGATCAACATTCAAGAGCAAGAGAATTGTTTTGGTTTTGAAAAGAGGGGCCAGCAACCAACGTATCCTCTCGATAGTCACTTACAGAGCTGAAAAGTGGGACCTAACCAAAAGTTAGAACCATGCAATTAGCACGCAAGAAGATCGTGCTTAACATCACATGATTACAAGACAGCACAGTATATTAGAGGAAAAAAATGATTCTGAGACATCATAGAATCCATTAGAAAACTCAAATGGCAATGGGCTGGTTGTGTTGGAAGAATATCAGACAACCTCTGGACAGAACGGTTCACGATGTTAATGCCCAGAGACCATATAAGAAATAAGATGGCGTGACGATTTATATAGGTTCAAGGGATATTAGTAACTCGACGCTTGCAATAGAGAGATCCGATGAATCTAGGAAAGGTCTATGTCAAACGACAGACGTTGAAATGATGATGATGATGATGATGATGATGATGATGATGATGATGATGATGATGATGATGATGATGATGATGATGATGATGATGATGATGATGAACAAAACTGCTTCTTATCACAAATTCCCGTCTGTCGCTTTGTTTCCTCCAACAAATAAGTTATCCATTAGCGACTTATAAACTTTTACGCGACACAACTGTATAAACATTTGCTTTATACAACTCTGATTCGAAGCATGGGGGCGGATCAAGTATTTAGGGGAGAGTGGGTGTTCAATATGAAATAGTTAGCACAGGGGTGGTCCAAATGGAGAAAATATCTTCACAAATGAATACATGTAAAAGAGAAATTTAAAACATCAAAAACAAGAAAGTAGATTCGTTATTTTTTTTTCCATTCACATTTGAGTCGTAGCTTTTTGGCCTAAGAAAATGACAAAAGAGTAAAAGAAAAAATAATTAACGAAATTTACCGTAAAGAGAATTTTGAAAAAAAGATTCACAAAGAATAAGACAGAAAACTTCTGACTCCCTCCCCGTCTGGACCCGGGCTTGATGTGGGTGAAGAAAAAACTTGTCTCTTGTCACACACTTACGCCTGTTGAGTTGTTTCCTCTTTCAAATAATACACCATTTTGGTCAGGTAGGGTCGGGACAATTCCGAAAAAAAATATATTCAAAGTTACGCAACTCTGGGACAGGACTGGGGAAGTAAATAGCTTATATAGATAAAAACGCGTAAAGGTTTTGCACTTAATCAAGGAAATATTGTATACTGGGCATTTCTGTTTTTCTTGAACAAAAGTATCAGATAACTCAGACAGTTCTTCTCACTGATTTATATGTTGTGTTAAAAAGAATTATTTTATCACAAGAGTGAGGACGTTCTGATACTTTTATTTTCACTTCTTTTCATGCCGACATCAGTTTGAAAAGAAAAAAGATTGCAATGATTCGTGCTGTGTGGTGTATATTTTGCATCGAGTTTTAGTGCTGAAAATGCTATTTCCAATCGTTTGCAAGTGCCAAAATATCTTTAAAAAAAAAAAAAATACAGCGTCCTAGACCACCGAATGATATCTCCAACATTTCACTTTACTGACTTTGGCAGGTCTGTGGAGAATCTATAAACCTTTACACAACAAAATTGTACGAAACAAATGACAAAAAATTAGGAAATCTCTGTGTGTCTCTACGTGCGTGCGGTAATCGCGATTACTCAATAACTGGCCATTGTACGAGGTTGACATTCGCCAGATGTATTAGTCATCACACAAGGAGGGCAAATACCGCGTTTGAAGTTTTTTTTCTAATCTGTAGTTCTTGAGGAAGAAATTACAGATAATTGATCTTTCTTCATGATCTCTATAAATCATCTCCTTTGACTTCTGCTCCTTAGAATTATCTGAATTTAGACATGAAATATCTTGATCGGCAATACTGAAGAGAAGTAATCGAAATGTACCAGTAGAACAGGCATCATTTGCTTGGTATGACAGGGTTGCAAATTTAGCACTTTTGCAGCTAAATTTAGCTTGTCTTTTGGTGCATTGAGCTCTTATAAGTCGTCGTCCAGTTCACAGCTCCTATCTTATCTCATTTCTAATTCATTTAACTTTTTTACGTACTTTCCCATTCATGAAGTGATTAACGAATACTAGGTAAATAAAATCAGAATTAAGCGTAAAACTGTCAACTTTCTTCAGTTTTCAAGTCAGTCTGGTTGGCTGGCTGGCTGTATATGCCATGCATACAGGTCGTACTAATGAAGCTAGAAGGGTGAAATTTTAAGCATTTTACTCCTTATGTCTAGAAAAAAAGCTATTTTTTGTTTTTTTTACACCCCCCCCATAAGTTTTCAGAGGAAGTTCAATTTGCAATGTAAGCACTAAATTGATCCCTTACTTTGTGTTCGGTAGAATTAACGCTTGTATTTTGAAAATTAACACTTTTTTAACAAGTGGTGAGAGAAGTGACTCATTCAATGATCAACCTATTTTTTGATTTTTAATTGATCACCCCAACACGGCGTGCAGCCAAAAGATCTTATATTTCAGTCATGGAGCAAGAAAATGTAACCTAACCTAAAGATTGACTCTCATACTGAGAACCATACGACGTGCACAGAAGAAAATCATACACAAGATCACATGGAGAGATTACAAGACAGCACAATTAGAGAAAAAATGAGGTTCAGAGATATCATAGAAAATATGAGAAAACTCAAACGTCAATGGGCTGATCATGCTGCAAGAATGTCAGGCAACCGATGGGCATCACGACTCACAAGATCATGTGCGAAACTGTGACCTAAAATAAGATTGCATGACGAGCTAGACAAATTTAGGAAGTACTGGCTCCAAGACGCCCATGATAAAGAGGTCTGGCAAATCTTGAGAAAGGTTTATGTTTAACGAAGAACACTAAAAACGACGACGACGACGACGACGATGATGATGACCATGATGATGCTGATGAAAACTCTTTTTTTAATTAGGCCTTCCGCAGCTTTTCAGCTAATTAAGAGTAATGGAATTTGAGAAAAATGCTGAAACGGATGTCAGCTGCTGGAAGTTCACTTTCTTCTTAATTAGTCAGGCATGCGTGTCCCCTACTGTCTGCAGATGAATGCAGTTTGAGGATTGCCTTAATGAATGGCAACTCGGTGTAATGAAGTGAAGTTTGGACACAACCGTCGCTGGGTTACCGAGTGCTAGCGATAATAATTTGTGTTCAAGGTGTGTGGCAACAATTCGCCCTTTCACTCCTACTGTAACACAAGGAAGTCTGTATTTGCCAATAAGCAGAGTAAAAGAAAAAAAAACAAGCAAAACTATCAAGGACAGGCTTCTTTCCGTTCTCACGCGTACACATTGACCGAATAATTGCTGTCACAGGCATATACACGCACACACGCACATACACACACATACACACGTACACTCAAATGCTGCTAAAGCCCATTACCTAAACGTTGCAAGAGAAGCAATAGTTACATTTTCCGCGTTAAATTTTAAACATTTCCACGTCAGATTTCCCTGTACTATGTCCGTGTAGCGATTTCTGGTTGGCACCTTCTCTCAATAAATTGTGAATTATTTTCTGGTTACAGTTCTTTTTTAAAAATATTTTTAGATTTATCGGTGATTTTATTTTTCAAAACTTTCATTTTCAAATAAAAGCAGAAAACTTGACCATTTAAAACTGTATTTTATCAAATTCAACTACAAAAGATATGTTATGTTTAGTGTTAGTGCTTAAGTTTAATGTTAGTGTTGATATTTAGGGTTAGTGTTCAGGGTTAATATTTAGGGTTAGGGTTAAGGTTATATAAGTCAATTACAGAGTATATGAAAGAAACAAACCTGTCACTATCGAGATGGTAGTTTCGCCACGAAATTCACTGTAGAAAAGGGTAGCAATCGCCTCAAGAAAATCGAGGTTCCTATTGGTTTTGTGAGCGCGTGCATATTTCTCTCAAAAGAAGATAATCCAACTATAACAATACACAGTGTGTGTTGGTTGCTTTGTCACTTGGTTGGTCCTCCTGTCAAGCAAGGGAATAACTTTTATAATTTCACACAAGACTTCTTTTAGAAAAATTTCATCATTTCGTTATTTTCAAGAGAAAGATGATTGTACACAATGATATTTGAATCCTGTGACAATTTCTCAGATGTAATAGCTCCGCCGCATATCTTTATATTATTAGCCTTTTCATAATTGCAATCGCAAAATCAATTAAGTACTGTCGTCATTTTCGAAAGCAAAATGGTGATGACAGACACGTATGTTTTCTCTCTTCAGATGGAAGCAATTGGACTGAGCGCAACCCTCCATTGTCTTTGACGGCATTCTAGCCAAATTTCAGCAAAATCGGACTAGACTAGAGTAAAGAAATTTTTCTCAATCGTCAACAAAAACTAAGTTTTTGATTATAAAATGTAAAGAAAAATCATACATACATGAATTATAAACACATGGATTGTGAATACATAAATCATAACTACATGGATTGTAACTACATGGATCATAAATCGATGTATTTTGAATTCATGGATCATGAATACATTGATTATGAATACACGGATCATAAACACATTGATTATAGATACATAGATTATAAATACATACATTATGAACGCATGGATTAAAAATACATACATCATAAACACATGGATTATAATTACATGAATCATAAATACATGGATTTCGAATACATACATTCTAAATATATGATTCATAAATCAATGGACTCTGAATAAATAAGTAAATATATATATATATATATATATATATATATATATATATATATATATATATATATACATATATATATACATATATATATGTATATATGTATGTATGTATATATATATATATATATATATATATATACATGTATATATATATATATATATACACATACATACGTACAAAGATACATACATACATACATACATACATACATACATACATGGATTATGAATATATAGATTTTAAATAAAAGATTATAAATACATGGATCATAAATACATGGATAATAAATACGTGGATCATAAATCCTTGGATTTTAAATGCATAGATTATTGATCCATGGATTATGAATATATGGTGTTTCTAAGCTGGTCCGGCTGGCAGGCTGTGTATCACATGTAGAGTCTGCAAAAGAAAATTTGATCATACACTCCTTATTATGTCAAGAAAGAGAACTTTTGTAACCCCTCCCCTAATAGGCTTTAATTCACAATGCAGGTTTATGATAAATTGATCCTTTAGTTTGTGCCCGTTTTCTTTTTTTTTTCAAAGTTCCGAATTTTTTATAATCACTTCTCAAAGAAAAAGCG
Source organism: Thysanoteuthis rhombus (assembly GCA_963457665.1). Taxonomy (NCBI): domain Eukaryota; kingdom Metazoa; phylum Mollusca; class Cephalopoda; order Oegopsida; family Thysanoteuthidae; genus Thysanoteuthis; species Thysanoteuthis major. Next base: position 33,409,768 of record OY735210.1, on the reverse strand, counting down.
AAAGAAGTAACTAATTCATTGATCACCCTCCCAGCATGACATATGGCCAAACAAGTTTTAAACAATAAAAACAAGAAAGAATTGTAGGCCTTCCAGGAGAACTGGTTGAAAATTCCATCCGATAATTTAGGTTTTCAGCTAATATCCACGATACCGATTTTATTTCCAAGATGGTGTCGTTATCGTCTGACAAGTTAATGATGAAAACAGTTTAATGATTTTCTATCGACATTTTGCCCTTTTTTTCATTCCACTAAACTCAAATTGTTTTATCCAAACTTTCTCTTCAACGCCAATCCCATGACACTTTGAAACCTTTTCACATGTAAAGTGACTCCACGATTAGGATAATTATTTTTTCGAAATCAACACTTCATAATAATTAAACACCAATTATTGTCACGTCCCAACGATAACCTCTTCGTTTCTGATACAAGAGCTGCACCTGGGTGCCTGTCTATAGCTGAGAGGGGTGGGGCTATTTGAAAATGCTCAATGGGGGTCCCCAAAAGCTTCATTAATAGGTCTGGTCAGTCACTCAATAGAGCTGTCACGTGACGTCTATACCATGTTTGAGGAGGAGCGGTATCAATTAAAACACATAGGTAATGGGTTGATCAATGATTAAGTTACTACTCTCGCCTTTTGTTGGGTCACCAAAGAGTCAAATTTTCAAAAAATCAAGCGTGAATGCAATCTGGTACAAACTGAGGACCAATTTAGCATGAACCTACAATATAAATTAACCCCCTGCTAAAACTTATTAAGGGGGAATAATTTTTTTTAAAATTTTTCAAGACTTAATAAGGGGTAATGTTTTTTTAATTTTCAGCCCACTAGCTCCATTGATGCTGCTTTGTACGTACAATACATGTATACATACATAGCCAGCCAGACCACCTTAAAATTGAAGAAACCTATGCTGACAGTTTCAGCGACTGTTTTGGTTGACAGTTTCGAATAGAAGTTTACCTTCTACATTTCTACGGACAGATCTCACCAAATGATGGAGGGACCCTTCATGCAGTCCCCCGGGCTACAAGTCCCCAAATATGCCTCTGGTGCCTGCTCTGCTGGGCTAGTTAGCCAGCTAATTTAACACACAATTACTCGCATGGTAGGTTTTATCCTAAATTGTAAATATCTACCCGGATCGTCTGCTGTATGGGTCTTAGAGAAAATTATTTATCTGGCCACCCTTAACGGCAGAACGTGACACAAGGTCAGTTTGAGGTGTGGTCCCGCACGCGTACATGCAAGCAGTACAAAAAAGCCACAGCCTCAGCAACTACCGTCGGTACAAGTATCGACCCTCCCCTTTTAGTGTTATGAGTAAGTGCTGTCGCACAGAGACTGACTCCATCTCATGACTGAGCAAAGGAGAGCCTCATTTCCTGAAACCCCAGAAATCCTCCCTGGCTAAGGTATTTCCTCTGTGCAAATTACTGTTCCATTCTTTCCTTGAGGTAAATTTGTTTTCTGGAAGAAAAAACGATTTTATCTAACTCCAGTATAAACTGGGGTTGAATTTGTTTTCCAGCCGTAAAAAGAACAAGAACAATCCTCACCAAAATCAGGAATGTGAACAGATATGTAAAACCCACAGTTCCTACAGCGATTTTAACTTGCGAGCAACAGATTTTCAGGAGGCTGTCTTATTGATTAAGCCTAATTTCCAAGTCTTAGATAGTTTTAAATCTTTATACGGATATTCACGTACTTATTTCATTCTAATAAATAAATACATTTATACAAAAATACATGCATTTTCCTAACTTCCTATATATACGATACAAAAGTTGCAGTAATGATCTTCAGTTGGCCCTGCAGCATCCAGTCTTGTTCGTTTTGTTTTGGTAAATTGAACAAAAACGTCATCTTTCTATGACGCTGACAGCGACAACAACGACGATGATGCATGAAAAGATTGTATTAAAGATGATGGTGGAAAGAAGTCGATGGCGACGATGACAATGAAGATTTGAAAAAAGGTAGAAGCGGTTCAAATTGGCTAGCGATGACGTCATTGATCAAGATGAAGCTGGAAACAAGTGTAAAAATAAACAAAACGCATTTTGAAACGTGTATCGTTTCTTGAATTATTATTTTAGTTCTATTTTCAATTCTGCCTAAGATTCCTTTGTGTTGTTCCAGGCCATCATTTGTATAGTGTATATATTTTTTTAACACAGTTTGTCTCTCTCTCTATATTATATATATATATATATATATATATATATATGTGTGTGTGTGTGTGTGTGTGTGTGTACTTATACATATGTAGATGAGTGTGTATAAATACATATATGTTATTTCACGCCATCTTTTTTTAATATGGTTTGTCTGCATCTTATATATTTATATACATGTGTGTATGTGTGTTTGAATGTGTGTGTTTATATACACACACATACACACACAAACACACGCTGACACACATATACATACATATATATATATATATATATATATATATATATATATATATATATATACATATGTATATATATATATATATATTCATATGTATATATATATATATATATATATATGTATATATATATATATATATATGTGTGTGTGTGTGTGTGTATGTATATATGGGGGTTTGTATTTTGACAGCAGTTTTTCATTAATACAAGTTTGATCAAAGACAATATATATTTGAATGTATGAATACATACATGTACATATACACACAGTCATACATATATATATATATATATATATATATATATATATATGTGTGTGTGTGTGTGTGTGTGTCTGTGTGTGTATGTGTGTGTGCGCGCGCGTGTGTGTGTGGCAGTAGTTTTTCGTAAGTACAATTTTGATTAAGGACAATAGACAAGGGATGTTTTTGTAATCTTTCAGTAAACTTTTATTGTTCAAGTACTAGAGAAAGCATATCTTGACCTTTCTCCAAAACGCTTGTGATCTAGATCCTATCTGATCTTGATGAATTTGGTTGAAAGCCCATTGAAGTAGTGAACGCTCGTGTCTTAAATCAATATATATATATATATATGTGTGTGTGTGTGTGTGTGTGTAATGAGTAAAGATTTCGTCAATGGCTCATCACAAATTGTACATTCTGTTTCACTTGACAAATATGTTCAATTGAATCTTTTTAAATGAATGATTTTTTTAAGTGGAACAAAATGTACAATAAAAAATCTTTTATAAATATATATATATATATGATGAATGTATCACTCGGCCTAGACAGGGTAAATAGAATGAAAAATATTTCAGTCTTTCTTTTATCTCTCTTTTGGTAACGTCTTTTTATCTTTCGTTTTCATTAATCCCCTTCTCTAATCCTTTCTTTCTCTCTCCTTCACTTTCTCATTCCTTCTTTCTCGTTCTCAAACCTTCTCTCTTTTTCACCCCTTATCTCTCACTCCTCCTTACGTTCTCTCTCTCTCTCTCTCTCGCACTTTCCGTTTCACATTGCCTGCCTCTCTTTCTCTGTCTTATTCCTTCTCTTTCATTCTTTTCCCCTCTCGTTCTTTATCTTTTTATTATTTGTTTTTATCCCATTCTTTCTCTCTCAACCTTTCTCTCTCTCTCTTTACTTCTCTCTCCCATTCTTCCTCTATTTCTTTTTCTCTTTATCATTTTTCGCTCATTCACCCTCTCTCATTTTTCTCTTTCTCACATCTCACATTCCTTTTTCATCCCCACTCTCTTTCCGTCCTATTTTCCCTCTCTCTCTCATGCACATTCATTCTCTCGCATCCTTTTACTCCCCCTCTCACTCATTCATGCTCTCTCACATTCTCTCTCTATCTCATTCTCTGATTTTTTTCCTCTCTGACTCTCATCCATCTCGCTTATTCTTTCTTTCATTCTTTCTCTTTCTCTAATTTTCCCTCCCTCATTTTTTTCTCTCACATACTTTTATTCTCTCTCTCTCTCTCTCTCTCTCTCTCTCTCTCTCTCTCGTGAATTCTCTCTTCCATCGTTCATCTATCTCATCCTAATTCTCTGTCTCTGATTCTTTTTCTCTCCCATTCTTTTTCTCAATTTTCTTCTCCCTCGTTCCTTCTCACATTCTTTTATTCCCTCTCATTCATTCTCACTTTCATTTTCTCTCTATCTCGTTCTCTTTATCTTCTGTCATTCTTTTCTGTACGTTTCTCTCGCTCTCTCGTTCCTTCTTTCTTACCCTGCCTCCCGTTCTTTCTCTATATATCTGATTCTCTTTTTCCGTCTCTCATTCATTACCCCCCCTCTCTCTCTTTTTTTATCCCTTCTCTCTTATCCTGTCTCTCGTTCTTTTTCTCTATATCTCATTCTCTTTCCCTGTCTCTCATTCTTCCCCTATCTCTTTTCTATTTCTCCCCTCTTATTCTGTATCTCATTCTTCCTCTCTCTCACTCATCCTCCCTCCCTCCACTTTCTGCCACTGCTTTTCACGGGACTGAAACTTCCCAACCCTCATTTTCCCTTTCCTCCCAAAACTCGAGCCTGGCATTTTCGGATGGTCAGGGGGGTAGGTTCGGAGGTGCTGAGAGGACCCCCATCGCGAAACCACATCATGAATTGGGGAGGTAGGGGTAGAGGGGAATGGAAGACAAATTTTAATATAGTTTCGCAGAGGACTCAAGAGAATTCCGTCACGGCCATTTTTTCCCCCAGCTGTTGTAGATATTTCCATCGCCAATTATTTTTTTTTTTTTTTAGTTTTTGTTTTGAGCTGGAAGAAGAGAGCCTTAGATTATAAAAGAAGGGTAATTGTCCCGGAATGAAGATAGGCCAACCCCCACAGACCCTTAACCCCCCGGCCCAGACCTGCATGCAATATTTTAGGGCAACAGAGCTGCATCTGTTTTGGATGGATCAAATAAAATGAACGATTATAAAAGAATATTTTAGGAATATTTATTCGAGCAAAAAAACTTACGACCTAAGGATGTTCAGGGTTTTGAACTCATCTGCCGGAGTCTTTCTTCTTCTTCTTCTTCTTCTCCCAGTCTTTGTCTTTGTCTTCTTCTTCTTCTTCTTCTTCTTCTTCTTCTTCTTCTTCTCCCAGTCTTTGTCTTCTTCTTCTTCTTCTTCTTCTTCTTCTTCTTCTTCTTCTTCTTCTTCTTCTTCTTCTTCTTCTTCTTCTTCATTCGTTCCCAAGACATAATTTCCAGCTCTACTCTAAAACAACTTGACTTCCATTGTATGAAGTTGAATGTATCGAGCACTCTATGAAATAAATCCATCGCATATCAGAAGTTGCTTTATATTATTATATCATGCTATACTGCTAGCCTGATCTGTACTATATATATATATATATATATATATATATATATATATATATATATATATATATATATATATATATATCCAAACTCACAATACAATTGTTTTTTGGCAGAAAGTCAAAATTTTCGTCCAACGACGGACGTTGAAAGACTGGTGACGATGAAATGTTGCAACAGTCTTCTCAACGCACACTACCCGCGGGTGGTTCGTCGTCTTGATTCTTAGAATGTATTTATTTTTTTTCTGTTCCCACATGACCCACTCATGGGTCACATTAGAATTTGAAAAAAAGAAAAATTTATGTAAATATATTTATATATAATTACTCTTTCTCTAAGTCATTCTATTAGTATTAAATATCCTGATGTGTCTAGATCGTTCAGGATTCTTTTGCTTATTTTATTTTCACACCCCACACCTCCAAGATTATAATATTTGCCCGTGAAACAATCAACAATTAAAACAACTGTGGAATTAGAAAAGGAAATACATTGTCCTCACGTCCAACATTCATTTGGGTGTAGAGCGACTGTGTACCACTCAGGGTCGAGCGGGGCAGGGTGGAAAAGTCATATGACCCATCGGTAGGTCGTGCTGGAACATTATTATTATCATTATTATTATCATTATTATTATTATTATTATTTTTTTTTTTTCTGTTTACTGTTGTTATCTCGGTCTCAGTAGATTCAAGTTTATTCCTTTGGGAGTAACCTCAAGTCCTTAGAACATCTCTGATCAAATTTGCAGTTCCCAGCAATACTGCTTTCTGTGAGAGCTCTATGCTACTTCTTAACTCTAACCTCTTCAATCAATCTTTCAAACCGTTAGATATTATACCAAGGGCTCCATCTACTATCAGCACTACAATAACATAGGCCATACTCCAATTTTTTTCTATTCCCTTTCCTCAGTTCACTATAATTTTCACTCTTCTCTTGCTCTTCATGTTCCATGCTTTTATCGATGAGTACAGCAGTATCTATTACCGGGCATTTCCTCCCATTCGTGTACACTATCATTCAGGGTTTCTGTGTTGTATCACATGATCTTGGATGCTGAAATTCCACAAACTGCTTGTCTCTCCGCGGAGAACTTGTCTCTCCACGGGGAGCTTCTCTCTCTCTCTCTCTCTCTCTCTCTCTCTCTCTCTCTCTCTCTCTCTCTCTCTCTCTCTCTCTCCTTAAGGTTGAAACAATTTCATTTGCTACAGGCTAAATCACTCCACTCATAACTAAATGAAATAACCTTCTGTTGTTTTGGATATATACAGAGACTGGCGTTTTTCTTCCTTCTCCTCACAATATGCAATATGGAGGAGTCCTCTTCCTCCTTCCTTTCAAAGGATGTATCATCAACCTCCGTTATTCTGAGATGATACATTCTGTTCGTGGTTAGGATTTTCTGTGTTTTTCTATCCATAACACTCAAATCTTCTTTGTAGGGATTTTAGGACCGTGAAAATGTCACACTCCTTTTATCCCGCAACAGACAAACCAATTAAGCAGCAAACCATCACATGCTGAATATCATAATACGACAAGCCTAATTTCTGCAGGGTCAAACGTCTATGTCTATTTCGACTAGAGATGATTGCTGCAACTTTTGTATTGTGTATATGATAAAAAAATTATAAAAACACATTTTTTGTATAAAAGTATATATTTATCAGAATGAAATAAGCCCTTACGTATTTCTAACAAAAATTTTGATAGATAGCACAGTAGGTAAGACACACGATTGTCAATCAGTAGGTTGCGATTTCAAATCCCCTCAAGAAAATTTCAATTTTTACTCCTCTAAATTTGGTGAAGGTTGTTCTTATTGTTCTCGGTGTTCATGATCTTGTTACAGCAGAAAAATTAAAGTCAACTCCAGGTTTGGACTGCAGTTTGATAACAATACGACTTGAAAGCCAACATACATTAGATACATAGAAGGGAAAAAAACTGAAAGGAGTACCTATTACAGTTGAGGAAAGGGGAAAAAGACAGGCCCTCAAAAGCAAGACTAGAGAGATAAAAAACAGAGGATTACACAATATTTGCATTGTACACACGTTCTGAAACAAAAGGAAAGAACGGGGACATAAACAGAGGAAGAAGGCAGACCTGGTTAGTCACTCAGTAGAAATTGACACTTGACCAAGTTTCTTTTGCAGCATGTTGAGGGAGAGGGTCAATTGAAACGATTGAAAAAAGGTTTGATCAATGAATAAGTCATTTCTCTCGTAGGCAGTAATTACTAAAAGGATGTGTGAGGTTTCAAACAGACGAAAACAAGCACCAATGCCGCCGGACACAAACTAAAGAATCAATTTAGCACGAACTTACATTGCAAATTGAACTCTTCTCTAAGAATCCGTGGGAGACATTTTCGAAATACAAGATGCAATAAGGAGTGAATATTCAAGTTTTCATTTCTAACTTCATTGGCCTTTACTCGTGATACATACATAGCCAGCCAGAACGACCAGCTTTCAAAACTGAAGAAACCTTTGTTGACAGTTTTGGTAAACGGTTTCTTTCTTCAAGCAAAACATAAAAGCAGACGCCTTTTCACCCCCGCTTCTTCTTTTCTCTCACGTTCCACTTCTCTGTCTCTCTATCCCCACACCCTCTCCCTCGCGTAGTTTCTCTCGCTCTCTCCACCCACGCTCTATCTCTCTCTTCCTATCTACCCTCTCTCTTTCACTCTCACTCACTCTCTGTTCATCTATCTCAAAACTCGCCCCTGCCTCTACTTACTCTTTCTCGAACCCTTTTTCTGTCTCTGTACTGGTCTCAATTATCTAATCTCCCTCCACTCACACCGTTTCTCCAAATGTACTTAAGTATTATCATTCTCCTCTCATACCCTCACTGAGAGTGTTTTAGGGACCCACTTCCGGCTTGCCAGGCCTCTCTTATTTTCATTGGTATTCACCAATGATCACCTCTCCAAGTACTGCTCAACTCGAGGAAAAAGGTATATCCAACTTGATTTGGCCATAACCTCTTAGCTAAGTGATCAGGGGAGAGACACTGAGTACCATTTTTAAAGTCGTTGGAATGACTCGGCGGTGAATTAAACTTACTGAACCAGAAACGAGCACTCTACCACGGTGATCAGTATTTTTCTCTTAATTATTTTTCTTTAATTTTCAGTCACACAAATTCCATTCACAAGAAAATTGTGTCTTTTCATGTCCCTTTCAAATCTTTATTTTCATTTTGATGACATTGAATGTTTATAGGTGAAGACGCCGATCGGGTTTCAGATTTCGGGATTCTTGAGAAAACAATGTCGACATAAATGGTTTATTTTTTATTTCATAGTTTTTCATTACTCCATCTCTCTCTCTCTCTCTCTCTCTCTCTCTCTCTCTCTTATTTCTCTGTCTCTTTCATTCCGAACCCCTGTTTCATTTCTCTCTCTCTCTCTCTCCCTCTTTCATTTATCTCCCACATTCTATCTTTCTCTCTATCTCATTCATCTATTTCTTTCGCTTGTTCCTCTCTCTCTCTCTCTCTCTCTCTTTTGCTCTCACCACAGACACTGAATTGTGCATTGTTTATGAAAAGCACTCAACTTTATTCTGCTATTCGACCTCATCTCTGAGAAGTATTTGCGAAAACGACTGATATATATATATATATATATATATGTGTGTGTGTGTGTGTGTGTGTGTATATATATATGTGTGTGTGTGTGTGTGTGTAAATATTTCTCATAAATTGGTTTCCGTATCAAATTGCAGCATACGTATTCGCCATAATTAGATTTACTCTGAGAAAAAAGGCTTTCCAAGACTAGACGAACTAAATTTAGCCCCGAGAGTTGAAAAGGGAAAAAATGAATAACTGCTCACCGTATTCTGTTCGTCTTCAGTTCGGTAGGTCGTGGGTTCAATCCATGGCTGAGTCATCCCAAATACTTTTAAAATGATACTCAATGCCTCTCAGCCTGTATAGTAGGATTGATGATGGACTCTGTCAGAATGTATCGCCGAAGACACACTTGTAAAAAAGGGTATCCTTACGACACAGTGCAATGGATCGAAAATCCTGTACTGAATTATAGGACTATGAACTGCATAGTATGGCATTTTGCTCATGTTAACGATAATTCAGCATCTTATGGCAAATTTTTCTGGACTGACCTACAATTGGAGAGGTTTTGAACAACAATAGTCATCAGTTGGCAAAATGTTTTATTCTTTTTCTATCCTTCTGAAAATGTTTCTTTTGGATTTTTGGAAGATTTTTTCCAATGGAAAATGCCAGTGATGTCATAAACAGACTTCATTCTGACTGTATTTATTCATTGATGGAATTTCTTTTACATGACTTCGAATTTTGACGCTACGGCTGTTCAATTATTGGCTGTGATAGCGAGTTTTACTCTCGTTCCAAACTGAATATCTTTTCAAAGTAAAGTGTCCCTTAACACAGCATTCAAATTGAGGTTCAAGCATCTTAGCTTTGAATCCAGTGAAAACTTGGGCATTACTTCTATTGTTTTTCGGTCTCATAACCTATGATAGGGATCGGCGAACCACAGCCAAATTTCATCCAGCCCGTCGACTTCATCGGATACGTGGTGTTGTAGAGAAAAACTATCTTTGGTTATTGAACAATAAAATTCAGTATCGAAAAACAGGGCAAAATCTTATTCTCAGAATGGCTTAAAACGAATTTTATCGCAAAAATATTTCAACACTAGGCATCTCTGCAGTTCAAAAAGATACTTAAAAATTGAACTACAATACGGCAATATTTTGTCCCCAAATTCTCATTGTAAGCGCAAAATTGAAGTTTATGTACACGTATGCACCTACAATGAAAGAAATCAAAGTATTTGATCTTAAAAACTGACCCCTTAGCCCCGTACAATTATTATTTCATTATCATTATCCATGGTCCCCCCTACAACACATACAAAATGATCTAGCTGATCTATGCTGCCTTCAAAATACTTTGCTGGCCCCTAAAACACACAAAAGAAGAGGAAATCAAAATGTCTCTAGGTTGGTAAACTTTCGGTCGAGCAGGCTCAATCTTCAAGGATTATAAAATTCAATTGATTCTAAAAAGGAAGGCATACAGCCTATGTTTCCCCCCGACGGTCATAAATGGAGCTGTAACATGAAACTTGGCCAAAAAATTGATCCTCAGAGAGAGAACCATGCAACATTCAGAAGGAAAAATCATGCTCAACATTAGACACCACATTATATAGAAAGAAATAACATGAGAAAAACAGAAAAAGTCCGAGGTATTATAGAAACTGTCAGAAAATTCAAATGGTGATGGGCTGGTCATATTGTACGAATGGCAGACAGTTGCTGGACATAATGGCTCACAACATGGATCCCTAAAGATCATATGCGAAACTATGACCGGAAAATGAGATGGCTTAACATTCAGAAAGTATTGACTTCGCAACGCCAATGATAGAGAGGTTTGTGGAATCTTGGGAAAGGTTTATGTCCAACGACGGACGCTAAAGATGGAGATGATCAAAGAGATTATCCAAGTGCGATATCAGAACCTCTATGGTATCGAAATAGGGCAAGAGTGACTTGAAAGTGCTCATCTTCTCCCCGAGTAACATGAGACGGACATGAAACTAGTTTATGTTATTAGGCACAAGGAAGAATATTTATCCTCCTGACAGCACTCTTTATTTTTTGAGTAAGACAAGTGACATGACAGTGTTTGTCTCTTCACCAAGTAATATGAGACAGGCGGGCAGCTGGGTTACATGGTATCAGCAGCAAGAGAGGAATTTTTATAATGTCACCACATTGAACCACATGTTATTAAATGAATTGTATTGAACGGAAATACTTCTCGTTTTCCATCATGACTAACTGGAATTTTTCTGCATCAGTAAAATCTTTAATGTAACAAGAGAACAATTTAAATGATCGCCAACTGTTTTGTTTTCGATCCAATTTTTTAAAAGGACTTATGTATAAGGAGAGCAATGATTTTGTCTAATGTTATACTATAGCGGGCATCCTCAACCGGGGTGATATCACCCCAAAGGAGCAAAAAGAGTAGCTGAGGTGGGGCGATAGATTGTCACTTGCAAATGCAAATGGGCCATCTCATGTCTTATATCAGTACTGTCAAGAAATAAAGTGAGGTTATTCCCACTAGGTAAATTACAAAATATGTATTAAACAACCGTTGCCATCAAAGATGGCGAAGGTTTCTATCCCATTTTTTAATGTGTGTGCATTTGTGTGTTTGTTTGTTTGCTTGCTTGTTTTTTGTTCCAACGCTCCTGGCCATACCGTTTTTTTCTACAGACTTGACAATGAGTATCGGTGTGCCACTACGCGCCTTCTAAAGGTTTTGTTTTTGAAAAAAATGAATTTTGGACCTTTGGGGTTATTTTGATGTGTTTATCGATAACGTTTAGATTCTGAAGAACCCAAATGTTTCTATTTTTCTATTCTTAGGTTTTCCATTGGAAAACGCAAGTGATGCCATAAACAGTATTTATTCTAATCATTCCTCGATGGAATTTCTTTTACATGACTTCGAACTTCGACGTCACAGCTGTTCAATTACTGACTCTAATGGTGAGTTATTTCTGTTTTCGTTATTGCCTTATTTATCTCTGAAACGTAATTGATAAGAAGTATATGCATTCTATCGCATCTGTTCGTTCATCTATCTACGCGATATATCCGAAAGTTCGCCATGAATTTCGATCAGATCTTTTGGAAGGGTGGACAATAGGCAACGTGAGACCTGATTGAATTTTAGCGCGGATCCATGAGCAATTATCTCCGCTATGTCGTAATTATATATCCAAACTGCATAATATCCTCAAAATTTCATGTTCGTCTATGCAATATTTCCGACAATGGCCTTATCCCTGGCACTGCTCTTTCCATGGCTCTATGCAGATGAGTAAATATTCTAAATTCTAAACGATGATCTGACATTAACGTGATGATAACCATCAATTCATAACCAGGGCTATCCCTATGGTTAGGAACGTTGGCACCCTTAAAATCCTGATTGAGTTTGTCGTTTACGTGAATTTCTTTTGTTAATTGACTCTCTTAGTTTCACCACAACAGAAAGTATTTAGCTTTCAGATATTCTTGAAAAACCCAGCTTCGCATCAAGGAACTCTCCTATTTTGACTATTTTTTTTTATTATGTTTAATTCATTCATTTTTCGATATGTATTTGGAAAATCTCACTGTTTTGGACACATGATAGGCGTTCCTAGTACTTGACGCTCTGGGTGACACCCCATGCCTAGGGCCGACCTTACCATTGATTCTTAACCGCAGGGAATATTGTGCTGTCAACGGGTGTACCTGCTATCTTCGCTTTGAAGAATGCTGTGCTATGACGATCCAGGGTCAAGTCTGAGCCATTAGGACAAATATGGGAAGCCGGCGCCAATTTCTGGGTCTTGCAAAGTATTTAGAATGGATATTTGTACTTTGTAACGGATGGTTGTGATTCATACAAAAACTGAACCGCGCCCAACACTTGTTTGTTACGAAAGGTTAGAAATCATTTTATATTGTTTTTCCATTTATGTTTCTTCGGTGTTTTGCGTCTTCATTTCTGGCTTGGAACTTTTTCATGTTTGTTTGAAGGTGCTTACGTCAGCTTTTGGCGTTGTGAAAACAACAAAACTATCGAGAGAGACACAAAAATCTACCTTGGCCGACCATCTGTCAGCTGCTCCTAATACTTTTGCATCCTAACACTTACCCATTCCTAGGGGGGATGAAGTGGGGGTGGGGGGCTTTCAAAATATCAAAAGTGAAAAGTAGGAGTAAAAGAGACTTCCTTTTTTTTATTTCTGCAAATGTTGGCGTTTCTCTGTGATTCATTTGTAAAAATAGTCGACGCAATTGAAGAAAACACTTCGAAAAACGCTTTTAGCAAAATGATTTCGTCACCGTCTGTTTCTCATTGACACAAATTGTGTCTCCTGCCCGGGTGAAGATTCGGTCTTTTGCTCCACGCAATTTTCCTGGAAAAAAAACTTATTTTCTTCCGATTTTAGGTAATTTCAATCCATTTTACCCATTAACCACCAAGAAGTTTAATAATCCAAAAAAATGAATTCTCGAGGTTTTACAAGGGGGGTTCTATTTACAATGTGACTATAATGATGAAGTAGACACTCATTTTCACCATTTTCACGGAGCTATGGACGGAAATACAGCTTTCATAATTCATCTATCCTTTGGTCTGAAAATGGTGGGAAGTGAACGTTCACGTTATCATTATAGTTTCATTTTAAACAGAAACCGCCATGTAAAGATTTTCAGAAAACTAAAAAATCCCGGATGGTTCTTGGATGCAATGGACTGAAAGTACCTAAAATTGAAAGAAAAACTTATCTTAAGAGAAAAAAAAATGAAACTTGACCTTTTTCTGGGCCCAATCTTTATCAATGACCTCTGTAATTTCTAAGTCATTTTCCTCAATGGAAAAATAAAAATGATAACAGAATGAAATAAATTTTGAAACATTATATCATTATTCAGCTTGTTTTTATGTACCACCGTCACACTTTCTGATTGTTATTCATTCTCCTCATATTTTTCATCCTTCTTCTTTTCTCTCTCTCTCTCTCTCTCCACCACCATTGTAATGTAATGAATAAGGATGAAAATGGAAGAGGGTGGTTATGCTTGAGTGAGAACAGAATGGACTCAAGACCTACCATTACTGTTTTTCATTCATTATTCCTCCTCACAAGTCTTCAGTTATAATAGTATTGGACTACAGGAATATAGAAAAATTGCAATAATGATAACAGATATATCAATTTCTTTTGCATGTTGTTATAGTTATTACAAATATATTCCATGAGATTACTTTAGGAAAAGAGAAAGTAGTCAGAGAGCTCATACCTCTGCCAACGCCATTGTCAGGTGGAGGTAATTTCACAATGGGGCACCCAAAATGTAATCAGTTCGCCCATGATATATTGTCCACCCATCCACAAAATATCATTGAAATTCATCGCTAACTTTTAGAGATATCGTGTAGACAAACAAGATATCTTGTTGATGTTATCTGGTTTGGACATTTAGTCACAACGTAGGGGAGATAATCGAGTATGGATCCTCTCCATTTAATCAGTTTCCTGCAGCCTGTTGCCCATCCCTCCACAAAATCTGATTGGAATTCATAGATAACTTTTGGAGATATCTTTGAAACAGAGGGGGGATATACATTATTATATGGTTTTGACAGATAACTGTGGCGTAGGTGAAGTAATTATGCACCAAAATTTAATCAATTCTCTCGTAGCCTATTGTCCACAAAATGCCATCGACATTCATAGAGATCTTTTAGAGATATCGTGTTGACAGTCATGGAATTATGGCGATATTACGTGGTTTGGACACATAACTATGACGTAATTTAATCAGTTCTAACGTTGCTTATTGTCCATCCCTTCAGAGAACGTCATAGAAATTCGTATAGAACTTTTTGAGATATCGCGTCGAATGAGCGTATACATAAATTGGTGGGGGGGGGGGTCTCTGAATGAGAAATAATGGCTTCGCCCTCCGAACATCACCATTTCTTCCTTATCCCGTTGCCCCCACCCCTAACACAAAATTTGATTGAAATTCATTCAGTAGTTTCTTAGATATCATGTGGAGAGACGAACGATCAGTCAAACGAATAGACGAACATAGGCGACCGTATACATCATCATCATCATCACCATGATCATCATCATCATCACCATGATCATCATCATCATCAGTCTTTCAACGTCAATAGTTGGATATAGACCTTCCCCAGGATTTGCCACACTTCTCTATCATGGGCATCGCGGAGCCAGTACTTTAGGAACTTGTCTAGTTCGTCTCTCCATCTAATATTCTGTCAGCTTCGGTTGCTAACGTGATCTCGGGGGATCCATGTCGTGAGTCGTGATGTCCATCGGTTGTCTGCCATTCTTGCAACATGGCCAGCCCATTGCCATTTGAGATTTTTAATGGATTCTATTATATCCCTGATTCATCTTTTCTCGGATGTACTGTGCTGTCTTGTGGTCTCTCCATGTGACGCTCAGCATTATTCTTTCATTTGCACATTGTATAGTTCTCAATTTGCAGATCTGTCTCTTGGTTAGGTTCCATGTGTCAGCTCCATAAGTGACTATCCGTATACATTCGCCTCTTTTAAACTTCATTGGCGGGTAAATCATATCCTTATTTGCAGAAATATATGTCAGTGTTGAACACCCGTGGAATTTTTACAGATCAAGCTAGCAAAAAGATCTGCAAGAATTTCCCAGCCCCCACTCCGACCACAGCTTGGTACTTGGTTAGGAGACAACTTGGTGATGACGGTCCCGGTTGGAATTCAGCTACTGGATGGAGTAGTGAAATAGGAAAACTGAATGGATGGTAGATGCCGAGAAATAAATGTTTTATTTTATTTTTGATAGGGGACTGAAAAATGACACCAAGATTTAAATAAACACATTTTCTAGAAAAATATACAATCCTTTCCAAAAGAACGAAAGGCATTTTATGGTTTGACAATATTGTTTTATTTCACAACTAGACACTTTTTATTTTGACACTGTAAGAGTAGTTCCTTAATTTGCGATTGTCCATTTACAAAATCCGTTTTCTCTTTTAGATTTTTGTCAAGTCCAAGATTGAAGTTGACTTTGTTTTTACCCCCGTAACAAAAACTACAACAATAATCCTCAGGGGGAGTAAATTCTTCACTGTTTGTTTATCACGTCTCGTTAAACCAAACACACACACACACACACACACACACACATTGGGAATAGAGCAGTCTGGTGGATGGGGAATATATGCGTGAGTAAGTCGCTTAAATTAAACCTTACTGACCGTCCAGTTCCGCGTGGGGCATAGGTGATGTGCCAGCCTCTTGATCTGAAGCGAAGGTTTCGATCCTACCCTGTGGCACTGGATGGGATAATGGCTACTGAAGAGTTGTAATGCAACGAAACAGCTATCTGTGGATGACACAATAATGTATGTATATATATATATAGTCAATATTTCCCTACCTACATTTGAAATCACAATCACATGTGATTGGAAGGCGACTTTCTTACCAATTGCGTTAATCTGACCGTCTCATATACCGACGAATTTATTATATATACAATACAATAGTCGCAGAAATTATTATCTGTCGGAATACAGGCAGGAGTGGAGTTTGACGCTGCAGCACTCAGGAGTGTCTTATTATTTACTGTCATCAAATAATACTAAAAGCATACATACAAAACTAGGTATCAAAGATGAGAAAAAAAACTCTCACGCCACAATTAAAAAGACCATACGCAGTTTCAGAATTGAGATCAGGGCTATCATTACTTAGTTTTGCCCAGGGCTACATTACGGAGGCTTCTTACTGAAAATGGACTCACTACAATTGAGAGACAGCTTTTCAATTTTTTTTTCAAAAATTCATTTATTCACTCATGTTCGTCTACACAATATCTCCAAAACTTCTCCATGTATTTCATTGGGGAACAGTAATCCATGGCCTAAGGAAGAATTGATTACATTTTGGAATGTATTCAGATATTTTTTACAAGTTACCCCTACTGCATCATAGCTACTCAATATGAACTGAATTTCGTCCAGTTTTCAGTGACAATGGTGTTGACAGAAGTTTGCTCTCTCTGAGTGCTTTCTAGTGAAAGACTGGAGCTACATGCGAAGTGGATGTGTTTCATGAATTATTCTGAATGCCTACAAGAAAAAAAAAAACATCTTTAGGATTATTCTAAAGAATTATTCTTTTCTTTTCTTTTCTTTCTTTTCATTAATTCGTTTTTTTTTTTCCTGCTGTAAAACGAAACTGCCAAAAGTTCCTCCGTTCAAGGAATTTAAATTACACACCAAACGTCAACGTCTCTGAACCAGTGATCTCATTCTCTTTTTGTGTCAGACGGGGCTGCCGAATTTGATTCTTTCGTACCAATTTTTGTTCTTTTCATGCGATTTGGTCCATTTACTTGACGTTGGGTACTTTTCATTGATTCTACTAACTTGGTTTAAAATTGCAATAAAATACGAGGATACTTTAAAACAATGATGATTTTGCATTCAATTGGCAAAAATATACTGTTATGAAACGTTCTCTGACAGGGGGATATTTTTCATTGCTATGTGCGTGATCATCAAATGTCTAGCCCAAGACGAATCAGGGTTGCCAATTTAGCTCTTTTGGGGCTAGATATAGTCCCATTTTGGTGCATTTAGTGCATCCGCTGCCATAGATAATGCCCTCCCCCTTCAAGCTTCAATTTGGAATGAAAAATTCATGATCCGTATATACCCCGCACCTCTCTCTTTGATCTGATTGGCATCTTCTAGATGTTTGCCACGTGTCGGAAAACGTGAATTTTAACCCAAGCCCCGCCAAGTAGTAAACAATATTCGTCTTCGGATGTACGCTTGTTATAAATGATGGAGTGTGCTGTTAGTGGATTATATACTAGCTGGGGTACCCGGTGTTGCTCGGGAGAAAAACTTTGACAACACTGGAAAGTACCCATAACCAGCAGGGCCAGCGCACAACCTCGGACAGGTGCACGATAGAGCAGACAATCGGATTAAAATTGTGAGGATTTAAATGTTTTAATGCTGTATCTAAGTTTCAATTAGGGATTTTGCTAAAAATGAAAAACACGTCTCATCGTCAGCTTAGGGTTAGATTCCTTACAAAATATAGCAAACCTGGAGTAAGAGAGAGTGGTTCCCAGCCGAGGGAACGGGTCCCCCAGGAGGGGATTTAGGTTGCCTAAGGGGGAAATAAGTCTATTACGTAAAAATAAAAGCCTTGATGAATGTTTTTCACTTACGGGTGGTGAGGAAGATGGTGTGTGTGTGTGTATATATATATATATATATATATGTATATATATATATATATATATATATATATTATTGTGTCATCCACAGACAGCTGTTTCCTTGTATTACAACTCTGTACCACGAGGCAGGATCGAAACCATAGCGTCAGACCCGGAGGCTGGTATCCTCCCTCTACTCCACGGAACTGGACTGTCAGTAAGGTTGAATTTAAGCGATATATTTATTTATTGTATATATTCCTCTTCCACCAGAGTGCTTCATTCTATGTTGGAAGGGCGTTACATAAGCTTACACTGAACGAGTTACCTCTCTTAGAGAGTGCTCAACTCTGAGACGAACTAGACAAGTTGAGAGAATATATATATATATATATATATATATATATATATATATATATATATATATATATATATATATATATATATATATATATATATATATATATTCTCTCTTAACTTGTATATATATATATATATATATATATATATATATATATATATATATATATACTCTCTCTCTAGACTGGTCTAGTTCGTCATACCGTTTCATATTTGACTGGACACTGTTCTGCATATTATCTCTTGCAATCAACGTTGTGGGTTGTGATGCCCACCGGTTGGCAACATGAACAGCTCATTTGCCATTTGAGTTTTCTAATGTTTTTTTTATGATATCGCTGACTTCTGGTTTCTTACAGTGCTGTCTTGTTCGAATGGAAATCAAGGTTGCAATTTAGCATTATAGCTACATTGTAAATAGAATCTCCTCTTATGAAACCTTTAAATATTTTTTTCTCAAAGCTGACTAATTTCCTGAAGCTTTGAAGGTCTAATAATGTGAAAGCACAAAAAATTAAAAGAATCAAATTTAAAAGAAAACTCGTTTTGAACTCGGTCTGCAGATTGTATTTACTTCGTTTCTAAACACTAATGTATTGCTGCTCTCACTGATTTCTTTAGCTATAAATTAAGTCTTTTTTCCTCATGTTAGCACGAACACAGGCACCATATAAATCGACGTATTCTTTTTGTACAATTCGACCTTAGAATGTGTACTGTAAGAAGATTGTGACCTGCTGATTTTGCCCTTCTATCTCCTCCCTAATGTGTGCATGTCACTCCTTAAAGTACATACATACATACTTTAGCATTTTATGATATAGATTTGCATATTTATCGAAGAATTGAATTTATTGCTGTATATTCATCTCTTTAGTTAATCATAAAGTGTTTATGGTAGTTATATATGATAAAAGTATATGTTTATCATTTCTTGTTCTTTCCTTGCAAAACTTGGTTCTTTTTATACGAGCATTTTGGTACTTTCGTTGAAGAGATCTCAGCGGCCCCGCTCGGAGCCAGTGATCCCATTCTTTTTTTTTTTTTTTGTCTCTCTTAGGGATCCGAACAATGTGAATATCATTAACTCCCTGTAAAAATAAACCCAGGCTGTAGTTAATTAGACTAAGCAAATATCACTGTTTAATAATCACCTTTATACTTATCAGTTGTTTCGACCGTTCATTGAGGGTGGGGATGCAGGCCGGGGGGGGGTCAAAGTGGAGAGGAGAGGTGGGGGTGGAGAATAGTTGTGGAGAATGGAAATGATTACTTCAGCACGTCAGTGTAATACATTTACTCATTCGCTTGTGCGCGTGCCCCCCTCTCCCCACCCCCCCGGCGAAGCACATTCGACGAAGTTCCGTCATTCATACCAGACGGGGATACGGTGAGAGGAGTTCAGGGCAAGACCGGCCCAACGTACCGCCAACTCGGGTAGTAGCTCAGGGCGATAATCGTTAGGGGGTGCCTCCCATACGTCTGAGACAGTGGGACCAAGGAACGAGAAAGTGGGGAAATGAATTAATTGAACAGAATGAGAATAAGTCTTGTTAGTTACTCAGTAGAAACCGTCATGTGACCAACGTCTTTTGGCAGCATGGATGATTGAAAAATTGGAAAAAGGGATAATCAATGAATAAGTTACTTCTCTCACCTTTTGTTAGTCTATGATCACTACAAAAACAATCATGGACACAAACTAAGGTATCAATTTAGCATGAACTTAAGTTGCAAAGTGAACCCCTCCACACACACACACACACGCACACATACGTACGCACACACATTTAAAACCTCCTCAGAGGAGGGATTTTCAAAAAATAAAGACATTTTTTCAAGACGTAATAAAGAGTGAATGCTGAAAGATTCAGTCCTCTAGCTCCATCGATGTTGCCTTTAATTGTGGTAAAGCCAGCCAGCCTGACCAAATTGAAAACTGAAGAAACCTATGTTTATAATTTTGATGACAGTTTTGGTTGACGGTTTCTAATGGTAAAAAAAAATGCCCGTATGTGAAGTCAGGTTGCTGTGGATTATGGGATGATTCTATACTTTGAAGAGCAAAGCTTGCTCGGGCACCTGGCACAATATTTTTGTAAATTATGAATATCTGCATTGAAGAATTTTACGAGTAAAAAACCCAAATCTTAAGTAATAATAAATCAACCTTTGAAAGAAAAACGTATTTTCCCCATCAAATATAAATAAGATGTATTTCGTTTGATTCTTTATAGTTCTTTTTTTTGTTTTTTTATTAGTTTTATGGTAAATTTCTCTGATTATTTGTTTCACTTAATTCGTCAGTCAAATTTTGTGATAAAATCTATGACTCAAATGTAAGCGAAAATTTTTTTAGAAATACATATTACTTTCTTTTTTTAAATTTGAATTTTTTTGTTGTTGTTGTTGTTGAACGCTTCAGTTTTAGTTTTTTTGTTGGGGGCGAGGGCTATTTACGTACTTATTTGCAGAAATATTTTTTTTCATTTGGACCCCACCTGTCCTACTTGTTCTTTACATCATTTCTTTCGAATATATATATATATATATATAGATATAGATAGATAGAGAGAGAGAGACAGAGAGAGAGACAGAGAGAGACAGAGACAGACAGACAGACAGACAGAGAGAGAGAGAGGGGGAGAGAAAGAAAGAGAGAGAAAGAGAGAGAAAGCAAGATCGCATTCAAAAGGAGGTCAAGTAGCCTCTCATTGAAGAGGCATGTCAAGTACTTATAAAATTCTTGACGGGACCATAAATACCCACGTCTTCTCCTCCCGAGGAGACGAGTGGGTCAACACCCGACCTCACGTTTTCTCCATTCATAAAAATATCTAATTATTCATAATCATCAGCAGCAGCAATAGCTTCTCAATGTCCGTTGACGGACATAGAATTTCCTTGAGATTCACTTGACCTCCCGTAATCGCACATAACTTATCTATAAAAATGTTTTTTTTAATTTCAATAAGATTCCTCTTACAAACTACTGAGTTCTGCTTAGTTCTGATGATACAATGGATTATGTTGGTGCCACCCGTCATTCTCGAACGGGGGTCACTTGACTCCCACGGGAAGAATTTCCTAAGGAAAAGAATTTTAGCCCGGTGAGGAATTTAGGAGGAATCGCAATCATGGGAGGAACGTTTAAGGAAAGTACATTGGAGAAAAAATTACAAGTAACAATTCAAAATGGGGAGGGGGAACTGAGGAGATCTGGGAACGCAAGGGGAGGAAAGGGACCTGAGACTCTGAGAACCACTGCTTCAGATTAAATTAAGGCATCTGTTTTTAGATTGTATTGAGACATCCGTTTTTAATAGTTTCTTTTGTTGTTTTTTGTTCTTTAGATTAAATAAAGGGAACCCATAAAATGAAGACATCCTTAATCCAGATTGTAACTTACAGATCCGAGCTAACCAAAATTGTTTTTTTAATTTCAATTTAGGTGTTTGTTTATTTATTTTTCAATAGATGATTTAAATCGTCAACTACGGCTGCTGCTGCTGCCGCTGCTGCCGCTGATCTCTTGCTAAAGCATTTTTATACGAAATCTTAAATATCAACAACTCCCGCTGCTGCTGATCTCTGGCTTTTGAAAAGTGTGTAGTTTGCAATCGTAGTAGTAACATCGAAGATGGAAAACGATTTTTGAGCTGATCTGCCACAAAGTTGACCATAAACCTGAGCCATCGCTTGGAATTGAATTAAGGCCCCCATTTTACATTGAATCGAGGCATCAGTTTTTAGATCGAACCAAAGGCATCCGTTTTTAGATCAAATTAAGGTATCCATTTTCAGATTAAACCAATGCACCTGTCATTAGATTAAATAAAGGTAAATTTTGCTGACCAAATTAGATTCTTTGTTCATTAGCTTCAATAGTTCCTCAAAACAGTCAGTTGAAATCATCTTCAGATGAATAAGACGAGGTATGTAAGGCTTAAACTCGAAATATATCAGTATTCATTGAAGTGAGGTGTGACTCGGGTAAATAACAAGTGGCACTCGTCGTGTTGAGAGAGGGATGCTGTTGTTCAGTTGCTGTCGGACAATAACCTTATTTGCTTCAATAACGGCTGTGTGTGGTCAACTACGATGATGCATAGAGGACACAGAACTCGAGAAAGTAGACCACTACATCTACCTAGGACAACGAATCTCCATGAGACCCTCAAAAGAAGAAGAGATCAAGCGAAGAATCACACCAGGATGGTAAGCCTTTGGCGAGCTAGCTCAACCTTCAAAAATAATAAGATCCCATTAATCATAAAGAGAAGGGTGTATAACCGATGCATCCTCCCAATAGTCACTTATGGGGATGAAACATGGAACTTAACCAAGAGACAGACCCGTAAACTGAGAACCATGCAACGTGCACATGATAAAATAATGCTGGGCCTCACATGGAGAGACCACAAAACAGCACAGTACATCCGAGAAAAGACAAGAGTTAGAGACATCATAGAATCCATAAAAAATCTCAAATGGCGGTGGGCTGGCCATGTTGCAAGAATGGCAGACAATCGAGGGACATCGCGACTCACAACATGAATTCCCCGAGACCACATGCGCAACCGAGGCCGGCAAAGTGTTAGATGGAGAGACGAGCTAGACAAGTTCAGGAAGTACTGGCTCTGTGACGCCCATGATAGAGAAGTGTGGCAAATCCTGGCGAAGGTCTATGTCCAACGACGGACGCTAAAAGACTGATGATGATGATGATGATGATGATGATGATGATGATGATGATGATGATGATGATGATGAAGTTAATTTCAAAATGAGTGGAAAACGTAAACGAGTTTGTCAAGTTTTGTCCGTGATTGCAATCTTTGTCTATTCGACCATCGAGACGGAGAAGTCACCAAAACTGTCAGGACAGGTTTTTTCAGTTTCAGGCTGGTCTAGCTCGCTGGGTATGTATGCATTTATGTATTTTCTTAATACACGCCCAACCTTTTTGGACCAGCCTGTATATTACTAATGTCATATCATGTCATACCGAGCGAGTCTATGTATGCATGATGTGTTTAAAAGAAACAAATTCTGATTCATTGATACTGATTTCCATAAATAAAGAACAGCGTCTCATTATTTTAAATTCAAATCTTCTGGAGATTATCATGAAACCGGATGCAACTTTTGAACGAGCTTGACCCAGTACACACAAAAAGGTTTTACCTCCTCTTGGGTCGTTGTTTACGCTTTCTATATTTCGTCTGACACTGACATATGTTGAATCTTTAAGGAATTAAATGTTACTTAATACACTCTAATTATCACTTGAGAGATAACCTAATATATATATTCTAAAAAAATCATTTGCTGGGTGATTTGAGAAATTTGAAGGATTGTCTCTGTAATATCAGTGGTGGACACTGCTAACGAAAACGCTGAACTGACAGAGCATCAAAAAAATTAGTGGTAGCAGAAATAACTGATAAAATCTTAAAGAACAGACCTGGGGGCTGAAGTTTCGAAACGTAGCTTCGGTCGAACTTTAAAACTGTGTGTTAAATGTAAACTAATGTTTAATTTAATTTCTTCATTTAATTTTCATGTACAACTTGATCATAATTAGAAGGCTCCATGTCTAAGCTATAACAGTAAGATTTCAGCTCTCTAGGTCTGTTTTGGGATCATGATTGTTGAGCGTTAAAGACTTAACGGAACCAAGGATAATCGCTTACAGCTAACTTTTGTTATCTGAATTTAGTCCCAGTTCGGCTTCTTGCTCTAAAAATACAACAGACATAGAAAGCTTAATTAGGTATCAATTCTAGAATATTGATTTTGTTGCACTGAAACAACAGGGTCAGTGAGATTTAACTCCTTGTTTGAAATCATTTGTAACTTTAAAAATAAGTCTCTATTTCCATGAATTTTCCCTGTACGTAAAGGATAGGGTGTATCGCACCAAACCACAAACTCTGGATCAAGTGGGGGAGCATTTTCGACGTCTTATGTCTTACATCCCCTTGGAATTCCTACGAAGGTCTATCGAGGCTATACCGAAACGCTAACAGGTATTTGTGCCTACGTTGATTTAAAAAGTACAATTCTATTATCGTGTGGTCTAAGATAAAATTAGTTTGAAAACAATCTTTGAATAACAAAGTTCAATTCGGAGCTTTCTTTTCACCCACCCTGTATAAAAAAAGATCAATAGTAAATCTATCACCAACTTGGTACAAAGGCAATCTACCGATTAAAAAAAAAAATATCATTATCATTATTATTATGCAATCTCACACCAGTTGACTGGTGGTTACCGTTAGAGGTTGGGTGACAGCAAGTCTCCTCAAGTCTCCAGCCCTCCTCTCCTCATTCTCGTAGACCACAGTTATGCTGTGGTTTACAATTTCACACCGGTTGCCCTGTGGCCATTGCTGAAGGCTGAGTGACAATAAGTTTCCTCGGGTTTTCAGCCAACATCTCTTCTCTCCCTCGCCTATCATACCAGTGCTGTGGTTCACATTTCCGCTCCCATATTATTATTATTATTATTATTATTATTATTATTATTATTATTATTACGACTACTACTACTGCTACTAGCTGAACTGTCCGTTCTAACTCGAGTCAATAAATGACTAAAAAATAAAGATACTGCGAATTTATTATACTTTGCATCAATCGCTTCAAAAAGATGCTGACAGTCTTCCCGAAGTCCAGGAATTTTGATTCAATTAAAATCGTTGCATCCAAGCAAGTTAGTAAATAATCAAATCATTTCAATAACAATAATAGAATAAACGAAAATTCGGTAAAATCTAAAAAGCAAAACAAAAACATTTTGATCCGCTCATATATACAGAAAAAAAAAATCATTAACCTCTGAACTTTGCCTTGAAAAGATGTACCTCTATGCCAAATTTCAGATTCCTCTGTGCAGCAATGTGACCTACGATTTGGAACATACATGCATAAAGACAGACACATTGATTCGTTCGTTTGTTTGTTTGTATGTATTTATTACTATTATTATCATTTCGGAATCTCACACCAGTTGCCTGGTGGTAACCGCTGGAGTTTGAGTGACAGCAAGTCTCCTCAAGTCTCCAGCCCTCCTCTCCTAGTACTCATAGGTCGCAGTAATTTTGCGATTTACAGTTTCACACCGGTTGCCCAGTGGTTATCGCTGAAGGCTGAGTGACAATAAGTCTCCTCAGGTCTTCAGCTAACGTCTCCTCTCTCTTTCGCATATCATGACAGAGCTACGATTCGTTGCAGTACTTATATCTCTAGCACCTTCCTCAGTACCCGTGCAGTTCCAAGTAGTGCTGTGGTCTGTACGGTCTCTATCCTCCCCCTAATCCCGATCTCCTCCAGTCTCTCCCTCAGCGTTTTGGGGACAGTTCCTAGTGCTCCCACTATGACCGGTACTACCCTGGTTTTCATGTTCCACATTTTCTTCAACTCCCTTGCTAGGTCCTGGTATTTTTCCCTTTTTTCACCCTCCTTCTTTTTTACTCTATGGTCTGCAGGCACAGCAACGTCTATTATTTGGCAGGCCTTCCTTTTTTTGTCTACTATTACTAAGTCCGGCCTTCTTGCCTGGATGAGGTGGTCAGTTTGGATGTCAAAGTCCCACAGTAGTTTGTGGTTGTCATTCTCCAAAACTGCCTCTGGCTTGTGCTGATACCACTTTTCCCCATGGTTGAATCCCATTTGTTTACTTAGTTCCCAGTGTATCATCGTTGCTACTCTATCGTGTCTATGCTTATACTCCTTCTGGGCGAGTTGACTACATTCACTAGTTATGTGGTTTACTGTCTCATCTCTTTCACCGCACATGCGGCATTTGCTGTTTGTCTGTGTTCTGTCGATTTTTGCTTTTATGTAGTTTGTCCTTATGCTTTTGTTTTGGGCTGCCATGATGAGCGATTCTGTTTCTCTCTTAAGGTTTCCCTTTCGTAACCACGTCCATGATTTCTCGTCTGCTATATCTTTTAACTGTCTTTTAAACTCGCCGTACAATTTTTTCCCTTCCCACTTTTCTTTTCTAGTTTGCTGTACCGTTCCATTGCTTTCTACTTTGTTTGTTGCACTATCCCTCGCGCTCTTTATGATTTCTTCACTATTTGTTTGCACATATCTATCTAGGACTACTTTAGCTCTCTGGACACAATCTTCTATGCTGATGAGCCCCCTACCACCTTCTTTTCTCTTAACGTATAGTCTATCTGTATCATCCCTAGGGTGTAATGCTTTATGCATCGTCATAAGTTTCCTTGTTCGCCTATCCATTGATTGGAGCTCTTCCTTTGTCCATCCTAGGAATGGTCCTGTATACCTAACTACTGACACAGCCCAGGTGTTCATTCCTTTTATTAGATTTCTGCTATTTAATTTGGTTTCTAATATTTTCCTTATCCTTCTAAGGTATTCCCTCTTAATCTTCTCCTTCATCTCTTCCCGTTTTATCGTGTCACATTCAAGGACACCTAGGTACTTGTATCGGTCTTGTGCAGTCAATGCCCCAATCTTGTTGTTGTCCGGAAGTTCAATTCCCTCAGTCATTGAAAGCCTTCCTTTGTGCATCACCATGATTGCGCATTTTTCTATCCCAAACTCCATTCCTATGTCCTCACTATATTCCCTTACTTCGTTGAACAGAGTCTCAAGCTCTCCCCTGTTTTTCGCAAACAATTTAATATCGTCCATGTACATTAAGTGGTTGACCTTTCCTTTTGTTTTAGAGAAGTGGTATCCTTTGCTGTTTTTCAGGATTCTGTTAAGCGGTATCATTGTTAGAACAAATAATAGTGGGGACAACGAGTCCCCTTGGAAGATCCCCCTTTTTATCCCTACCTCGGCTAGTTTGTCCCCTGCGGCTGTCAAATCTACTTTCCAGTCTTTCATTGAATTACCAATGAATTTAACCACCGGTTCGCTAATTTTGAACATTCTAAGGCATTCGAGTATCCAGCTATGTGGAATCATATCGTATGCCTTTTTGTAATCTATCCATCCCATTGCGATATTCTTTCTCCTTTTCCTCACTTCTTTTAAGATCATCTGGTCTATGTAGAGTAAATCGTTTGCCCCTTTGGTTCCTATCCTACACCCTTTCTGTTCTTCTGGTAGTAGCCCCCTTCTATCCATTGACATGTATATTCTCTCTGCTATTTGCCCGGTCAGGATTTTCCACATAAGTGGTAGGCAAGTGATTGGTCTATAGTTGCTTGCTATGTTCCCCTTTCCCGGGTCTTTTTAGATGAGGGTGGTTCTGCCTTTAGTCATCCATTCTGGTGCTTTGCCTTCATTCAGACAATTTTGGAGTAGGTGAGTGAGTCTACCGTGTAACGTGGTAAATTTTTTGTGCAATCTTACACCAGTTGCCTGGTGGTAACCGCTGGAGTTTGAGTGACAGCAAGTCTCCTCAAGTCTCCAGCCCTTCTCTTCTAGTCCTCATAGGTCGCAGTGATACTGCGATTATTATTATTATTATTATTATTATTATTATTATTATTATTATTATTATTATTGCTGTTTTTGTTATTATTGAAATTGAATATTCAAAACTTCACTGAAGTAGGTTTTGTGTTTCCAATTTTTATTGCTTTTTTTCTCCTCCGCCATACTTGCCTGTGTGAGAAGCCATTTTTGGGATTGATATAGCTATTTTTATCATAGTAAAATGATAAGACATATTGATCCTGGGAATTTTCTGATGTAAAAGACAAACTTTAATGAAAATGATTGTTAATATCGGTACCTAGCATAAATGAATCACCGTAGCCCACGCTTGGTACCAGATCTAATTATCTAAAATTATCTTTGAAAATATATCTTTTGTTTTAAATTATCCACAAAAAAAAAATAGACCTTTCACCTTAAATAATCTACCCCAAAAATACCAGAACAAGATTTGGGCACTGTTGATCTAAAATGATCATAGACACCCCCCCAAAAATACAACAAAGAAGTCTTTAGATGCTGTCCAGTCAACGCATGCAAATTTTCCAGGTTGTGACCCCCAAAATGAGACCAGGAGCGCCCGATCATACACGCTCACATCCACTCACAAACATACGGGCACTCATTTGTGGGGCTAGTGATCCTATTTTTACTGAAGGCAATTGATGTAGACTTCTAATAAACTGATGAATAATCTCATATGAGAAACAATGATGGTCTTACCCGACAAATGAACGAATTAATTATTTGAAATCAGTAGACATAATTTTGGTTTCACGACAACTGACGGTTAAGCATACACTCTTATACATCTCCCCCCTCTCCTCTCTCTCTCTGTATCTATTTATCTATCTCTCCTCTCTCTGTTTATCTTTCTCTCTGACCCCTTTTCTATCTATCTATCTATCTATCTATCTATCCCTGCTTCCTGTTTCTTTCCCCTCTCCCCCCCTCTCTCTCCCCCTCTCCCCCCCTCTCTCTCTCTATATATATATGTATATATATATATATATGCCTGCTTCTGTTTCTATCTATCTATCTATCTATCTATCTATCTATCCTGTCTCTCTATTTCTCTGTCTCTGTCTCTCTCTCTCCATCTCTATCCGTGTCATTGT
The DNA here is from genome assembly GCA_963457665.1 of Thysanoteuthis rhombus. Taxonomy (NCBI): domain Eukaryota; kingdom Metazoa; phylum Mollusca; class Cephalopoda; order Oegopsida; family Thysanoteuthidae; genus Thysanoteuthis; species Thysanoteuthis major. The sequence goes on along the minus strand of OY735210.1, from coordinate 33,380,753 downwards.
ATTGTTTATAATCAGATTAAAAATGTACCCAATCAAAACAATCAGTAAATCTAAGGAATGGCTCTTCTCAACGAAAAGAAAAACCTTTCATAAAAGTTTCAACTTGATTATCCATGCGTTCAATATAAAATAATATTTTTATTTTTCTAGGAGGAATTCGCTTCTACAGCAGTTATTTATACCATATGAACTTCTGGCGACTCGAGCGATTGTGTTTTTTCCAAATGTTAATTTTAATGTTCTTGAATGTCGTTTGGTTTGACCAACAGAGACGCCATTACAGGTATCACATTCACAGTTTTAACTTTAAGTGGAATATAAATGCAACGAGAACATCTATATATGTACATAGTTATAAACAGGGTTGCCCAAAGTTGTCTAGTTGAAAATACCCCTTGACTTTATCTGATGTATTGGATGGGTGCAAAAATAAGTGCTGTTTTTCACTATTGACTTTAAAGCAGTATACCTCAGCTGAGGAGAAAAGTCTTTTTTTTTTTTTCGAAATAAAAATCTTCAGAATCCATACATTCTACTAATTGAAAACAAGTCTATTTATCTCGGAAGCATACAATTCGGGAGTCCTGGAACCAATGAATTCTTCGAAGACGTTTTGAGTTATTGTCTGGTTGTTGAAAACCGCCCTCCTTGCAGGGAGCAGTTTGAAATGCTTGAAAAGGTCGGTCGGAGAAAGGTCTGTTGAGTAAGCCGTTTGAAGTAGAGTTTCATAGTCTGATTCGTTCAGTTTTCGCTGGATCATTCGCGTGACATGCATGATTTTTAGCTTTCCATTCAGGGTCATTCGCGTCAAATGTCGAGCTTTTTTGATTTTCCAGTTCGGTGCAAATGTTGAATCGTAAACGTTTATTCACCCTGGTTGATATTGCGAGCAGTTGCCACAGTTTTACGTTTTGAACTCATGCAACAAGATTAGCGTGTATACTTTTACCTCGAAATGGAATACCCACTTTCAGCCGGAATATAGATGAAATTAATAAAACCCTTTCATGATTTGAACGTCTGACCAAAATGTAGACTGGTATGTAAGGTATCCATTTGGTCAACTTTTCACTGCTTGTAACCAAGATAAATCAAGTTAGAATTTAGCAACCGACTGAGCAAGCAGCAGGCACAAGTCAAATGGTTGCTACTAATCTAAGCTTTTGGCGCTTGTCTGCATTTTGTTTACGTCTTGTTAGTGTGTAGTATGTACAACAGAAGGCCAAATGGAAGGAAATCGGGTCATATGAATATGTTGCGCCAATCCATAATTTATCCATGAATAACATAAATATACCCATCATTTTCACACATTTTATACTAATTTTTAAATAAGTAAGTCACTATCTAGGATCGAATCGAATATGACCCACTTTTATTTTTAAATTCATTCATAAAATATGGTAATTACTGGAATATAAATGTATCTTTTATGTATGGATTGGCATTAAAGAGCCAAAATCCAATATAATAGACAATTTAAATATCAAAAAGGTTTAATAATAGTTTATGTCGAAAAAATTTAACAGGGAAAATAAGATTGTAAGTCGTTTTTTTTAGAAAAAATGAAATGAAAATTGTACTTTAAAAAAAGTGCTCGTTAAAAGAGGGAAAGTTAAACGTCTGCAATCGAATAGTCTTACATTCGTTTGGTACGTTGAAGTTTTAGTCATTTATCATTTTTTTTCATTTCTATCTAAATCAATTTTATTTTAATACAAAAAACGTTAAATTCTTTCAGAATTTTTTGGATATTCATTAGACTTTTTGATTTATTACAAAAATTTAATAATTATTTTTATTCGAATTCTTCTCAACAGGAAATAATGGGTGTGGATTCGTAAACTCAGTGAAAGCTGAAAATATGACATAATTTGATATCCCACCCTTTTAAAAAGTATTTGGCCATGAACCTTTTGGTTTAGCCAAATTTAAATCTGAACTATTTTGACTATAAACGATTATTATCATTGATTTTGCATTCGACCATTCTTAGCCATTTTTGTGACTTTGGGAATCGAAACATCCCCCAAAATATAGCAACTGTCCCTTCACCACTGTCTAGCCGATATAGAATTGGTTGCAGTTAGGAGAAAGAGAGTCTGTTTTTACACTTACCTCTTAGTCGCTCACATTTTGTTCCTTCGACAAATGAAAAATTCCGCGTAATAATCGTTTTTTATGACAATAGACAATCACATTTTCCCCATTCAATATAATCTCTTGGACCTGAATGTATCAAATTATGGTGACTTCACTATGTACGCAAGGGTATATCAGGCAGGTGTGCACTAAGAGAAGCTGAATAAACAGAAATACTATTTTACATATGTGTATATTATATGTTAAGATTAGTTGTTCTGCTCTTGAATTGCAAAGATGCACTCTAATGTTTTGCTCGAATGTGGATATTATAAGCAATTCTATACGTAAATGTTCGTGGAATTATCATGATAATATCAGTAGATATAGTCTTGAATTACGCGTAACAGATGATTCTACGGTTGAGGAGATTTCATTGTCACGTGGTATGAAATACTCGTGAACAATACAAATGACTGCATATTAGAAACTGTCTACTAAAATTGTCACTAGAACCTTCAACAAAAGTTTCTTCAGTTTTTTAAGTTGGTTAGATAGGCTGGATATGGATCACGTATACAGGCCACATTCATTCCTTATTATGTCTATAGAAAACGTCTTTTTTATCTGATCCCCCTCTAAATAGGTTTTTAGAGGGGGTTCAATTTGCAATCCAAGTTCATGTTAAATTGATCCCTTAGTGTGTGTCAAGCTTGTTTTTGGTTGTTTTTGTTGTTGGTTGTTTTGTTGTTGTTTTTTATGATTCAGACTTTTTAGTGATCACTTACCAATAAAGGGTGAGAGCAGCAACTTATTCATTGGGGGCCTCTTTTCCCAATTTTTAATTCATCGGCCTAACACGGCATACTGTCAAAAGACGTTGATCAGGTGACAGTTTCTATTGAGTGGCTAACCAAACATGTTTGTATTATCTTTTTGATATTACTGAATTCCAAACCAGATAACTTGAATCTTCATTTGATCTCCATACAAGTCAAACGTGAGTGGCCTCCCTTGGATCGTTTTGAAAACTAAAAAAAAAATGTTCTTTTCTTCTGCCAGTGAGTGATGGATTGAATGCACTTAAATGTACTTGAAATAGATTTTTTTGTCGACATTTAATCGCGTCATTAAGCCAGATTCAATTTAGTTGGAGTGGAATGAAACTAATAAGAAAATTTGTAGTTAAATTTGGTATGTTTTTTCGCTCAGGCTCCTCCAACTACTTTTGCCGAGAAGAATATTTTTCTAATACTAGTGGAAACCAGAATTCGTAATTTATGGTTATATTGTAGTCAGCATATTCTTATCAGAGCATTTAGAGCGATGAACGTAAGTATTCACTCAATGTATATTGTTCCAGATTCTTCCAATAGGCCAGCACATTTTCTTCTGTATCCCAGGTTCTTTAGATTAAGTCATTTTAATCTCTCAGGGTAAGATATATTTCCCAGTCTCAGAATGGTCTTAGTATATCTCTTCTGTACTCTCTCTATGGCATCTAAGTTGCGTTTCATGCGAGGAGACCGCATGCAACAAGCTAACGCCAGATGGGGACGTACCAGGGACTTATAAAGTAGAAGGAAGCTCTCCTTGTCAATGTACTTGAAAAAAAAACTGATAAAGTTAGCGCAGAACAACAATGGAAAACTATCTGAATGATTATGTGAAGAACATCAACGCGTACAGAATTTGAATCAGTTAAATGTGGTGGTAGGTATTGATCAAATGTTTTTGGTACCTGATCAGAAGATGGCATGATCAAGTCTCTGTTATGAATCACTTCATGCCCTAACGTGATATCTGTGTGCAGGGGTTCTATTAGAATCTGTGACGGACTTAGATTCGGGGGCGCCCCGGGTGAAACCATCAAGGGGGTTTTGATGTAGTCTTTTAGTAATTCTTTTTCTTAATGAAACATTTTTCTGTCTACATGAAATATCCCAAATTTCTCAATGGATTTCAAAGTTGGTCGTATTCTGGTGCGGATCCTGGAATTCTTCTTCAGTTGAGAGGTATTCCCTTTTTTTTTATATATGCACGAATGCCCACATTATATCTCCAAAAGTTTTCTACTAATTACTATAAAAAATAGTACAAGGATGAACCATAAGCTATGAAGAAGTGATTAGTATAAAAACATTTTCATGGTACCCATACTTATATTTTTTCGCATTACTTTACAAAGTCAGATCTAGAAAATTGGAAACTAAAGATGTATAAAGTTGTCAGTAAATGTAGGCTTATGATGTCACATTGCATAACATAAGAGAATCATGATGAATGATGTATAACATACTAGTTGAGAAATATCACCAACATTCTAGATATCCTACGAAGAGAGCAAGTCTTGTAAGAGTGAAGGTGACACCACGTGTTACCGTCCCGGGTGACACCGACCATTGGCTCACCACTGCTTAGAATCACACCATACTGATATAGGGTGATTTTTTCAAGTAGTGTTTGCTGTAATTTCTGTATATTCTACTTGCTTATATCATTTTTGAACTTTGATTTTAAAATCAGTCTGTGGTTGCCAGGATGACCTAAGATCCCCCCCCCCCAATTCTGACCTTGCTTTGTTCATGAAAGGAGAAGAAATAGAGGTAAACGTAAGGGAACAGAAGAAAATAAGATAAGGGAGAGAAAGTCTGAGAGAAAGAGAGAAAGAAAGAGGGCAAGGACGAAAGGGAGGAAGGGAGCAAGAAGGGAAGAAAGGAGAAGTAAAAGTGACCGAGAGGAAAAAGAAAAGAAAGAGAACTTTAAAAAAGGTATAATTTTATGAAGTGGCAGTAAAATTTCGTTTTTTTTTTTTTTCTATCAAATCCTGGGTGTTGTTGCTATAAAATCTGAATAAATGTAAAATGCTTGTCAGAATTCTCTAATGATATACGATTTAAACTTGACACTCTCGACATAAGAATTATCTGTATGTTTGTTTGTTTTTTGTTTTTTTGTTGTTTTTTTTTGTGAGATTACTTTCTTTATTTTTTCTCCTTCTTTTCTCCTTCCTCTTTTTTCTTCTTCTTTTTCTTCTCCCTTTTCTTCTTCTTCTGTGCAGCACTAAGGCCGACAATTAAGCACATACATGTATAAAGAGAGACACATTGATTTGCTGGTTTGTTTGTGTGTATGTATGTATGTATGTATGTATGTATGTATGTATTATTATTATTATTATTATTATTACTATTATTATTATCATTATTATCATCATCGTCATCATCATCACATTATTTTGTTTTACGTTCACACTGTGTGTCTGATTGTTGTTGCTAGATATCAAGTGACAGCAAGTCTCCTCAATACCTAGCACTCTCCCCGGCATTCTAACTGTTCAAATAATGTCATCAGTATGGTTTCAAATCTCTCTAGAATTTCAAATCCTCCCAACCTCTTCTTAGCAAAGCCCTTTGGGGCTGTTCCAAGCTCGCCAAAAAAACAAAGAAAACGGATCTAGATCTTTTGTGTTTGAGGCCGACGTGCTAACCATTAGGCTGTCCGAGTTGGTGGGAACGTTTGAAACATTTTAAAAAAAACTGGAAACTGAGAAGTAGGTATACGCCTCATCCCCGCGTATCTCTTCCCCCATTTTCACTGCTGTCTGAAGGAATAGAAATTAACAGCCGAATTGCTATAAAAAAAAAAAAAGTTCTCGGTTTTGTGCAACAGTTGGAAGATGTGAAACTGCTTCTTTCATCAAGATAGACCAACTTTCAACCATTTTAACTAATCTTTGACATTTAAGAGTCTCGCTTCATGTCACTTTTTTTTCCTGGGAAATGTTTTCGTCTGGTCATTAATTAACCCCAAACACCATTTCTCGAAAACATAGAAACCCATTTTGTAACCTTCAACGGGAGAGATTTTTTTTAAGACAGAAAGACAATTGTAACCAAATTTTCTAAAGAGAGAAAAAAAAATTGAATGCAAATGTCTGTGTAGACTCTCGCCATTCGATTTTCCCACTTCCCTTGCAAGAGAGAGAAACTGATTGGGAAAGAAGAATTCTGCACCGGTTAAAACTTTGGTAATTGTTTGGAATAGGTTCATAAACTAAGATATTCAAATTTTGAAAGGGAGATAATTTCAGTAGACACGTTTATGTTGACTTATTCTGTACATTTACTGTTCTATCCTATCCAAGATTAAAGTTAGAATTCGGATTTGGCTTAAGATTAGGGCTGGGATTAGAATTAGGATTCGGATTGGTGTTACAATAAACAATAAAAATATTTTCTTCATATTTATAACACTAAGATAAACATACTTTTGTCACTAATAACCAAAAATGATTAAATATTTTCCTTTTTATTTCTAACAGTATTCTTCTGACGAATTCATAAGAAGTAAACAGTGTTTTAGTTGTTTCGAAATGTACGGCGTCTCAACTGGTTATCTCCCTTCCGAAATTTGAACGTCTTGGTATACAACCCTTTCTTTTCTTTTTTAAATTGCCTTTTTTTACAACATTTTCATTTACTCGTTTTATTTTCAAAATTTCATCACGTACACACCGGTGGGGGTAGGGTGAATAACTTCTCTCCCAAATTCGGGTGAAATAGTGAGGGGAAAGTCAGGCAATGGATAGTTTTGCTGCTGAGGAAAAGAGAAAACGATATTACTTTCAAGTCGCATGGTGGGTGATTAATACTATGTACCGTCGATTGATAAAAAATGTTTTTTATTGGAAATTAGTTGCTGCGTTTTTATTCTGTGTAATTGTTCAGGCAAATCAAGTCTGTCCCCTCCAGACGATAAGTTCCCATACGCTCATGGCTTTATCGACTGCGTCGGTGATAAAATTGAAATCAGTTGGTCGTCTGTCTTTGAAATTTTGCTGCGTGCAAGTGCAAATGGACAAACACTACTAGTCTGTCTTTCGTTGCCCCTCATCTTTATTTCATTCAAAATCTGAAGGAGTAATTTATTCATCTCCCATGAGGACGAAACGGGACACAAGATCGAGTTTAAATGCGAACGTGTGGGTGGTTCAAAAACTGTCTAGTTCCGTCTGCATTTTTTTTCTATTTGTACACTTTCCCGTTTCTTTCTGCATGTTTCCACATTTCTTTCTTTCGAATTGGAAAACAGGAACCAAAACTGTCAACATAGCTCGCTTCAGTTTTCATGTTGGTCTGGCTTGGCATTAATGGAACTAGAGGGCTGAAATTCCAATGTTTACCCCTTATAATGTCTACATTGTCTTTCTATGTCTTTTGGGGTTTTGTCTTTCGAAAATTCCCGTGAAATAGGTTTTTAGTGGGTGAATTTGCAATCCAAGTTTATGCTAAATCGATTCCTTTTGGGGGAAAATTCAGCCATTTGTTAGTGACCAGGGCCCATAAAAAGATGAGAAAAGTAACTTATTCATAGATGATCCGTTTTTCAAATTTTTTAATCGATCACCCCCAACATGGTTGACTGCCAAAATATGTTTATCATCCAACGGTTTCTATTACATGACTAACCATACTTATTTTCTATTTCTTTTAAAAGACTGGGGACTTTTTTTTCAAATCAATCCCCAGGTTTCGAATCCAATGCTAAAAAATACACTGAAGCCTTCTATGAATTTTTCGTTTTGTTCTTGTGTCGTCGCAAAGTCTTCAATACTTAGTGAATGGAGTTCCTCATTAGACTTTGCCCCTCCAGTGATGATGTCTATCAGTCTCTTTGATATTTAGTTGAGGTAGCGGATCTCCTTTTGATTGGTCGATGAATAACCGGCTAATTATCCATCTAACGAGTTCTTGAGAGACAGAAAATGCCTTTAATAGATGATATTTCTCTTGTCCTTATAAGAAAAAAAACACACACAACCATTGATAGTGTTATTAAAGGAATAATTTCAAGGATTGGTTCTTTTTATGTATGATCTCTGGCTCTGGTAGCCCCATTCATTCGTATCCGGGATGGTATAAAAAAGCATGCTTGGTTCCAGGGGACTACTTCCCCAGTCCTTCCCTCCCGATTGCACTTGAAGGTTCATTGCCTGATGCGGGAACCCTCAAAAACGGGTCAATTTCTAGAACCACCCACACGTAGGCACAAGATTCATTTAAACTAGACCTTTGTAACACATTTCACCCCGGCTGTGCAGATTTGAATAAATACACCTACCACTGAGCGATGTTTAACGAGGTAGTTTCACAGGCCATTGCTTTGGACATTTTACAGTGCCTTACAAATGTTTGGAAACCCTTGGTAATTTTACAGTATTATTGAAACTCTTGGTAATTTTACAGTATTGTTGAAACCCTTCGTAAATTTTACAGTATTATTGAAACTCTTGGTAATTTTATTGTATTGTTGAAACCCTTCGTAATTTTACAGTATTATTGAAACCCCTGGTAAATTTACAGTATTATTGAAACATCTGGTAATTTTACAGTATTATTGCCTTAATATTTTTATTTTCATTCAATCAAATTTACTAAAGTCTTCATTTTTTCCATTTTCTTCATTGGAGGTTTGTACAATGGTTCTGGTAACATCTGTTATTATCACATTCAGGATACATTCGAAGTATCTCTCTGGTGCTGAAAGAGAGGTACTTATTGAATTGACGCATGCAGGTGGGAAGCTTGATCTAATATGTAAGCAATCGACGATATCGAAGTCTACCGTTTTAAAGATCTGCAGCCGATCGAGGTTTTGTGATATGGGAACGTTCAGGGGGGACTTTCAGAGTTAAGAGAACGCGGATTGAAAAAAGTATCTATCAACTTATTCCTCGCAGCAAAGAAACTCCAGGATAAGCCTTTTCTATTGCGAACAGTTTCATCTGAAACGTTGAGTCGCAATCTGAAAAAAGGAATCTTGGCCTGAAGACCTGTAGAAATTTTAAAGGAACCATCGATGATAAAGATCTATTTCTTACAACACAGGAAATTCTGTTACTGACCAAGAGATTGGATTGTGGAAAATTGGTCAAAGATAATGTGGCTGATGAATCCTATTCCTATCTTCTTGCACAATCTTGTATGCATGTAGGAAAATCTCGAGATTCAGACACAACCAGTCAACGGTTTAGACAACCAACAATTGAACATTCTCATCAAGTCACGATCGGGACATGCTTCTCTGGTGGTGTGGGTCGAGGAAGATTGTATTTTCTGCCACTGAAAAGACTGTGAATTCAGAGAGGCGATTGGTTGTCTTGAAGTCTCATCTACGTCCATTCATGAAGATAAGAAACAGCACCATTTTTATGCAGAATCATGTTATCAACCTCTTGGGATAGACGCCCAACTCACTGAACCTCAATTTAATCTGAAAGAAGTGATACAAACAAATTTGACAGAAGTAAAACGATGATCTGTGTTACAATCTTGCAGCATCAGTGCCTTCTTTCAAGGCAATGATAAAAAAAAAACAAATACTTTACTTGTAAATACTAACTTTTCAACTTAATACGTATTTCTTATCTAGTTTTTGCCACACTAAAAAAAATGCTGTATATATTTTCTTATTTTAATGACTCGGGGTCGAAGTTTCAAAACTTCTGCAACACACTGTACTATTGTTACCTCGTGACAGACGAAGTTATGCTAAGTTAATATCTACTGTTTTCCTATCATTAAAAGAAAAGAAGAATCAAATCTATTTTATAAGGATCGATGTACTGTGTGTTGCAACATATTCCTTCTTTTAATTTGCTTAAAGTTGTCTGCAATTTGTGTCGCAGTATCCATTCATTTGGATTTAGATTCGCCGTCCAATGCCTTGTCAGTGGTTAGTGAGTTTCCCTCCTCCGACTGATGCACACTGATACTCATTAGAATCAAACGTGAGTACCCTACAAGCTGTGCTCTTTGGGAAATGCTTTAACCTAGTTTTCTGGTCATGAAAATGTAGTCTTTATTAAAGTCACTCAAATCTATCTTCTTGCCCATAACTGCGACATTGAACACATCAATATGAAGTATTCAAGGCTCGTTTATCTGCTTATACACCGCTGACTCTGACATGTTACGACACAGTAGCCGTCATTTTTACATGTTATCGGTCATAATTTTTTGACTGCTCAGCGTATTTACAAACATTGAAATTAATCCTAGAATCTCATAGAGGAGTCACTGACATTCGTTCTTGTACAGTAGATTTTATCAACAGTTCCTCTTAGAGAGTCATTTGTGTGATTTTTCAAACTCCTGCACGTCTGGAACCGAAAATATGAAATATGCGAGTTTTAATGAAATGAATTAAAGTTTCACAGCTTGGAGGGACGGGAAATCTTGGATGACAGGAAGTTGAAATTGACACAAACCGTATCTCCTCGAAATCTGACGTTTCATGGAATCGGGGTCATAGAAAAAGGAAACGGAGTTTTGTTTGTGTCAAGTCGTGACCTTAAAAACATTTCTAGATTGTTCTCGGTAGTCCAATATGGCCGAACGTAAGACCTGAAATATGCTTTAAAATGGTTTTTAATTCATAAAAACGTGATCAAGACAAGGAAATATTCCTCCTGCAATTTCCTCCTTAGAAATACCATTTTGACAAAAGTCTGTAGACTCACCACCATCCTTTTTAAAGTCAGTCATTGACCTTCCCTAAAATTCGCCAGACTTCTCTATATTATTGGCGTCACAGAGCTAATACTTTATGAACTTGTTTAGTGTGTCACACCACTTCATTTTTTTTTGCCGGTGTCAGTTTAACATAAGATCTCAGCGGATCAATGCTGTGAGTCGTGATGTCCAACGACAGTCTTGATTATTGCTGCATGACCGAGTCATTTGAGTTTTTTGTGATGGTTTTCATTATACCTATGACCTCTGTTTGTTTTCTATTATAATGTGCTGTCCAATGATCTCTCCCTTTGATATGGAGCACAATTCTCTTCAGTGCACATTGCATAGTTACGAGTTTGAGGCTCCATCTTTGGGTTCCATGTTTCTGTTTCATAGGAGACTATCGAGAGGATATATTCTTTTGAGGATTAGTGGGATTACCTTGCTTTGGGAGATAAGCTTGCTTTGATGAATGTTTGCCGACCTAGAGTGATTCTTCGCTTGATTTTTTCTTTGTTGCACATGACATCAAACTGGCAGACAGTAAAACACTTCCTGCAAGAGAAAAAGATTTTACATGATATATATATATATATATATATATATATATATATATATTGCGAAACCATACCAGAGTTTCCAAGAAATGTGATCTATTATCTTTTAGAAACCGTTAACGAAATCTGTCAACATTAATCAAAACTGTCAACATGCATTTCTTCAGATCTTAAGTGATTCTGTCTGGTTGGACGACTAGTTATACAAGCAACATCAGTGGAGCTAGAGGGCTGGAATGCAAACATTTATTGCTTTTTATTAAATTTTCCAAAATATGTTTTATATATGGTCAATTTACATAGTAAGTTTATGCTAAATTGGTCCCTTTGTTTATGTTCGGTTTATTGCCGAGTGGCTCTGACTACCTGAGCTACGAGAACACTACCGATGGGCTGAAGATCAAATCCAACCCCATAAGCTGCCTCTATGAACATCTCCATTGACATTTTACAATAAAAATACGTATTCAACTTTGAAATGCACTTAATGAAAGTTATAAGTATGTACTCACCAGGACCAAGCATATTTCATTTATCTATTTTCCTAAATTCTTCTATGTATTTCAGCTGATAACTCCCGAAATTGTTCTATCAATTTATTTTCTATTTCAGATGATCTAAATTTATCAAACTTGAACTACCGTAGCCATCAAATATGGCGAAGGGTTCTATACTGTTATATGAGCGTATTTTCGTATGTTTGTATTTTTCAACACTCATGACCATACCGTTTTATCTACATGCATGGGAATTTCCAGGAGAACTCCATTTGGCCCCTTCTAAAAATGTTTTATTGATTTAGGTGTGGAGCTTTTTTTACCCGCTGAGGACCTTATTTTGACGGGGTTTTTAATAACATCTAGATTTTCGAGAACCTAGATATATATTTTTTTTACTTTATTTTAGATGTTTTCCTGTGGAAATCGCCAGTAATGTCATAAATAGATTCTTACCATACTTATTTTTCAATGGATTTTTTTATATGACATGACGCTAAAGTAGTTCAATTATTCACTGTGATGGCGAGTTATATTTGAAATTATTTATACTTGTACTGGCCTTTTTGCTTAAGATGGTAAACTATTCCAATATTTTAGAATTTAGGGAGAGAAAAATGTTATTGCAACAGATCTAGACAGTAAATTTCCCTTCATTACTGACTTATGAAACGTTAGAATTCCATGATTTGAAGAACCATTTAGTATATAAATCCCAGATGTTATAAAATCGTTGTAACCCATCGTAATTGACAACTGATGATTCTTCACCTCTGGGCTTTATTTCAAGGGACATGGCATCGTCCTCAAAATGCTTGAACCAATTTTATACAGCATAGTCAGAAATTGTCTCATTTCGCTGATCTCACGAGAATGTGAATAGTGCCGTAAGTACTTAGCTTCAGGGAGAGGTTCCTCAATCCAATTCCTTGTATCGAATGCTTCGCAGAGGGGCATTGAATACCATCTTTAAAGTCTTTGGTATGACTCAGAGATGAATTGAACCTCGACCTGCCGATCTCGAGTCGAGAACTCTACTGCGGTATTATAATTTGTGGCAATCGGCTTTATAAGTATCCTCATCATTGGTTACGACTACCAATGACTTTTTGATTTTTATTACTATTTTATCTCATTTTCTCTTGTTACACTTGTTGTTTCTAGAATAGTCATTTTGTTCACTAAATTGGATAGAATTAGACAGTCTCAATTCTGACATTTCTCTCCCTTGGGTGTGGACTTAGCCGGAAACGAGATATTCAAGAATATTAAGTTCCCTCCATTCATGACTAAAGGCATTCATAACAAGTCTCCATAACGACGATGACTGATCACCTAGTGGACACATGTTCTCCAGAAATCTTTCGCTTGACAAACAACACTTTACCCTTTAATCGGATCTTTTCTGCCCACTCACTTGTATGCCAGAATAACTAAAGGTGGCATCAAGACAACTGCCCCCGGACAACTGCTTTCTGGATAACTGCCATTCCCCGCGTAAATGATTCTTGAAAATTGCCCCTAGGACAATTTCCCCATAGGTGTTATCATTTACATGGCCAGCTGTTTCATTTGAACAAACTTTAACTTTGGCTTCACTGTTGACGAATGTTGGGAGCAATTATCTATGGGGGTGGCAGTTGTCCTAAAACTGTTAAATGTCCGCCAACTCCTAGGTAATTAGAGCAATATCAGTCCCGGACGCATATTGGCCACTTGGCATGGGCGTATGATTCGAGGGTGAGGGCAACTCCAAAGTTTATTAATCGTTCTACAGTGTTTCCCATATGTTTATAACCACCCTGCATTTTTTCCATTAAGCCATGAACTCAACGCTTTTAAACATCATATAAACATTAAAGTAGTTCATTTCTTACAAATAACGTATGAAATACGTACTGATATATGCACAGCCCGTGAATTGTATTTTTTAGTATTCGGTGTGCCTTCCGTTGTCTTTGATGACAGTCCGTACTCTGCCTGACATACTGTGGTCATTTCTTGCATCCATACTTTTTTTAATCACCTCAAGTCTTTGACAATTGATAGCTGCTTGTCTGTCTCTTTATCTTTCAAGTTTCCAAGTTTTCTGTTTGTTGAGAAAGGTCGTCACAATCTTGGATCTGAGGCAAATTGTGCCATCTTGCATGAATATCTTGCATTTATGAATGGTAATATGGATATCTGGTTTCGAGGTACATCTAACCATTCACGGTACACCCAGGAGACAGAAAATATAGCCCAGCTGTTCTGTTGGCTGACATTGCACCCCAAATCATCTGGCTCAGTGGGTGTTTCTGTGTTAACATCCTGTACTTTCTTATCATATCGCTTTCCTGGCGGTCTATGCACATTTCGTTTTTGCTCAACAAAATGCTATAGGATTCACTGGTTAATGAGCAGTACTTTACCCCAATCTCCAGCAGCCCAATGAAGATGACTTTTAGCAAATGTTGATGTTTAGCTTTCGTAGCATTCTTGGTTTACCACTGGGTTTAGATGATTCTGGGTAAAATTCATTCCTCAAACTGCGCAAAACAATCAATCTACTCGCGTTTGTATCCCTTGCCAACAAAGCAGCCCGTTAAAAAATCGAACTGGTTGGAGAACACACAGTAATCATCATCATCATCATCATCATCATCATCATCATCATCAGTGTTACAACGTCCATCGTTGGACATAGACCTTCCCCAGGAATCGCCACACCTCTCTATCATGGGTGTCGCTGAGCCAGTACTTTCTGAACACACAGCAATCCTTCTCACCAAATGATCATCTCTGATGACGGTCTTCCTCCTTTTTCTTGTCACTATAAATCCCGTGAATTTAAGGTTGACAATTGCATCATGAATTGCAATTTTACTAACACCATAATTTGCACTGATTTTGTGTCCTTTGTTGTATCATGTAACTATTTGAGCACGCTGAACCTGGATGAAAGACGGCTTTTGGCTATTTTATCACGTACAATATGACCGCTTATATCCACGAAATTGACTATCCAAGAGACAAAAAGTAGATGGATAATTGCTAGCTGGTTGAGAGAAAAGGCTGATATAATCTGATGCATTTATTAGAAAAAATCGTTTTTTTTGGTTTTGTTTTTTTTATATTGGTGGTCCTAAACTTATGGGAAACACTCTAAATAGTTATTTTATTCTCTTCTGTTACCTGTGAGCACATCATCTACACCATATATATATATATATATATATATATATATATATATATAATGTGTACTTTAGAGAGTGAGACAGACTCGGGAATGAAGTGTTTGGTGGTAAGGTTTATTAATCCTTATAAGTCAATAGTCCATACATGTTTCGGGATTCTTCCCATCATCAGTGGTGTGTGCTGTGTGAGTGTGTATTAAAATGTACCATGTGGAACCAGAGTCCACTGCCAGGAGCTATGCATTGTGGGTGAGTTTTGTTGTCAGGGCTGTTGGAGGCCTCCTGCTGAATGGAAGAATGTCCAGTAGGTATCAGGTCTTTGGTAAAGCAGCAGCAGTTGGTCTTGGGGAAGGCAGAGTGTGTCAAGGTAGGGGGTAGTGATGTGGAGTTGGATTTTTTGGTATGTTTGGGGTAGTGTAGTAGGAGGGGTGGTGAGGTCAAGGAGCTACATAGGTATCAACCTTAAAAGTTATTGTAAATGTTTTGGCTATGATTTGGACAGGGGTTATAACAGGCTAAGGTGAAGTTTTTCCTATGGGTCTAGGTGACTTTGAAGCTTCCATTATTGAATGTATCTTAGATGTGGGTGTGAGGATATTAATGGTAGGAGTTGTGTATATTAGGGTTCTGTGTGGTGAAGGTTGTTCAGTTTAGTGTTCAATCCATTAGGATATAGGGTTTTAAGTTTGTTGAGCCACATGCCTTCGTGTTTCTCTAGAACTTTAGTTATGTCAATTGGAGTAGTTTTTTCTATTTTTTCTATGATGGTGAAGCTAGCGTCAGTGGCAAAATTGTGGTCAGGTGTGCGAAAGTGTAGTTCTACGGGAAGTGGGCTACGATTATTTTTTTGACTTAATCCTATGTCTATAATTGTTGAGTCTAATATCAAATTGCCACTCGGACTTGCCTATGTTGCAAGGTGCGCAGAATTTAATTGTTCTAGGTGTATTTTTGTGTACGACTTTATTGTTAACGATATTATTGCTACTGATCATGTCTCTGATGTTTTTGGGTCTGCGGTAGGAGATAACACATGGGTCTGTGAATGTTTCTTTTAGATCTGTTTTGATCGTGAGAATGTTCCATCTATTATTGATGATGTGTGCTAAGGGTGGGAGTGTGTTGTTGAAGGTTGTTATAAGGGGTATGCGGTTGGGTTTGTTATTGTGGGACAGTATAAGGGTTATATATATGTGTTATTGTTCCAGCAAGATTGTGGAGTTAGTGATTTTGTGAAATCCCTGGATATTTTGTGAAAATTCCTAGTTTCACAATAAGCTTGTTTAAAAAGCTTGTGATGCTGACTCTGCTATTGTGGTGATTTCGATCTTCACTTGGTGCCCCACTATAATGGCCTTGTGTCAAACTGAGCTGTCTATACGCTGTAAATACTGATGCATAATACGCCTGATTTTTACCAAGTTTAGCATAGTTTGACACAAGGCCATAATATTGGGGCATCCAGTGAACATCAACAGCAAAAGTGATAGTCAGCATCACAAGCTTGCTCAACATCATCACGCTGATTTTCAGAATGAAGATTTTATATAAAATACTGAAATGTATATATATACATACCCACATATATATCATTTGTATTTATATCTAATAAAAAAAACTTAACTGTTTGAAACAGGACCTACATTTTCCATCTGGTCTACGCCTATTACGAGCTTTGCCTGGCCCTAAGCAATGCGTCGAAAACTATCTCAGTATCATCCAGCTTTTAGTCACTATAACTAAACTCTATCCACCCACGGCTAAACTTTCTTATGTTTTAATCATTTTCTTCTTATTCTCTCTTGTGTATACTTTTTTGTATAACTCATTTTATATCACGAGGCCCAGCCTAGAAGGCTATATTACAATAAATATGGGAAACTCATGGAAAACTGTAGAAACCATGCAACGTGTCCAGGACTCATGCTCAACATCACATGGAGGGATCACGGGATAGCACAGTACATCAATGGAAAAACAGGACTCAGAGATACCAAAGAATCCATTAGAAAACTCGGATATAAATGACAATGGTCCTTTCGCATGGATGACATAATCGCTGGGCATCTCTACCCACAAAGATCAGATACGTGACTGTGGCCAACAAAAGAATAGGATAGCGTGACGAATAGAAATGCTCAGGGGATATTGGCACCGCAAAGCCCGCGATAGTGAGATATGGAGAATCTTGGGAAAGGTGTGTTTGTGTGCAACGATGGGCGTTAGAAGGCTGCTCCTGCTGCTGCTGCTGCTGATGATGATGATGATGATGATGAAATTTGGGAACATTCTGTATTTTCGAAATAAGAAAACTACAGGTAAAGAAAATCTCCAACTCCACCACAAGAACAAGAAGTTGCTGAACTCATGGTATTGTGTTGGAAAATATAAATACCTGGGTGAATTAAGTCATTCACCCTCCATGTTTCATTCATTCTTCATTCATTCACCTTACTTCGTTCACTCCCAAAATAATTTCATTCACCCATTGGTAAATCATTCAGCGATTTAGGAAATACTGTATTAAATTATGGACACAATATCAAAAGTCTGTCTGTTGGAATCGAGAAACATGTATCTGTAGTAATAGATAACAAGCATGTGATGCTGTCCAATACTTCTGTAATGAGTTCAATCCCCACTATGTGCTCCACTATAGATTAAGCTAAATTAGTAAATATCGAGTGTATTCTACTTCAATATTTATAATGTATTTTACAGCTTAGTTTGACATAAGGCCGCTGTGGTTGAGCACCCAGTGAGGATCGAACTCATTAAAGCACCTTACTGACACCTGAGCAGCCCATCAGGAGGATTTTTGTTCAAATTATCTCAAGGCCACGCACTCGGTTTTCGAGATATCTGAAATGACTTGATTCTTTCTGGACAGACGTCATATATCTATCGAATCTGTAATCCTTTCTCAATCAAAGGAAATTTTCAAAAGTCCAAAATTATGCAAATCTGGTTGACATCAGGATATATATTTAAATTTGGACACACACATAGAGAAGGTGTCCATTGGTCTTCATAAACAGAGGAACGGCACTGAAGTGTCCTCTCCAGAGAGCAAGCCTGGGCGAAGCGTATGGAGCCCTTGGGATGCCCACTCGATAGAATTTCCCTCTTGGCCTCTTTTGTGTCGTTCAAAGGGTAGCGAAGTGCGGTACATTTGGCATCAGCTCGGTTGCTGGAAGGACATCAAAGTTGTTACCCAACCACCTCAAGGGGACTCCAGACAACAACGTCCATGGCGACAAAAGAAGACCAAATTGAACATTAAGAAATAACAAAAAATCTATTTTCAATAAACTCACGTTTATTCATTTTTTGAATTATGGAATATTCATGTTTGTGGCAATAAACAAGCAGATTTATAAATGAAAGGAAAAATATCTTTCCGAGGGAAAAAAAAGTTTTCGACGAAACGTCAGTCACTGAAAAAGCCAAGACAGCGAAACATCATTTTGGGAAAAAGGTTTTCAACGAAGTGTCCGCTGGACGAAACGGCTGTCGGCTGTGTCGGCGAAATTTTATTCGGCAAAACATGCAGATACGGTAACCTTAATGCAAGAATATTGCATCATTTGGCAGAGTGTAGTGATATATTCAGGAAATTTGGAAATTGCAAAAAAAATGGAGCCTGTGTTTACGCATATGCAATAAAGATATTTCTGAAATCACAATCGCCAAAAAACAAAATTTTGCCTGTAAATTTTTTGACCGAAGAAAATCAGCATATTACATACACGTATCTGGGTTTTTTTTCCTGTAAACAAAGCCCCAGACGATGATTCTCAAAGTGTGCGCCACTGTACCCCGGGGCACCCCGGTTTGCTCAGAGGAAGATATTTGGAAAATCTGATAATTCTAGGTTATCGTAATTCAACGTCTCTGGTGCACGTTAACGATGATAGAAAGCGACATCTACATGATAAATCTCGAATCGCTCTATCGATGTAGAGGTGTTAAAAGTGTGATAAAAAGCAATTATATTGCCAAAATCAACTTCGAATAGAAAATGAGAGGAGGACTGTCTTCAGTTTGATTACAAGATTTGAGAAACTGGTGAACTACAGACTCGCAGATTCTACAAGTAATTATGATTATCTGGAGAGGAAATGAATACATAACTTCCTTTATCAATTTAAATTTTCTTTACTAACTAACCCGACCACATCAAACTGAATGCAATTGTTCGGTATCTTTTGACATTGGGAGCCACCCACCGTGGAAGAATCTTTATACTCCAAAGCGCCGTGTTTTGAAAAAGTTTGGGAACCCCTGATCTAAGCAAGTGCCTTAATTTATTAGCTCAACGTGCTATCGATTTGTTTTTCAATTGTTGTTTGTTCAATTACTTTTTAATAGATTTTCTCCGATTTCAAAGCAGTATATCTTGGCTTAAAATGAAAGTTATTACTCGGAATAAGAACTTTAAGAATCTACACATTTCTACCAACTAGAAACGTCTATTTATTTCAGAACCATAGAATTCTTGGGTCCTGAAACGAATGAATTCTTCGAAGGTGTTTTTAGCTGTTGGTTAGTTGTTGAAGACTTTCTCTTGCAGGAAATAATCGAAGTTCCGTAGTCTGCTTCGTTCAATTTCTGTAGGGTTATTCTCGCGACATACAAGATTTTTTTGCTTTTCATTTGGGGTCATTAGCACAACATGTTGGGCCTTTTTTTACTTTTCGAATTTAGTGCAAATGTCGAACGATTGTTGAATGGTCGACGTTTAGCTCCTCTGCAAACTATTGAGTTGTTTTACGTGTGTCCACCTCAATAATGACTCTCGATTGGATGTCGTCAATCACAGAAGAGCATCCACATTTCCAAGGCTTGCTTCTCTACTTTGAAAAGTTTTGGAACCAATATTGAGCAAGACGTTCGTTGATAACCCCCTGGATAAACACTTGATTGCGAGCAGAAGCAGAGTAAAATTCACTCTTTAAATTGGGACGTCTTATGAGTATAGTTGAATAATACTAAGCATCAAAGTTTTAGATAAGAAATACCACAATTATTTTTGCATCAATCTAATTATTCAAAATAATATGAACAATAATAATTCAGAGAGACAGAATAAACAGTCAACCATTACAAACTAATTTGATCATCACTAGAATGTAATAGGAAGCTGGGTCTCCTCAAAGAAAAATTATAGATTAAAAGTTAAGATTTGTTATAATTTTTTTCGTTTCATAATATTTATGATGGTCTCAATATTACATGTTTTACAAACGAGCAGGTGAAACGAAGCGAGCAAATGAAACGAAGCGAAACCTGGTATTTATATAGGCCTATTGGTTTCTATACGAAAAAGTTATCTAGACACTAGGAAAATATTCATACAAATAGAACAAAATCCAGACGATAAAAAGAACAGGATTCTTCCTCATTTTGTTAAGAAGAAACACACCGTTAAAATCATAAAACGGTGGATTCAGGTCATGAACTTGATTGCAGCTGTAGCAAGAGAAGCAATTCAAAACACGTTTGATTTTATTTGATGAAAAACAAGCAAGCCATTTTGAAATACCACCATAAACATTTGAATAGAGCAGAATAGAATATATTTTATTTCATCGAACAAACAATAATAAATGAATTATGATTTTTTTATGAATACAAAATTTGGTGCGGAGAGTGCAAATAGTCTCACTGCCTCGCAGTGACCACCGTTATATGCATATGGTATAATTTTTTATTCCTCAACTCCACTGTTCAAGTTTTAGTCTCAAACAAATATGACAAAGTTTTGGTTTGAGGAAGTCCTTTACTCCCTCATTGAATACTTGTTAAAGAACGAACCCAACAGTTTCAGCTTCAATGTGATCAGTAGGGGAGTTGTATCGAATACTACATAGAGGGGATCAGCCATAAAATATTTCATAAACTAACTGAGCGATGCTCGGCGTATGCAATTGTTCAACTGCACGTCTTCTAATTACGTATAGCTCCATTTTCTCTAATTGTTTATTCCATTTACTTTGTCACGTTTGAGAGATACATTAACCATATAATGACGGGGGATTATTTGAAATAAGTTTCTATAAAATATAACTCAATCTATTAACATTCTATCGGATCCATTTCTTGATACACATCGATCTCAATATATTTGTAATTTCTGATATTTTCTCATCGAAAAGATGTAAAATCTGCCTAATAGAAAGCAAACCATGAAATTTAATCGGTTTACATGGCCAACCTTGAAGAAGGACATAGACCTCATTTATTTTGCTGGATTCAAGAGGCTTTATGTCGTGTTTGGGTAGGAACAGGTTCGTGGGTTGATAATGAATAGACTTCTTTTTTTGAAAAGGTTTTATGGGCGGGAAACTTATCAATGAAACGTTTCAGTTTATCTGCTTTAAATAAATGCAGGCACGTTTCTTGATTCGGTGTGCAGCTAAATTTATCACAGGAAAAACTGATCTTCATTGTTTCGAATTCACGCTAGATAACTGCACAAGTGGAATGTTTCTTGATATTTTCAAAGTTCACACACAGACCGCTTCTGTTCAGGAACGAGCTGATGGTACCGGAAGACACAGGCAGTAGCTTTGGATGCTAAGTGTTAGGGGGCGCCTGTCATGTGCCAGTAAGAATTTCCACATAAAAATGGAAAGAAAAGTGACAGAGTTTTGAGGCTGAAGCTCAATATCAACTTATGGGTAGGGCCCGCCTTAAGAGGCTGGCATTAGATTTCTACCCCTAGACTCGCTCGATTTCCAAATTCGACTCCATTCCAATGTCTGCGTTGGGTAAGTCTCTGGGATAGAGTTCAGATTATATCCCCTTGTTGCTCAATCTGTTAAACCTGGGCCTTAGTCTTGTCGTTACATTTTGAATAGGATGCACCCAAAGAGCACTTACGTACGATATTGCCAAGGGAAGTAATTGAGCATGGAACTGCGACAAAATTCAATTACTTCTTCTATGGGACGTTAATCACTCTTCCACAAAGTTCTATTGAAGATTTTGCGTGTGCAGACATGAAACTGGCGATATTATGTAATATTGACATATAACCAAAAACAATTATGCACGAATCCCAATCTCTTCTATCTTACACGATTGTTCACCTTTCCACAAAATTTAATCGAAAATAATTCAGAACTTTTGTAGATATCGCGCGGTCACGAGCGTATATATAAAGGTATGAAAAAGAAAGGAAAATATCTCTCAATCAAAAAAGGATTCATCCGTCTGTCCTCAAATTCTACCAATTCTTCATCTCTCATATTGTCCTTTCACAAAGTTTCATCGGAATTTATTGAACACTTTCGGAGATATCTCGGGGACAGACGGACTGAAAGACAGAAAGACCAAACAGACAGACAAGACCGACTACGTCTACCTCTCCAACTTCGTTGGCAGAGGTGATAAAGCAGAAATGTTTTCATTTGAATTGCACAATAACGGAAACATTCCCAATGAGGATCCCATCAAACGATCACTAAATCAATATGTTGTAACGCTGAATTAACTAAAAAAAAGATAGCATATTCTAAGTACCCCATAATTTCAAGAACTCCATGCTAAATGCTTGCAATCTATCATTCCTAATTCGGTGATTCTAGACTTGCTCTATTGTAATACTTGCTATATGTACTATATATCCTCAGCTTTCATGAACGACAAAGTGTTTAAGTTCAACGTGTTAAGGCAATTTTCATCCTTTAATCGGGGTTATTATTTCAACAGGGTTTGAGAACCATGCAACGTGCACATGAAAGAATAATGCTGGGCCTCACATAGAGAGACCACAAAACAGCACAGTACATCCGAGAAAAGACAAGAGTTAGAGACATCATAGAATCCATAAAAAATCTCAAATGGTGGTGGGCTGGCCATGTTGCAAGAATGGCAGACAATCGATAGACATCACGACTCACAACATGAATTCCCCGAGACCACATGCGCAACCGAGGCCGGCAAAGTGTTAGATGGAGAGACGAGCTAGACAAGTTCAGGGAGTACTAGCTCCGTGACGCCCATGATAGGGAAGTGTGGCAAATCTTGGGGAAGGTCTATGTCCAACGACGGACGCTAAAAGACTGATGATGATGATGATGATGATCAATGGGAATGTTGCATCTTTGTGATATATGAATACGAAGATATTTGAAAGTGAAGTCATAACCGCTGCACAAAGATCAAAACGAAAACCTGCTAATACCATGACTGACATATCGGACCTATCGATCGTATTATCCAGCTGTACAGCAGATGGAAAAAAATGACTCCTTTGAAAGTAAAAAAAATGTATGTATTTTGATATTAGGACCCTTTTATAACATACTAACTGAACACCACCCTATCAGGTGGTTTACAGCGAGTTCCTGTCGAAGGCCCCTGTCCGTTCTACAGGGGTCGTAGTTCCCCGAGGGTAGCGGATATATATTTTTCAATACATTTGTAAGTTTCTTGGTGTTGGGATTTGTCGGGAGTATTATGTATCTGGTTATATCGTTGGTATTATAAATCATAAAACAATGATAACAACGATATAACCAGAAAACTTGCAAAGGAATTCATGAAATTTGGAATCGAAATTATGAACAGTTTATACGTATAATCGTATATTGGACTAAAAAAAGGGGTTCAGTTTTGCATTATATTTATAATGTAGATAGAACTCTCGTCTAAAACTTTCTTTGAAAAACGAAATGGTCCATGGTCTCTCAGTATGCATGCCGAATTTAATTGAGCTGTGCCAATATTCAAAAAATGTCTAAGGGGGACACAGTGATAGATGGAGTCAGTTGTTTTATATGAGTAGAAGAAAGATACTGCAAACCCTGTTTTCGCTCGATCCAGACTTGGTTTGTTTGGTTTTCAAGTAATTGAGAGTTGAGTTGAACAAGCTTATTTGAATCCTCGTTGATATTTGACTCTGACAAAAGCCGTGAAGCAATTATTGTCAAGCAATGAGGTGTCGTCGACGTCATCAGCTTTGGTCGCCATTGTTGGTCATTGCTGTCAACTGTCAAACACGTTCTTGATACTATGTTTCCACTGGGTCCTTTTGACATATGGGCAATTGGTACTTTTTCCGCTTTAAATTCAAAACTCAAAGACGGCGTAAACTATTTTCCAGTCCAGTGGCGGAATTACCATCGTGATAATGACAGGTTTGTTGCTTTCATTTGTTCTGTAATTAACTCATACAACCATAACCCTAAAACTAATCATAGCACTAACAAGCAATGTAACACCACAGCCCCCTCGCTCTTCGGTCACCCCCACCTCGCATCAGAACTCTGAACCCAAGTTCTGATTTGAAGATCCCTAGAGGTCCGCTGACAAAGGTTTTCATTGAAACGTCTTCACTGTGCAAGGGTGTGGGTTACAAACACATGAATAATGAGCGTTCCAAAATGAAGTACTGACGGTGATATAACAGGAACAAAAAAGGTTTTTTGTTGACAGGGTTACAGATCGAAGTTACCCCTTCCCGTTGACTTGAGTGCCGCTGGTGTTCAGGTGACTCCAGCAAACGTATTTTCTATCAAGGTGGATCGGCAAGAAGGACAAGTCTGGTCTTAGACATGGAAACTATTATGAGACTCTGTCTGGAAACTGGCCCACCTCAAGCCAGACTTTCCTAAGTCGGGTCGTCGTAAGGGAAGCAGCGAGTATTGTCGATGCCGATTTTCGGCAAAGAACTCTCTAGAAGTCCGACCAGCAAAGAACGACCTAGAACTAACTCGAGGGCTAATTTTCACTTCCGATTGTTGGGGACCTTCGAACAAGGGGAGTTTTGGAAGGGATAATTAATGCCAGTCTGGATAATTCACCAACGCCACAGCAATTTTGCAGAATCGACCATCACGTGATTTAATTAGCTGAGGACCTCATACCGCCTCCAATTTCTTTACGTAATAAGATCGACCAATCAGAGGAGCCTATCGCATCCATCTCCATATTATCATTATGAGTATGGACCACCCTTTACATCATGCATTCTCCAAATCGTTTGATACATGGATACTTCAAATATTTCACTTATTCAAGTATCTAATTATTTTTTAATAGCTCTTTATGAATAAATATGAAATTTTACGATTGAAGTTGTAATAAAACTTACACCCCTGCTCATTACAGTGATTAAAGTTTTATGGTTCCGGTTGAAAATGAAATTTTAGAAAAAAATTTGCAGATGAGGAAAGTAACGTGAATTAGCGACTGTTTCTTTTAAATTTCTGTTCATACAGATATTTCAGCTAATAAAAATGGCGATAGATACCTTTTCCGCGTTAAATTCCAAACATTTCTGCGCTAGATTCCGCAGTACTGTTGTTTGGCTTGGGACCCCAGAAGGGTATGTTCTCTTCACAAACTGCGATCAGAGCAAATTACCGAATTTGTGAAGAAATACAACGTTCTGAAGTTCCCAGAAAAACAACAGAGCAGCGAAATCCAACTTGGAGATGTTTAGAAAAGATAGCAATCGCCATTCTTTTAGTAGCGGAAATACCCTCCATAACCGGAATTTCTTTCAAATTGTTTAATTTTCATATTTATTCATATCAATCTATGGGAAAAACAATTGTATAATTGAATGAGAAACAGATTTGAATATTCTGTGTATCAAACGATTTGAAGAATTGCATATATCATAATATTTGCAGAATCCGTGTATGTTATGAAAATCAAATAAGATTTTTTTTTCAGTTCTGCACATATGCATTTAAGAAAGTGTGACCACCGAATAATTTTGATCCGTCGTTTTAAAATCCAAATACATAAAAAGAGTAATGAAATTAGTTTAATTCTAATGATATAATAGTTTAATGATTTTTTTCTAAATAATCCATTTCTTATGTTTTGGGAGCAGATTAAAAACACTCAAATACCAACAATTAGTTTAATGTAATATATGAAAAAGAATACAATAGAAGCGCATTGGTACATAGGATCTTTCAGAACTGAAGGGAGGGGTATTCATTACTTCTTATATCTGAGAGATGTGTCCATTTCAGCCAATCACAAAGGAGTATACTTTACTAATTAAAAGCGACATTTATTGACTAGCTACCCTAAAAACTGAGCGACGGAAGTTCGTAGCGTGATATCATCAATTAATTGATTAAAAAACACTAATCAATACCCTTTTACTTTATCATTGTGTGATTGAAAATGTCCCACGCTCAATTGTCTGTGCTCAGTTTTCGCACGCTCAATAGTCAGCCATCCAGTTTTAAATTTTCTGCTTTTCAAGTTTTCTGCTTTCATTGGAAAATGAAATTTTTGAAAAATGAATTCACGTGAAGTTTTTTTTCAAATTGTGGTCAGAGAAATTTTCAAAATTTGAGAAGAAAAAATATCGTTCTGATGTCCCCAGACAAACAGAACAGCGAAATCTAACGCGGATATGTTTTAAATTTAACGCGAAAGGGGTAATCGAGGTAAATGTATTATCCCGTGCCTTTCTTTCCATCTGTCTTTCCGTTCGTGGACAGACCTAAGCACAATTATTTCCCTTGCATTGTAGTTATATGTCTACACCACACAATATACCCAAAGATTCTCAATCCGTCTACAGGATATCTCCAAGGGTTCTCGATGAATATCCCTTTGATTTGGTGAATGGCTGGGTTATGGGCCAAGGAGGAATCGATCAAATTTGGAGACGGATCCAGGAATTAGTCTTCGATCGAGGGATATTTTTTTCCTTTTTTTAAATATATTTATTCGCTCATTTCTGTACAAGAAGTGTGGCAAATCCCGGGGAAGGTCTATGTCCAACGACGGAGGTTAAAAGAATGATGATGATGATGATGATGATGATGATGATGATGATGATTCGCTCATTTCTCAAAAGGTTCTCAATCAAATTTTACGGAAGGTTGAGCCATTGACGAAGGAAGAATTGATTGAAATTTTGTTCATAGTAGTCAGACAAGTCGAAAGCTCCTTTAAGAGGCGAAATATTATTCCCATGAATGGCAATAATAATTGTTTATATCTTGTCATACCCAGGTACTAAAGTTATTGTACTACTACCCGATAGTAGATAGATTGTAGCCACGCGATATACTGGATAGACAGCAATTAAATAGGGGCTGAACTAATAAACTAACCGACCGGAATAACTTGTATAGCAATATTCACAGTACATGTTTTTCGAGTAAATAAATAGGTCTGGTTATTTACTCAATAGGAACCGTCTCATCCACAACGTCTTTCGGTTGCAATCTGTGTTAGGGATGATAAATATCAATGATTAAGTTACTTCTCTGGCCCTTTTGTTGGTTGGTGATCACTAAAGATTCTAAATCTGAAAAAAAAAATACAAGTATGAACGTTACTGGACCAGTTTAGCGTAGAATACCATTGTAAATTGAACCCCCGCAATTGAAAAAAATTTTTTAGACACAATAAAGAGTAAATGTTTGAATTTCCAGCCGCCTGGCTCCATCGGTACAGTCTGTACGCATGGCACATACATACATACATACATACATAAGCCATCAGCAAGACTGATATGAAAACTGAAGAAACCTATGTTGACTGTTTTGATTGGCATTCTTTACTACCACACATCGTCAGCGGCTCTCCAACATGTTGAGTCAGAAAAATGGGTCTCGGTCAGAAGTAAAAAAAATCACTTGTCAATGAACTTCATTATGGCCCAATGGTAGCGTGCTCGCCTACGATTCAGTTGTCGTGGGCTCAACCTCATGGCCGTAGTCGAGCCAAAGACTTTAAAAATGATATTCAGCCCCCATCTGCTAAACACTCAGTATAAAGTGTAGCATAGAAAAGCCTGGAGATGGATGGGCTTCGTCAGGCTGTATCTCCCAAGACTCACTTGGAATGCGTTTTAGAGTCTTTTCTTGAAAAATGAGTTCTTTTATCTATTGGGGTGTATAAAAAGTAACTTCGTTCTTTAATCATGTCGGATCCTCGAGAGCTCCTCAATGTGTCTTTAAGATTATGCAATGGTATCTTTTGGCGATCAGTGCTCCCCTAAAAGTTTTCTAGTGCTGGTGGTCAGGTTCTCCTTTATCTTGCGTTTTAATTTTTAAAATTTAAACTATCATAATCGACACATGATGGTCCGACCATTCACAACACTTAGAAACGCTTAAACTTGTTAGGGGCGATACGGTCATATATAGCTTTATATCTTTCCACTTTCCGAATACTGAGTAGCTTCAGCGACTTTGAGACCCAATTTAAAATAAAGCCTCGAGACTGATCTCAGTAATTATATCGGCCATTATAGCATCTGAAACAAAAGGTGCATCTCATTAGTATTGATAATTAATTGATAATATTAATTTTCAAAAAGTAGAGTCATATATAGGTTTTTGCTGTGTATATGAAATAAGCTTTAGAGTAAAGGTCCGTAAAAAACAAAAATGCTTCTGATACACCCTAATATTTACAAGCTTAAGGAAGAAGAGACTCACCTTCGAGCAAGAAGGATTGTGTAACAGCGACACCCTTCCATGCTTCTCTTAATTCGACTGATTCATAAGTATACCTTGAATAGTACAGTTTTAATTAGTGCGTTCTGATGCAGTATGGATAAGGCATTGCTCTTCAAACGAATGTAACTGAATTTAGGCTGGTAAAATATTGAATAAGAAAAGAGCAAGGTTTTGAATTGAATTAACTATCTATTATATCATTTTACTATAGTCGTTTTTCGGTTGAATCACTTAAAAACTTTTGACTTTAATCAATGTCTAAAGCGGCCCCAGTGGGCCCTGTATATGTGTGCAAAATTCACGAATTGTTCCACCTATTTTTGGGAGTTTAAAAATGTGTAGTTTGATTTTAAATACATGTTGTATATTTTTAGATTATATTGCAGATTATTTTCTTGAGAATTTGGATTTTCTTCCACAATTTCGGATCAAAACAAATAAAACGTGGTCCCATCCATCAGTACGATACAGCAGACAATAGACATTTGATACTTGTTTGTGAGATTTTTTTTATACTAAAAAATAGCAATAATGTCTCCAACTAGTTTATTTAATTTAATGTTATATTTTAATGAGCTGGATAAGCTTGGCCTTTTCCAACAACCAACCTTATTCTAGACACTATTTCAGAGAGACACATCAGCATTTAATTCGCCATTGACAGTCTTGAACGAAATTTTGTCTATACTGAAAAAAGCAATATTGACTCCATTGTGAAATAACACATACGACACCACAAGGCCAACCAGTCTAAGGTATCGCTGTGTGTACGTGTGAAGGTTTGTTGTTTTGTTTTGTTTTTTTTTGTTTTTTTTTGTTGTTGTTTTTTTTTTGTCTGATTTGTGTTTCTAGTCTCTCTTAACTTGTGGACTGACAGTGATTGTTCAGGTGTGGAGAAATCCGTAGGAGGAGAAAGAGGGAGAGAAAGAGACTTCCTTTTGTACATGCGGAAGGGTGTGGGTCTTCTCTAAAGAAGCACGAATATTAGTATATAGCATTCCATTTACGAGTTATTGAGGGAGAAGTATCTGTTTATCGAACGAGATCGAAAAAAAAAGGAACCAAAATGAAACTCAAGGGGATCATTTTGTGCGTTTTAGTTTGCAGTGTTATTGCATTAATCTTACAACTCGTGGGACTCGTCCTAAGACAATGGATGTACGCACCTTCTATTGAAGAGGTTGTCGATGGAAAAAATATGACCTTTTACAGTCTTCGTGGCCTATGGCAGAATCAGGGTGGAATGTATAAATATAAGGTTAGTATTCAAACAGCTCAATTTTTTCAAACCTTGACAAGCCGAGTGGGGGCCAAGGGGGTTCCGGCCCCCAAACCTGCTCGGACAAAACACAATTGAAAATATTGTTTAAATATCTAGATTAATGATTATGAACATGGGATTGGGTCCATCCCCCCGCCGGGCAATATAGATGTTGAAGGCAATGAAAAATTTGGATGTGAAGAGCGAAAAACGTCCTGTGACCCAGAACTGAGTTACGTTAAGGCTCAACTGATTAATTCCTCATTACGC
This sequence comes from Thysanoteuthis rhombus, assembly GCA_963457665.1. Classification (NCBI taxonomy): domain Eukaryota; kingdom Metazoa; phylum Mollusca; class Cephalopoda; order Oegopsida; family Thysanoteuthidae; genus Thysanoteuthis; species Thysanoteuthis major. Next base: position 33,350,937 of record OY735210.1, on the reverse strand, counting down.
AATATAGATATTAATCACCGATTTCACTATAGATGCCATAGTAACTAATGCTCAACTCATTAACTTTGTGAGGTGTAAAAGTGATGACATTGTTGTTACTAAATTTCGAATAATAAAGGAATTATTAACATATTAGTAAGAGCCCTAAAGTTCAACTATCAGTTGTTATTTTTCTCTACAAAGAATTTTCTTCTTTACAGATGTTTACCTCCATTTAAAACATCTATATCTTGGTGAATTTTTGAATTTTACATATTATCATACTGTTTGAACACCAAATTTGTTTTATCATAGTAGAGGTGACATCAATTGTTTTGAGTGGTCAAGAGGTGTGAACGGAACAGAAACTTGTTTATTAGAACCATCGATCTCGATAAAGATATTTCATAGATACATTTTTAAAAAAAACAACAAATAATCATAGTTAAGCATAATTTATTCTTGAAAACAAAAAATTATTGAAAACTGTCGACCGAAACAGTCAACAGTTTTCAAGCTGGTCTGGCTGTCTATCTATCTATCTATCTATCCATATGTATGTATGTATGTATGTATGTATATATATATATATATATATATATATATATATATATATATATATATATATATAAGGTACAAATCAGGCTAGCAGCATAACATAATATAATAATATATCAATAATATAAAGCCAATTCTGGAATGTAATGGATTTATTTCATAGAGTGCTCGATACATACAAGTTTTTACTCATGAAGTTCTTTTCGCCTGATGAGGCTAGAAGAGGTCAGAAACATGAGCTAGTTTGTGTAACGAATCCACATTCTACTATATATATATATATATATATATAGATAGATAGATAGATAGATATATATATATGTGTGAGTGTGTGTGTGTGAGTGTGTGTGTGTGTGTGTGTGTGTGTGTGTGTGTGTGTTTATCGCGCCCACAGACTACACCAATGTTGCTAGAAGGTTGAACATTCAACATTCACTCCTTGTTATGTATAGACAAAACAAAAAACGTTTTATACTTTTTTGAAAATTCACTCTCCGAAAATAAGCCAGATACGTGACTTATTCGTTGAACACTCCTTTTTCCAATTCTTTAATTGATAACTCCCCAGCCATCCCCATCAACTCAAATTTATTAGAAACCGTCAACCAAAACTGTCATTAAAAAGTCACATAGTCTCCTCTAAGTTTTTGAGCTGGTCTGGCTGGTTATGTATGTATCACGCGTACAGGCCACACCAATGAAACTAGAAGGTTGAAAATTTGAACATTTACCCCTTATTATATGGACAAAAATAATGCTTTTTTTGTTTTTCAATTTTAGATCCCTACAAAAATTGGTTTGGGGGTCAATCTGCTTTGTAGGTCTATCTATTAGTTTGTATCCATTTGTTTTTTGAAAGTTAAAACATTTTTTAGTGATCGCTGCCCAAAAAAGGAGAGATAAGTAACTTATTCATTGATCACCCTGTTTTCCAGTGTTTTTAATTGGTCACCCCCAACACTGCATGCTGCCAAAAGACATTGGTCTCATGGCAGTTTCTATTGATTGACAAGCCAGACCTGTTATTTCGTATTTTATCTACTATACGTCAGATACCTTCAATTGTATCCTTTATTACCTCTATAGTAAATTGAAATTAAGTAGGACTGGAATTCCGAGGGAGATTTTGAATTATCATAAATCATGTGTTGGGCGTGATTAATCAAACAGGCGAAAACTAGTGACCAATTTAGCATAAACTTACATTGCATATTTAACCCCCACTTAAAAACTTATTTTGGTGGTGACTTTCAGAAAAAGAAACACGTCAAGTTCCTACTATGAACAGTGAAGGCAAGGAGAATTCGAGAGACATACATATTTAAGTACATACATACATACATACATACATACATAGAACTGAAGCTGAAGAAGCATAGGTTTGTTATGAGTGTGCATGTTTTGTGATTTTGTTAGTGGGTAGGGCTAGTTTAACCTTGGCCTTTTTGAGGTGGTTACTTAGTAGGTGTAGATATTTTTTTAACTGGGATGTTGGTATAAAGTAAACCCTCTAAATATTAAAACAGAACCACATAGACACAGTACACAACAACGCCAACACACAAGGTGATGGCTAACAACCGACAGTCAATTCGAAAAACATAGAAATGTCAAAACACATGAATGAATATACTAAACCTATCAAAACTGATTGAACCGGTCTGTTGTGGGTTGCGGTGATTAAATATTCTGGATCATACATTACTTTCATGTTTTTATTTTTTTAAAATTCATTTAGTCACTCAACAGAAACTCCCAGGTGTCGGCTGAACAATTAGTAAGTTACTTCTCTCGCCTTTTGTTGGTCAGCTATCGCTAAAAAGTAGAATTTAAAAAAAAACAAACGTGGATGCTATCAATTTAGAATAAAATTGCATCGTAAATTGAATCCCCAAATTATTTTGGATGTATTTTTTAAATAAATATTTACTATATGCACCAAGTAGCGTCAGTAAAGGTTTGCATAATTTCTGCGCTGAATGCATAAAATATCATTTTACATTTTTTTTAAATTATTTTATCAAACAGAGAAATTTGACATTTGATAAAGTAGTTTTTATAAAGCCGTATAATATTGCATTTCATTTGAGAAAACATACTTATATGAACTCGCTAGCAATTGTTTTTGCTGTAGAATTCTTTTCACCGTAAAATCGTAACTTTTTCCATTCGAAACTGAAAGATCACCAAGATGTCCAATGGCAAATTTATTACCATAGAGCCCCGAGAAATATTTTGATAAAACATCATTTAAATAGCAATTTCTGTCTCCTAGAACCAACTCCAAACATTCGAGTCGAGATGAAAAACATCCAAACAGTTGATTTCTGTAACCTCCTCTAATCACCCCATTCTCTATCGTCTGCTTTATTTGTTACAGATTTTGATGCTACTATCGCACTGTTGTAGTATGGGGGCTCTTTGTCTCACTCTAATTATTTTATCAAAGGCATTTATTACCTATTGAAGGTTTCTATATTAACTATTAGAACATTTTGAAGGAAATAAAACAAATAATATCATCATCATCATCGTCGTCATCATCATCATCATCATCATCATCATTATTATTATTATTATTATTATTATTATTATTATTATTATTATTATTATTATTATTATTATTATTATTATGCAATCTCACACCAGTTGCCTGGTGGTTACCACTGGAGGTCTCCTCAAGTCTCCAGCCCTTCTCTCCTAGTTCTCATTGGCCACAGTAATACTGCGGTTTACAGTTTCACACCGGTTGCCCGGTGGTCATTGCAGAAGGCTGAGTGACAATAAGTTTCCTCAGGTCTTCAGCCAACATCTCTTCTCTCCCTCGCTTATCATGCCAGTGCTGTGGTTCACGTTACCGCTTTCGTTTTTCTTCCTCCGTTAGGCCACTGCTAACATTTAGTGTTGCAGTCCTTATATTTCTAGCAATTTCCTCAGTATCATGCATTTTCATACCAGTTGCCGAGTAGTCGCTGCTGGAGACTGAGTGACAGCAAGTCTCCTCAGGTCTCCAGCCCTCCTCTCATATCACCCACACGTATTACAACAGCGCTGTGGTTTGTACCCCGTCAACCAGTTTTGTTTTCATCATCATCATTATCATCATCATCATCATCATCATCATCATTATTATTATTATTTGCAATCTCACACCAGTTGCCTGATGGTAACAGCTGGAGTTTGAGTGACAGCAAGTCTCCTCAAGTCTGCAGCCCTTCTCTCCTAGTACTCATAGGCCACAGTAATACTGCAGTTTACAGTTTCACACCGGTTGCCCAGTGGTCATTGCTGAAGGCAATAAGTCTCCTTAGGTCTTTGGCTGAGATATCTTCTCTTCCGCCTATCATGCCAGTGCTGTGGTTTACATTTCTGCTTTCATTTCCCTTCCTCTGTTGGGTGACTGTTAACAACTAACGTTGCAGTCTTTTATTATTACTATTATCGATAAGTTTTTCTGTCCATATTCCTGTGGCCTACAGCGATTTCAACTTGATTTTTAGGCTTCACAATGAGGGTGGGGTAATAAATGATTTACTGTTATAGTAAAAGTTGAGTCCGTTTTGCTCCCATTCAAGCGTATACACCCTATTCCATTCTTATCCTTGGCCATTACATTTGAAAGGAGGAAGGAAAAAAAAGAATGACAGATATGAGAGGAATTTTTATTCTTAAAGACGTTTTAGTCTCTGCGGACAGCAATTGACCCTGCGTCTTCCTTAACCATCATCAAAAGGACAAACAAGTAATAAATCTAAAGAACTTGTTAAAACAAATAAATCAACAAGGTTTATTGGTGTGAAAAGACACTAGGGAAGAAATTAATGATATTTTGTTAGAGAAGGTCACGGTCGTACATTCAAATAATACTTGAAGGCGTTGGGAAAATTTGGGAACAGGTTATATGGAATAATTCAACGAGTTCTATTAACGGGAGAAGACACCAGAGAAGAAACCCATATCCACACATACGATGATTAGCAATGTGCAGATGTCTTCTGTCACGTTCAGGGACGTAGTAAAATAGAATTTCATTCATGTTCAACTGACGTGATGTTGAATCAAAAAAATAGTAAAATCATAAAAACAAAAAATAATGAAAATCCGTTCCTGGTCAATAGAACGCCATTCTCCAAGCTTACTACATTGTAAATTTCTATTATTCACGTATATGAAATATGTTCTGTATCCACATTTCATATATGCTGTCATTTTTATGCATGGGTGAACTAGCAAATAATAATCAGAGAAAGACTTACTATCACTTGGTCTCGGTCAAGAATCACCAGATATCACTGGTTGGAAGAGGCCATTGTATGAAATTATAATCATGAAGATGATATTATTAACATGACACAGATTTGAGCTTCAGCTTTTGGTTCAAATTATTAGAAATTAAAACTGCTAACATAGCTGTCTTCTGTTGGGTTGTCTGGCTGGCTATGTAGGTATGTATAAAGGATAATGTGAAGAATCTGGGAATGAGTGCGCAAGACTGGTAATGAGCGTTGAAGACTGGGAAGAGCAGGCACTGGGTCGATGTAAATAGAGGTGCTCTGTTGAGGAAGGTTTCAGCATGTCTGAGGAGAGGCAAATAAGGCACACTGAGTTGAGATGGGCCTTGCACAAAATACCTTCTGTGGATTTGCCAGATAATGCACATAACTGGAAGTGTGATGTCTGTGGTTGTTCTCTTCTTTCAAAGGTAAATCACATTAGATCACTCAGAAATTGACAGGAACAGACTGCATATAACAATCTGTCACTTTCTTTTCTCGACAGTTCAACTGCATGTTTCAAGGTGTGTAAGACGAGTCATGGACTGAAAGGACATTTGAAAGAGTGCTAGACTATCTTTTCACAGACAGGCCCAATCAATCCTGTGAGCAGTTTGACTTTCGTCTGTTATGTGTGCTCTGAACCTTGCTGGTCGGCAGATGGTCTCAAGTCCCACCTTAGAGCACATGGGCGTTGCAGAACGAAGTAAGGTGACCAGATAAAGTAATGAGACAGCCACCATCTGTCAACATGAAGCAATCACCAAGCACACTTGCATTACCATGCATATAGGCTGCACCAATGGAGCTAGAGGGCTGAAAATTTAAACATTTATTCCTTATTATGTCTAGAAAAAAACTCTTTTTCGTTTTTGTTTTTTTAATTGCCCTTGTTTTGAGTGGGGGGGTTGATTTGCAATGTGGATTTATGCTAAATTGACCTCTTAGTTTGTGTCCAGTGGCACTCACGCTTGTTTTTTGAAAATTCAGACTTTGTTAGTGATCACTGCCCAACAAAATGCGAAAGGAGTAACTTATTCATTGATAACCCCTTTTTCAAATCCTCCACCACCTTTGGTGGATACGGATGTTCAACTATAGAGACACAACTAGAAGAATATTTTGATGGTAAGAGAATTAGAGCTCTCCAAGGTGCAACTAGTATAACAACAACATAATAGACCGGATAGCGATATGGATATGAAGTAAGAAGAGAGCTGGATAGGAAACCGTGGGGGGACTACTGAGCCGCCCAATGTCGAAAGAAGTTGGAATTGAAGGAGAAGAAAGGTTGTTTCTTGACCGTTTCACCCATTCGCAGATTAACAATTAGTTAATCTCAGGGGCCTGACAGTTCCAAAAATTGTTTGAGTGTAATTGGTTAATGTAAATGCGTGATATCATACGTGTGGTATGTTCATACATGGTACAACGATATAAGTTATTTAACGTGACTCAACATAAATCTATTCTATTCAACAAAGGGTGGGTCTGGAGGGGGCAAGATCAGGGGGGGGGGGCTCTATAAAGCTCAGTCCGGAGGCCCTTGCGGGTAGATAATCTAATGATGTATTCACCATCGATGCATTCAGTTGACAGCAATAAAAATGAAGTTTCATTCAATTTTACTGAAATGTTCGAAATTTTTACATCAAAACTTTTTAAACCAGTGGATGATTCATTCGGAAGTAAGAGAGATTATTTTGTGGGGTGGGGGTGAATCAAGAGGGATGAATGAAGAGTGAATAAAACATGAAAGGTGGATGAATTAATTTACTCAGATATTTATGTTTTTCTATTCGTAAAAAGTAATTTTGTTGAGGTAAACATACACAAAAATAGACAATAAGAAAAGAAATGAGAAAGTGTTTCTAAGGATGTAATTCTAGAACTTGTTTACTAACACTACTTAACGTAAAATATCTCAATAATTTCTCATAGTTATTTATGTCCCGCCTAGTTTTCTATACATATGTTTGGGATGTTCAAAAATATGAATAAAATCAAGACTTAAGAAATGAGTTAGATTATATTTTTTTTACTTACGATACAGAAAAAAATATATTTAAAATCATAGGTAAGGATGAATGGGAAAAAATGATTGAAAACATAAGGAAATTTGGTCATGAGTGAATGAAATCCGGTAATAAAGAGTTTGAATGACACGGAAATAGTTTGAGAAAAACTGGTCCTATGAGTCACGAATATCGTCAATCCCTCGTGAGAAACCAGCCTCGCTCCTGAAAAAAATTTTCTATACTGTTATTTGTTTTTATGTATTTGGGACATGATCAGAGCAATCTAAATGTTTGATGGCCAACAGGCCAACTTGTTGCAGGCATTAGGTATACACAAAAGTTTCCAGCATCATTTTATGAAAACTAGAAACTGAATTCACAATTGAAAACCAGTTTTATAAGATGAGTTTCAAACAATACACGTACGTAATAAAAAAAGGACACCTTCATTTGTATAGTAGAGTAATTCATATTTTTCATTAGCTGCAAAGTCAGGTCATACAACAAATAGGCCGACATTTTAATGATTGTAATACTCCGTTTTCATTTTGATCTTTGTGCAGCGGCTATGACTTCTGTTCAAAATACTTTTGTATTTATGTATCGTATATGCACCACATGTATACTGTATTCGAATAATAACCCTAATTAAAGGTGATACTTGGCTAGAATCGCTAACCTCAAACCACCAGACATTCATAAAGGTTGAGAACAGTATAATACAATGATTATAGAGCAAGAGCAAAAATTCTGAATCAGAATCGATTTATTTGCAGCATTACTGCAGGATTCTGGAAATTGAGGGACCTTTAGCAAAACCTACTTTTACTAGATAATTCATTCAGCACAGCCCTAATTCATGCTTTTCAAATTTAAAGTACATGCCTTTTCCAAGTAGCATTGGTGCTTCCAGATAATGCTGACCCCAAGTCTAATCTCCAACTTCTCTGCTTGGTAATTTTTATGTTATAGATGAACTGATGCTTTTTCAATAATAATCTGAAGGATTATAGGAACAACGGCAAAGAGTAAAAATGTCATCAAATATAAATCATTTGAAGCCACAGCTTTTTCCCGATGATCCACATATAATAGTACAGCATCTCTATAAATTCTTCAGGTTTAGTGGTCACGAATTCTGTGAAAGCATGAATTATGGCTTCCCTATCATTGAACTTTTTAAAACGGATATAAGTGTCAGGTGGATATGAAGGATATTACAAGACTTCATATCCCAACTCTTGGAGTTTAAAACGAGTCACTGTGGAGGTAGTGGATCTATTAACCAAAACAGAGCATTTTAGCAGGAAATAATCAATCAAGGGGCCTTTAAAAACAGATTTGATTTCTTCGTGGGACCAAAGGCTGCATATAGGCCTTTCGTATATAGGCCTTGCTGAAAGTCCCTCCCGATGTACAAAAAAAAAAAATAGAAAAAAGTTGGATCAGCTACACAATAAAATCTGCCATGTGACTAATGCCTTTTGTCAACATTCTGTGTTGGGGATGATCAAATAAAAATTTAGAATGAGGGGTGATCAATGAATAACTCCCTTCACCAGCATTTTATTGGCCAGTAATCACTAAGAAAAAAAAAGCCTGATTTTTTTTTAAATAAGCAAACATTAAAAACCTATTCATAGGTTGGGATCTTAAAATTATCATTGGACAGTTTTATTTTTCTAGATATAATGAAAAGCGAATGTTTTGAATTTTCAGTCCTCTAGTTACATTGGTGCAGCCTTTACGCCAGCTAACCCAGCATAAAAACTGGAAGAAACCTATGTTGACAGTTTTGGTAGACGGTTTCTAACATTCCATGAGTTACAACCTGATGTTTACTGTTCAGTGTCTCCTTAGAATGAAACCAGTCAAGCAGTGACAAACATTCCGTCCACTAATCTGAACTGCTTTGTAGTGTCTATGCTCTGAATGTCTGACCTACATAGAGACAATCCTCTGAACTTGACAACTCATTTGTGTCTTGGGGGGCTCAATCACCTATATTACTCAGTCAAACTGATCCGAATTACGAAGATATTTCTTTGCGTATCATTCATCGTTATGTACCGCATCTAAACAATGAATTAATGATTTCTCGACAAAAGATCGACTTATACAAGAGTATATACGGTATATCCAGCAGCAACTACAAACTTGATTACGTTGCTTTTCAAATACCTTCTGAATTGAGGACATTTTATATCTTCTACTTCTTCAACTTCTATCTTCGTAATAAAATCTGCACGTATTTTTGCCCGACCCAAAAAGGCCACACGATTTTGCACAACTAGGTTACGACCTATTTTTTCGATTGAAGATTCGATTGATGACATTGCAGTGCTAATCGCCGTGGTGGAGATTCTCTCTCTCACACACACACACACACACACATATATATATATATATATATATATATATATATATATATATATATATTATCCGACAGAATGTTGATGGAAGTTTAAATTGGAAGGTGAAAAGACAAGTAGATGATACACCTCGAAAGTATTTATTATTATGTGGGCGTGTTTCGATGCCTTTCGAATGTTGCCAACCATCTTTTCCAGATGAACTTTCAGCGGTGTAGAGAAAACTGTACGCTGTTCGAATGTTTGAGATTGAGGGAAGAAATGGGGATATTTCTGTGTTGTGGGTTATTTAGTAGGAGTGGGGGGTTTTTTATGTGTAGTTGAGAGTCAAGTTTGGTCTGTGAGGGGAAGGGTCAGGGGGTGTTTGTAACTGTGTCTACGAGTGTCAGGCTTGCCTTAGATGAGTAAGGACAGTGATAGGGGGAGTCGGCATGAAAATGGTCAGTTCTCTGGAGAAGTTTGTTTGACTGGGGTTTTTTTCTCTCAGAATGGAGTGGTTGTGTCTAGACTTTAATGGATAGGGGTTGACACATTTTGAGCGGGGTGTCTGATGTTTCTGGTTCATGTTGGGTGATATTTCTCTTTCTTTTCTTAATGGAGTGGTATGTGTGAGCTTATACTATTTCTTAAATGGACTGTTGGGTGTTAGCCAATTCCTTGTATGTTTATGTTTTAATGTGTTGTAACTATATGATTCTGTTCAAAAATCAATGCATTTAGAAGGCTTGTAATTTCGAAATGTCCATACCGTTTTTGTTATCGTATCGCATTGGGATATAAGGGCTACTTCGATACACCTGCGTGTCGAGGAGTCATGAATATTTTTGATGAAAACGGCTTTGTTAAAGTTGAAATTTTGGTTGTGCGTTTCTATGTTCGACCAGGGTCTATGTGTTTTCTTCAAGTTTTATGGCTCTGTTGTGTTCGTATATTCTATTCTTAAGAGGACCTGATGTCTCTCCTATGTAGATCCTGTCGCTGGTCTTGCACGGAATCGTATAAACGCCAACTTCGGGTATTGGTGGTTTGTGTGGTGGTTTATTTACCAAAACTTTGATAGTTGTTGAGGTGTTGGTGGCAATGCGTATTTCCAATTTGTTCATGTTGGAGCTGAGGTTGGTGGTGTTATTACTCTTTTTGTTTTATTATGTGTTAGTTTTATGGATCTTATATGCAATTGAAATAACGACCAACCGATTGAAAGGTTGTTATCTTTACATATAAATAAAATTTATCCTGCTAATATGCAAGGGCATATTTCATTCTAATGAATAAATACAATTATACGGAAAAAATTTTCTATGATTTTTATTTATATTATATATACAATACATATTCCAGTAATCATCTTCGGTGGGAATAGAAGTTGGGATAGAGTTTAACCCAGGTTTGTTCTCCTTTTATACGGTTTGAATATCCGATTTTTGTCTCATTCAATATTTTTATATAATACCAATATAAAATCAATACAAAAATATCGGATCTTCTTTTCATTTCAGATCGAAGGTGAAGATGGATTTATACAAGATACGAACCGTAAATATGCGAATCACAAATTTCTACCAGCAAGTGAGTACAAATTTGAATTCAATTTACTAATCAATAAAACCATGCAAAGTGCTTTTTGGTGATGAGTATTATTAGCAACCGTTAGCCCAAATGTCACCAAAGGTTTCTCCAGTTTTTAAGTTGGTTTGGCTGGCTATGCATTATGCGTACAGGCCGCACTAATGGAGTCAAGAGGCTTGAAGTTTAAAGAAGGTAATGGCAATTCTATATACTTTTCAGACATAATAAATCGAGAGATAATACGTATTACGTAGGAACAGGAAAGGGCTTTTTTCCATGTTGCATGTTGTAATCTATCTAGTTGACTTATCTCTCTTTCAATGACCTGTAGTTTTTGCTCAAGCTTTTTCCATTGGTCTTGTGTCATACTAAGCTGAATCTATCCAATATATATATATATATATATATATATATATATATATATATATATATATATAACATAGAAAGCTTTACAGCTTCAAACACTAAGTATTATTTATATACGCATGAAAAGTTTGATCACACACGATTGTATTTGTATCTTTGAATGTGTTTATATATATATATATATATATATATATATATATATATATATATATATATATATATATATATATATAGTATAACATAATATGATAATATATTAATGATATAAAGCCACTTCTGATATGTAATAGATTTATTTCATAGAGTGCTCGATACATACAACTTTTTTACTATTGAAGTTAAGTTGTTTTAGAGTAGAGCTGGAAATAAATAGTAGAATGTGGATTCGCTACACAAACTAGCTCATGTTTCTGCCCTCTCCCGGCCTCATCAGTCTAATCCCTGATGAGGCCCGGAGAGGGCAGAAATATGAACTAGTTTGTGTAGCGAATCCACATTCTACTATTTATTTCCAGCTCTACTCTAAAACAACTTAACTTCAATAGAATCCACATTCTACTATATATATATATATATATATATATATATATATATATATATATATATATATATATATATATATTTCGATTTTATAAAAAATCACTCGATAATCGCAGAAGAGTGCAGAACAGATTTTAGTGAAGATTCTACTAGTATTTATGTTACTATTTCCAATTTAGTAGAAATACTGAACACTTTTCTGGAAACACAATTTCATATCTTCATCAAAATACACACACACACGTATACACACACGCACACATGCATACATATGCACACAAACATGCACACACACATATATATAGAGAGAGAGGGGGGAGATTCATATACAGTTTTACCCTTTTTTACACTTTCTTAAATCTATTCAACCCTTATTGCAGAATTTATCTACCTATTTTCCTATATATATATACATACATATATATATATATATATATATATATATATATATATATATATATATATATATATATATATATGTGTGTGTGTGTGTGTGTGTGTGTGTGTGAGTTTATGTGTGTGTGTGTTACAGTAATGCTTACTTTTCTTTTTGAATTTATTTCTAATCAATAATTAATTTTACAGTTTTGGGTAGTTGGTTTGATGCAGTCCGTTCGTTAGAGGTGGTCGGCGCAGTGATCAACCTTGGCAGTGTGGTTGCATCTGTTATCTGGTACTTCTACCAAAGCAAATCGGACGATATCCTGACCTGTTCTACTCAACAAATGACATTCATCTCTCTTATTCTGGCTGGTAAGTTCATGCCATTATCATTGCAGATTTCTTCCTTGCTAGAAACCCCATACCAGGAAATCAAGCTAGTGCTTGGGTAGAGGTTCAATTATCCACCTTTCTAGACGAATACATCTCATACCTGTACCATAATCAAGCACCTTCTTCACCAAGGTCCCGTCATTCTAATTTCGGAACATTCTCAACAATTCTCATTTGAATTTCATTAGACGGGTTGTGTTATTAATCATGTATGATCTGGTCGGACTATTTTCCCTGCCTATATGCTCATTTATTCACGAAATTAGGATTGTGTTCTCCGGTCTTCTCATTGGGTGTTGTTGGTTCTAGAATGTGGAATCAATACGCTAAGTGCGCGTGAGTTCCCGTGAGCATCAAAAAAAAAAAAATGTGCGGGCCACTTAATGTATATTTGAATTGCTATGAGGCACACAGCTGTAATGGCTGCGTCACGCGATATCACAAGTCCTTGCTCGTTAGCTCACATGATTTCACGTTTCACATTTTCTGTTCCTGAAAAAAAAATTGCAGAGTGCGTGATAGCGTGAGGTTGTATTTTCGCTAATCTAAACACGTAATATTTGGTGACCACATGTAAAGTCATGTGAGGTGGCGTGACACAAATGCAAATCCCACTGCTGATTTTCATTGTTTTGAGGCATGAGCTCACGTTACATAATAGCCATTTGTCTCCCACTTCAAGGCAATGATTTTGTCTCCAATTCTCGAATGATCCATACAAATCAAATAATTGCAATTAGAGCAATTGTGGGTTGTTATTATTTTTCATGATATCCAAGATGAATTGTCGTACAAGGTTTCCAACTGTCCTGCTATTTTACCCGTAACTATGGATTCATGCCTTTCCAAAAAGGATATAGTGCAAAGTGTACATAAATTGTCTCCGCCGGAGTTCGAACCGAGCTCACCAATTCCACTCTTCGCACTGTTAACCGTTGAGCCACTCGTACCTCCCTTTCCTGTAAGTTATTCGAAAAAAAATAGTCCCTCAATAGAAACCGTCCCGTGACCCATTAAAAAATTGGAAAAAGGAGAGATCAATGAACTAGTTACTTCTTTTGCCTTTAGTTGGGCAGTGACCACTAAAAGCAGTTAGAATTTTTGAAAAAAAAACAAGCATAAATGCTGCCGGGCCCAAACTAATGGATCAATTTAGCATAAAGATACATTTCATTGCCCCAACCTGCAAAAGCCCCTACTAAGGTTTTTTTTTTCAAAAAGTAACATAATAAAGTGTAAATGTTTAAATTTTCATTCCTTTTTTTGTTGTTGTTGCTATCGAATAGCCTCTGCACGTGATACATATATAACCAGCCAGCCACACCAACTTGAAAACTGAAAGAACATAAGTTGAAAGTTTTGGTGACAGTTTAAGTTCCTAAAAACAATTTTCATTTTGATTCTTGCAGGAATTTTGGATTTGCTGGGTGTGACAATCCTGATTGGAAAGATCGCCCCCGAACAGGCGAGCTGGGGGGGTTCCCTGTGTGGCTTTGCAGGAACCTTTTGTATCATTGGTGCCGCTTTCATTCGATATTGGCAACAAGAGAAATATGAGTGAAAAACATCCCACTTTCTTCATCAACGGAGAATCGGAATAAAACCTTGAAAGAAAGTATTGCAGACGGTTGCAACAAAACTTGTTCAGGAGCAAGAATGCAGGGAAACGCATTATATATTCATAAGATTTTCGAAAATGTTTAACGAAATCAAATATTTTTCTAGATAACGTATATACTCGTGCATAAGTCGATTTCGTATATAGGTTGATCCTTGGTTTATTTACAGGCAGTATACATTGAATATTTTATTTCTTTTAAGCCAAGGGTTGCTCCTACTGCTTCCCAAAGAGTTTGAATTTCAACCCTACAAAAGTATCACTCATGGTCGATACCTTTTCTTTTGCCTACAAATTTAGTCTTTAAAACTCGACCTATACACGAGTATATACGGCAGTGTTCTTTGTGTTTTCTTTTTCACAAGAACCAACCAACTGAGTTCCGATTACTTGCAGATGAAACGTAATAGAAATGAAGTAACTTGTGAAAAAGTTTTGTCTATCTAGCCTATATAATACTAAAAGTCTTATTCTGTTTGTCTGTGTGTGACCTTTGGGTTGTCAAATCGTTGCATTGTAGCCAGTGGTCTTTAGTAAAGGTATCCTGAAAGTGTGATTTGTGAAATCTTTCTCGAGAACATTCTCGAAAGACATTGCTCTCAACCTAACGGAAGTGCAAAAAATATACTTTTTTTACATCAAATTTTTTAAACTTCAAATCTAGGAAAAAACGTTCTTTGCCCAATGAACGAACTTCCCATCTTATTAAATGTTTCCTGTTTTCGTATTTTGTAAGAGTTATTCGAATTGATATTCTCACCTTTGTTCTTAGGTTACAGTCGATAAGCTCTTCGGTAACTTAACTAAATTCCTCGTTCAAACCTTGACCCCCAGAGCCGGATTAACTATTGTGTAAAAGTAGTATATGCTGTGGACCCTACTTCGAGGGTGCTAAATGCTGGCAAGCTATCAATCCCAATTCAGTGATTATGTATAAGCTCTATTACAATAGTATTCAACTGCCTTCAACTTTTATGGACGACTGTCTGCTTAAGGTTAGCGATTTTAATCAATTATCACCTTTAATTTGGGTTATTATTTTAACATAGTTAGTAACGGGAATTTGATATCTATATGATACATATATAATGAATAAATACAAAGGTATTTGAAACTGAAGTCACTGTACGAAACATATTCATCCCATTATCTGGTTGTATAGCAGATGAAAAAATGTAATTACTTTATTATGTAATTAAAAAATGTTCGCATTTTAGTATGTATGTGTATTTTCTGAATTTAGGGCCCCTTTATAACATATGCCAGACACCTATCACTAGCTCAGTCCGGTTCTGCTCGACACCTTCCCTTACATGAAAAAATTTACTGATTCAAGCGTTGAAGATTCCATGGACACTCAAGATTATTTATTGACGGGGTTTGTTTCTTTTTTCTTCGATTTAATGTTGGGATGGAGGTTTGTGACTGAGATCGTTAATTCGGTTCAATGATACCGAAGGCCACAGAACACAATCATCGAAGCAGCAATGATAAGGACACTAATCTGAATACTTCACGGAATAATAATAATATTTTATCTCAAAACTTCGGACAACATTGTTTTGACATTGGCTTATTGAAACCCTTTTTTTTACACTTTTCCTCGAGAATCTTCACGGACATTTGAATATTTTTGAATCAATAACTAACATTAAAAGTATTTTCTGAAACTTAAATTAGTTGTTCTGTTGTTGTTATTTTTTTTTTTTTTTTTGCTTATTAATACAATTGATTATATTTCAATTTTGTCAAAGTTTGGTTCTCAGATGCGCGATAGTAGATGTTTCTAGGCGTTTTAAAATGTAAATCTGAGAATAAAGTTTGCAACACCAGCCTTGCTCGAACTTCACATAAGAAAAGGATTAAGAAGGCGGCCCCGGTTGTAAATTGTAGAGTTCCACACTTTCACTCATTCAATCTTACAAACTGAAAATAAATAAAAAGAAAGAAGAGAATTAATGAAAGAACAAAAATTGGATTGGTCACTGTTATCCTCTGATAATAGCATCTTATCCAAATCCTGTTTTCCGTAAATTTTCCAATTTCTATAATATCACACACACACACACACACACACACACACACACACACACACACACACACACACACACACATTACACCGGAAAGGCTTCAATATTACTTTTTACAAACACTAAAATATTTTTACGTGATTGTGCATCCGTAGCACACAGCAACCCAAAATACAGATCACTTTCAAAATGAAACTAGCGCCATCTTTCATAATGGTGGATATTCTCTGTGGTGCCATAGCCAACAATTTTTCTATCAAATATGACTTGCTCTAAGTAATGCATCCTATGTAAACTCACCTCAGCATGAAATTTCCTTCCCAACGATAAACGATATGCACATGTTTGATAAAATCCCTCTAGCATGCTCAATTAGTCTCATTAATTAACTCGAAAATTCTTACAGGGGTTCATTGCAGCGCCAGTACTACAAAATCTGCCTCCGTCGACCTTCAAGCTCGATACCACTTCCTATTTATACAATTTGTATTTAGACTATTAGCTTATTCCTCTTTTTTTTCTTATAAAGAAGTGTAAATCGGAATTAATCCATTATGAGTTATCCGCCTCAGATGGATTTTTTATCAATCTATCCGTAATTAAATTAGCTTTATGAAAATTACTCTATTCTTCAAGTTAGATCATTTTGACGGTATTGTGCCGCAAAAATCTCGTTTTTTTTTATCAATGTCTATCTCGGTCTATTCATGTCTGCCTATCTATCTCGATACACACTCTCTCTCTCTCTCTCTCTCTCTCTCTCTCTATATATATATATATATATATATATATATATATATATATAATCAAATTTCTGAAGTTATCATACTATCATTCCGATCATTAGTGGTTCTTTCTTCAAATGTCGACTTGGTGTGCCTTTCTGTTCCAACTACATTAGACCTTTATTACAACTCATACAAAAAGATTGATTGTGCTTACTGGGTTATCTGATTTGGTCAGTGGAAGAGAAAATTTGAGTTTCATCAATTAGTAATAAGAATCGAATGTCAAAATGTAAGTTTTTCTTTATTTAGTGTAAAATCGGTATGTGTATTTTGTGTGAAATGTATGTCTTTTTTGTTTTCCAGTAAAATAAAGAGTCGATTGAATGTTGATAAGAATCAAAAGTAAATTAGTTTCTTATTTTTGATTAAGTCTTAGGCAATTCTCGAACGCTCAGTTCACTGTTTAATTCACTCCAAATAAACAGAAATATTTGAAAAAATTTGAATAAAAAACGTTGTTTGATTTTTTTAACCTTAAGTTTTATTTACGCCACAACAGTATTTATCATTGAAGAGTGATTCACTGTTTTAAGGCTTTTTTTATAGTTTAACCTTTAGATGA
>OY735210.1:33173489-33328489 GCA_963457665.1 Thysanoteuthis rhombus | reverse complement strand
GTTGACAGAGATATACACTCTCTGTGTGATTTTCGGTTGTATATTTACCTTTGTCTGTCTGTCTACGCGATATTTTCGAAAAGTGGAAAAGTGGGCAATGTAGCCAGGGAGAGTTGGTTGAATCTTGGAGCAGATCCATGCACAATTACCTCCTAGGGTTTATATATTCAGACCACACGATATGGTTCTAATTCATGTCTGTCCATACGATATAACTCCATAAGTTATCAGAATATTGCACACCATGAATTCGTTTAGGTGCGACGGAAATTGTGCATCTGACGTGTCAAAATGTCTTTTTGATGCACATCCTGAGATTTTAGACAGTCTGGGTGTCTGATTAAGAACAAAATAATGGATTTCAACTTCATTATTGTATAAATATCTGCTCAATACTTTGTGTAATTTGGGGGGTCCTTTGTATGACGGTTTGGAACCTTTGTATGTTATGTTTGACTACCATATTCTGTCTCCATTTCACGACGTGAACAGTAACATGAACCAAGAGAAAGATGTCTCTTTTTGAGAAATTGCAAAGGGCTTGAATTTCTTCCGGCTTTTTTCGAATCATTGCACAAGATGTCTGCTACAAGAGAAACAGGAGTGTCACTTTACGATAAACCTTTGATGGCAGGATGTACGCACGACCCCAAGGTCTAATCAAGTCGCTAGGTTGTGGGGGTAATGGGAGGCCGTGACGGGTCGGTGGAGTGGGCTGGGGTACACTGCAACTTATAAGGGTGCGGCAGGCTCGTGCCACGACTTTTTTCTTTCTTTTCGTAATTGCACGCAGGGTAGGCCCTTGGGTTTTTAGTACTACGGGCAAGCTGAACTTCGCTACCCTTCTGTAGAAGATTATGTTATTCATTTATTTATTTATCATCGGAGCAAGGCAAAGATCTACTCACAATACCCATTTGGCTGGGGAGTCTGCAATATTTACAGTTTCTTCCAACGAAGTTGCCTTATAAATTGACGGATCGAGCTGAAATTTGACACTGGAGACTTTTGGACCAAGACGATACTTTTGTATACATCGAACTGTAAAAAATCACCTTTACGCCGGCTACAACTTCAGCTGTTCCTGTTTAAAAAAAAACAAAAACAAACTTACATCCCCCCACAAATCATTTCAATTGCAAAGACCACCACCATCATCATCATCATCATCATCATCATCATCCTCCTTTTTGCGTCCGTCGTTGGGTATAGATCTTCTCTAGGATTCAACAGACTTTTCTATTTTCTCGATTTGAGGGTCAATCTTTTGGCTAGATTCCATGTTCAGCCCCATAGCTGTCTATCAATGCATTGGTTGTATACCCATCTTTTCAGGACTTGTGGGGTTTCCTTGTTCTTGAAAGTCGAGCTTGCTCAACTCAAAGCTTGCCAAACAAATGTGATTTTTCGAATGATTTCTTTTCGTTTTGAGGATTTCATGGAGGCTCGTCGACTGGGGTAGATATAGTGGTCTACTTTCTCTAGCCCTGCGTTTTTGATTTCGATCGCTGTGCCTTTGTTCCCAATATGTTTGTTATATATGAAAATTGTTCTGCTAAAGTTTGAGTGGAGGCAAACTTTCTTGCTTTCTTAATTTAGTTCGTTTAGCATTATTTTGAGATCGTGAATGCTATTAGCGAAGAGGACGGTGTCGTCTGAAAATCAGAGGTTACTTAGGGATTCGCCGTCTATTTTTATTCCTTTGTGTTCTTATTCTAGGTTTTAGAAGATCATCTGAAGGCAGGCTGTGAAGAGTTTGGTAAGCTAGTATCACCTTGTCTAAGTCCTTTTTTTTAGTTGAAAGGACCCACAGTCTTTATGTAGCCTGATGATGGAACTACTGTGTTGGAAGATATGTTGCAGTACTCTGACATATACGGGGCCTACACCTTGTTGTACTGTTGAGTCAATGACTTTGGGGATTTCCACTGAGTTGAAGGCCTTTTAAAAGTCAGCAAATGCTACAACAGTCTAAACTGACTCTGAGTACGCTAACATATTTGAACATATAGAGATGATTAAAACATATTCCCTTTGAAATGTGTTACATTATATATTATAAATGAAACCGTTATTATATCATTTTTAAGTGTTTGGTTAATTTAGTTGATTGTATTGTGAATAAAATTTTATTTTCATTGAAGTTTATGACTTGCTTACTGATTCTGCGTGCTGTGATACTACCATATGGTGGAGTTAGAGTTGAGGGTGCGTAATTTATCTATATTTTACTCTTAATTTATCTTGTTTAGTTATTCATTTATAATGGGTAACAGAGTTTTTTTTTATAACTTTTTTCGATATAGATTTAGCACGAAAAAAATTTTCTGAGTGGTCAACACTGGTTGAAAGCTCACATCGGTAAATTTGCCATCAGTCTTGTCTAAAATCCCGGAGCCAGAGGTTGGTGTTCGAATTAAGGAATAAGCCAGGAATTTTATTCCAGCGGAGAGGCTCTTCTCTATTTAGAAAACTGGAGCAACACAATCATCTTACCCTGCCCCCACCCTAACCCCCATCATTCAGCCAAGCGCCGAACTAAGCCCAGCTAAGTAAATATGCATATCCATATTTAGCCTACAGTATTTGCAAAAGAATATTTCCTAAATTTGACATTACGTCTATGCTGGGGGGTAGGGGGACGGCTATGGCAAGTTTTTGTTTGGGGGGGGGCCTGTTTTGTTTGATTGTTTCTCTCAAGAGAATCATAAGCGAAACTGTGTTGCCAAAAACGGAAGATCAGGTCCAAATAGATGTTGCCAGGTGAGAGACTCATACACAGTTGCTTCCCTTATCACACAACAATGATTTTTCTTTCTCTGTTTCTTGAACAATACATTATTTGTAGCAAATCGTTTGTTTGTTTTTTGTTTTTTTTTACCAGGCCAGGGTATTAGCCTGATGCCCATAATGGACTGCCTCTCAGGACTGAAGTGCACCAACTACCTAGCAATCTCTTTATAGCGGATAGGATTCAAGTGGAATCAGGCCTTTCCCAGGAGCATTAATGCGAAGTGAACTCAAAATGTCCCAGTCGGGGTTTGAACTCTGTTCGTCGATTCCATTCCTCGTATCGTAAACTGTTAGGCCATCTGCACCAGAAAGCCAGTAATTAAAGCACACATTGGACAAAGTTGTCATCTGGACATCAGGAATCATACAAGTATTAAACAGACCAGCATTTGCAGGTTCAGCTCAGTGGTCAGACAGCAGGATTAGAGTCTAAAGGATTTTATTAATCAAAAACCATCAACATTGGTTTCTTTCAGTTTTAAAGCTGGTCTGTCTGTCTACCTGGTTGGCTGGCTGGTTGGTTATGTATCATGCATATAGGCCACACCAATAGAGCTACAGGGCTGGAAATTTAAATATACACTCCTTATCATGTCTAGAAAAATGTTTTCTGTAATTTTTTTTTAATCCTTCCCAAAGTAGTTTTTGTGAGGGTTCAATTTGCAATGTAAATTGTTGCTAAATTGATTCGTTTGTCTATGCCTGTTCATTCAAAATTCAGATTTTTCCAGCAATCACTGCACAAGAGGGAGAGAGAAGTAACTTATTCGTTTATTACCGCTTTTTCAATTTTTTAATTGATCACCCCTAACACAGCATGCTGTCATAAGACATTGGTCGTTCGACGGTTCCTATTGAATGATTAATGAGGTTAGTCTCTGGTGCCGTTATAATACCTGTCAACGAAGTTGGAGGGGTGTATGTATTACCACGTACTTTTCTATCCGCCTTTCCGTCAGTCTCTGTCTGTCCACACGATATCTCCAAAAGTTCTCAATTCATTTCTATTGTGGTTGGGATGGCAATGGGCTATGGAACAAGTGGTTGAATTTTAGGTCAGATCCATACACAGTTACCTCCCCTATATCGTAGACATTTCCCCAATCATGCGATATCTCCAATAGTTCTCGATTATTTTTTTTTAAACGAACATGTTTCAATGACTTTATCAAGTTTCAATTTTACCACTTACCACGTGACTTGGCGGGGTCTCGTGTACAGCTTCTCTCAATTCAAGAAAATGCTTTATTATCAATGAAATAGAAAGATCTGCACCTCAAATCAATGAATTACCTTAGTGCATGCACGTGCCAAAACTAATTACGAAAAAAAAAAATCTAAAGTTATCAAGAAAAAAATATCTTTATCGAAAAAGTAGATCTTTTATCTGAAATCATCTTTAAAAAAAAGATATTTTTTTTAATTATCTAAAATGTACCAGCACAAGATTTGGGCATTGTTGGAAGAATCAATTTTTTGGAAAAACAGGAAAAAAAAACGTTATTAGGTGGTGCATAGTGGTATACTCATGCAAATCCCCAACGTTATAGCCCCCTAAAGGTGACCAGGAGCATCCGGAGATATGCGCGCGCAAACAATAAAAGAGAAGCGAATCTTTAGCCCACTTGATTGGTTGGTCGGATGGTCAATTAGTGGGGCTACAGATATTCGATGTCATTCCTCTTTCTCTGGTAATTGAGTCAATTTACTTCTGTCAACGAAGTTGTTTTTTATGCTTGCGTATTCAGTTTTTGATCTCTATATGCATAACAATATTCCTAGAATACTTAAAGCGTGAAAAGGCAAAACGTTGGAGCTTTTGTTTTGTTTTTTGAAGAAAAAAAATGATGAATCCTACTTTATGCATTGTAACTTTGAAAGTATTTAAGATTCATTGGTGTAACATACATCAGAATCAGATTGCTAAAAAGCTTCAATATAATAGAAACTGAGAATCGTAGATTAGAAATAACGAAAATATTGCGAATGAAGATTCGTCAAACTTAGAACTTCATTTTTTAAACTGTTCATTTGTCCACATAATACAATCAAAAGTAAACAATGAATTTCAATTAGATGTTGTTGGAGGGTCAGCTAGGTATGTTTTTCCGTTTGTCCACACGATATCTCACAGTTCACAGTAAATTTCAATATGATGTTGTGGAAGTGTGTAATGGGCCAAGGGGGGATTGATTTAAATTTAGGGGCAGATCCAGGAATTTTATTCCGATTGACAAATATATTTAGTATATCAAGACAATTGAAACTTATACTGTCAACACCTCTGCATAATAACTGTATATGAACTGATTTTTATATAGATTTTAGTTAGTGTATGACTTTGACAGAAGTATGCACTCTCAGGGTGCTTTCTATTTCAAATGTGTTTTTGTTTGTTTTGGGGTTTTTTGGGGTTTTTTTCACGTATTTAATTGTAAAAAATTGAGACACACTGCTCAAAATCCTGGATCCACCCCCCTTCTCTGAGGAGACACATTGGTTCCGGGTAGAAAAAATCTCCTAAATCAGCGATTCGAGACGAATCTCTACGAGTGACAATTTCTATGTGTGCGAAGTCAATTTGGCATGAACAGTTGGCCAGATGGTTCTTAAACTGGTAAATGGTTCACCCCAGCGAATGAAACTTCAGGGGTAAAATCCAAGAGATCATTTTGGCATTTTGGGGCGATTTTTTTAAAGTACAAAATTGAGGACCTCCAACATGATATATTGTTTGCAGCTGAAAGACAAATTGAACGGACCAGATTTTATTTTGATGACCTCATACTTTTCAATGACAACTCACCTCTTCCATCCTATTCCTGTTTTTAACATAGCTAGGACTGACCGACAGGCCGACCGACCACAAAGCGCCTTAAAGAGATATAGTTTTGTGGTAAACAAATGCTACTAGGAAACACTATTTCTGAAAATTTAATTTCAAGTTCTAAAACGGTTATTTGCTAAATCTATGTGAACGAGAAAAAAATGTAATACTTGTTGATGTTGATTTTTTTTTTTTTGCCATTTCTCGTTTTCTTTCGGATGCTCAAAAAATTTATCCAAATAAAAGCCATGTATTCAAATTAGTATATTTGATTGTATAATAGTATGGTTGTATATCTTGTCCGAGTCCTGTAATAACCTAAAACTTATAAGGAATGGGTCCTTATGATATAGATTAACCTAGCTAATAAAAATAATTAAAGGGTTGTAATAAAACAAGATTGTGACAAGTCAATGAAGAATGCCTTACAGAAGAGCCTGTTGCTTGGAACCAAAACAAGAGACACAAGAATGCGTAAGAGTTTGAAAGGAATGTTTCATGTTAAGACTCGAAATACTTTGATAATTAAAATTAGGTTACCTATCAAATTAGCTTTATGCTCCTTACTACAGATCAATACAAAAATAAACCTGTCATTTTTCACGGATATATGCAAATAGATGAAACAAATACTTGAAAATGGAGTTGATTTATACTATTTTGCTCATGATACAAATCGAATTGTATAAAATTTATACACAGGAAGGAACGAGATGAAAATACTCGATAAGAAAAAGATAGAAATTCATTCATGAGTGAATGGTATTTTCTGATGAAGACTCGAGATTGAATGGCTCAGAAAAAAAATTTAGGAAGCGCGAGGTTAACCTTTTCGAAACACATTATAATCAAGTTGTTCTCTTAATGCGTGGTATATCTTCCTGGACGTATTCTTGCACTTTCAATGCCACTCGTATTTTTTTTACAACCACACTCTTTATTGTGCTACCCGTCTTATAGAGACCCTAAATGATATGGGAAACTAGGTCATATAATTGCATTTAGTTACATCAGGGATGTATAAGAAGTAGAACACTGCTAGTGACCTAGGGTTGCTATCAACGAAGACCTTCAGAAAAAGGACTGAAAGCTTCGAGTGCCCTGTTTTCTGTAGAATCCATTTATGGTAAACTTGGGACTCTAAGGGCGTTGCATATTTTTCATTGGTGCCAGAAATTGGTATTCAAACACAGGAAATAAAAACACGATTTTGAATGCTGATTTTCGAGGCAGACAAGCTGTTTTCACTTGGGAAATCAGCGCAAAATCTTCTAAAAGTACTCCAACCGTTATTTATGGGTTTTTGGCCCCTGCTTAATCGTTAAGAACGTATTACCCTCTGCACCAACGCTGAACAGTTCACACCGTAGTAATGTTCTCTTCAATCACTTTGTTGAGCAAGGTTATGTCTTAGTTCGAATTCATGTTTTAAAATCAAACTTCTAAGACGGACATCACTGTGGTTGAGATCTCAAAAACCTACAATAATAATAATGAACTCGGTATCACAGCCAATAATTGAACAACTGTAGCATAAAATTTTAAAGTCATGGAAACAAATTCCATCGAAGAATAAATATGATCGGAATAAATTCTATTTATGACATCACTGATGTTTTCCACTGGAAAGCATCTAAAATAGAGTTTTAAAAAATCTAGAAACATCTATATTCTGAGGAATCTAGAGGTCATGGATAAACCAGTTGGAATGTGGCCAACTTTTTTTAAATGAAGCATTTTTAGAAGAGATTTAGTGGCAGACCCTCTATGAAAATAATGGTATGGTCAGTGGCGATGGAGCACTAACAGGTTATTAAACCCACCAGAATAGGGCCTCCAAAACATCAAAAATGAAAAATGAAATAAAAACGTTTCTAGAAGGGCTCTAGTGGAGTACTGATGCTAATTTTCAAGTCTGCGGATAAAACGGTACGGCCAGGAATGAACAAAGAAACAAATGAACACACAAAGACATGCACAGATTTTTTTTTCCAAAAAGACTAGAACCACACAGACTGGATACATAGCGTAGTGGTTACAGAATCAGACAAAATTACTGCAAGTAATCTGGTGGTTCTAGTTTCAATCCCAGTGTGAGACAATAATAATACTACTAATGATAAGAGGTCAATATACCCCCGTCGGTTAAATAAAGGGTTCGGTTCGTTACTTCCCCACACCTATCAGATGTTACCTGATGAAGGCCGTAGAGTTCAACGGCCGAAACGTTGTATGAAAAACAACCAAGATGAGGATGGTCCGAATAATAATAGAAATAACTCAGATATCAATCTAAAAAAAATATTTTTTTCAGATATCCATCTAAATATCTCCAAAAAGTTTAGATCTGAACCAATAATCTGAATAGCAAAATTTTATCACCTTGTACAAATCCGAATACATGTGAATTTTTTGTCGGAGACTAAAGGTGAGTTTGACCTTATTTCAGTTAATTTTTGTCTGATAAATTAGATTATGTCTCGAATGTTGAATGACATTCCATTTCGATCATTTGCAGCGAAAAGTCTCAAGTAAATACGCAATATATTTTGGGGTGTATTATAGATATTTTTCAGAAATTGACAAGAAAAAATAAACACGTAGTTTCAATTTTATCTAAAGTTTATTTAATCAAAACAAGGATTAAAGCAAATATTTTTTTACGACCAAGAGTTTATGTAATCAAAGTTAATTCAAACTTTTTCTCACAAAAAAAAAAATCAGTAAATTTCGCCGATTCTGGGATACAATATGATATGATCAACCGACCAATACATTAAAAAAACAAACTTTGAAATTGAGACGTAGGTGTACGCTGTATCCCTGTGTACACACCCCTCCAGATAACTGTTTATTTATCTCCCCCCCCCCCTACAAACACAGAGTTTCAGTTATCTCAGCCTCGAGGCGAGCGCCAAATGGAACACCATTAACATATAATGAAAGTAAATGAATAAGTAAAATAAATAAATAAGATATGCGTGCACGTGCGTGCGCGTGTGTATATGTGATCGACTTAATGGATCCTAATCTTCAAGTAATTCGTCTTATGTCTGTGTGTGCGTCGCTACGGTGGTTTCGTTCCATGTTGAGGGGGGTCACCTGGTGATACTCACACACACACACAAAAAAAAAAAAAAGAAACGGAAAAAAAAGTGGAATCCAGAAAACAAAAAAAAATCGGAGGGAAAGAGAGAAGAGGATTAATGTAACCGACTCACAGGTAAAATCGTCCTTGCTGAAGGGCGTAAATGTATTATGCAGTTTATCTTAGCATTGTTCTCCTTGCAGGCCGGCGAGCCCTTGTACGGCACCCCTCCACAACCAGCCTGTCTTTTCTGTGTGGCGCGCGGGAGAGGAGAATAATAAGTGTGCTCATTTGCGCATGCGTCAGGGCCTGTTGTCCAGGTGTCCATACCTGCAACATTAAGAGTTGAGGACAGGTACGAAGGTTAAAATTGTGCGAATCATTTGCTTTTGTTGCCCTTTAAGGTTGGCCCTGAAAAGTTTTAAACGAGGGTCTGAAATGTCAGTGATCAGGGCTTGATTATCTCACGTCACTGTCCCCAAAGTTTGTTGTTTTTTTTTAGTTTCTATTTATTTACGAAGATCCTCCTTCGCGAATAAGTGTCCCAAACTCGTACAAACAAGTTTGTTTTTTCAATTCATTGCTTGTGAGACGTTCGTCTTTTTACCATTCAAGTTTATCGTCGACGTCTTCTGTGGTCTGTTTTGCCGTCTGCCTGACACTACAAGTTTATGTAAGTAGCGTAAATATCTACCTGGACAAAAATAAGCGAGGTGGATTGTGGATTTTGATTTACTACTACGCAAGGAGGACTGAAATCTCCGATCGCTTCAAGGTATGGTGACCGACCACTAAGAGGAAAAACACACATACACCTGTCCTATTTACCTGGAAGGGAGACGATCATTCGACCCAACCAAATGTCGACAGCTGCCGATTTTCCAACTGGAATAAACTGAAAGAAAACAAAAACTTTTTTCTCAATGGGCTGATTAGCCACACGATTCGAACATTTTGTTAGTACTACGCCTTCATCGAAAGAAAGTAAGTAGTGTCCTTGCGCTGGCTACGTTTCCGGACGTTCCTGTTTAGGCTTCACGTATAACGTTACTATTCACAATATCTCAATAAGTATTGTGAAAGTTTGACAACATTTTCTATATGATATAGGCTAATGAATTAATTTGATTAATTAAACCCCCTTTGTTACCTCTTGATGAATTAAGCAGTAAACCTAGGGAGATTTCTCTCTTCTTATCGTAACTTTGGCATTGATCGAGTGTTAGTTTTAGCTGAGTAATTTTTTTTCGTATACTCTACAGCTGATTTGCTAATATTTATTGCATCTTGACTCAAATTTTATTTGATACGTTGAGTAGCAAACCTATGTAGTTTTATACAGTATTTAGATGTGTTCTCCATTTGATCAGACCATCGAAACAAAAAAGAAAAAAAATATCTTCAAACTTATTTTTAGTTTGAATTTGAAATCCATCGAGTATTTTTTTTTTTTTAAGTTAATGATAAATAATATTTAAGCTGTGAATTGCTGAAGGGTCATTTTTCTATACTTGACAATTAGCATACTCTTCAAAATATTTCTCTGTGTCAACAAATTACTTTCCAAAAACTCAATCAATATCATCTCGAAAAATGGAAACTTTACCTTCTTGAGATTTTTTTGTTTACAACTATCACGTTGTAATCTGAAGCGTTTGACCGACCTTATCCTCATTTCTGAAATCGTTTTTTTTTTTTTTATTGTACGCGTTCCCTTCTTCAATATGATAATTTTTATATCAACGTCAGCTATCCTCACTGTGTTAGCGACGGGACTTCAGTTTGTGGGGATTTTCTTGCCCACCTGGTGGCGATCCCCCTTTGAATGGGTCGGCGACAAACACGGTTATCATACCTATGGACTTTGGCACCTTCCATGGAAAACGGAAAAATGTGATGGTGGACATTGCATCGAAGTAAAGAATCAAAGAATTGGTAAGTTATAAATTTCTTTCTGATTTACTAAGACTAGCATAAAAACCACCCCAGGGCGAATTTCCAGCTAGCTCCTGCGGGAGGTCCAGATAAGGCCTTTGATCCAAATGAGAGATTAAAACTATGCAATGGTTGCCAAATTCTATACTTCTATCTACAAAGCACATATCAGCTACTTAAAAGTCACTTATACAAAAAACTTATAGATCGTATAGGTACATGGAATCAGATACCCTCGTTTTTGTTTTTGTTTTTTAAAATTTCAATGATTAATATGCTAAAAACACACTCCAGGATCCCATTGGTAACAAGCACTGAGAAGTTAGCATAAGGACAGCTAGATCTATAGCCACCAGTCGATCGGATAGACATGTGTATTGAAGTAACTTGGACAGTGCCCGTTCCAAAGGTGTGGGTTAGGAAGGGGCTGGACATAAGCCTGACATAATTGTTATGTAAAGTATTTTCTGTCCCTCTATACAAAACTATGGCTGCGAAGTATTTCAGTTGCCTTCTAATGCAGCGTTGCCAATTTAGTTATTTTACATGTAAATTTAGATAATTCTTAATTTCTATTAGATTTTTTGAGAACTGCGAGCCCCCAAACCACAAACTCGGCACTACACTGTCTGGTGTGCTTACTGATATATATATATATATATATTATATAGCAACTGTCAGCTTCTTACTATGGTCAGTTGTTGTGTGATCGCGATGTGTGCATACACACACACATACGCAGATTTCTTCAATTGTAGTTGATTATAAATTTTTGGTAAGTATGGATCGGGAACCAATCAAGCATAATACGTACATTGTTAATGGCCCTCCCCACTGAAAACTTCTAAAAGTTTTGAAAACCAACTCGTTAAAAACCTGCTCCGCTGTCCCATAAGTACACACAGAAAATCTTATTAGGAATCATTTCGTGCTTTCTGAGTTTTGTTAACATTGATATACCGACGGACAGACATAGGATTGATCATAGTAAGGATGGGTATTATAATAACTAACTGAACCTGTGGAAATTCCGCTCGTGTTGACAACTAAAACAATCCATTATCATATGCATCTGCTCTCCTCTCACCCTATGATTGTATTTTCTCATTCTCTCCCTTATCCCTTATCTCTTCCAATCTTCGTTGCCTGTTCACATTTTTATCTACATACGAACATGGATTAATTTCATACATGGACCCCCCCCCCAGTAATCAACCAAACTTCATTTTCTTCTTATCCAACCTTCTTATTAAACTACTTGACCTCTTTTTCTGTCCCCTCTATTCCCAGCCTCGGACTAAACTATCTAATCTTTCCCGTATCTTATAACTGGAAGTATAACATTCGAACCCAGGTGGGAACTAAGAGAATGATATAATAGATTTTACTCGGGTTTCCTCATCTTAGTTGCTATTGTCGCAACGTCTCGGCCATTGTATCCTCCGGCATTCATCAGGTGTCAGTCGTATTTGATAACCTTTCAAAGCGACACGTGGTCTAGTGGTCGGTTAAGCGTATCTGGTGACGGTTGTGAGTTCGATTTCTCGGTCGGTTGCGGAAAAGGTAATATACTCTAGTTCAGTGGAAGAGGCTGGCAGGTCATTTGACGAGGGTGAATTACCCAGGAAAAATTAACGTGATATACGAGATATCCTCTGACATGGACTGCAGAATGAGAACAACCTACCCCTGTGAATTGAATAAAGCGTTCTGTTCCAAATTCCCAGAAGGTTACGAATTACGACAGAGACCTGGAGAAGGTTTGAGAGTACAATGGCCGAAACATGGTGACTATAGCAACCTTTGAGGGGAAAGTCAAGAGGATTGACCAGTTCGTGGAATCATCAGAATGCATCAAAGACGCCCTCTGGACGGAGCTGACGTTGATCTTCAGCATAATGAAGTCTTGAATTAAAGCCGAACTTGAATTACAGATCCCTTCTAAACAGAAACATGATAATCTTCTTATCAGATATCCGGTCTACAATAGTATGCAGCCACTGCTGTAGCATTTCAACTATCAACCTAACCAAATCCTGTTTACAATATCTCAGAACCAGAAAAGACAACAATGAACCCAAAGAACCGAGGGAGAGGGAAGCAATCTCTGTGAGTCAACTATTTGAGGAAATTTAGTTACAGGAGAATTTGGAAATACTCGAGCAGGTCATATTAGAAGAGATTGGTCATCAAAGCCAGTAACTGAACAAGCGTAGTCAACATTTGAAGCTATGCAAACATTTTCAATTGAAGAATAAACATGATCAGAATAAATTCTAATTATGACATCACTGGCATTTTCCAACGGAGAACATCTAACAGAGAGTGAAAAAAACATCGAAACTATATCATTAAACCTGTCAGAATACGGCTTCCAAAAAGTCAAAAAATCTTTTTTTTTCTCCCAAAATAAAAATAAAAACTTCTTTATAGGGGGTGTAGTGGAGTACCGATGCCAATTTTAAAGTCGGTAGACAAAACTGTATGGCCAGGAAACGCTGGAACAATCAAACAAACACACAAACTGATGCGAATATAGAAAAAGTAATGAATTCAATTAACATTATTGCAGACATTGAGAGTGTCCAGCGGATTTGGTTGGTAATTTGGTAGATAGTGAAAGACCAATGACAACTGACAGAAATCTTGCTGGAAGCTATAAAGATAGGGATCTCGACGGATGATAACAGAAAAGACTCTCCCTCAGAACTATATAAATCAAAAAAGAATGAAGCAACGACAACAGCCCGGAAAGCCAATAGGACAGATGTAAAGAAAACTACCAAAGAAATCAAGGAAACGAAACGATCGTTAATGAAGTTACTAAGAAATCAACACAAAAACAGGTGTCGGTTAGTCACTCAATAGAAACCGTCATATGTCTTTTGGGATTGAAAAATTTGGAAAAAAGGGAGTGATCAATGGATAAGTATCTTTCCTTGCATTATGTTGGACGGTGATCATAAAGTCAGAATTTTCAACAAGAAAATAACAAGCGTGAACAGTGCTGAGCGCAAACTAAGAGACCAGTTTAGCATAAAATTACATTATGAATTAAACTCTACTCTAAAAAAATCTATTTATGAGGAAATCTTGAAAGAAAAAGCTTCTCTTGACATAATAATGGGTAGATGTTTAAATTTTCAGCCCACTATCCCCATTGGTGCGGTTTGTAAGCATGATACATATATACGTAGCCAGTCAGCCTGACCAAATCAAAAACTTTAAAAAATCGCTTTGACAGTTCGGGTCAAGGGCTTCCAATAGAAGCAAACTATCTCACATCTAGAAAAGTCAGATGGTAATGATGATGAATAACTATTACCTATCTGCAATCACCGATGAAGATATCAATCTATCAAATATACCATTAAAAAAAACTAATAACAGACCTCCTTAAAACGATGGCTGTTGGACAGCGTGTAGTGGAACCCCCACTTAAAAACCCAAAACCTCTCAAAGCACCTAGCATAGATGGGATACATCAATTGATTTTGAAAGAAATGGCAAAAGTCTTATCTGTACCACTAAAATCATTTATAACAAAAGCCTTCAAACCGGAAAGCTCCCAGATCACCGGTTAGAAGCATTAATAATCCCCATATATGATAAGGGAGATAAATCGAATCCAAGTAACAACATGACAATGTCTTACATTATCTACCTGTTAAATACTAGAACGTATCATCATCACTCGCATACGAAAGCATATTCGAGGTAATGACTTTGAATTAAAGGAGCAACATGGTTATAGTACGAGTCAGTAACCACAAATCATAAATGGGTATCAGATTGCGGGTGGAAGCCCTCATGCAAAACGTACCAATTGATGTAATATTCTTAGATTATCGAAAAGCTTTTGACTGTGTGTTATACTAAAGACTGATCCATATTTACTCGCTTCACCACAAGAGCAAGATTTGACACGAGGTCAGTTTAATGTGAGCTTCCGTACACGGGAAAGCTAAAAGAATGGCTCCAGTCTCTGCAATTTATGCTACAAAGGTGTCAGGGCGAACCCAACCTTTTTTTTTTTTCGGTACAATGGGAAAGTGCTGCCCCGGAGCGTACTGATCCCCAAGACTGGACAGAGTTATGTTTTGTGGCCAAAGAACGAATCCTGCGCTTAGCAGTAGTCCATTACCGGCCACTGTATTGCTCTGGTGCAAAGCTACCAAAGAATATACTGCAAACAGATTTTACGCTTTGATTGTGACAGACAAAAACTGATCCTTTTGATAGAAACCTTCGGAATTCAGGGCTCTGTGCTAGAATGAAATGGATTATCTCCCTGATAAGATGGGGGTCACTTTTGTCAATGCGTACTGATGACCCAAGTTATATCTGCCCCTAGCATCTGAAGACCACGCACTACAATTGGCTGAAGATTTTGCTCTACTTGAACTGGGCACTCCAAATATAAATGCTTTTCCATCCATCGAAATGCAAAATCACGCATCCAGAGAAATTAAACGCTCAGCACGAATACAGTATGACCGAAGAAGATAAAATATTCTGGAGTCAATTCAAGTTGAAAAAGATCGCTGAGTGCACATAGAGAACAAACTGACATTTACACAACATTGTTGGGTCCAAATAAACCAAACAAATCTTACTCTTGGATGCTTTTGAAGCATGAATTTAAATACGTCGACCTTCATTCGTCAGCCCACATTTGGAAATGGTTTCAACCACTTGGTCCCCAAGATATATGTACATCATAGATACAAAGGAATATATACCACGCAGCGGCAGTGAAATCAACCCCCTTAAAATCTGATATTTAAGTTACATGGACTAACTCAGAAAGTTGAACCTGGAAACTCTGAATTGCAATGCTGATCTCGTGTATTAGACATGTATTAGCATTGATACTGGGTGTCACAGAAGTCGCGAAGGGGTTTAAAATTTTCATATCTTTTTATTTTGAATTATCTATTCCCTTATCATGGGTTGTTTATTTGCTGTCCCACTGCAGCAAAATATGAAACAAGGTCGAACTTAACGTGGGAAGAATAGGATACCATCCGTCCAAAAATGGCTCCAGCCGACGCAGCTACGTTTTGCTTTGCAACCAAAGCAACCTTCGCCACGAAAGCGTCCATCAGGGGGCCTGCTCCTTTAAGCGACCTTATCATGAGTGATCAACAACCAAGCCCGATTCTGAAAAACATTCAAACAAACAATGAATCATAGACTCAGGCGGCGGTTGTCCACACGATCAAATGACGAGAATATGCTCCTTGGGTTAATGTTAAAGCTATTCCAAAATTTGTATTATTTTAGTTCGTTGCTTAGTCGTGTGTGTTTTTCCATGATGGATCCCAAGGGTTCCTTTATCTATCTGAAAAACAAAAGATATTAGAATAGAAAAAGTTATGATTATTTTGAATC
The DNA here is from genome assembly GCA_963457665.1 of Thysanoteuthis rhombus. Lineage (NCBI taxonomy): Eukaryota > Metazoa > Mollusca > Cephalopoda > Oegopsida > Thysanoteuthidae > Thysanoteuthis > Thysanoteuthis major. Next base: position 33,312,452 of record OY735210.1, on the reverse strand, counting down.
CCTTTGTGACTTTTACACCAACTCGTTGTCCGATCACAGTTTACTCGAATAACAATGAGACGATCAAGTGGACGAAACTTGTTTTCACTCACGCATAACTATCCCCACCCAAGCCATTCACAGTGTGATCCATTAATGTATTTGATAGGTATTTACATTAATAAATAACAGCGAAAGCAATTCATAATTGATCGCATATTCATTCATTCATGATGTTCTGACTTGATCAGGACTTGAGCTTCTAGTCCATCTGCTGGCTAGGTGAAACTTCGTTTATACAAATGTGAATCTTGATACTAAAAATGACGACACAAACATCGTACCCTTGAAATCTTTTAATGGTAAATGATATCGTTTAGCCTAAAACCATAGCTGTTACACACACACACACACACACACACATATATATATATATATATATATATATATATATATATATATATATAGTAAGCTTCATCGCTTAAAAAACTAAACATTAAGAAAACTTTTTCAATAAATTTTTCATGTCATTCAGTTATCCATTTCCCAATATCTGTCAGTGTGATTTATATTATCTTTAAAAGTGGTTTTTCCCTGCTTGCCCTATTATTCTTTATAATTGCACAATGTATAAATTGTCTCTTGTTGGGATCATCAGTTGTTTACAATGTAACTGTTTTGGGGAGGAGGGGTTAAGAACTAAACAGGTATATTAACATCGCACCCACCGCCTTTTATCATATAGTTTATGCCATACATTTAGTTTGTCATTATATATATATATATATATATATATATATATATATATATATATATATATAATTTCATGCACTTGCTTCTTCAAAAACAACAGCTGTGGTGCTCCCGAAGCTTTTGTCTGATACTTGTTTTGGGGTCAGATACGGGGTTGATCTATACAGTTCATCATTTTGCCGATTTATGTTCACAGCTGGACAAAGGTATTTCCCAACTCTGTCTATGAAGAGTGTGATGGCGCTGATCTCTGTCATGTCTTACTGGCAAACCTTCCTATCACGTATCTCCATTTTGTGTCTGGTCTGTTCCTATTGCGTTTTCTGTCTCACGGACACCAATCGTTCATCCTTTTGCTTCATCTGTTGTCCCTTATTCTTACTATGTGTCCTGCCCATCGTTTTTGAGTGGCTTTGTTAGTTTCCAGGTTTTGCACCGAACGTCATAGTTGGTATTATAAGCTGATCTCACCTCCATTTCTGTGTGATGAATTGAATCCCCATTGAATATCCCACACTTGGACATGATATCTGGTTATATATGAATCAATCTTATAACCAGGTACGCACGTATGCTCAAATGTCGGTTATATTGTTGACTCTAGTGATGGTTCCTTCTTTAGTTGTGTAGAAGACTGAAAGGCTTGGCAGTTTCATTCTTTATCTATTTTCTGCCAACTCTTGAAGGTGATTGTGGAACGATGGCTACTGAGTTATGGAAGAATTCACCTGTCCTTTTTATTGTTTCGCTTTGATGGCTGTCTCAGATTTGAACAATCGAATATAGCCTTCAATTTTAAAGTTTGGGTCAACTATAATGATTTCATAATAGATATTTGCCATAATTTGCTTAGTTTAACACAAGGAAGATATAGCGGGCACAAATCAGAATGGACTTCACTATGCATACGTGAAAAGATAATCTCCGTCAGCAGTAAGACGCTATTGAGCGAGCTTGTGTACTGTGTGACCGTTGCATTCACCAAAGACCGAGCCTGCTCATACATCACGTCTCGCGTAGAGTTGTTTAGCTAGACATCACATCACCGAGTGTGTCAGCCTCGACCCCCACAGTCCAGATTTAGCTCTCTGCGATTTCTTTCTTTGCCCAAAGATATTTCAGACTATAAACAAGATTAAGGTGACCGCGACGATTCAGCTGATAGCATTCTCAAAAGAGAACATCACAGACTATTTTGATATGTAGAAGTGACGTTGGGGCAAATTTACGGAGGCAATAAATAGTTGAAGGCAACTAAGGTGCCATTACCCTAGGTACGCTATTTTTTTCGTTAATATTAAATGACTGGATACTTTTCGAGCTGACATCGTGTATACCTGGCTGTTATCCGGCCATTATTCGACGAGTTGTCCGCTGCAGACATTTTCGTCTTGGCACTATGTTGGAATAAATCGTGACTGTTAATGTTTTGATTGGTTCGTCTCATGGAGTTCATGTTCAACTGTGTGAGGCAGTAACACAAAATAACTTTTTTTCTTTTAATATTTATGATTTACAGTACATAGATCACCGTGACTCAATGGAAGTAGAGGTAAAGTGATTGCCTCTGGCTCCGCAGGTCGTGGTTCAATCCACCGCCTAGTCATACTAAAGACTTTTAAATGGTTCTGAATGCCTCTCCGCTAAGCACGCCTAAAGATCAAAATGGAGGAAAATCTCCCAAAACGGAGGAATTACGATCAAAATCACCGGTTATTTCGATGGATGACTATTGGGGAATACCAGTTGCAGTGAGCGGAACGATGCTTTAACAGGCCAGGCAGGTCGGAAGTGGGTCTTACCAACAATGTCCCGTATGCACATAATCCGTGCGGCTGTGCTCAATGTGAGTATAAACCAGGCTTTGAATGGCGATGAAGTTATATTTGCCTGGGTGCCAGAAACCCTAGGCCTGTCCCCGACAATGAATGCCATTATTTATCTCGTCTTCCCACCATCAGAGGGAGAAATTCTCCTTTGGCAAAACAGACAAGCCACCAAGGAATATCAGGTCGCTATTTTGATTGGTGAGGAATGCACGTTGGCGTAACAGTTGCCGACACAGGAAACAGAATCGGCGGGTCGAGTCCGAATTCCGATCAAGCCTCCATCTAATGACACTGTACTAACACTTTTAGGGAGAGTATGGATCCACTCCTTCCTCCAGCTAAGAGTAAATAGCCAAGGCCATCTTCCAGTCCCGAGGATGGTTGGACATGGGGCTATCAGTTTCATCCCCATAATGACCCACTTGCTACTGAAATCGCAACAACATAACCCAGCGGGTTGTAGTTGTGGCCCTGTGCTTCACAAGGAGTCTACAGAGGAAGAAAAAAAATTGTCAGTCACGTTTTCAATCATGATTTGTACCCAGTTAGCGCTCTCTCTCTCTCTCTCTGTCTCATATCAATAGGCACATGCCATTTCCCCCCTTCCTCAATCAGCACCTGCCTTTTTGCCACTCATCCCCCAACCAGTACCTGTCTTTTCTCCTCTATTTTACTTACGCAGCACCTGGCTTAATATAAGATCTTGACTCCACTATATCAATTGAAGAGAAGGCCGAACATTCTCAACAAGCAACCAACGAAATCTTTTTTTCTCTTTCTTGAGGCAATTATCTACGATCAAACTATAAAATCTGTCATTGTTTTCTTAGAAGTATCTATTTTCCCCTTTGAAACTAACCTTCGGACACGATGTCATCTCATATGTCGACAACGTAAAAGGCTATTAAAACCAGTGTTGACCAATATGATTTGTTCAAGTTGTCCTCAAAAATTGCTCAAATCGTCTAGATTTTTTCCATTTCCAGCTAATTTTATTGTCAAAGATGTTCGAAGACCACTTATCAAAAAAATTACTATGCTATTAAAACACCTGAACAGACTATTGATAGAAAGTATAAATTTACTTTTATTTGACTTACAAGACTTGATCCACCTTCAAATGTTGATGTAGACGCACTCGGGTCATTTAGCTCAAATATGAAGTCATTGTGCCTGCAGCTTTTGACGAATTTTCTAGTATTTTGTAGATACTTTAACACTATTTGTTCCTCCCTAATCCAAATTTAACTGCCAATAGAGCTTTTAGTATTATTAGTTCCTTTCTAATTTAATTTCTATTTAGATTTTATCACCTTCTTCTTACTGAATATTCTTTGTGCTTCATCATATGAGTGAGACGATAGGTAGCCTTTTTCGCAAATTTTTATCATCTATATTGGAAGAAAAATCTGCTAGATCTAACCAAAAAATGGGTAATTTAAAATGACTAGAATCGACTAAAATCTATGTTTTATATATTAATACCTTTAAACGTGCGGTTTTGGTATAGTACGGTTATGGTCTTACTGTACAAATAAATGTAACTATGTATGATAAAGCCTTGAACTGTGGTTTTGAACAATACAGAAAATTTCTGAACGAATTAACCACTCTAATCAAGGTATAACTGTATATTTTAGACGTGATGTATACTCAGTTATGAAATGAAATAACTATATACTCCAATATACATATATATATATATATATATATATATATATATATATATATATATATATATATATATCTTTTAATAAATTTACCAGATTTAATCGGTTATCTTCAGTTTTTTATCGGCTCAACTGGAAGAAACTCAGCCGAATCTCGCAAAAAATGGCTAATCTGTCAACTCTGAATGAATTATAGCTGTCTGGATTATTTGCCCCGACTGGTCAGGTCGTAGTGTCCGACCTGTTTCGTACGTGGGTTGATACAAATCCTACAAACAAATCGCACTAATTAATCTTTTTCGTTTCGTCTCCTCATCAACAGATTTATCTGCTCCGAAAAGAAAATTAATGATATTTTACAAGACTCTCCTTTCTAGCTTTTTCTTCCGGTGCAAATATAGAATCTGGATCCCCAAAACTGATTCAAGTCAAAAGCGCAAATTAATCCGTAATCAAAATTTATTTCAATTTAATTGTAACAAGAAATGTTGTGGTCCTATTTCTTCGAAACATCGAATCACTGTAGCCCCAAATGGCCCGTCCGACGAACCAGTCAAGTGGGCAACAAATTCTTTTTCCTTACTGTGCTCGTGTGTGTGTGTGAGAGAGAGAGAGAGAGTGAAGAGAGAGAGAGTCCATCCATCCATCCATCCATCCATCCGTCCGCCCCCTTCCGAGCTCATTTTTGAAAATTTGCATAAGTATACCACTAAGAACCATCTAAAACGCTTTTCTTTATTGTTTTTCTTTTCTTTTCCAAGAAGCGCTTTTGGAGATTTCTGTGGTCATTTTGGACCAACGATGCCTGATTCATTTGCTAGTATTTCGAGGTTATCTTAGAGAGAAGATTCTTTTCCAATATTTTAGATAAGCTTTCAAACTTTCATAACGTTTTTTACGTGATTAGTTCTAGTTCAGGGGCTTTTTGGGATTGAATTAAATTAAATTTTGATTACAAAATGATCTGAAAAATTTTCTTTTTAGACTCGATTCAGTTTTAAGGTCCAGGTTCTACATTTGATTCCATATTTCTTAATTTCTAAGGCGAGGTAGCTCTGGCTAAATAAAGGAACATCACTGGTTTTCCGGCACTTTTCGATAAACCGGTAATAAACCTCAGACTCACTAATCATGCACATTTCTGGAAACTTGAACTAAACAAATATTAAACAGGTCTGGTTAGTCATTTAGTAGAAATCGCTATGTATCTTTTGGCAGCATGTAGTCCATTGAGAAATATGGATAAATGGGTGATCAATAAATAAGTTACTTCTCTCTCATTTTGTTGGGCAGTGATCACTGAAGTCTGAATTTTCGAAAAACTAACATGAATGCAGCTGAACTCAAAATAAGTGATCAATTTAGCATAAACTTACATCGCAAATTGAATCCCCCATTAAAAACCTACGGGAGGATGTGAAAAGTTTTTCTACACATAATAAGGAGTAAATGTTTGAATTTTCAGCTCTCTAGCTTCATTGGTGGGGCTTTTACTCGCGATACATACATACATACCCAGTCAGACTAACATAGAAACTGGAGAAACCTAAGTTTTTGTTGACTGTTTTAAAATGAATCAAATGATCAAATACAATCCATCAATTTAAATGTAAAATAGCTTTGGGTTACTGAGTGCAGATCCATGCATAAATAACACCTTTTTTATGGGTTTAAGCTTTTTTGATTTTTTTTGTCTTCTTCCGGTGATCCCATGGAGATTCGTTGTCCTATATAGATTTAGTGCATTACTTTTTTCCAGGTTTGCGTTTTCGATTCCAATTATTGTGTCCTTTTCCTCAACGTGTTTGATGTTCATTATATTTGTTTTACTGAACTTCAAGTGGAGACCAACTTTCTTGCTTTCTTCATTCAGGTCATCTAGCTTTTTTTGTAGATCATGAAGGTTCAGCAAATCTGGGGTTACTTAGGTATTCTGATTCCCTTATTTCTCAGTGGCAATGGGCTGGTTATGTTTTTAAAATGTCAGAAAACTGCTGAGCATCACGACTAACAAAATGGATCTCCAGAGATCATATGCGAAAATGTGACCGGCAAAATATAAGACAACGTGACAAACTAAATAAGTTCAGAAAATGTTGGCTTTTAGTCATCCTTGATAGAGAGGTTTGACGAATCCTGGGGAGGGTCTATTTCCAACGATAGACACTAAAAGGATGGTGATTATATACTAGTTTATCAATATAAATGAAACAAATACATCTCTATTAATTAAACACATATATATGTGTGTGTGTGTGTGTATATATATATGAGAGAAAGAGAGAGGGGGGAGTTTATAAACCAATTGCATGCACCTTACAGAACTTCTGTACCCAAATTACCACGGTCGAATTTTCTCAACACTTCTACTTTTCCTTGCATCGATATGAACTTGTGTTTGCACTTTACCATGTCCCTGACACCTTCACTTGGCTTGGAATTCACTATCACAGCTAAATGTAAACAAATTAGGCCAGGAATTTTGCAAAATCGATGGATCAGTAACAACTGCTGCAGTATAAACAATTAAAAGATGGCTCCACACAAAACGCGACTTGTTATCAGTTTGAGAGCCGTGATAAGTTCATGTGTCTACTCGTAATTTTGTCCGGATTAAAAGATGTACTCGGCCATCAGTTGCCAAATAATCAGTGGCAGTCATGTACTAATTCATTTTAAAAGTCCATTCGCTATGGTTCTTTCTTTTTTTTTAACCCCAGGTTATATGAAGTAATTTATTTTCTCTCTCTCTCTCTCTCATACTACAGAGAAATCAAATCATCGTCTGTTTGTCGGAGCGGTTTCAATCCTTGAAACTTCGCTCACAACATCTGAGCCCTCAACATAGCAATACAATAAACCCCTTTGTTGTGCGAGTGTTCATGTCTAAGAAAAACAACTGCATTATATCTAAACTCCTGAAAAGTCAATTGCAAGTCTACTAGTGAATTAAGGTATTGTTTTTATCCCAAAATCAAAGAAATTGTACCTAGAACACCACGCAATTATATCTTGATTGATTGCAAATTTGATATTTCAGTCATCTTTCGATGAAATTCTGTTTTTATCCGCTGTTTTCTAGGTGATAGGTAGATAATATGTTTAGATAAAAATGTTTGGGGTCCATGAATCAATCAACCGCGTAATATTCCGAACTGCGCTATAACTGATAGTGCTTTATCGGGAGAAGCCTGTAACACTTGGGTTATCGCAATTGTATTGATTTTTCTGAGCCTCTCAAGCAGAGCTTTCCAAACTTTTTGTATGAGTGACACACTTTTTAATTTTTTTTTTGTTGTGACTTGTTACTTGAGTTTTATTTGCCAAGCCAAATATATAATGTCATCCTACCAATTCGGCTGATACATGGAAAATATCTTTCGAAAGATACCTCAAACTGTATAGATATATCTTGATTATTCGTTCCTAAATTTCTCGGATTGTTCATAATTGCACTGCTCAAGGTCTTAATATAATTGAACAACCGTTGCCATCAAAGACGTTGAAGGGTTCCATCCCTTGTTTTATGTGTGCGTGCGTTTGTTTATCAACACTGCACCAGATCCTTTCTAAAAATGTTCTTTTATTTCATTTATTATTGGGGAACAATGCTTTTTTTAACCATTTTTGGGCCTCATTTTGACGGGGTTTTATTAATAAAATCTCAAGTCTCCAGAATCTAGATATTTCTAGACATTTCTGTACTCTGTTTTAGATGTTTTCTTTTTTTCTTTTTCGATAGGATATTTTTACATGACTTCAAATTTTGACGCTGAGGCTGTTCAATATTGACTATGATGGCGAGTTTAATGTGGGTTTCTTTTCAGTTTATACCTTACACTAATTGTACAGCAATACCATAACTGTACTACACCAAAATCTGCACTAATTTAAGCTGTACTATTAATGCATACTAAAAGTAATCCAAGTAGTTTGAATACTGGATCTAACTATTCATATCAGCGAAAATATCCGCTTTAAGTTTTTGTTGTGATAAGTTGATAAAAACTACTTGACAAAAAGCCAGACGATAAAAAGAAATGATGTCATATCTTATCCAGGGAGAAGAGGACATGCAATAACAAGACATTCATGTCACGAAACTTTTGATAAAATTTGCAAGGATTGTCAGTCATTAACTAGCATAATAACCTTAAAAAATGACAGAATTTTTCAATGTCATCTATGGTTAGATTGATATTTTAAATATTTCTGTTTGTAAACATCGTTGTTAAAAAAATATATATATTCTTTTAGGGGACTTGATTTTTCAAATATTGTAAAAAAATTATCAAATTTTTATCCAACTCTATCGAACATTTCCTCTCAATTGAAGATGAAATTCAAGCAAAAGCCAATCAGAGCTTTGATAAATGTGGCCATTTTTATTCGAAAAGTGGGAACTACACGTGTTTGAATTTTCATTTTTTCTTTTTTTTCAGAAAAGAAACTGAGAAAATCATTTCAGTGGAATAGTCCATTGTTTAGAATGATAGTCAGTCGATGTTTTATCAGCAAACTTGTTTTAGTGAAGTGCAAGAGTCAGTGATTACGAATAGAGATATCAGAAAATCACGCTGATCATTGAATATGTAGATTTCTTTTTGTATTTCTTTCATCCTAATTTCAATTGCTTTTTGTTTGCAAGCCCAACATCATCATTTCGCTTTGGTGAGTGAGCGACGCAGATTGTAAATAAATGCAAATAAACAGACAAGACAGAGGATCATCTATATCCGATCTATGCTACTTACTTGAATGAGTCACTTTTTGATACCTTTTTTTGATAAAACCTCAGCTAAAATGAAGTTTGTTTCCGCAGCCAAGAAGAATCTTCCCTAGAATTGCTGCGTTTTTTTTGGGGGGGTGATTGTGAAACGATACAGTATTTCCCATTTTACTGACGAGATATAAGGCGAGTACATCGCTACCATGTCACGTGAACTCGTGTGAAGCACATGAGGCCTCCAAACCATGAAAACCAGCAGTAAGATTCACACTTGTGTCACGTCAACCAACATGGTCACCAAATACTGCACGTCTTGATTAGAGAAAGTATAACCTTACGCTACCACGCCCACAACAAATATGCTCAGAAAGAGGAAATGTGAGACGTGAAGTCACGTGAGTTCACGTGACGTGATAGCAATGTTTTCCGACCTTTTAAGCGCAAAAGGCCGTTGATGAAAAGGAAGAGGTCTTGATATAGAACTTCTTGAATGTAAATTGACCAAGAAGGAATAACAATGTGTTATAAAAATGAGAAAATTCCGTCTGAACGGTTATACAAACAATGCATCCTCCTGATAGTCACCCATGTAACCGAAACATGGAACCCAACCAAAAGATAGACCCTCAGACTGAGAACCATGAAACGTGCACATGAAAGAATCATGTCCAACTTAACGTGGAGAGATAACAAGACAGTGCAATATATTAGAGAATAGACCAGAGTCAAAGATATCATTAAAAAAAAAACCAGAAAACTCCAGTGACAATGGACCAGTCATGTTGTAGGCATATCAGACAATCGCTGAACATTACTACTCACAACGTGGATCCCCAGAGATCATATTGAAAACACAAGATAAACTGGATAAATTTGGAGAGTACTGGCGATTCTTGGGGAAGGTCTATGCCCAACAGAAAGCGCAAAAAGGCTGATGATGATAAGTGTCGTCTTTTCAATCCAATTGTTCGAAACTTTTGAGACCTTTTGATTGTTTTCATCCCTCTATGAAAAGAGAATTTCTTCTCGGCAGGAGAAGCAAACGCATTGAACAGCCTGGGTGAACAGACGGCCACACCTGAGAATATCAATATTCTCTTTGAAGAAAAACCTTTATTCTAATATCAGTCATACAAAATTTAACTATCAATTTTCTCATTAGTTTATTCCCGTCCCAACGAAACCGAAGCTAGCTTAAGGACATGATTGACTCAAAAGTGCATGACTACAGGTATTTATTCGCCCCCACCCTTGCGAGAGTGTAATGTGACACATGGTTGAGTTTATACGAGTATGTGTGGATGGGTCCAGAAATTGTCCAGTGCCCTCGGCATTTCCCATTTTAGAATGCCTCTGGCATGAAGCAGTGAACCTAAATTCTCCAAGCACAATGGGGTACCATAGGTCGAATCCTGGATGAGTGGCAGTAAATATTTTTTCCATTGAAAAGTTTGACGATTCTTTTACAAAAACCGGGTGGTGGTAATTGTCATGACTATCATGCCCCCCCCCCCATCAATTAATAAGTTTTCACTTATAATGTACATACGTGTATGTATCATAGTTCTCAGCTTATACTTTTACTAGGCTGTCGCGGCGTTACGTATCGTTTGGCCACTGATATTATGACCGACCTCTGGTTTGCCAGGCCTGTCGAAGCTTCGCTCTGCTTACCAGGCCTAGTATTGTCCTATGGTCAACCATCTAGGTTGCTTAACTTTGATGTTTTTATTAGAACCAGTGTATCCAACATTATTTGGCCGTAACCCTTTAGCCTCAGGGAGAGGTTCCTCAATCCTAGTCATTGCGCTGAGTGCCTAGCGGAGAGGCGCTAAGTACCATTTAAAAAAATGTCTGGTATAGCTCGGTGGTGGATTGAACTACGGCCTACCGATCTGGTGGTGAGCACTCTACCACTGAGTCACTGAGATCAGTTTTCATAAATTAAATGCTCATTGAGTAAAATATATTTTTTTCAATTGTGATATAATCTTTGAGTCATACTTGGTATTATGCATTCATGGTGTACTTAACACTTTCAGTAGATTATCAAGGTGCTCTTCAATAAATCCATAACACCAAACTTCTGAATGCAAAACATGGAAACCAATAAAACAAACATAAAACCAACTTAGAATTGCACAGAGAGCCATGGAAAGAGCATACTAGGGATAACTCCAGGTGACAGATATCAACATGGATTGGAGAGAAAGCTAGAGTGGAGTTTATTATTCAAATAAGCAACAAAAATGGACATTGGCGGGACACTTAGAGAGAATAGATGATAACAGATGAAACAAAAGAATGACTCAAGAAGGCCTTTCCGTCCATAGTGATCAATAAAGTATTCCATATCCACCAGAGACGGGGAAGCTTTTCATGTTTGAAGGCCACTTTGAAATTGATTGTCTTCCAACAACATCTGCTTTTTCGTTGTTGTTTTTTTCTGAAATTAAAAGAAACTTTCAAGTTTGAAACAAATTCAAAAAAAAAAACTTTGCCCCATAACTCAGAACCCCCCCCTTAATTTTCAAACGGAAAAATCATTCAATTTCATGTCTTTTTTTTTCGTTGGAAACAGATATGACAAAATACTATAAGGAACACAGTTTTAATTAATCATCTTTTTCTTAAATCAATTTTCTTAGGTATAGAGATATGAAAAAAATACTGAGTCTTTGTTAATGCTCTTAGATTTGTTGACCACTAAGCACAGTCGTCATGAGTTTTTGTGTACGTTATCATTTTACATGTATGACTCATCGGTTTTTTGCGATAGCAGTTTTTAAGGAAATCAAAATCATTTCTTTATGGAATCTGACTATATTTGGTAAAAAAATCATTTTAATGTAAATGTTTAAGTACAACATTAAATAAGTGACTATTTTTCTTTCTATTTTTACTTGGTGATATTATGAATTATCTATTTTGGAGAAGAAATTCATAATTTGTTTGGTAAAGCCGTGGGAGGCTGCACGTGATGGTCTTGAAGGCTGTAGGTTCCTCCACCCCCGTTATAAACGCTCTCCATCAAATATATTTTTGCAGATTCGGGAGTCATTTCTATCAACTTACGTGAATATCATTTATTATGATTTATTCCCAGAGTAAAGCGATATTTTGTGCGACGAATTCCAAATGGGTGTTAGGTAGAATGGTGCCACGTTCTTGAACATACGTTCTCATTCACGTTTCCTCTTTCTTTTGAATCGGATCCACAAACCATTCAATGCAGAGTTGGTTTGTCTTTGTTTTGTTTTTTTAACTGAATTAAACAATATTTGGTAGGCCAGCGAACCGGAGGCGAGCCTTTACCACCAGACCATGTTATAGAGAGGAGGGTGTGTGGAAAATAACCATTTCCCAGCCGAGGATCGTTGTTTTGATTAATTAAGAATTCATTGGCTAAAAAACTTCAAGCGCTATTATCCTCAACAATTTGGCGCTTAAAGGGTTAGGGCCTTTCCTTGGACCTGACGTTATCAGCAAGCGCTCGTTCATATTGGCACACCGTTTCGACCGATTCACGAGAACTTTCCAATGTTGAAAATTATGAAACAAGCTGTACTGCACGCGTTGTTGAAGAAGAATATTTACAAGCGTTGTAGTTAATGTTTGAAGTTTCTGTTCGATACCATTTTTTTTTTTTTTTTTACTTTACCACCAGAGAAAGAGGCCGATTGGAGAAACTCTCTTTGCTAGGGATAATTACATTTTGCATCTGGGGAAGGCCGTAGAATGAATCAGCCAAAACGTTTTGCCTTCGTCGAACACAGATTGAAGAGTTCGGATTGTCAAAGCAAAGGACGGTTTTGTCAATGACTCTTCTCAAAGATTTAGGCAATGTAAAAATATTAATTTTTCGATCTATAATTTTTGACCAACTTAACGGCAATAATGTTGTAGATCAATTTGCTTTGAGGTTACGCACACAGGCAGACAATAGAAATGATTAGATCCAGACTTTCACGCGATTGTCCTACAAAACTGATCTCATAAACACATTAATCTCGGACAATAAAAATTCAAGATATGAATTATACTGAAATGTTCAGTTGAAATAAGCTAATGGCTTATCTATTGTTCCCATATGGTCAGCTGCAATAAGTATCAGATTATGAATAAATGGCCCCCGAATAAGTAGATTGATTTTTGAAGGAAGTCTGCTCATTTCATATCTTTTCATAATCATATTGATATAAATAACAAGCCTGACAGAATCAAACTCCACTCCTACTTCTGAAGATGATCACTGCAACTTTCGTACTGAATATACGTTGAAGCAGCCTCCCTACCGGTCGCATTTTCGATTCCTGCAGCAGCCCTAATTTATTTAGTTATTTGTTCTATTTAAATACGATTTATAGTTATTCTGTCGGATCATATATATCTAGTCCTCAATACACTGTATATATATACTAAATACATTTGTAGGTCTATGAGACTTCTCAGTTGGTAAGATATCCGCCTACCAGTCACTTGGTCGTGAATTCAAATCATGGTCGGGAAATGTTCATTTTATGGATAGATTTGTTTTAACGTGACATGATTGTTCAACAACGAAGGGTTTCTTCTCCTAACTTTGGTGGAGATTGTTCCTGTTACAGACATCCCTAACTGCTATTCAGATATTATAAGTCATGACGTCATCACAGTAGAGGTTTGGTTTAATGACAACAAAGACCTAAACACGATGGAAGTATAGTGTAACTGTTTGGTCTTGAGTGACAATGGCGTTGGCGGAATTATGGGTGCGTTTTAGTTATTCCTCGGGCATCTCTATGACGCCGATTTGTTGATGTGAATCTTTGGCCTCACTTTTTATCTCGTCAAGCCCAATATACGTATAATAACTTTTAAAAATTGGGTCAGATATTTTATCTGCTGTTGATTTAAGAAAAATTGTTTACTTACATTGCAAATTGAACGTTTCACAAAGAACCTATGTAGGGGGGGATTTAAAAATAAGAACCATAAATTGAATGATACGTCTGTCATCCGTGGTAGTTGTTGCAAAAGGAGGTGGAATAGAATATATACTTGTAAAATATTGTGATATTGAAATATTCTACAAATATCATTTTCAGTAAAAAAAACAAACCTAAATGGTAAATTTTGGCATTGTTTAATCCGAAAATTCTATAATGACATCATAGCAGCTGGTAAAATGGAATTGATCGAAATAATGTTCTTTCAATGACATCACACCTCTTCCTTTCTTCCTTCCTATTTCTGTTGTTTGACATAAACTGGGAACTAATGACAGACCGAAAATCGTCTAATAGAAATGTGTGGATACATCTGAAAAAAGGTTTTTCTCGACATTAGGAGTAAATGTTAAAGTTTTCAGTCCACCAGCTCTATTGGTGCGGCCTGTGTGCACGGTACATACGTAGCCAGCCAGACCAACTTAGAAACTGAAAAAATCTCTTGACAGTTTTGGTTGACGGTTTCTAAAAAAAACCTGTCGACTCAGAAATTGCTACTAATATTGTCATTATGATAATCCTGTAACGCCCAAATTGTGTCGGACTCACCGGTTCTCGTAGGATCACCAAAGTTAAGCAACATTGAGCCTGGTCAGTTTGATGACTGGCTTGGAATACCAGGTGCTGTAAGCAGCTGGGGATCACGTGGAGAGCTTCCTGTGACGATCCTGTTAATCATCCTATGGAAGGGACTGATCTCTGAACTAGGCTCAATAAGGCACGTCAAAGTCTCACCTACCTCCCTCGAACCGTTGATTGTCTTGGCCGCGAGCGACAAAAAGGAATAAAAAGAAATAAGTAGAGTTTTGTATTTTTGAATGAGTTTCATTGGCCAACCGACGGGAAGAAAGTAAAATCTAATGTCAATTGCTCTATCGAGAGTTGCCGGTCGTAAATTTTGATCACCTCATCTAGAAACCATCAATGTGGGTTTATTCAATGTTCAAGTTGGTCTGGCTGGTTATGCATATATCACGCTTGCAGGTTGCACCAATGGGGCTAGATGGCTGAAATTTTAAACATTTACTCACTATCATGTCTAGAAAAAAAAACTCTTTTTAATCCCCACCGCCGAAATAAGTTTTTTTTTTTTTCAGATTCAATTTGCAACTTTACTTTATTGTAGATCGATCCCAGCATTCGCGCGTTTTTCTCTCTTTCTTTCTTTTTCTTTCCTTTTCTTTCTTTTTTTTTTCTAATTCAGACTTTCGTAGTGATCCTGGCCCAACAAAATGCGAGAGACGAAACTTATTGATCAATCTTTTTCCAATTTTTAAATTGATCACCCCCGATACGACATGCTACTAAAAGATGTTGGTCACACGACTGTTTCTATTGAGCGACTAACCCAACCTGTTATCATTTAAGTCTTATTAAATCTAGTAATAACTACTTTTCTTTCCCGGATCTTCTTCAGCAAGGATGAGTTGGCTGTGCTTGATGTTGGAAACAAGTTTGTTACCAGAAACTATTGTTTCATAATAAAATGTACATTAAGTAAAAAAAAAACATTGAAATCAGGTGACAACCTATAAGGTTTTATTCCGTTGTCACAATAGTTCTTTCTCGAAACTTGACGAACAATTTCAATGTTAGCCATATGACTGTTCATCGTAATTTGAAGAAATTAGGAAAAGTATCAAAGTTTGGGAAATTGATTCCACATTACCTGTTCCTAGAAAATCGACAGCCAAGTGCTAATTGTTGTCAATTACTGCATTCTCGGCGGCTCCAGTTCCTGTTTTGGACAGAGTTGTTACTGTGGATGAGAAACGGATCTTTTTTTTTCACAAACATCTCGAGTGCTTGGTGGGATATGAAAGGAATCCTCCATCACGAACTTTTTAACGATAACAGACACAAATGAAGTTTACTGCTCACAACTTCGGCCTTTGAAAACAATTCTGGACAGAAAACGCCCTGAGTGAATTGACAGAAGGGGATAATTCCTCATTATAATAAGGCACGTTGTCATACTATTCGAGTGATCAAAGATCACTACGAGGTATTCGACCGAGAAAAAATAATTCATCCACCATACTCTCCTGGCCTTGCCCCACCTGACTCTTATAAGTTTGGAAGTTTGCAATTCCATTTTGGTAAACTAAGATTCACTTCAAAGAAAAGGTTCAAAATAAATTAGTTTCTTTTCTCAGGTCAAAATGGAAGGAATTTCTCAAATCAGATATTGGAAAATTTCTCGATAGGTGGAATAAATCCATCGGAAGCAAAGTGGGTATATTGATGATTTAATTACCACTATATTTGTATTTTCGAATGAATCTGACAGAAATATTGTTACCACCTGATATACTCAGCTTCAAAGAAATTTTTTTTTGCATTTTCTGATTCAAAAGTGAAACAAAATTGTGAAGATAAACATTCTGTCTTCAGTTTATGCACTCATTTCTAACTGCGACGAAATACTACAAGTTTTTTTTCTCTCTTTCTCTCTGACAATATCTAAATGGGATCAAAGCGTTCATAAGAAATGACAGACAGAAAAGGTGGACGAAGAAGGAAGAATATTGTTTTGTTTTTGTTTTTTTTCACGTCACATTGCGTCATATGATTCTATATTTTCTTAAATCAATTTTGGAAATATAGAAAAATATGACACATAGGAAAAAGCATTCATAATTTGAGAAGCTGAAGCATTTTTTATCATTTCATATTGTAAACGTAGGTTTATGACATTATAATATGTCGGAGGCAAATAGTATTTGGCAACATTTGTTTCTGTATTAAAACTATCAAAAATTGTGTATACGACGTTGCAGGTTTTGAACAGTCTGTTCTTGTTCTTGTTTATACAATGGAATATTTGCTTCTTGAGGTGCAATTAAAACCTAATAATTGTATACAGGACAGGGCGGAGCTGGTGATTGGTCCTGACCAGAGGAAAAATGTAGGCCCCAGTCCAAACTACTCATTAAGTATCTTATTTTTATCTGTGCAAAACATAAATGACATAAGTATGGATATATATGTAGTGTATATGATATACTTAAAGGTAACTGAACAGGATAAATGCTCACTTTTTGGTACGCCTCTGGAATAGGTTCCCTTGAAATTGTCGGCTCATGCCAAGTGGCCCACCTAGCTCCATCATGCTTGGGCCTGGTTGTATAGCCGAATATGATAGAATAACGTCACAAAAGTAAAATATTTTTGTCATCAGATTTTATAGCCCTGGCTCTGTAATAAAGCCCTGAATGAGTTTTTGAGGTGACTCATGAAACCAAGTGGACATGCTAGTGGGTTCTTCCACGAGTAAGAATATCTTGGGTTGACATTCCATATCAATTACAACCCCCACCCATTTTTCACCATGACAGATTTTCGCTGTGGTGCCCTTATCACGAGAATGTTGGATTTTTTTAAATTGAATATGGACACATTGTATGTTGTTAGAAATGACATTTCATGCTGAGTAAAGTTTACAAAAAAGTATTTCTAAGTCATCCAGAGCTATTTGCAATCAAATCTACTTATGATGAAAAATATTTAATGAGATTCTTGACTGACTTGGGTACTATTGCAAAAACCTACCCTTATGAAAAATAGCGCTCAATTCTTTTTGCAACTGGTCTTGAATATCAAGGAGAAGAACGATTTCTATACTACGCTCAATTGTGCAAGCCAAAAAGCGTCTCTCTCCCTTTTCAACCATCTAGAACTTCTTAACTTCTTCTGTTCAGGATTGACAAGAAGTGAATGAGCTTCACTTTTTGTGGGATTTGGAGAAACAAATTATTTTGTTCAGTTTAAATTTTTTACTTTCCATCATCACCAGTAGCAGCCTTTTAGCGTCCGTCGTCGGACATGGACCTTCCCAAGATTCGCCAGACCTCGCTATCATTTCGTCGCAGAGCCAGTGATTTTCTAACTTGTCTTATTTTCTGCCGGTCATAGTTTCTCCATGTGATGTTGAGCATGATTCTCTCCTTTACACGTTGCGTGGTTCTCACTTTGAGTATCAATCTTTTGGTTTGGTTTCTTGTTTCAGCACCACAAGTGACTATCGTGAGGACACGTTGGTTATATATCCTTCTTTTTAGGCCTAATGGAATGTTCTGGTTCTTGATGGTTGGGCTTGCTCTACCGAATGGTTCTCTGCTTGTTTTCTTCTTTTGAGGATTCCATGGAGATTTGTTGTCTTAGGTAGATGTAGTTGTCTACTTTCTTCAGATATGCTTTTTCGGATTTGATTCTTGTGTCTTTGTTCTCTTTGTTTGTTCTACATGACATTTGTTTTTCTGAGGTTGATGAGTTCAATTTCCATGTTCAATTTTATTTTTAGTAGACATGAATTACGAAAACTGCAATGAAAACGACCCAATCTATTATTCAAATGTATTCAACAGAAATTTTATGTCGTCTAATTGATCAAAGGGATTAAATTGTTCTCTTGTAGGCTATCAAGAAAGTCAGTTTCACATTTGCATATTTTTGCATATATTTACGACAGAGTTGGACACGTGTTACACTCACTCTTTTTTCTTTGCTCAGACACATTACTTTTATAAATCTGCAGATATATTTGAATTTCTTGTAAATTTTGGATTTAGAAAAGGGAAAAGGAACTATATATATATATATATATAGAGAGAGAGAGAGAGAGAGAGCTTAACAGCTTTAAATACTTGGCACTTGAAAAATCTTTTTCAATTTTTTTGTGTCACTTCAGCCACTTATTTCCTAATATCTCTTTATATAATTTGTGTAATTTTCTTCAGCTTTTTTTTCTGTTTCACATAT
This sequence comes from Thysanoteuthis rhombus, assembly GCA_963457665.1. Taxonomy (NCBI): domain Eukaryota; kingdom Metazoa; phylum Mollusca; class Cephalopoda; order Oegopsida; family Thysanoteuthidae; genus Thysanoteuthis; species Thysanoteuthis major. Next base: position 33,293,743 of record OY735210.1, on the reverse strand, counting down.
ACTTTGGTATTATTGTACTATGTGTAAATTCCCTCTTGTGATCTGTGGCAGTTTACCATGTAACTGTTTTGGGGATTTTAAAAACAAAACACTTATATGGCATCCCAGAAGTGTTGATATATATATACATATGTGTGAACAATAAGGAATGACACAAACTCGGGTATAAAAGTATATGGAGACTTTATTAGTTAATTAATTCATAAATGAATTGATTAGTATGCTTCACATGTTTTGGGAAGGGTTCCCATCTCCTGTAGCAGGTCTATACCTTTTAGTGGTTGAAAGGTTACATTTCTATAGAAAACAAATCTAGAATCAGACGTTTCACTTTGAAAGCAAAAATTTAAATTAAAAAAATGAGGATTCGTGGGAGGTTATGGTGATGAGTCTGGATTGTTTGTTTCTGTATGTGAAGGAATCTGAGGTCGTTTGGATGGATATTTTGTCGAAGGTAGTAGCAGCAGTTATGGGTATTTTATTGTTTGTCCACCTCCTCTGACCAGCACATTCTTAAGAACCGCTTGTCGTAGATATTAGGGAGCTTGGTAATGGTTTATTATTTGGCTATTTGGGTACTTCGTAATTTGAGGTTCTACTGGAAGTAGGTTGGGATGATAGGGTGATTTAGTTCTGTGCTCATAGTTATGAAATCTAATGTTGAACTGCCGCTCAGACTTGCCTATATAGTGCAATTTGCATTCATTATATTGTAGGAGGTAGAAGATATCTTCGATTCTGCAAATGGTCGATGTAGAAAGTCTTGTTAGTGGTAGAACAGGTGAAGCTGTTCCCAAGGTGGTTGCAGCATGGACAATTTCTATTTTACAGGGTTGACAGAATTTATCTATTTCAGGGATAGTTTTATGTGTGACTTCGTTATTTATCATAATTTTCTGGCTAATCATGTTTGGGGGTCTGCAGGGGGTGATGACTCATAATTCCTGGAATATTTTTTCGAGTTCTGTCTGGAGAGTCAGTATGTTCCATCTATTATTAATTATAAATGACAGAGGTGGGAGTGCTTTGGAAGGTGGCTCTGAGTGATGTGTGGTCAGAGTTGTTCTTGTTAAAGAATGCGAGGGTTTCTTCTCTGGATATTGTGGTGTTTTTTTTTTATTTGATTATTTGTACCTTTTTGTGAACATCCTTGTTTGGTGAAATGTTACAAGTTACAGTTGTATTTGTCAAGTTCACTATCTGAAGAGGAAATTCTCGAAATTCTAATTGCTTGTGAAAATGGTAGGTATTTTATCGCATAAATCAATCATCATAGCCTGTGCATGTACCGGAACAAATCATCTCAAAACTTATCCAAGGAAACGGATCTTTTATCTAGTGTAATCTAAAAGAAAGATTCGGCCATTGTTGATTAAATATGACGACCCCCCCCACCTTTTTTGACAAAATAAATGTTTCTAAATGGTTACAAGTGACGTAGGTTGTAGCCCCAAAATTGTGACCGGAGCACCCGGACACACACACACACACACACACACACACGTGTGCACACACACACGCGCGCACGCACACACAAGACCAAAGAGAGGAGAATATTTAGGCTGGTTCGTTGAGCTGGCTATTTGTGGGGCTACAGTGATTCAATATATCTTATATTAAGTATATTTGTATAATTAAGTCAAATTCTTACATATATACACCGTAGACCGTGATGCATTAGGTAAGAATATTTAACAGTGTTTCTTTGAAGTTCGGGTGTTATTTTCACATTCTCTTGCTTTAAGACTTGATCGTTTGAATACATTGCAATTCTAAGTTAATCGGAAGTTCCATTAAAAATTGATTAAATTTGTTTGAGTGAAAAGTTCATTGTTCAAAATGCTGGGTATGAGATATTTTATCCGGAGAAGTCCTACCTTTAAGCGGAACTGTCTATTGTTAGGACAATGAAACAAACAGGAAAAGCCGCACTGTTCATTATTTAAGTGGATGGATTCACACAATCTTCACCGATCAAGTAACAAATCCTTTTTGTTCTGTACAGAACAGTCACTGTTTCGTTCGTTTTGTTCTATACCGTTTTCCGGGTATGTTAAAAAATCAGGCATGCTAATTGAAAAATTTGCCAATCAATTTTTTCCAGAAATGTCCAAGTAAGTCAAAACAAGAACAAAACGGATTATGAATATTACATGTACAACGCTCAAAATCTGTGACGTTGTTCAGGTAATATTTTGACAGAATTTTGCGAAGAGGGAAGAATAGTTGTCTAACTTGGATTAAATCTCGAGATAATATAAAGCACAAGAAAGAAAGTAGACTACACAGTTCTTATAACTAATGCATATGCTTTATATATATATATATATATATATATATATATATATATATGTGTGTGTATAACTTTTTCATTTTCCAATGAATTATATCGCATCTCAGACAATATTTTTTTGTCTTCATTTTTTATGCTATGAATAATAATTTTTCTTTCGATAGTTTTAACTGGAATCATCTTGGGGAAAAAAATTGGAAACATACAGATTCGATTGTTTTCACTGAAACAAATGCTGTCAAAATTCGTATATGCAATGTCGCATGTTTTGAAAAAGGTCTGTTCTTTTTCTCGTTTCAATTTGCTTGTTTTACTTTTTTGATTTGCCCGGGAAAAGGTATAGAGTATAAACACTTTTATTGATTCAGTTTCAAAGTAACACACACAAACTCTCGTTAGTTTACGTGCACGATTGAGCAATTAGCAATTGCATGAAGCATTAATCTACCCCAGCTAATATGTCTACTCACACACTATCTCCAAAAGATTTCCGTGAATTTCAATGACGTTTTGTGGAAGGGCATGGCGTTGGGTAACGAAGAATTGATAAGATTTGAGAGATATTTATCTTCGGCAACCAACTTGGAAGAGGTATATGTAACCCAGCATGTTTGTCTGTTTGTCCATTCAATATCTCCAAATGTTCTCAATTAATTTCTTTGACATTTTGTGGAATGCTATGTCATAGTCCAAGAAACGATTAGATTTTCGGGTGGATCCAGAATGTTTTTGCTGTTACCTTCCTTGTATAGTAATCATATATCTATATAAAAACTCCAGGAGTTCTCAATGAATTTCAGATAAATTCTCTGATTGGGTAGACTGTGGAGTAAGGGAGAATTGGTCAAATGTGAGGGAAGATCCACATTTTTTTTCGATTGAGAGATTTTTTCATTTTCCTTCATACATAGGTTGAGGCATTGGCTAAGGAAAAAATGATTAAATTAGGGGGCGGATTCCGGTATTTTTCTTCCTTCGATTGAGTAATGTTCATTTGTTCACAAATAATTCTGATAAAACCTATGCATTATTGCGAGATCTTTTGGTGGTATTGAATTTTAAAATCCCCGTAATAAGCAGATTCATATCAAGTAATATATATATATATATATATATATATATATATATATATATATATATATAAGACAGTAAAATGGAAAATATTAAAAGAAACACATACATGCGAGAACACTGAAACTACATACTACCTATGTCTAAATGAGAAATTTGAGATTCTCACCTTAACGAAAAAAAACACTCACTAAATAGAGAAAATGAAGTAGCGATGCCGCTCAAAAATTCTATTAAAAACATAATTTAATACCCTACATACAGGTTTACAAAACTCAACCACCATAACAATATTATTCTTCTCGTTATTATCATTAGTAGTAGTAGTAGTAGTAGTATCGATAGTATTATTATTCTCGTGGCCACTATAAGCACAACCTAATCCCATTGTCATAATTATCTTAGATGTACAGATGCTAACCCACCAAAAATATTAAGAAAACTAAACATTAAGGTTATGTAAAAATCAACCCTAAGACTAGAAGAGCAGATGAAAATAGGAAAATGTACTTCCTGGAACAAAACCCGTTACAAAAAGTTGATAGATTAACAACACACTGATAAAACAATGTATGGAACATTCCAAGTAATTTATAACAACTATCCAGGGATTCACTTCCCCTATGAAATGTGTAATACAAACGAAGATCCACAACTAAACAAGAAAAGAAGAAATATAAAAAGAATAAAACAAAGTTTTTCCACCCCGAAAAATTGACACACATCAAATACCACCCTAAAAAGGTATCCAGATAAATTGAATCATCCGCCTGAAGAAGCCCAAAAGGGCAGAAACATAAAGGTGTTTGTGTAACGAATCCATTCTTTCACTACACACACACACACACACATATATATATATATATATATATTTGGAAGTTTTACTGCTGTAAACGTTTAAAATATACATAAAAAACTTTCATGTCAATTATTTCTCAATATCTACTAATGTCATTTTTTTCAGTGGTCTTTATGTTTCGCACAGAACTTAATATTATATTACTATGCGTGAATTTTTATTGTTGTTAGGACCATAAATTATTGTTGTAAGGGCGGCAAACCGTACTTATACTTTCTTCTCAAGACTAAGGCATTTGAAGAATCATTAATCTTTTAAGGGTGAGAAGTTGTCAAATGTCATTTTACGTGAATTTATGGGTTTTGTTTTGCTCTATTTTATTACTTCAGTTCAACTTCAAAACTTCAGGCGAAGTCATTAACGTGTGAGTTGGTGCTTCTCTTCTGGTTTGAGCAGATGTAATGATTAGTAATCATCATAAGTTTTTCTCTGTGGGACAGCAATCCTCATTTTAGAGACAGAAATTTAGGTCGAGGCAAGTACTGGATTAGCTATGTGGTAAAAGTTGAATATGTTACGGATCCCTTATTTTCCAGGGCCTCGTGTCAATTCTGATTCAATGATTTTGCGCCTGCTCTATTATTATATGCTACACGTGAAATATCGTTTTTACGTAATAGAAAATAATGCAAGAAGTAAAATTTTTATAAAAGAATTGCCTTTTTTTTCAAATTCAATGCAAATAGATGTATAATTTTTTATCATTGGGGTTTTTTGTGCCCTTAGCAGTAAAGGTGTCACCTCAAGGGGTTGGACTAATTTTCAAGCACAAATTTTTATTAGAATGTAATGCTATTCAAGCTGCTCATATTATTTCTATTATTAAAATGTTAGACGTAATTGTATTGTTTGCCAGAATAGCGACTGAAATATTTTAGTACTTTACTATGCAAGTAAAACAATTTATGAGATTCAGTATTTACGTGTTTTTTTTTTTTAAATATTTAGGGCCTCTTTATAACACCTGTTACTTGGCCTCTTTACAACATACGTTACAGAGCCCATTTATAACAAACGTTACAGGGCCCATTATAACATACGCTACGGACCCCTTTATAACAAATGTTACAAGACTTCTTTATAACATGTTACTTGGCCCTTTTATAACACATACTACATGTCCCCTCTATAACATATGTTACTGGTCCCCATAACATATGTTACTGGTCCCCATAACATATGTTACTGGTCCCCATAACATATGCTACTGGAGCCCCCCATAACATATGCTACTGGAGCCCCCCAATAACATATGCTACTGGGGCCCCCCAATAACATATGCTACTGGGGCCCCTCAATAACATATGCTACTGGGGCCCCTCTATAACATATGCTACTGGGGCCCCTCTATAACATATGCTACTGGGGCCCCTCTATAACATATGCTACTGGGGCCTGTATAAGCCTTACCTGGCACTGGTCATAACAAGTTTGTATATGTATTCACTTGTGTTCATCTCTCCACACAATATCTCCTTCTCAGTGAATTTCAATGACATTTTGTGGAAGTCGTGGGCTTAGGAAGATCTGATGAACTTTAGGGGCGGATCTCGGAATTTCTTTCACTGTTTCTTCCCCTGCATTGAAGATATATGTCTATCTACACAATATCTCCCAACGTTCTCAAATATTCTTAATGAAATTTTCATCGGCTAAGGAAGAATTGAATAAATCTTGGGGTTGGACCAGGGATTATTTTCTCCCCCACCCTGCATCGTAGTAATATATTGACTGATTTTCATTCGTTTTTTTTTTTAGTGAAGATGACAGCAGGGGGATGCTCTGTCTGTTTGATTTGCTTGCTTTATGGGATGGTTGATTGTAGACCAAGGAGAAATTGATTATACTTTGGGGTGGATCCAGGAGTTGTTTCGAGATTCTTTTAGCATATGAAGATAAGGCAATATTTATGACTTTTAGATTTTGATAACAGTAATGACGCCATCACAGTGGCATCATCATAACGGGATCTGCGACCCGATTGTTCAGTTTTCAGTGACAATGTTGTCAGCCAATGAATGCGCTCTGCATTCTTGTTCATAATGATATTTACTTGTGAGTCATGTGATGTCGAATATATTTTGCTTTAAATCCTGTCCCTAGGTCCTAAATTTGGTTGGTTATATCAGATTTATAGTATTATATAGAAATAGATGGAAATGAGATCATTATTATCAAGTTGAGAGCAAACGTAGACCCTATAATTCTTTAATTCGTTTTCTTCTCGAAAGAGAAAACCATACGTGAATTTTGCATATACGTGCTGCCCAATTGACTCTTACTGGAACCGTTTTAGGCACTTGGTAATGTCAAACGTTCAAAAAAGAATTGATTCGACCATTGTAAAATTACATAATTGATTATCCAAGGGTCGTCATTCTCGACTATCTTTGATAGGCGACCTGTAACCCCAGCGTAATACACTGTATCTAAAAGTCAGTTTGATAAAGGCCTATCCTTGAACTGAATTCATTCACATCCGGCACCAGCCACTATCAGATTACATTCTTATCTCTGTTCGCTCTCCACATTTTTTACAGCTTAGTGCCTAATATGTTAAAAATTATATTCTCATATTTCACTAATAGGATTTGTACCTTTATTTTCCTTGGTTTTGCCAAATTAACCAATGTTTGCTTCGGTCTTCCTCAGGTTCCATTCAGTAATCCTGAAATGCTTTCCAATGACTTGAGCTAAAGCCCATTCTCTGGAAGGTAATGGTGAAAGCAACCAAAATTAAGCTAATAATCCCAATAATTTATCGAATTATTAAAAGGCTTTATTTTAGAACTTCAGACAACACTTATTAAATATGTTCTCGTCGTTACTTCACAAATATTTCTTTCATCTTGATTTTAATGGTGGGTTTTGACCGCAACTACTCAGGGTGTCAGTCTACGGCCGTTAGTGAACAATGTAGATAAGGCATAAAAGTCTGACTAGTTGCGATGGAAAGGAACTAAAACTAAGGTGAAAAGAATACCAGTCGGAAATTGACAATGGTTGATAATACTCCATATGATTAGAGTTGAAGTCATCCCTGTGTGTGTATACATCGAGATTACTCGACAACTGTGTGAAGTTGCCATTCGCCATATATATTATTTAGTACATCAGGCATTGCGGAGTCGAGTTTGAATTTGTTCAGACCAGCGGTTCTAGATAAATCTAATGCAACACGATCACTCAACAGCTGATAATTGTAAGAGAACTTGCAGCTGATCACATCTAAACATGTAACCTTCATTTTCCCCTATCATTCGGTGCCATATTTATTGTTTTTGGGCAAATTAGCAGGAAGGTCTATGTCCAACGACGGACGTTAAAAGACTGATGATGATGATGAGTACTTGCAGCATCATTTTGAGTTTTATTAGACTATGGCAGGGCCTATTCCAAAGGTGTATGTTTGCAAAGTGCCAGACTCCATGGTGGGTGAAGTAGCCTACCGAATTTGTCTAGTGAAATAATTTTCCATCTATCGTACGAAACTATAACTTCGAAATATTTTGGACACTTCTTTTAATGTTGCAAATATGGATATTTCATATATAGATTCAGACCTATTCCCAAATTTGATATTTCATGTCGAAATTTAATTTTATAACTTGAGATGGAAGATCTTTAATCTGTAGTTTTTTTTATTAGGTTTCTCAAATACTGCTGATCAAAAACCTTCCAACTTAAGACTGCACTACCTTGCGTGCTGACTAATATATATGGCGAATGTCAACTTCGAACAATGGCCAGTTGTTGAGTAATCGTGGCACATTTGATTTCCCAAGAACCATAGATCCAAACAACTTCAAATTTGACACTGCAATGCAATATATAGAGAAACAAACAGGAAAACACACTGTTTATAATAAATCTTTAAATTTTCATGTATGTGTGTGAGTGTGCACCGAAATAACTTGACAACTGATCATAGTACGAAGGTGATATTTGCCTGATATATTGGTCTATGCACCGGACATTGCTGCGTCATGTTTTAAATCGGTTGGGTCAACAGTTTTCGATATGTGGGTATTGCTCAATTTACAATAAAAAATCTATTCTGAAATGAACACTTATTTTGAGACTGTAAAAAGTGACGTATTTATGACGCAATGTGCGTCTCTGGTCATTTCGAAGAGGTTTCGGAATAGAATAGCGAGAGGAAAAGAGAGAGGAGAGAGAAGGGTTTTTTTTCTGCCGATTTGTTCTAAAGAACAGAATTAAATTATAGATAGATGACATAACAGCTTTTTTTTTCAATTCTGTTTTGATCGTTATTACGATTAACAACGATATTTCAGTTTTCATTGTTGCTATTAACGACAACAGACCAGTGTCTCCTTATTTAAAGTTTAAACCCCTAGGAGCTTTTCATGCAACCGGATGCACCTTTTGGACAGGTAGGCTTAAGTATAGGTTAATTTTTGAAATCCTTATCAAGCCAGTGATAATAGTACGCAGAGATGTTACAATATGTCAATGAAATTTATACAAAAACGACAAACCGACCACAACTTGTATATCAACAAGAGAAGCAGGTGCCCTGTATTCAATGTATTTCATGTGACAGTCTGCACTCCAACCTGCCTCACGCTCTCGAAAATATCTATTAGTCTTATTCAAATGTTGACATGCTCCTGACTTCACGTTTCGTTGACAAACACCCCGTTCGGTTGGATACATGGCAAAACCGGTTGTTGGACACTTCAGTTACTAAACAGGGAAAGGTTGCCTGGCTACATCTTAACTCTCTCCCGCGCCTCTCTCTTTCTCTCTCTCCCTCTCAAGCATTCGTTTTACAAATAGGACACAGTCCATGTACTGCCTGATTTCGTTAACTCTGTTCACTGATCGTCACTTTTTTTTTCATTTCTGGCGTTTAAACAAAAGACCATTAACAAAACAAGCAGCTTATGCTATGGTTTTAGATTCTAATCCTTCTGATATGAAACTAAACAATAAAATGGGAAGAATCTAATTGCTTTCAGCTGCAATAGGAATGAAATGCAATAATTCCATTGTTGAAATAATCATCTTTTATTGACTCTTTTAATTACAGCAGAATTTCTGTTTTGTTGAATTTCCATAACCAGAGTATGGATGTGATTCATAACTCTAACTGTATTGGGTCGAAGAAACAATTCAGAAATCCAAAGTTCATGATACAAATGAGATGCCTAGGGCTAGGATTGGGGAATCTTCCTCCAAGGTTAAGGGATTGCGACCAGAATCACGTCAGATACACCGGCCTTCACAAGAACACTGAAGTTTGGCGACGTCGAGTCTGGTCAGAATATAGGTGGATAACCATTGGGGAATACCGGCTTGGCGAGCTGACAGTGTGTCTTATCAACAATTCCCCATGTGTATCCAATTCTGCGATACCCACGATAAGGGCATAAACGGAGAACAGTGATACATACATGCGTAATCGATTTCACCAGAAAGACTTATTGACACAAAAGAATGGTGCGTTTTCTTTTAATCTTTTAATTTTGCGAGGTCTGGAAGGTATGCAGCGATTCAAGATCAATAAAAACATAGACTGCTAAGGCCAATGGCGCCGTAGTCCCTTCCAAATATCCCCTCATGGGGTGTCCCTCCCATTTTACAGTCCTTAAAGAGTTCCTCAAGGATAGCAGTTGTTTTGTCACTTTTTCCTTAATCTCGTTCACGTTCTGAAACATCTGGGGAGGAAATCCAGCAGAAGCAGGCAAGCTAGTTTGAGACGGATTGGGGGTGGCTGCAAGACCTGATAGATGTGATGTTTTGCAGAAAATCACTGCAGGAGAGCGTGAATCTCTTGAGCTCAAAATATACTATTCCTTATAGTGGAGATTTGGTAATTGTTTGGATGAGGTTCGCTAATTGACTATATATGCTTTACTTGATAAAACCGTAAAGCAGAATGTACACTGAAAATTGGAACAAATAGGAAACTACTTACTACTTATTTGCATAAGTTTGTGTTGAGAATAGAAGTCAGAAATGACCAAAAAATTATTTAATCATTTTATGCTATTAATTTCGACTCTATATCCATTTTTGTGTTACAAATATGAAAAAAAATATTTTATCTTTTTTGATAAAAGTAACACGAATCCTAACCACTCACCCTAACCCTAAACACTCACCCTACTCGATATCCATTTATTAAATTCAATGAAATGGAAATTTGAATTGACAAGTTTTAATTGTGCCTGTACTAATTACTTCCACTTTTTGCTAACCTCATTCAAAGAATCAGTAGTAATTTTATTTGGTGTAGGCTTTGAAAAAAATTGGGTGAAAATAGAATAACCTAGCCGAGTTGGGCCATTTTTGAAAACAGTTTGGCTATAAATAACTAACCCTACCAGGCCACACTGCTTCAAGCGTGTTCCTATAACACATTATACTGCTTGCTGGTTACTCGTGTATTTGAGGACGTGTCCACGTGACACCAGGAATTTATTCATGTCTTGTATTTCGTCAACTATCGTCATAACCTGATAACTTTTCCTCAGGTAACTTTCATAACAATCCTGGTATAAGGTTATCGAATGTTGGGGATGAACTAATTTCAACATCCTGATGAGGGTGAAACGAAAAAAAAATATATTCTTTTTATTTATTATTACCTTGAATGGAATATTTGTACGGGATGTCCACAAAGTCTCTATCTAGTTTAATACACTGTTTACACAACAACAAACAAAAAAAAACGATTGGGACTTTATGGACCGCCTGTATTTAAAGTGAAATTACTTATCTGACAAAGCTTAATTTTACTGAATGATATATTCTTTCTAGTGTCTAATGAGGATTGACTTCATCAATAGTTTACGAGATTATATCACCTGACAATGAACTACGTATGGCCTCTCGCAATACTTTTTTTACCTCCTCGACTTCAATGACAAAGGCTTATGTATTCGTTCCGATCAACACTAATGGGATGTTATGATAATATAACTGTTTTGCTTTTGTTTTTTAATCTTCCAAACGGTTACATGGTAAACAACTGATGATACCAACAAAAGAAAATTTATACATTGTACCGTAATAATAATGATAAAGTATATGTGGAACATAGGGAAACACTGAAAAAATTACATAATTGCATTGACAGATATTGGAAAATAGGTGACTGAAGTGACACGAAAAATCTTTTGAAAAAATTCTTAAATGTTTAGTGTTTAAAGCTCTAAAGCTATCGGTCGCAGGTTCTGATTCCTGCAGCAATCCCATTTTCCTTCATTGTTTATTCTATTTACGTTATCTAGGCCAAATAATACATTCATCGTGTAATAATGGGAGATCATTTCAAGTTGTTTCAATATGATATAACGCAATTTATAATCATTCTGTCGAATCATATATCCTTTTCTTAAGAACATAAATATATATATACATATTTACACACACACACACACACACACAGAAAGAGAGAGAATTCGGAGAAGCTTTATCTAGGATTCATGCTTCACAAATATGTCCCCGGAGGATTAAACAAGTGAATCCACGCAGCAGGGATTCTGAGCATTTTAAGCCCCCATAGATTTCTTTTTTCAATATGTGTAATTTTGGGACATACAAAAAAACTGGACATAGAGAAGTGGTTGTGCACCGTACAACCGCGTATCATGCTCTACCATTTTCACAAGTGTTTCTTCTTTCTTTCATAGCCCCCCACAACCGTGTGGTCTTTTTCAAATCGAGTCAATCTTCCCCTTTATGACTTTTATGGAAACACCTGAGGATCAAAATCTCCAACTGTTTTATATCGATGTTCAGTGGCCGCACCTGAATGTGCCGCTTCGACTTCAATCGTAAATAGATACTTATCGATTTGAGAAACTCAGAGGAAAGATAAACATTATGGCTGCCAATGTATGTCGGTAGATATTCCAGTTGCTATGACGACCGTACGGTCGCGCCTTCTCAAAGAAACGACAGTTGATAAAAGCCAGTTGAGAGACTCGGCTATCGGGGCTGATTCTCTGATGAACCACGGGTCGGCAGTCGCCCAGGGTTCTGTAACAATAAGACATCTCAAAATTCAAATGAAAAATCAGTTAATTGAATAAATCAAACAGAATTGAAAACAGTAAAAAAAAAATGATGTGACGTCACATAAGTCAGGAATATTCGAAAGTTAAAAATTTTCTTTTGAAGTGAGAGTAAAAGTAACAAATGGCAAAGGATGAGTTCAGTCATACTTACCTAGTTTGGTGAGGAGAGTGCTCACTATAGCTGAGGTTAGGGAGAGGAGTTCAGTTGAGAGTGGTGAGGTGATAAGTAAATAAATATGTAAGTAGGATAATACTATACTTTAAAGGACATTGAAGTTCAGTTATCCCAGCGCACCAGGAATCTTAGGATGAACCTTGTTCATTAAACAAAAATTACAATCTCCAATTAAATCCCGGACGTACATTTTTAATTACGTACAAAAACTCACCTCAAATCAGCCTAGATACTTCGTTGAAATTCGGAACTTTTTTGCAAATTGCTGATTTTCAAGCACCGAGTTTTACGGCATTTAAGACGCACTTTCTTTCTAAGTTCTGTCATGGGGTGGGGGGCAAACATTTTATCAGTTGTTTGCTAACGTTACTGTGTTATGCGAATAATGTAAACAGTCAGCCGCTAAACAGTCAACTGGGGTTGATACAGATTTGAAAAGATAAACATATTTTGGGGCTCAGGCTTGCTGTGCCATGGGAGGGGATGGTGCGCAGCAGTGACTAATAATCAGCAGTTAGCGTTCGTATCTCCATTTGACTTTCCAGCGTGATATGAGGAATAGAGATGGTAGGAGTTACGCGTATTAATGATATAGAGAATTCTTTTCTGGACATCAGAGATTTACTTACTTCAAACTATATCGTTGGAGCTAACTTACTCCTATCTTGCTGATAAATCAACAGCATTCAAAATAAATATTTAGTGGATACCTGAAAGCACATTATGGTATATTCCGGATGATTCTTAATTGAAACCAGATTATAGTTTGTTAGCCTTAACGGATATCTTCCACAATACCTCCATGCTGTCCACGAGAGGGCTTCTTTTATTGATAGATTCAAAGAAAACATTGCTCACTGCTATTATTGCATTCATTTTTAAATGTTTAATTTTATTGAAAAAAATCAGGAAGATTTTGTCCACTCATATGAATGAAAAATTGTTTACATGCATTATCACCAAATCTGACGCCTCATAAATTTCTGGGGGTATTCCTTCAGACAGAGTTAGGCTTATACTGATACCTTAAAAGACTGTTCGTTGTAACTAACAAATAACTGACAACATGTCCTCCCCAAGCAAAGAAAATAGAGAGCATTTTACACCCACTGAAGTGGATCACTTTAATATCTCCCTCAGAACAAACAAACGAAACAAAAACGTATTCATTTATTATCATAACAGGCGCAGCAAAGCTGGTCCTGAAAGCTGTAGTCATTGGTTTAATTTTTTGTTATTTTTTCCTAATTGATTGGGATCTATGCTTTAAAAAAAAGAAGAAAAACTGTTATGTCCCGTTTCTTATTGCAGCAACTTGGTCATAAAATCAAAAGAGTACCACTTGAAAGTTAATATTTTCAGTAGAGAGAGGCTATGAATATACGTTACCCTGAAGTTTATGCTACTTTTGAGTCTAGGTGCATGATTTTATCAATATGGTAGTCTTCCGTCCAAGTCCGAGAAATAAGATTTATGCAAAGTTTTTGAGATGGACAAATTTTAAGTTTTATTCATATGAAAATGAAAACGCCGAGTAATTTGAAATTGCAATAAGCCGTAATAGTGACAGAATACACTCAGTACTTGTACACAATATACACACGTCATGAAAAAAATCCCCTGTCTGTTTTTAAAGTGATCCACCTTACCAAACAGACAACTTTTGTTCGGGAATGACTTTCTGAATGAAACTCAACTCCAAATCAGGTAAATTTATACCTAAAATATTTCCGGGTTACAACAAAACTCACGTGGCGCAGGTCGTGTGCGTTGTTGAATAAGTATTTCTATTCTCCGGTTTCAACCAGACACGAAAGTGTGCACAGATCACCGTGACCCAGCTCAATCTATAGTTCAATGCACTAAAGAGTCATACCAAAGGCTTTCAAAATGGCACTCAATGCCTCTCTGCTAAGCACTCAGCTCAAGAGGTAGAGGTTTTGTTGGTTATACCAGTTCTTGTAAGGTCACCAAGGTTGAGCAACGTCGAGCCTGGTTAGTACGTAGATGGGTGAACAGTGGGGAATACCAGGTTCCGATTACAGTAAAAGCGGAGAGCGACGATTCATATGCATACAAAAAAGTGCTTAGATCTAATAACCTTTGAGTTTCACTTGTCTTTTAAAACAACAAGCTTAAAAGTCAGACCATAGATATGCTAGTTCAATAATTTGTACCTTTAAAAAATTCCTTCCTCTAGAAGCCCCTTCCTTTCATAGCTCCCTCCTTGAAAAGCCCTTTCCTCTCGAAGAACGTTCATTTAATGCTAATATAGTTGCAAATAGGATTTAATTCGTACAATTGACATATATGAAATAGAATTCCATGTTCTGATGACATGATAATGAAACCTCACTTAAACAACATTAGATTCATTGAAGGAGTGGGGGTATACTTTGACGAGTTACTGCTTTAGTTGCTAGCGCCTCTAGAATTGCGTCATAAAATGAAATTTGTCTGCCTGGATCAGATTCTTTGTCTTTATATATGACCAGTCCAAAGGTTAAAGTTAAAAACAATATATATCATAATTTGTACACGAGTATGTCAGGCACACTAAAAAAGGCTACTTTGTATTTTTTCGTCAGAGTGATTTCCCTTTAAATTGGTAATTTTTGTTATGAATGATTAGGAAATTATCTATCAGGTAATATGTTGAATAATTTTAAAATAAATCTAATTCATTTTTTTTTTTAATAAATTTGACCAGAGGATATAAAAGTTTTAATAATTTACGTTCATTGCTTTAAATTTACAATTATTGTTATAAATTCATCGATATGCTATAAAATTCATTGTTTAAAACGACTTCCCAATATAAAAAAAGTACTATGAAATTTTACATAAATTTATGAAAATGTTCAGTTTAGTATAAGTGCTTTGAGCCGATTGGTTTTGAATAGAATAACTGCTTGATAACACTATCCGTGATTTTAATGAACTGTTACAATACATTGATTTCTTTCCGTTCTTGCTTCCTTTTTGTGAGCAGAGTGGACTCCATAATTTTTCGAGTATTTCAACGATTCGTCTTTGCCAATCAGCTAAGTGGTTCAATAAGGGAGCAAACCCAATCCCTCCTTTCTGATGAAATGTTGTGTTGCCCTGGAACATCAGCGGTCCCTACTCTGTGTTTATCTTGGAGTTAGGTTAGCCTTATAGACAAATTTGCAGCCCCTTGAATGCAACTGTTTGGCCTGATATAGTAAATAAACGTAGTTCCAAGTGAGTAAACAGACCGTCGTCTATAATATAGTATTAGATATCGAACTCTACTGTGAACGCCTTTTTGCACGCATGTCAATGAATATTCAATTGTCTTATTATTTCCAGTTATAACAAGGATTACCTTTCACTGTTCACAATAAAAATAAAATCTCCTTACGTAATTTCATTTACTTGACTGAAGCTCTTTTGTACTCATTTAAAGCCCGATAATCAAATAAAACAACTGTATACTAAAACTCCATAACAAACAATTCATTTCTCTTTAAAATTTTCATTTACTTGTAATGAACTTAGTATCTGACTCCAAGATTATTCTCAAAGTTAGTTTTAGTTGAAATTCCGTTTATATAACTTGAGTAAAAAAAAATAAAAATTATGAAAACATATTTCTCTCATGCAGTTCGAATTGCTTTGATGGGAGTTGAAATGTGAAAAAATGGCTAAAAAGAGGCTACATTTTCCACATTTTCAGCTAACTTCATAACTAAAAATATCGAATATACATTTTGATTTGGCTGTAAAATAAAATTGAATCGGCTAATTATTTTTTTATAAATGGCCAGATTTTCGTTTATCTGCCAATGCAGATTTTTATCGGTTAAATAGAAGGAAAATCGGCTAGATGTAGCTTAAAATGGCTGATTTGGTATCCCTGATACACTCGTCTATTTCAACCAACGTATTTTGCACTTCTATTATATGATTGGGCGATTAATATACACCAAAAGGTATAATCATTTTCCATTTTGGTGTTACAAACGGAGGAAGTTTTTAATGTGTCCATTTTATATAAAGTGGTAATTAATCTATTTTAGGACATTATGGTAATATATGACATCTTGTGGTAAGAACCTGCTGACCAAGCGTCAGAAAGAGAGGGTTCACAATAAGAGGATGACCCACAGGACTGAAAAAACCAGGCAAATAACTAGAAAAGGTGCGATAAATAATCGTAAAAACCAGTCTGATTCTTCCTCTAGATATTGATACGTAGCCATTCCCATTGGGTGGTGCGTGTAAAGATATTGCATTTCGATCATTTGCAAAACAAAAGCTAAATTCAATTTTTGTGCTTCACCTTTCTATGAAAAAGTGTTTAGAAATGGCGTAAAGCGAACTTTCGAAAGGCAAGGAATACCTGTATTTGAATTGTATTAGATGGTGTTTAGACGTGTCCACACATCTTGATAAGACACTTTTTAGTCGGTTAGGTTGTGCCAATTATGTTAAACGACAGAAATAGGAAGGAAGCAAGGAAGAGGTGTGATGTCAGTAATAGGTGTGACGTCATCAAAATAATATCTAATCTGATTATTTTTCTTTTACCAGCAGATAGTGATGTCATAATAAATTGTCAAAAGTCCGCACTTTTGTACTTTGATATAGCCAAAAAACGCCAAAAATCGCTATTTGCGATGCTTATTGAAAATAATACTTGCTGAATATTTCCATGTTGCAATATTTTACTAGTATGAGGATCTATTAACTTAGAGAAAGATTACCCCCCCCCCCCCCGTCTGACCCATGTTAATATTGTGATACTATGACTGCCGGTTTTTTACAAGCAGATATGTTGTACCAAGGATTTTACAAAATAAGTGAAATATACCTAAAGAGAATTTGGTTTATATTTTGGGGTTACTTCAAAGCACCCTATCCGGATTGAATAATCCTTTTTGAAAAGTCGAACGACATAAAAAGAACCGTGGTCCCGCCTAACCAATGAGATTGTGAGTTCACGGTCGAGGTCTGAAGATGGATGCAAGAGAAAAAGAGGATTTAGGAATTGGGATCCACATTTAGGAACCCCTCGGGTGGGGAGATTGATTACTTTGGGCTGTTGGATGATTGATCAAAGCCCATGCTGCATTAAACCCCAATTAAAAAAATGACCAATGTTCGTAAAGATAGCTGGTTTTGGGCTCTCATGGCCAGACAAAAACAGCTGCCACACGAACTGGGACGGAGGACCGGCGTT
The DNA here is from genome assembly GCA_963457665.1 of Thysanoteuthis rhombus. NCBI lineage: Eukaryota > Metazoa > Mollusca > Cephalopoda > Oegopsida > Thysanoteuthidae > Thysanoteuthis > Thysanoteuthis major. The sequence goes on along the minus strand of OY735210.1, from coordinate 33,276,088 downwards.
GGAACCTGGAGGGAATAGGGCCAATGCTTCATCTGGAAGAATTTACGCACAATTTTCTTGAATCACAGGCTTGAACTCTGGCACCCCTGCAATCCCTGTATCTCCTTCACCACTGCTGGTCATTCTCTTCTGTCCTGCAGGACAACCGATAGCTGACAGACCCATTTCACTCTTATCACATCGCCTCCTATACTGGACAAACTGACGAATTACAAATGGAAACAAAAAAACACTTTTTACTAACACGTGTCATGGTTCCTGATTTTGCTGCCCTTGTTTTCTTGATTTGTTTTGTTTTTGTCACCTCAAAGCCCGCTCCTGGCAACGCTTCGACCGACTTGATGTTTTTTTTTTTTTGTTTGCTTTTTTTTGTTTTTCTTAGAAGTGGAAGAGCCCGTTCTTTGAAGTGGTGGATAACAGAAATTTTTATCGGCAAACTTGTCACCTCAAAGTGGAAGAGTCCATGGTTAAGGAAATAGAAATAAAAAAAATGTTCATTGTATGTCTCTGTGAATCTGAACGTCAGGTTCTTTTATCTCCGTCAAAAGGCCTGACAAAGACATAGTGAAAGGAATGCTTTCCGCGTTTTGGGAATGTGAAAAAATGCTGATTTAGCGCGAGCGTGGCTGAAATATTTAGGCCATTTTTGACTTTGGGGCGGGTTGGGTAGTCAAACTGAGAAAATATTGTCTGATTTAGCAACACTGAACGTAAGTCATTCTTTTCTGATCGAAACCAAAATTATCAGTTCACTTTTGTTTCCAAGTTGGCCTTGCTGGCTGGGTGGATACGTATGGATGGAACACGTGCACAGGATGCACCACTTTTTTTAACCCCCCCCCCCTTTGAATAGATTGGGGGGGAGACAATTTTCAATGTTAGTTTATGCTAAATTGACCCCCCTTTTTGTGTTCAGTAACACTCACGATTGATTTTTTTTTAATTCAGACTTCTTCAGTGATAATTATCCGACGAAAGAAGTAACCTATCCGTGGGTCACACCCTTTTCCTATTTTCACCCCCTACACAGCATGCTGCCAAAAGACGTTGGTTACTGTATGGTTTCTATTGAGTGACTAACCAGACCTTTTCTGTCTCGATTGTTGTCTCAAAATGAGGATGTCAGCATAAATATTTACTGGAGTCAACAAGACTTGGCAGAAGCCCGGTTAGTTTCTTCAAGAACCTAGAGGGGGAATGAACTCACTGGCAACGCTCTATACGACAATCGCTTCCTTTATATCAGCCGAAAAAATTGGTTGAATTATATGTATTCACTCATGTTTGTCTGATTGTCAATACAATATCTCCAAAACTTCTCAATTTATTTCCATGAAATTTAGTGGCCATCAGCAAAGGGAGATGAAATTGGCGAATTCAGGAATTTATTTTGATTAAGAAATATATTTCATATATCAAGGCAATCGTCCAAAATATTGAAATTCAAAACTTTCAGTTTCCTATCCTGTATAGTTGCTATATATTGAATTATCTTCATTCACATTCTGAATGTTTCATAGTTGACAAATGTCCTTGTAATTCGTTCGCAAAAAAATTGCCAATTAGAGTGAATTGGGTTCTCGTTTAATGATTCACTATTGCTGTCTTGCGTCTGACTAAACTAAAATTAGTAAATATAGGTACCCTCCTTTTTTTTCAGTAGTTCACTTTACGCCTTTTTTTTGCTTCTACAAAAATAGTGAAAAGTGAAAATAGCATCCAGCGTCTGTTTTGCAGCGAGCTGTTATAGAGTCAGCGCACATCCCCTTCCTCATCTCCTTTACACTTGTCTCCTGTACCCCCACCCCACCACTTCAACCTTCGATAACTCAGCCTAACATAGCATTATCACTATTTGGTGGTCTCAGAAATTGTTCCTAGATGAACATTGCAATTCTTTGGCAGCCATTTTGAAATCAAAATGGCGGCCCCAATAGTGGCCAGATCGCTTGAGTCCTGTTTTTATGTTAAAGAAATGTACTACTATGCAGATTTTAACACTTTTTTTCACATTTTGAACGATTTTTTTAAAAATGTACTCTACTTTTTTTCTTCTGCTCTTTTTCAGAAACCCCACCCTGGTTGGTGTTCACCCGCATGTTCGAACTTTTAGGCGCAGGTTTTGGATTAATGATAATAATCCTGATGCTAATTTGGCTCATTCTATTGGGACCAATGCAAAATAAACATCTTAGAACAGCCAAGAAACTTGGACTTGTATCATCATTGTTGCAAATATGCACTGGTAAGTATTCACCTGATTTTGCCTTTTTTTCATTGGTCATTGTATGTATCTTTGTTCTCAGCTTTTACCCCCATCAAGGGTGTCACGGGCTTAGGTACACTCGGGCTATTGTTAGAAAGTTTTGCCTAACTAGGACTGTCGAAGCTTCGTACTGCTTACAGTACCTGGTATTTCCCAAAGGTCACCCATACATGTACTGACTAGGCTCGAGTTGCCGCAAATTTGGTGACTTTACGGGAGTCGGTGACTTGGTCGTAATCTCGTAGCCTCGGAAGGAGAGGTCCCTGAATTCAAGTCCTTGTTCCGTGTGATCAGTGGAGAATTTAGAACCATTTTTGAAGTCTTTGGTATGATTGCACCCGCGACCTACAGAACCGGGGGTGAGTACTCTACCACTGAGCCACTGCAGTTGGTGATCGATTATTACTTCAAATTACTTTTTGCTCCAAAGCACGTTGAAAGAGGAATTTCAGTAACAATGAAACCGAGGCTCTGGATCTTTTATGGAAACTCAACAAATGTTCTCCAATAACTAAAACAGTCAATAAAAGATGATTATTAGTTGTAAACACTATAAAATCATTGCAATCGAAGGCATTTGGATTCTTCACGATTTTTTTTTCTTGTTTTATATCTAAAATCATATCATTAGCTCTTTGCTTAATGACTTTCGTTTGATGCCCATAACCCATTTCAATCATCAGAAAAGAAAGCTTTCCAAAATTCTTTTCAGTTAATGATAATATTAACCAGAAGGAGAGCATTTTCATTGATGTAATTAAGGAGGAAAACGGAATCATTATTTTGATTCAGTAAAAGAATTACAATTTTTGAAAATAATTGTCAAGTTAATACGTGACTTTATCAATATGAACGAATCATGATACATAGAATCTAATATGGTTGCAAAGTCAAACAAGATTTTGAAGTGAATTTTCCCATTCTAAAAAGTTTAGAAAAAGGAATGCTTTGTGTAAAGGTTGGTGGAAAGTAGTTCTTCAGATCAGTTATTGATATTAAATATTGTTTTTTTTTTGTTGTTTTTTACTATCCTTATCTTTCTTGACCGAAGTTAAAAGAAGTATATACATTCACTCGTGTCTATATTTCTGTCCTTCTATCTACTCAATATTTACAAATATTCTACATTAATTTCAATGGAATATTCTTGAAGAATGACTAAGAGAGAATTCATTGAATTTTGAGTCCGATCCAGGATTATTTTACAGATATATCCTCTACATCTTGACTGTGTAGGAATCTAATTTTCCTTCAATTTTTAGTTGCAATTCTCTTGGCAGAGGATGCTTCCTAGTTGACATTGTTGCTTTAAATACAGAGCATCAATGATTTCCCACGAAACAATGCAACTAACAACTGACCCAACTGGGTGCGGAATTATGAAACAGATTCGAGTATTAACCAACCGAAGCTAGAACATTAAGTGTCATTCTCTCCCCTTAAAAACACGTCAAGCATATAGAAGATTATATTCTGATTCCAATCTCTGAATTCTGATCCTGATCATTGTTGTTGGTTGGCTACTGTTCCGACGATATCTGAGGCTATGCAGAGATATGCATAGCAACTGGTTTGTGAATGTGAGGGAGTGTTCTTTCACAGGAACGATCCCCCTCATCCAACTGGCGGCAATTTGGGCTGCAGGAGTTGCCACCCTGGTTTTTCTGTCTGAGTAAACTTCTCGCCGTTGAAGATAAGATATATAACAAGTAAAATGTTTCGCCCATATTTGTGTTTGTATCTTGCTTATGAGTTTTGTTATTCGTTTTTGGCCTTTTTGTTTTTTGTTTTTCAGAAGCTTTTATTTTCATGGGCTTTTTTTAGTCTGTGTTATAATTATAGTATTCATTTTTAAAGCTGTTCACTGTTTTAGCTTCTATTATTCCTTGATTTTGACTCATTAATTTGTTCAAATAGTTGGAAACCTTTTGTGAGAATAATTTTCTTCTTGATCTTTTTTCTGCAATGTTCTTTGTATACCTTTTCTTTATTCGTTTCAAAGAATTTTTCGGTTGGGTTGTTGTCGGTGACTTTTAATATTCTAAATATTTGTATTGTGTCTTCTCTTATTCTTTTATATCTTTCTTGCAATGTGGAGACCATGCTTGCACTGCGTATTCTAATTGGGGTCTGATATTTGTTGCATATAATATGTTAAATGTTTTTCTATCAAGGAGTTCAAATCTGATTTTATCATTCCAGTTCATTTTTGCAGCTTTTTTAGTATTTTTTATGTATGGTTATGGATTTGGAGTTTTGATGTTATGGTTATGCCGAAGTCGTTTTCTTGTTCTGCGGTTTCTAGTTTTCTTATCATTCATGCAGTAGATATCTTGAATTTTTTTTGTTCTTATATACATTACTTTGTATTTGTCTGCACTGAAGTGTAGTTACCATGTTGTAGATCAATTTTCTAATTCTTTTGTGTCTTTATCTATTTTGGTTGTGTTCGTCTTTTACATTTTTGTGTTCTCTGCAAATGTGTTCATTACTTCCCATCTGACTTTGCACCGTTGACTGTTACACATTGTTTCCTTCCTGTAGGGAGATCTTCTAACCATGTTAAAATATTTCCTTTGATTTTGTATGATGTCAGTTTGTGTAGTAACCCTCTATGAGGTACTGAGTCCAAAGCTTTCCGGAAGTTGAAATATATCATGTCAATTGGGCGACCTTCGTCGTCTTGCTTTGTCCATGGCTATAGTGTCGAAAGTAAGTTATTCAGACATGATTTAGAAGGCATGGAACCTTGTTGAGTATCTGTCATGATGTTGTAGGACTGAAGATAGTATCTGCGGGTTCAGAGGGCGGGATTGGCTATGCACACGTCACACTTCACCTTAAAACTCAATCGCACGAGATGGAAGATTATTTCTTGGGATGGCACCCCGCCTCCAAAGAATCCCATGGTCGGGGAAAACCCTCCCGAAATCTTCGTTCCCAAAGCTAAGCCATTCATTATATATAAAACAATCAAGATGGGGACACCAGTCTGAATAAATCAATATATATATATATATATATATATATATATATATATATATATATATATATATATATATATAATCCTCTTTGCCTGTCTGTAGTGAGTACTGAGTGAAAAAGCAGAAAACATAACACTGTCTATTGCATACATGAAAGAGTTCCCTACTTGAAACTAATATTTGGTTATTGCTATGGTAGACGGTCAGTAATCCTTGAAACTTCTGTTAAAATGAAAGAATATCTTTGTTTTCTCTTCTAATCACTCTGTAGTCTAAGCCAATAATTTCGAAACTTGAGTCCGTGGACACAAGGGGGTCTGACAAATAATGCTTAGGGTCCACGGCAACGTTCCTTCTAAGCCTGACATCGTAAATCTTGTGGCAGAGAAACGTCATCATCTATTACACAGCAATCGGAAAACATAATTATTTTGCGTAGATCTTCATCATATATAAGAATTCGAATAAATGTAATCCATTTATGAAATATGTGATTATTATTGTAGATCATGGATTACAGCCTAAAAAGTAAATCATAAAAATAGGAGTCTGTCAGAATGTAGAAGGGATCCTTGAATTTTCAAAGTTTCGGAACCACTGGCCTAGGCTATCAAAGAACAATGCCTGATTGTTGCTTTTTAAAATCCACCTATGTAACGATGTCGTATGTAAACTGATATTGAACAGGGTTGCCAGATAGTTGAAGATTGGCATAGCCAAAAACACATCTTAAAGTGGCGAAATCTCGAAATCGTTGATAAAAGCAAATAGTTTATTAATTTTTATTACATGAACTGTTATTAATCATTAGTATTGATACTTTTGAAAATTCTATTTCTACTTACGGTCATCCTTATTTTTTTGCCTTTTCATTGTAACTTTACGAACTTAGCAAAAAAATCATCAATTTGTATAGGGTCTGCGTTTGCACTTACCTGATAAATCTTTCTAAAAAATTTATTTTCTTTTTTTCATCTGGGATTTTCCTCAAAACTACCATTGTTAGACCCTGAGTGTTAAAGCTGCAATCAAAAAGGAACAGAAAAATTAAGATGAAGGCGAATAACAGTATGAAAAGATTTATAAAATTATTGTTTACGAACATTTCAATATTGGAGAACACATTAAAAATCAAAATTTATTAAAAATATTATTGCAACTAAGTCAAAATGGCCCAAATTTTGAATATGGCCGAATAGAAAAGTTCAAGGTCAAATGTTTTCACGAAGGCCAGATTTGGCCATAGATTGACTAAAATGACAACCCCGATACTGAATTACAAGACGATAAAGAGGCAAAAGGGTTGAGGTAGGCGGAGAAAACACAAGAGATCAACAGACGGGGAGGAGGAGAAGGGTGAGGTGAGTAAAATTAAGTATGGCACTCGGGCAAATTCGTGACACTTCTCAACTCTTGAAAAGAGAAACCTTTCAAGAAACTCATGCAGAGAAAGAGGAGGAAAGGACGGGGGTAATAACCTTTCAAGAGATCGTTGTAACATGAACAGCCTTGAACTAATTGGAATTAGGAAAAACAAATACGATAAATGTTGAGTAAGATAAAGAGAGCTGTGTATCCATATGTTCGGAAGGGCCGATTGAGATTGGTTAGGCTTGCACGTGTGCCTAACAGACAAGATTTTTGGAGTATAGAGATTGCATTTGAGACAGTTTCAACATTAGGAGCTCACTGACTCAAAATAGGTAAAGGATAGGAGTGCAGGCTGAATCGTTGCAAAAGTAAGTTCCACTCGATGTTTTTTCTTAGAAGCAAAATCTCTGCATTTTTGAAAAGCTTAGAGTATATACTTTCAAAATAAGAACCATAAGTTCAACTATACGTCCACCATCCAAGTTAGTAGAAGGAGGAGAAAGAAGAGCGGGCAGTCTTAGAGTCTATCGATTCTTATATTGCAGTATGGAAATATTCTGCAAACATTATTTTCTATAAAATACGTATGTGGCCATTTTTGAAGTTTTGGGCAATTTCTGGCTTTTTTAAAATACAAAATTCTCTCATGACATCTTTAGCAGCCGTTGAAAAAAAATGACCGTAATAGATTCATTTTACTGATATCCCAATTCTTCTTTGTTTAGCAAAACTGGAACCCACGGACAGGCTACTAATATAGACGTGTGAATACATCTAAAAATTTGTACATTTTTTTGCGTATCTGACTGACCAGATTGTGATGACATTAGAAATGGGCAATATTTAGTTTAGGATACTAAGAATTTCCTAGAAACGTTATTTTGAAGAACTATAGTTAAGGAACCATACAGAAAACAATAGCATATTAAACCATCGACCCATGGGTTACTCTTCAGTATAATACCACTAGATTTAGCATCTATATAAGACAGGTCATAGTCTATATTATTTTTCCTCTTCTTTGATGTAAATTCAGCCTTTTTATGTTTCATTCCCAATCAATTTCATGACAGTACATACATAAATTAAGAGAAATAGGTTAATTACTTACACAAAATGAGTTTGGTGCAATTTATTGACCAAATATTACAAATAAGACCAAATACTGGAATTCAAGTATTACACGTCTCTTTTTACAACTGGAATCATACTCCATTCAGCACAATTCTGGACCACTAAACCTACAAAATAAAATGTAGCTCCCCCTATACCTTAACTTGGGAATTGAATACAAAAACCTTCTTTTAGCTAGATATCGAAAACATCACTTCCTACGACGACTCCCTATAAAAGCCCTGAACGCACATTGTCAAACGTTCATTGGCACCGGCACCTCTAGCCGATTACTCTTTTTGGCCCCGGCACTTGTTGCCAGTTACTCTCTCTCTCTCTCTCTCTGACCGGTATCATTTCGCCGGCCTCCCGGCCGAACTGATCTTAACCATATACCACCGTGACCTATCTCTTTACTAACTTTGCCAGTTCCACTTCACTGATGTTGAGGCATCTCAAATACGCTCAGCTACTCGTCCGTGTCCTCGCCACGTGCTCCAAACATGTGTACACCTCACTCTCATGAAGGAAATGGTGAAGCTTTTTACTATCCGAGAGTGACGACGATCTCTCCTAATTCTCTTTACTTTGGAAAACACACATGGATAAAACTGCGCGTTCTCTGTCTTTCATTGTCTATCCGCTGAGTGTCTAACAGCGTCAGAGAATACCCCCTAATTTGCACAGCCAACTTGGCAGTTTGGCACACACACTGAACCCGGTCTCCCTTCCTTGGCTCGCTGCAAGCCTTATGGATTCAAAAACACATCAGACACATCCACACCTGTAATATCAATGATAACAAAGCTCACACCTTTCGCTATCTGTTCTGATCTCTTTAAGCGATCGATCGTATTAATGTTGTCTTTACACGCATTTAATTTTCATTCGTTATTTGTCATTAATGTTCCTGTATTGAATGTACGTTTTATCTGTCCATCCAAATACTTGTATGTGTTCCTTTTCGCTTTGTTTCAACTCCGCGTCTACGTCCATACTTAGTGTGCATTCTCTTTCTACATTTCCCTTCCTCCCTCTATATCTTCAGTGACGTCGACGTTAACACGAAACCACATGGAAGCAAAATCCGACTACATCTTCTCGCCACATCTAACTAACAGCTATTATCTATTCTCTCCCACACACAATATAAGGACAATAACTCCTTATAAAAGTATATGGTCGAATTTAGTCTGCAAACTTCAATAAGCTTGTATATTGTGCTTCAAAGTGTTACCAATCACTCAACACATTTTCACCTACGTATATGATTACATTCAGTAAAGGTTTTGCTTCCTCTGTCTTGAAATCGAAAAGGGGTTGAAAACAAACAGTAACTTGAAATGCTAAATTCAAGTTTCAAGGGAAGTAACTATGTATGTTTCACATTATGCGTTCACAATTGCATTGTCTCCTTATCTATTAAAAGTCTTTTCATTTAGTTTTCAGTTAGTGTACAGCATTGGTAAAGTTATGAGCGCTTTCTAGTTCGTAGATGGACTTCTTTTTCTTTCTGTCTTTTCTCATTTCATAATTAGAAACACTTTCCTACTGTAATTGATGAATGGAGATGAACTGTTTTTCCATCAATCAAAAAACTGCTTAACTGCGGCATTATAGAACTATTACCGCCCACACCGATGCTATTTAAAGGTCGGGTTAGTCAGGAACAGTGGGTGATCCATTTGATCCTATTTCGCCTGTTCAACTCAACATGTCATCGACAGGTCAAAGATCGGGTAATCAGAGTAGTTATTTGGGGAGTGAGGGACAGTGGCCTCATTGTAAAATATCTCTTCTATTTTGAAAACCAAAAAAATGGAAAGTGTGTGTGTGTGTCTGTGCGCGTGATTAGATTTATAAAGAGCGTTTTGTTCTTTTTTATGCTGATGTTCATGTACTGTGCCCGTGGGGATGCTTATTTGTTTTCTGTCATCGCTGTCAACGGATATAGCATCAATGTCGTGTGCTTTTCTGATCAAGTCATTATAAAAAAATTTTTGAAATAATCAAAAAACGATGCTTAAAAATATCCTTTCTTCTGTATTTGTCTGCAGCGGTAGTCCCCAACCACCAGGCCACTGACCGGTACCGGGCAACAAGGAAAATATTGATATTCTTTTATTTTCTTTGTAAAATAAAAACAAATTGATTTCCTTGGATCCTAATATTAAATTGATTTAGATAAACCTTTCAATAAACAAAATTGTGTTCATTAACTTCTTCTAAGCGATTTATAGTTGACTTATCACCAATATTCCAGTCATGATTTATTACTCCCCACTACGCCTATCGACCGGTCTGCGGTGCAAAAAAGGTTGAGGACCCCTTATCTACAGCATTAACCTGCAACTTACAAAACCACGCTAAGATTACTGGCGATAGGAATGTGTAAAAATGATCATATTCTTACATTTACCCACGTTATACGAATGAAAGCGACATCAGGAGTAATGGTAATAATTTATGTGTTATTTCTTTTCTTGTGTGAAGATCTACCGAGGGCTGTGTTCCTACTTATTACAAGTTCAAAATCTGGGTAAAAAAAAAAACATCTTGAAAAACTTAGAAACAGCTAGATTCTCCCTCTCTCTCTCTCCCTCTCTCTCTCTCCCTCTCTCTCTCCCTCTCTCTCTCTCCCTCCCTCTCTCTCTCTCTCTCTCTCTCTCTCTCTGTATATATATATATATATATATATATATATATATATATATATATATATATATATATTGTATAAAAAGAGAGGATGAGGGGAAGAATCTATCTGTTTCTAAGTGTTTTAAGACGGGGTTCTTACTCGTATATAATCTAGGATAATTTATTACATTAATGATAAATTAAATGTGTTTTTAATTCATTCATTTCGTAAAAAATATTACTTTTTCTATTTTATCAAAACCATCTAAATGGCGATCTCTGGCATCTAGAAGCAAGCAAAAGCATCTATATATAGATGGGAAACATTTGAATTGGCAGCACTGAGCGAGGGATGTAACTCATATTTCGATATGTCTCCCCGTCAGTCAGTTACAACAATCAATGCTAGATATGCTACCACATCTAAAAAGTAACCTCAATCGAAAAAGTCCAGGATCTGCCCCCAAATTGGACTCCAACTTTCATTCATTCTTCCTTAGCCCACGGTCAACTCTTTCTCAGAAATAATTGGGAACTTTTGGAGATACTGTGTGAACTGACAGATGAACATGAGGGAATACATGAGAAGAACAATTAGGTTTATGACACCAAGAAAACAAGTTAGTCGTACTGCAGTAAGGTTCCCCATCCTTGACATACGAACAAACACATGGTTGTATTTGCAATCAAGTGTCTTGGGCGTCGAAAGAAAGGCTGACATTTGTCAACCGAAAGGCACAACTCATTATTCCAGTCTTTTCATCCGAGCAGTTGTATTACAGGTATTCACGTTTATAACACGGATGTTGGGGTACAAGAAAGCCAACCGTGTTATTACCGAGGTGCGATAACTGAGGGTGGATATGGATTATAATCGGGAGATGTGAGAAAGACGGTGAAGGTCATCTGTCGTATAGATCTTAATATTCCTGTGTCCAAACTGCGAAAATAAGATCTTCGTTTTTTTTGTTTTTTTGTTTTTTTTTTTGTTTGTTTGTTTTTCTAGGAGTATCTTACTTTCTTTACGTCCTTGATGTAACTACATAAAACCATGTGAACAGGTTCGTGCCTCACTGTTGGTCTCAATAGAGAGTAAACAATTAAAACTGTTAAAAAAAGGGAGGGTAGCATTGAAAATATTAATTAAGAAAAGAATTCATTCATTGACTTCTTAAATGTTTTTGACTAATCCATTTCATTTTTACTGTTGGTTTGCCGGCATAAGTTAAATATATTTCTCAGTTGGCAGGGGGGGGGGATCACCCCTGTCCTCGAATAGGCTCACGATGAAGTAACATAGCGCTCAGCCCTAAATATTGGACATATGGTTTCAAAGGGAAATTCTTGTTTTTTATTTTATTTTTCCTTGATGAGTTGATGGTAATCTAGGTGAAAATGTTAGAAATCCACCACCCACCTGCAAACAGAATATTGGGGCACGCCTGTATGTATACAACATTTCGACACAGATGTATCTGATAATGAATGAGCTTTCTTATCGACATTTCAAAGAGAGGAAGAGGGTAATACGAAGACAAAATTGCTATTCTGTTGTATACGTTCATGTGTGTTTTTTCGCTGACTGCTGATAATATAAATACAAGTGTTACTATTTCTACTCTTTCTGATATGTCAAATTTGTTTTGTTTGTTGTTTTGTTTTTACCTAAATGAATACAAGAATTTTAGTAAAGAATATCGTGCATAAATTTTTCAAAGGACTGTGTGAACATACTGACTCAAACACAGCTTTGCATGCCCTGTTAGCAAAGCAACGGGCATTTGATAAAAGATAATGCTGAAAAAGTCCAGGATTTCGTGTTATTCGTTGGTTTTAGAAGCATCGTCGGTGAAGCATGACTCTCTCAATTTCAAAGAACCGAGATAAATGATTCACATTAAATTACCGTATATCCCGACATATAAGACGCACCATCATATAAGAAGCACCTCAATTTTTACAAGCATCTTCTCAAATGAATTATTTAAAAAACCCTTGTTTTCCCCTGATCTTCGTACCCCAACCTCAGTCATTCAGTTTTGCTCTTATCTTTTAAAATCTATATTAACCCTCACAATGGACGGTTGTTTTGATCATTTGCATTGTGCACCAATGTTAGTTAGCAACAAACTGAGTGTTCGACTCCTTGGACAGAAATAATAACAAATCCCGCTTTATGTGCCAAAAAATACGGTATTTTTCCATCGACACTGAATGGACAGCGTGATTCACGATGTGCCAGCCAGGTATCGCTTACTATCATCGTGACTTAGAATAAAAGCGCCATATATACCATATTGTACGGTTACTAGAAAGCAATCACCAAGAGCGTATACCTCTTCCAGCTCCATTGTCACACTCTAAAGAAATAAGCAACAACTCATGGGTGTAACTGTGCATAGATCTGCCCGAAAATTCTATCACTTCTTCCATGGTCCAGCGCCCAGCCTTCCTCAAAATTTCATTGAAACTCATTGAGATATTTTCGAGACATCAAGTGGACAGATAAAGAATTTCAGGAGATATTGTGTTCTGGACATATAGCTACGACGTAAGGAAGGCAACTGTACGTGGATAAATCCAAGAATGGAATCATTCCTACCGTAGCGTATTGCAAAATTTTCCATTAAGTTTCATAGAAATTCATTGAGAACTCTCGAATATACTGCGTAGAGAGAGGTGAAAAGACATAGAATAATTTGTACTTTTGGTGGTGATAAATAATGATGTGTTGTACTTCCAACCACTGCAAACGAAGTCAGGTGCATGTATTTGGTCGCATCTTCCTGTCTGACTGTCCACACGATATCACCGAAAGTATTCAATGAATTTCAATGAAATTTCATGGAAGGGTACGCAATGGATTGAGGAAGATTTGGTTGGGGCGGATCCAGGATGTTCTCTTGATTGAGAGATATTATTCTTGTTTTTATCCTTACATTTATGTACACGTTCATGGCTGTCCACGTGATATCTCCCAAATTTGCCAGTGGATTTTGATGGAGGTGTGAATGGTAGACCACGAGAGAAATCATCCACTTTTAGGGCAGATCAATGCTCAATTACTCTCTCTCTCTCTCTCTGACAATGGTGTTGGCAGAGACATGCAATTTCTGAGTTCTTTCTTGTCCAATGAAGTTCTGTGTCGAATCAAGTGACCCTAAAATGTTGATCCATTTGTGAATGAAGCTTACTTCACGAAAAAAGGAAGCTTTATATTTCGTTTCAACTAATGGCTTAAGACTTACATTCACCTGACCAGGCTATGCACACACCCCCCAAAAAAACTGGGTGGTATTTAGTTTGGCTGAGATTGTTGAGTATTTCGTTGTTGCCCGAGGAATCCAGGTACTCATTTTCAAAGTGAGCATGCTTCTCCTACTAAAAAGCTTGGCGCTATACAACCTTCCTTTTCCAGCAGTGCATCCGTGTTCTTAAACAATCCGCAATAACTACATGGTGTGAGTATCTATCATACTAGGCTTCCAAATTAAAAGAAATGACTCAGTGTATGGATGAATACATCAAAGTTCTTAAAATAATCGCAGGGGGCAAAGATCGAAACGCCCCCTTTAAAAACAGAAGTAATTGAACAGGAAATGGTCATATGTGCACTAATGAAATACATGATGATCATAAAAACTCTTTACAACATTGAAAATCTATCAAATATCAAATATCTACATTATCGTACCGACATGTGGGAAGCGTACTGATATTTGTTGAAAAAAAAACTTATCACTCTTTTTTTCTGCAACAAACCGCGTACAATTATATTTAGCTTTGCACAGTTGTTATGATAATTCATGGACACTCTGTAATTGGTTGCTCTCGAGTGGAAGCCGGTTATTAATCATGGATGATGTCATCAAACAGTTACCTTTATCAACAGGGTTAAATTAAGCATTGATGGGGCCCAATACATAACATTTCTCGCGAGCCCTTCTATTTTTGTATTCAGCTATCATGGCAGACGAATCAAAATGATGATGCATTATTGAACGTAAAGTCCTTTTATGGATCAATAATCACTCTATGTAGCATAATAAATCCTCAGACAAATTGCAAAACTGGAAAGCATTAAAACGAAAAAGAAATTTGAGACTTTAAATGTTGGCTTCGTTACGGCTGTACTGTACTGTTCATCTTGCCTTAAGTGAAGCTCTGGTTCTCAAAATCAGTCAGTCCCATTCATTTCATCCCTCGTTTAATGTTGTCTGTCGGTTATTGCTATCTAAAAAAAAAAGAATCTGTCCCAATGTTGAAACCTATTTTGTTGGCGGGGAAAAGGTGCGTCTTATTCAGCGAAGATTTCGATTTGTTTTAATGAACTGAATCTTCTCGTGGGTTTTTCGTTTACAGATTAATTCATACGGAGCAGGCTACTTATTGGGATCATTTTGAGACAAGGCCTTCACATAAAATTAACCGATTAGAAAACAATGTAATATCCGGTTGATAACATTAAGCAAAGTGTATAAGGAGGAATCCGCTTATTGTGACCATTTTGGGACAGGGTCTTTTATGATAAAAATATATATGTATAATAGCTGGTTAATAATATTAACCAAAGGGCATATAGAGGAAAGCGCTTTTTGTGATTATTTTAGGACTTTTCTCTTGTTGCTTTTCATGTCATCGTTATTCTCATCCATTTAAAGTCCATTGTTGGATAAATGCCTCTCCCAAGGTCCACCAGTTTTCTTGCTCACGGTTCCAAAACATTCCGAACTTTTCCATATGATCACGCCATCTTATTTTTTGCCGGTCTCAGTTTCATGTATGGTCTCGTTGTCAATCGCTATGTCCAACAGTTGTCTGATATTCTTGCAACATGGCCTGCCATTAGAGTTCGCTAATAGCTTTTAGGATATCTCTGACATGTGATGGTTTGCACTATTTCTTATGCCAGTGGTTCCCAACCTTTTTCAAATCACGGCGCCCTTTACGTATAAGGATTTTTTCATAGTACCCCATGACTAACATGCTGAACAATTAGTTTAATTTGGTTAGATTTGTTAGTAAAGAAAATAATCCTAATTATTCGTGGGATTGGTGATCCTGTTGGTCTTTTATGCTTGTTGTTTTCTCTGCTGAACCCAGGGATTCAACAAAACCGAGTGGACTTTTATCATTTTCACTGATATTTCCTTCGTCTTAATTATAGTTGCTTTTCATCGCAACTACCCAGACTGAGTCCAAACTTCGATTGAAACAGTCACCTCGCATTAATGCCTTTAGGAAAGGCATGATTCCATCTCACCAGCTGTGGGTAAATAGTAGGACAATCTGGGCTATTTAGTCTTTGGCAGGGGGATGACCATTCTAGAAGACGGACAACTCTGATTGCAAACCAGCATTAGAAGAGATGAGCTCGGTGAGACTAACTCACCCTTGACACACCCATGATGAAATCGTCTCCCAACAACCCTACACTTGGTTATGGGGTAGGTATAGATGAAAGTGAAATTTCTTGGAAATCTCAAACATGATCCTTTTTTCCGCTTGAAACTTTTTGACTCTTTTTATCTGAAAGCTCATCCCAGGCCATTCCAGCCTCCCGTACTAAGCAATGAACCGAGGCCCCCGAACCCCCTTGCACCAAATATCAAAATTATATTTTTATTTTTCAAAACGAATTTCTTGGGGTCTAAAGTTGCGGGGCCTCCGGGCAACCGCCCAGTGTGCCCGTGTAATGACAGTTCGTTTTCATACTCATGAGCTGCTCAACAAAGGTTCACTGTTCAGCAACACGCTGAATAAATATTCACCCAACAATAAAACGAACTCGTAGCAATAGTAAATATTCCTGTAAAGGTTCATTGAAAAGGCATCCAGCGAGAAATACAGTCACGTCACCAATAGAGTAAATCTAATCTGAATACGAATAGACTCATTGAGGCGTATATGCAGTCTCCCGTTAATCAATGAAAATGACTGGCACATCAGTTTTCTTTGAAGGAAATAGCTTTTAACACAATGAGAGAGGCACAGAGTTGGAAAACATTCGGAGGTAGAAAATGAATGTTTGAATATAATGTCTAGGAGAATATGATTAATGGACTTGGCATACTTTAGAAATACTGTTTTCATAAACAACACTGTGTGCAAAAAAAAACATGGACGTTCACTGGAGAGCAGATTGCAAACGGGCCATTTGCCCTCCTTGGATCAGGTCTCCTCATTAAGGGCGAGGGAATTTGGAAGTTGGAACCTTATAGTCAATAAAAGAATATGATGCTTGCTACATCGTCTCATCCTGGGTATGTCATTTGTCATCTGGATCATACAGTGGGTCGTGCTTGCCTTCACTACAAACGGCGATGAGTGCAACACCTTCTCCGTGGATGGTATGTTTATTGTGTAATAGGGTTGCCACTTAGATATATTCCGAATACGCCTCCCCCCAGAAATACTTACTTTTGCACATCAGGGAATTTTCTTATTTCGACTGTTAGAAACTGTCAACCAAAACTGTCCCCATAGGTTTCTCTCAGTTTTTAAGCTTGGCTGGCTGGCTGGCTGGATTGCTATATATGTGTCACGTGTATAGGCTGCACCCATCTAGCTAGAGGGCTGGAAATTTAAATATGTACTCCTTCTTATGTCTAGAAAAACTTTTTGTTTTTCTAATCTACTCATCCCAGTAGGTTCTTGGTGGTGATTCAATTAACAGTGTAGGTTCTTGCCTTAGTTGACCCCTTAATTTGTGTCCGTCTGATGTTTAAAAGACTTTTTTTTACTGATCAATGTCGAAAAAGTCGATAGAAGTAACTTGTTCATTGATCACCCCTTTTTCTCTCTTTTTTTTTTCATCCTCAGCATGCTGTCAAAAAACGTTACTTTATGGTTTCTATTGAGTGACTTATCAGACTTGTATTTATTCTGTTTTATTCATTCACTCCACCATGTTTCCATTTTTATTTGGAAAGTCCTCCTGTCTCAGACACTTCACAGGCGCCCCCTAGCACTTGGTGCCCTAGGCAACTGCCTGTGTTGTCGGTACCTTGACCGAAACACCCCATGTCTCAGGTTGATACTTTTCAATTAATTACAGTTCATTTTCTTCTTTTTTTCAGGACTCTTGGAGCTTTCATATATCCTTCTACTTATATTCAATATTTTCTTTCTGACAGGTATTTGCATCAACGTTGGTATCCTGATCTTGGTGATAAAAACCACACCCAGCGACATATTGATCGGAACCTTCCTCAGCGGAATCAGTTTCATCATATTCTGTATCGGAGGCGCCATCTCTTATCATTGCGTTAAACAAATGCCTTCTTCTTACGACAATCAAGAAACGAATCGTGTAGATTCCTCATTGTCTATCATCAGCCCTCCAGCTTATTGTGACCCTCCACCATCCTATGAAGAAATAATGGGTGCGCATTATGCTGCTGACAATCCCGCCATTGTAGTGGACGCTGAAATGGCTGAAGCGACCAGCAAATGAAATTGTAGACCAGCCCTTCTCAATAGGGGGCACATGGCGCCCTTGGATTCCCTGGAATATATGAAAGGGGCCATAAACTGAAATAATGACAACTGAATTTCTGTCAATCTGTTCATATTGTATCACTGTCTGACAGGGATTTCTAGAACTTGAAAAGAGCTCTTAAGGGTCACGAAAAAAAGAAATGGTTGAGAATGATTTTTCTAGACAGACTCAAACATGGGCGTCTGCTGCGACTTTCCAAGGGGATGAGACAAACGGATGTATTCTGGGGCTGGGGACAAAAAGATACATCCGGATATCAGTTGTCAAATAAGGGACTATGGAGTGTTTAAGCTGTGACTTTTCCTTAGCTGTCATTGTTCAAAATGACCCATTGATTCCAGCCTGTAAACAATTCCCTCTCTCCACCTCTCTCCCCCTGTCTCTTTTTCCCTCCCTCCTCCTCTCTCTCTCTCTTTCTCTCTCCGTCCCCCCTCTCTCTCTCTCTCTCTCTCTCTCTCTCTCTCTCTCTCTCTCTGCGAGAATGCCTGATCCAGGATGGGATCTAAATTACCCGCCCCTCAACCGACGCCCATGCACATTCCCCTGGTGAGATATTTATTTTCCTAAATGCATAGTCAAATTTATATTGAGAATATTTGAGATAGAAAAATATTCCAGTTCTGGTCATTTGGAAAAAAAAACATTTTATTTGTAAAATACCATGAGCTGAAATAGCTCATAAAACATACTGTTTGTAACGTGACATGAGCTGTAAATGCTCATTTGAAGAATCATTCTATTCGTTACGTAGCATGAGCTGTGAGAGCTGATAAAAACATTCTTTTTGTAATACAACTGTGAGATGTTTATATGCAGTCACAATCGACTATCAAGATACCATAAAAAAAACTGTCTACCTTAATTTGTTCGAAGCCATCTTGTTTTTGTTTTTTTATGTTGGTGCAAATGTAGTTTCAACCGACAGGAGAGTGCCTTTCTCCGAATTTAATACAACTTTCAAGACGAATGATTTTCTATAATCTGAGTTTATGCATCTTTCCAATTTGCGAGGCTATCAGTATTTGTGATGAAAATTGTATTCTGCAATTTAAAATGTCTATTTTTAAATAACAGAACGCTTGGATTAAACGACATCCGTGGCTACATTTTTATTAGGGTGTTTCCAGTTGTGCAATGCTGGAAAAAAGAGGTGAGAGAGCATACGGCTGTCCACTCTCGGGAAAAGGGGGGAGCTTTAAATATATTTTAAAATTTAACCAATTGTAAACACATTTTGAGGCCATATTGGATGAGTATTCAGACATGTACAGACCATTGGGGAGTATTGTTCAAACAGAGAATTTTAGTATGTAGATAATGAGGGAACACCGTTTATCCCTTCCCCAAAAAGTAATGGAACGCCGTTCTATCGCATTAACACTGTGTGTATCAAAATTATTTCTTTTACAGACCTTCACTCCAAAGCTTATTTCATACATATACATATATATATATATATATATATATATATATATATAATGACTCCACTATTTGGAGTGCTGGTGGTTGGGTTATCCACTACCTTGCACTCTAAACCATCATAATCGACAACTGATGGTTGTTCACTTCTAGGCTTTATTTCAAAGGACAAATCACCATCTTTGAAAGATTTAAAACAGTTTGGGGTAGTACATTGTTTCATATCCTTCCACTTCCCAAGTTCCGTGAGCAGCCCCTGCAGCTTTGAAGTCCAATTCAAAATACCCTCAAAATGACTCCTATATTTTTACACAAGAGTTAGATAACCTATTCTCATTTTCTTATTTGTAAGAGACAGATGCTCGTACACAATAATACTTGGATTCTGGGACCATTTCTCAACTGGAATAGCTTTACATCTTCTCTCTCTATATTCTAAGCTTTTACACAATTGCAAAATTACTTGAACTGCTGTCATTTTTTACGGCTTAGGTGAAATAGTATTAATAATAAAATGGAGTCATAGACAGTCTTTGAATGTATTCTCGGAATAAATTAGACGCTCTATAAAAAACGAAAATACTTCAGGTACACCCTAATAATTCAAACTTGAAATAATCGTATCGGCTTTAAATGTTAAACTTTTGGCGATTCTGGAAGTGCCTACAGCTTTCTGCGGCCTTCTTCGTTGAAATGACATGAATTCCATTTTCTTTTCTATTTGTCTTCATAGTCGGAAAATTTGAAGTATAATAAATGCTATATGAACTTCAGATATCTAGAGAGCGAGTTATTTTTTCAATCGTCTGACCAATTGGTAATTCATATAAATGTTGGATCAAATGTCGAATCCGGACCTCAGAATAGATTTAAATCAAAAGCGCAAATTTTTCTGACAACACCGTAATCAGAATTCGTTTTAATTTAATCGAAACACGAATGAAATGTAGAATTTAGGTCCTTAATTCGGACAAAATAGTGTTAAATTTCGGGCAAATCAAGCCCTCTGTCCCGTTAACCAAAGAGTACCTATATACCTACGGATCCTGGTATTCTTTTTTGTAGTTAAAAGGGTCAAAATAGTTCATTTCATTACTCTTTTAGATAAAATCAAATTTTGATTACTGTGCAATCTGAAAATTCGTGCATTTGACTGGAATCAATTTTAGGGTCTGGATTCTACACTTGATGTTCATTGAAGTGGGATCATTATTTCCACTCTCCGTATATAATTTGTCTGAAATCAATAAACTCCCTTTCTAGCTTCCTGATCTCTGCTTTTCATGTGACAAATCGATAGATGTTGGGTCTTTTCCGCAAGTCCTAAGCGCACTGAATTAATTGTAGCTATTGCATTCCACCGTAGTTTTGTTTGCTAAATAAATGTAAAAAAAACATCTCCTAACACTAATTAACCTTTGCCCTGACTAACCCGAACCCTAGATTATTATCTCGATGAGATAATGAAAAGAGGGTTGTCCAAATATCGTGAACATTTTTATTTACATTTATCCAGCGAGCCAAAATACGGTTACCTGTAATAGCTATAATTATTATTAAGTGTGATGGGGACTGACAAACAGAAGCCAGATTTTTCGTGGCTTCAACTAATCCAACCAAAGAGCTTCTCATCATATAAGTGAGTTAACAGTAATAAATATCCTGTGTTTTCAAACATTGACCATATTAGATTGACTCTGAATCCATTCTTTGAAAACAGAAAACAACATTATACAGCAGCAGTTTACTGCCACACCCTTTTAGTTATTAGACCTTGCCTTCGCGCCCCTTCCTCAACATCTCCAACCACATTGAGTAGATTCCACTTAATAGGACCACCGTTTTTTTGGGATCCACCATACAATAGGCCAGTCTTATATGAACCGATTAAAACGTATCTGATCATCGCTAATTTGCTTCGTTCATGAATTGTCAATCGTTTATTTGGACCAAGCAATAGTGCAACCGAATTAACATTTTGAATCAAAATCTGATAAGATTACGAAAAATCTTTCTTCAGCCCTTGAAACAACCATATTTCAAATATTTTGGGCTTGTAATTCAAATTTTCAAAAAAAAAGAAAGAATATTAGAATGAAGAGACTTGACTTGTGTTTTTATGTTAGCTGTTCCCCTTGAATTTAAGATATATTGGGTATTTAGTGCATTAAAAAAATTTAGATGTTCGGTTAATCGAACCAGCCGGTTACTGGATTCAAAATCATTGATCTGATAATAACCACACACAGTACTCTAAACAGCCGCGTAGATACAAGACTCTCTAAGCGAAGCGTCAAGTTATCTAAGGGGAATAACTCTAAATTTCAAAGAGTTTTTCAGACAATCGAATTTATCCTTCTTGTTATTTTTGCTGTTGTCACTTATCCGTTCTACGGCTTTCTTTGGGTGTACTATTCATATGTAAGTAAGGGAACTCTTTTTTTTTTTCTTGTAGGACCTCGTAAAAAGGGTAGCAAATAGATTTTCTTTTCGTTAGCGACAACGCTTGTAATATAAAAATCAATTGATTCCTGAATATTGACCGATGATGAAATGTTATGAAAAATGTAATTTTGTATTCTGATATATTAATTCCGATTCGGGTGTAAATTGATTTTTAGAAGAATTCATGAATCCCTTTCATTGAAAACACTAGTTCATCAAAAGCCTCTTCATCTGTGTAAATGTTTTGGTTTCGACGAACCGATTGTTGTAAATAGTTATTTTGATTTACCAAAAATCGTATGTGTCATTTTTTTCTGTAGATGTCGCCACGAATATCCGGTTTTAAAAACAAATAAATAAAAATGGATGAACTTTGCACAAGTTTGAAAAAATTCTATTCTTTTATCTCAATTTTGTTGTTGTTGTTTTTTTTTTAGTAAATGATTTGTTGTTGTTTTTTTCTTTTTGGGAAACGTGAAAAGAAAGTTCATCTTTTTCTATTCTTCTCCTTTTCCTATTCTTCTTTCTTCTTTTTCTTTTTCTTCTTTTCTTTCTTTTTACTTCGTCTTTTTCATGTTTTCGTATTCTTCTTTTTTTTTTCTTTTTCCTCTTTTCATTGTTTCTTCTTTTTCTTTTTCATATTTCCCTATTCTTCTTCTCCTTTTCCTATTTTTTTCTTCTTTCTTTTTTCCTATTCTTCTTTTCTCTTTCTTTATCTTTCTTTTTTTTTTCATTTGATATAGCCAACCACTAGAGATGAGTAACTTTCCATTGAGATCAAGTGACAGCACTCCTCCTCGGCAATCTTGCAAGTCTGTCATGTCTTTACCAGCCTTTATACATGGAGATAGGCCTTCCACAAATGAACAGAAAGCCTGGGGTGAGCGATGGACCTTACCCTGCACCATGACCTAGAAGCATTTCCCGGGGCCATTTGTGCGAAATGAAAGTAAACTGTCTCGACTGGAGATCGAAATTGAATCATTGATTCCATTCTCAGTACCTTTCAACGTTAGATCACTCACACCTCCTTTCACATTTTGTCTCAACACTCCTGCAATCAAGAAGAATAAAGTTGGTTTTGTTTGTGCTTTTTATTTATTTTTATTTGATGAACCATCAGTATTATTTATTTACCCCTATCGAATAAACGTAGCCCCACGAATGGGCCGCCCAACCAACTAGATCGGTGGGTCACAGATTCTTCTCTCTTTTATGTGTGTGTTTGTGTGTGTCCGTCCGGATGTTCCTGGTCATATTTTGGAGCTTCAGCCTTAAAAACTTGCATGAGTATACCTCTAGGCACTGTCTAAAAACTTGGGGTGGGATTTTGGGCTCTCCATGATCATTTATGGGCCAACAATGCCCAAATCTTGTGCTGGTATTTTTTTAAAGATTGTTTCAGATAAGAGACCTATTCTATTTTACTTTTTAGATGATTTTTTTAGATAATTTATTCTGGTACATATGCGGGTTACGGTGATCCATTCGTGCAAGGTGATGATATTTCTCTTGAATCTAGTGCAGAAACGAAAACAAACATATCACCAGAGAGATCAGGAATCAAGAGTCGGTTCAAGATTTAGAATTGATCCTCAGAGAGAGAGAGAGAGAGAGAGAGAGAGAGAGATGAGGGGTAATTATTTATTTATTAGGACCGTTACAAGGGACGAATCCGCAAATTGGGAACCGTGCAACGTGCACATGAAAGAATTATGCTGGGCCTCATATGGAGAGACCACAAAACAGCACAACACATCCAGAAGGAGACAGGAGTCAGGAATATCACAGAATCCATTATGAATTTCAAATCGCAGTGGGCTGGCCATGTTGCAAGAATGGTGGACAACCGATGGACATCGCGACTCACGGCATGGATCCCCCGAGATCACATGCGCAACCGAGGCCAGCAAAATATTAGATGGAGAGACGAGCTAGACAGAATTCAGAAAGTACTGGCTCCGCGACGCCCATGATAGAGAAGTGTGGCGAATCCTTGGGAAGGTCTTTGTCCAACGACAGACGTTGAAAGACTGATGATGATGATGATGATGATGATCTCCAAGATATTGAATATTTAAACCATAAAATTCATTAAAACGTTATGTTTTTAGTATTTATGTGCCCGAGAACTTGTACCAAAATTTTCATTCTCATCGACTCATCAGTTCCAAAGTTTGTTTGTTTTTTGTTTTTTTTGCATGTTGATGTATGATTATTTTACGTATGAATTGTAAACAAACAATCGGATCTAACATAACACTAATCAACGCTAGATTCTCTCCACAGGCCTACATTCAAAATTCCATTGAAATACATAAACGAATAAATCCAGTTGAGAAAATTATACAACGACGGAGACAAAAATTTCCTGCCATTCATGATAATTGAGAAGTTACCGAGAATAAATCTTTTACCAACACTATTACAAAAGTAACTCAATTTTGTCTTCAGGGGAAATAACTCTGTAAAAAAGAGATATGAGTTATCGTCCTTACACCATGAATTTCACGTCTTCTCGCGCGTGCAAATTTTAGGCTTTCATAGATTTTGTCAAAGGGCTTTTCAAACTTGTTTCATCCACGACACCTTTTGATGAGACAAATCTTTTTTACCACTCGTTGTTATAGTCGTTATCTAACAGTGATCAAGCAGTGAAACAAATTATGACCAAAAATTTGCCACATATATATATATATATATAATTTATTTCTAGTTTTATGAAGTTCATTCACAAAAATATTTT
The DNA here is from genome assembly GCA_963457665.1 of Thysanoteuthis rhombus. Taxonomy (NCBI): domain Eukaryota; kingdom Metazoa; phylum Mollusca; class Cephalopoda; order Oegopsida; family Thysanoteuthidae; genus Thysanoteuthis; species Thysanoteuthis major. Next base: position 33,251,606 of record OY735210.1, on the reverse strand, counting down.
TAGTAAAAAATAACAAAAACGAGATTCATTTTTTTTATATAAGTGAGTAGCTCAGATCCATTTTACAATAAGCCTCAAAAAGAGTACATTTTTGTATTGAGATACAACAAAATAAGAATAAACCCTTTCGTATCATAGATTTTTTGGCACTTTTGTTCTCACCATAGTTCGTTTTGTTGAAAACAACATTTTGACCGTTGTACCCTACGGCCTCCTTCGGGTGGGTGTCGTGAATTATTCCCACTCGAGAATGGGTGCCCCTCGTGCCAGCATTCCGAATCCTCCCCATTTACGGTACCCACCCGAAAAAAGCCCCTAGGGTATAACGGCTGGAACGTTGTGTTTAAAAGATGAACGGAGATAAGGACAACAGTCTGGAAATAATAGCTCTACACATTATGATAATTCATAATCCTGAAGTATTCAGACAGAAATGGATAGTTAGTCATTCTACAAAAATTTCAAATGTTTTTTCGCGGAAATATTTGATTATAATCTCTATGCGATCCTTGTAAATGTCTGAGGCCCCAGTTTGAGAGACCCTGCTTCAAATTGCTTCATATGTTATGCAACAAATGAGGAATTTCTCGATTTTTCCATCCTTGAAGACCCTATCATTCGTTGTAATTGTGAGATTTTTCGTGACAAGGTGCTTCACCCGATGCTTCAGACTAATGGGCTCCAATTGCCCTGCTATTTACCCATTGCAAGAGCATTAGTGCAAAGTGAACTCGGTTTGCCGACCATATTCTCCATGCAAGCACTTCAGCTACCCGTACCTCCTTCAAGTAAATGAGATTCGCAAAAATGTAGCAGTAATTCAAAGTCCCCAGGGGTACAATTCTAGAGTCGTCCTGAAATGCTTGTTTTTTTTTTCTTTTCCTGAGATTCTTAGAAACCATTTTCAACCCTGCCAACGAATTAAGAGAGGAATTCGTAATAAGTAATCCCCAACTAACGACCCAATTCCGTTTCGACTGGCAGGTCCTTTCTTGAAATGGCCGTAAGTCGGACAATTTTCTTTCTGTGGTGTTTGCATGTTATGCTTTAATACAAGAAAACTTAGTGCATTGTAATCTTGACTCTTTTTTTACAGTGTTGCCGATTTAGATGTGATTTTTCAATTTTTCAGTTCTGGAATCATTTGATTTTTTTAAACATATAAATTGGCGATGTTGGACTTTATTATCATGAAAAGAAAAATGTTGAAAAGCATCTAAATACAAATTCGAAAAACCCAAACCAAAAACCTCCAAATTGGCACTGCTTTTATTCTTTCACGATTGAATAAAACGAAATAGAAAACTAATACGCAATCGTATTTTGAAAATAAGAGATAAGTAACAAAAAAATAACACTGTGTATTTCAAAAGTAAAACAGCGTTTAGTAATTTTTTTAAAATGCACAACACAGGAACAACCAAGATTTATACATATTTATGGTATTCACATATGAATGATTTTTTTTTCAATGTACAAATAATTGATATTCTCTGTTGCTCGTTATCAACTCTTATACACAGATGCAGCCTAGCAAATTTGTATACTTTTTTTTTCAATTTGGATGTGTAATTTTTATATTTACGTTAATTTTTTACATCCACGTACTTCGGTTGTATGTACAAACGGACGTAAGTTGGGAGGTCATAAATCGGGGAGTACCAGTATTTAATTGCGTCTTTCCGTTTTTCCCTCCGTTAGTCTGTCTGTCTGTGTGTCCACACGATATCTCTGAATGTGCTCAATGGATTTCAATGAAATATCTGTACCGGTGTGAACAATGATGTAAGTAAGGAGTGATTAAAATTTGACGTGGACCCAGGAATGTTTGATTGAGAGAAATTTTTTTGTTTTTGTTTTTTCTCATGCATTTATGTACACGCTTATGCATATCCATACGATATCACCTGAAGTTCTCGATATATTTCAATGAAATTTGGTTGAAGAATGGACAAAATGATATGGAAGAAATGATTAAAGTTTGGGGCCGATCCATGTATGATAGTTTCTTCTTCTTCTTCTTTTTTTCTTCTTCTTCTTCTTCTTCTTAGCTTCTCAAAGATTATTGGGGATCACAGAAATACTTGAACGTTTTTTTTTAAAGAATATTTAAGCAACTGCAGTTCTTTCATAACTCTTTAAAGAAATTATTTAACTCCTGGTGCCTGTTGTAAAAATGTCTCAATACTATTTAGTAATTAAAAAAAATGTTTTTTGATTTTGTTACGTTTTAGTATTATTTTTTTCTCTCACAAACGCCGCTAAAATTATTATAGATTGAATACGTTACAATTTTTGACAGATTTTGGTTTTTATTTAGCTTTATTTTTGATGCTATGATTATTTATTTTTGTTTCGGGCGTTTTAACGGAGATTAACTTAAGAAAATCAATTGGAAATAAATATTGACAAATGCTGTCGAAATTGTAAAAATAACGTCGCAGGTTCTGAACAAATTGTTCTTTTTTTTTCTATGCTTTATGACTGAAGGCAATAAATATAGTGTTCTTGTTACGCGCTTTTTTTACCGAACTATGTATGTTAGGGATTGCGAAAACTTTCGTCTCATTAAAAGGGGGGGTAGCGAACGAGAAAAAGTTGAGAAGCCCTTTTCTAAACACACTTCGCGACAATATACAGAAAGAATAAAGAAATATAACCAATGCGTGTCGTTTTCTGTTTTTACGACTAAGAAGAAATGGGGAAAAAAACCCTGATTATTTTATGCGATTCTTTCTTCTATATCAATCAAAATCTGTCTGTAATTTGCCATGTATCTGATGTCGCTAAAGCAGAGCAACTCAGGCAGCCTATATGTTCATTCTCATCACCGAATCAACGACTGTAAACAATCTTACTGACGTATCTCTCATCAACAGATTTCGGGAATACCGGACAAAATCTGTTCATTGCAAGTATTTCATCCGCTTCGGGAATTTTCGGGATTATAAACTTTTTACCATAGATCAGATTTATGAATGATTAGTTATTCCACATAACCACCCAGTCTTGTAAATGCAAGATGTGACTGTGCTGACTGTGTTGACTGTGTTTTAAGATCATGTTGTTTCACGAATCATGCATCTGGACTGAACATTTGTTAATGGTCAATTTCACTCTTCTTCGGTCATGATCAGAAACTTCATATGTTGCCAATATCTACTAGAAAGTGATTATTTGGGCAATTTTGGCTATTTGGGCTGTTTTGGCTGTTTTGAATGTGCTTCAGCAATAAGATAGTCGTTGATATTGTAATTCGAATGTATTGGCCTTTTTATCTTCCAACTTTGTTACAAAACGAAAATTATTAATCAAATGATAAACCTGAAATATAGTCTTCTGAAGGGTGGTTTATAGTCCGAGCTATTTTGGTTTTGGAAATTAATCCAAATTTATATGGAGCTTTAAATAGGATAAAGTTTGGATAATTTTGGATGCCCGATTAATTAAGATTTTTTATCTGACATACAGGACTACAATGTCTGAAATCAGTCATATCTGAAAATGTTGTACATTAGTGCACGAAGTGACAAGCACTGCTTTATGCCTCTCGCTCGGCCCTCTTTATTTACACCCTCGGAAGATCCAGCTGTGGTGATTCCTACAAAAATCCACTGCACTCATCTTGAACATATATTTTCATAGATCAAATTGACGGCTAAGCAGAGAAGTATGTCAAGTCTTTTATTCACAACCTACACGCACACGCTCAAATATATTCACTGAGTTTGTGCTCTCAATTACTGAACAGCCAACAGCATCCAAAACACATGGTCTGAATGTAATCTCAGGTCATCGCACCCAACTGGAATAAATACCATTTTTGACCTCAATCATTCATTACTCAAATTCAAATTAACTTACACACACAATCACTGACATCTAAGATTATCAGCTGAAGAAATGACCTCTCTAACATGGAATCTGATATCCCTGGGTACTTGAAACATATTCCCGTACATATATGTATGCAAACTCTCTGAACTTAATTCCGCCTTTGTGTTCAACAGACATTTCCATACAAAAACATTTCAATGAAAATAAGACAACGAATTTTCTTACGCTGTTGTCTCCCTTTTCTCAACTATAAAATTTACTAATCCCTTTATATATTTCAGTTAAATTTTGTACGTAGGCTCGTGGAGTGATTCTACCTGGAGGATAGCTATCTATAGTGGCATGTAACTAAACTTTGAAAAATGAGAATTTTGTCACCAAATTATTATTTTTTCAGCCATCTGAATGGATAAGAATATTTTAAGTTTTTGTAATTCTATCAACAAATAGAGCATTCTTCTTGCTGTTCCTGTTTTATTTGATATTAATTATGTACACACTACGTTACAGTTGCTGATTGCATCAGTTTAATTACAACACGCCGGGTTGCTGCATGGTCAAACTCCTCCCCTACTTCTATTTTGACTGAAGATGATCACTGAAATTCTTCATTGTACATATGATAAGAAATTATTAAAGTATTCCTAGCAATGTATTTATTCATTTTAATGAAATAAGCTCGTGCGTATCAGTAAGATGAATTTTCGCAGATGTATGACACTTGTTAGTTTGGTTCAGTCGATAAGAGAGTCAGCTACCCATCAGTTGCTCCTAATTTCAAACCACGTTAGGGAATGATAATTTCATAAATGTATTTATCTTTTATAATGAAGTAAGCTCATGTGTATTTCTAGCCAAAATTTTGGTAAGGGATTGTTTATTTATACCCCCTTAAATTTGATGAGGATTGTTCTTGTTATGGTAGAAAAACAGAGTCAACTCCAGGTTTGGACTGGAATTCGACGACAGTTAAATTCCAATGAACTATATAATAGTTTATTGGCGCTTTTGAGAGCTTCACTCCCAGATGGGCCAATTCACCTACAACATAACTATACGCTCTGTGTGTATCTATAATGATATACTCGTTTACTCTAAAAGAACAAAAACACATTGTAAAATGAGAACAATACTATCTTTTTTAAAATATGTAATTACCCAAACAATCGGGGTAGCCATTTCATAGCCAACCAAAAGGCTGTTTGAAGTAACCACCATAAAATTGAATATCACCTCTAATTCTTTCTCCACACTTAATTTTGTGTTCGATCATTCTGAATTCAGAATGAAGACAATGCAGTTTTGAATTTCTCCCTTTGAAAAACAAATAACACTTTATATTTGAGCTCATAAAGTATTCCAATACATTATGTAAAAATCTATAACCCCTTTGTTGGCTTACAGGAGCCTTTATCGTGCTTCATCCCAAATATTAATTGAATCAGGCAACCTTTAACTTCAATACTACTTTACCTATACAATACTGCTTGTGATTTACTGCTATGGGTAAAAGAAAGCTAATAACAATGAATACATGTTCTCTTGCACATTTAGCTGCTGCTGCTGCTTATTCATTCATAATTTGCACAAAATATTCTAATATACTTTTAGCTGGACTTTGCTTAAAGCAAAGAGAGTAGAATATTCCATTCCACGATTCATTCTACTACAAGAGGAAAGCGAATCTTGAGACGTCACGATTTGAATGGTCATCGGTCTAAATAAAATAGAAAAACCTAAAAGGCACTCAGAGATCGATATATCTGCTAACGCCATTGCCAGGGGGGATAATTGTACATGGATCCACTCGAAAATTCAATCACTTCTGAAGCCAAATTTCCACCTTTCTACTTAATCTAATTAAAATTCATTGAGAACCTTTAGAGATATTGTGCGGGCAGGCATGAAATGTTGGCAATATATTGATTGAATATATAACTACGGCATATGGGAGGTAATCGTGCATGGATTTGATCCAGAATATATTCACTTATTTGTAGAGGACTTTTGAACAAATACATTAATGTAAGAAAAAAAAAATCCCTAAATCAAAGAGGATTCCCTGATCCACCCCCGGATTTTTTCCCCCGTTCTTTCTCGCCCCATTGCCCACCCTTCCACAAAATTCCATTGGAATCCACTGAGTACTTCACCAGCAGAGGTGAACGAGACCAACAGATGACGAAACCTAATTAGAATGTTGGTAAGATAACAGACGATAGCAGCCATGTTCTCAAAAAAGACAAAAAACCCAAACATATATCTTTTCTTCTTGTGCATACAAAGCAAGAAGAGGTCAGCACACTGCTTACCTTTCAACATCCCACACGAAGGTCATTTTGCCTTATCAAAAAAAAAAAAAAAAGTAACAAAACGTTTCCAGATTCTTTAGGGGGCAAGAAATTGGTTATCAGCGGCTTTACCCCCACCCCCCTTTAATTTAGAATTTCAGCAAAATTTAGTCCTTGACTTTTTTTTACTTGGCTGCTTATAGGATTGACTCAATAGGGAAAAGGAGGAGTAGCATTTTAGTGATTAAAAACGGTTATTGTTATGAAAATCAGTTTATGGTAATTGTTTGGATGAGGTTCACAAAAAGCAGGCTAAATATTATAGACGCTGCAGATGATTAAGGCGTAGAGCATAAATTGAAAAGACAATTAGGAACAAATTGGGTACTCTGTGCTCTTTTGCATTTTGTCCGTGTAGAGAAAAACTGCTAGAAATGACAAAGACAATTTATTTCAATCATTTTGTATCACTTACCAATTTTCATTCATTTTACTGCAACAAAAATTTAAAATTTTTTAATCTTTTGTCAATTGCAATCCTAACCCTGAACTTTATCCTTAGTTGAATTTAATGAAATAGTCCAGTCAAATTAGACTTGGACCCAGAAATAAATACACAATTAGCGATTTTGGCATGAAAAGTTGCACCATTTATGGAGAACAACGGAGGAAAAGAATCTTGAAAGTTTGGGGAAAGTTTTTTTTAGAGCACATTCAAAATGGTAGTAATTCCAGTCCATTTTGGCTATTCAATCAAAAACAAAAACGAAATCGTCAATAATGATACAAATATTGCCATTGGAGTGCTCTAACTTCACCAATGTGTAATATAAGTACACTGCAATGAATATTCAATATGGAATGACTCTTTCCTGATATTCTATGATAAAAAAAAATGACAATCCGAAGGTCACATGAGGCTAAATTGATAAATTTAAAAGACAATGACATTATAATTCATAGGAATGTGGAAGTTGACATTTGTTCGTGAAGAATCTTGGAAACCAGGTTAAATCATATCTAAAAACGACACAGATTAGGAAAAAACGCAAAAAAAAATACCGAACAAAAACGAATTTCAGAATCCTCCACAACTTTAATCACATTTTATCTAATATGAACCTTAGCGTTCGACCAAATTTCACTGGGAACTCCATTGACTACTTTCGGATTTACTGTGTGGATAGGCACAAGCGAATACAGAGTATAAAATATTGTAACGGAAAAAATCTCTCTCAATCAGAAACAGATTCCTGGATCCACCCCCGAATTTGATATCTTCTCCCTTACCCATTGGTGTATCGTTCCATGGAATTTTACGGACATATTTTGCTAGTCTGTCCACACAATATATATAGAAAAAAAACAAAAAAAAAAACGGAGAAATATCTTCTTTTTTTAATATTTTTTCTCGTATGCTATCTGTCCACGCGATATCTCCGAGAGTTCTCAATGAATTTCAATGACCTTCAGAGGAAAGGTCAGCAACATCCTAGGAAGAAAGAGATTAAAGTTTGGGGATCCAGGAATTTGTTTTTGATTGAAAGATATCTTTGTGTCATTTCCAGAAACTTGTGTATTCGCTCCAGTCAACATGATATCTGCAAAAGTTTTCAAATTTTGTGGAAGAGTGAGCAGTAGGCCATGGGAAAGGTGTTTATATTTGGGGGCGGATCCAGGCACAATGACTCAGTCATAATCAGAAGAAATGTACATTCACAGTCGTCCCTTGAAGTGCATAGAAAAACTGGAGGCAATTTTTTTTTCTCAACCTACTTGCTAAGATTCTACCCCCAAAAAGATATACCCCAGAAATTGTGCCATAAATCGATATGCAATTAGCACTTTTGAGCGCTTCACTTCTAGTTTGTCTATAGCACAATAAAGCTATACACAATCTGTATACCTTTATAACGATTTGCTTGTTTACTATGAAAAAGGACAAAGACATATCGTAAAATAAGAACAATACTATCTTTTTTGATAATCTGGTCTGCTCAAACTATTGGGATAGCCATTTGTAACCAATGCAGTTTTATTTTTCTTTAAATACCACTCTTAACATTAGTGCTTATAAAAAATTTTCCCCAAAGGTTCATGCCTTGGATTTTCTTATTATTAGAATTGCACTCCATTTGGTATGTACCAAATTTGTTAAATGGAACATTCACTTTCTGCTTTGACCATTTTATGGTGAAATTCAAGTAGACTAAAATAGTTTACATGCACAAGTTTTCTGCTCTCATTTGTTCCATAATTAGTTAGCAGCTTAATTGTCTTTACTAGTTACCTCCCTGTTTTACATACCTAATACAAGCAATTACTCGCTTCTGAATAAAGCGATCAGAATAAGCAGCTTCTTCTGAATATCCTTAATGTTACAAGTCAATCCAAAAGACCATGTCCTAAAGTGATGGCAATAAGTGGCTTTCATTGTAAATAAAGTTAAATCATTCAATTGTTTAATAGAATCGAAATGAAGTCATTTCTCAGAATTGCTACAAACAGTTTCATCAGAAAATGTAAGACAAAAAAGTAAAACAAAATATTATATAAAACATTTTATTATTCAAGTACATAGAAATTTATTTTGGGCTAAGAATTTAAGACCTCGTTTTTCAGTTTTCTGTAGATTTGTTTCTGCTTTTGTGCCCCCCACCCACCAAAAAAAAAAAAAAAAAAAAAAAAAAAGATGCAGACATATTTCAAAATTTTCCTTTCCAAGCGCACAATGAAATATGGACTCATTGCAAAAAGTTTCAATAAGCGGAAGAGTTGCGACTTTACATCTTTCGGCAAAGAAAGAATTTCAGAAAGCAACTTCCCTAACCAAACATGGAGAAGTGTGCACGTGTGCGTGGCCCGACAGTTCTGTGCAAGACAAATCAACACATGTATATTTGGCAACTCGTATCAATTGTATCTGGCAACAATAGAACAGTGTTTAGGGGGGGGGGGTTCAAGTAGCTATCAATTGCTCATCTTGAATAGTTTCAACTTTATAGTTTCTTTTTAATCAGCAATAAAAAAAAAAAATTAAAATAAAACTTTTATATTCATAGATGTATTTGTCAAAACCAAGGGGGAATAACTACTGATCAAATTAACCTTTTCACTTGGGGTAAATTCAAAAAAAAAAAAAAAAAAAAAAAAAAAAAAAAAATTTTTTTTCTTTCCACATCATCTGACATAATCTGATATGATTTAAAAACTGTTTCCTCCACCGGAGAGCTCTGCCATCAATTGGGAGCGGTACCAAGACACCAAGAGTTAATACACCCATGCATTGACTCGCTACGGGTTTACATTCTGGAAGTATGGATGCAACTGAGCCCGGGGCATAATTTGATCACTATAAGGTGAGGTGAAATAGATATACTGCACAATATAAGATACTATGACATGTATATTTACCGAATTTCCTATATTGTATATACACGTCTAAATACCATGATGTAAATACTTTACAGTATTGGGATGACATGCCTTCACCATAATTGTTACCTTTAGTGTTGGAAAATCACGTGATTCTCTGAGTATCAAAGGAGGTAATAGAAATTGCGAAGTACCATTCTTGCTCAATCAATGTTAAACATGGCACAGTAATTGGATAATCCACGCTCACTCAATGTTAAAAACTATGCACGAAAGTTGTACACTGTTTTGTGAAGGAGTGTTTGGATCTTTACAATTTATTACCTTCCTTGATAATCAGAGACTCATGTGATTTTCCAACACTAAAATTAACAATAACCCAACTTTTCTTTGCTTTCTGCCATAAGCTTGCTTTGGGGAGGGAGAGATTAAGGGTCAGGATACGCAGCATATCTTCAGATCTTTGTCAACAAGATACAAAAATAAAAGGATGAGTGTGGGGCGTGATTTGATGATGGCTGGATGCCAATATCTTGCAGGCTACCAAAACCAGAAAAATTTTATACAGTATAATGGAATTTTTTTTTTTTTTTTTAATTTCTAAAGTTCTATTGAGACCTTGGATGTATCTACGATCAGACATTAGTCAACCATATGACTGTAAATGACTATGGAAATCAAGTCGGAGAACCGCAATTAGTTCTTGCAAACTCAATTTTAAATTTTGTAATAGATCATTTCAACTCTGCAGTTTGTTTTTAAACTCATTCAGCAATACAAAAATTATATAATGACTATGTGAAAGGAGGTGATAAACTGTTGTAATTGCAGATTATAAGTTACCAAAATGAACAACAGAAGTAAATTAATTTCCCCCAAAATAATAGAATTTCAATTTTTGAACCTCAATAAATTGTTTTAGATGAATCATAGAATCCGGACTCAAAATAGAAAAGTGAAAATTGGTTACATCCAATCAAAATCTATTTTGATTTAAGCAAAAAAAAAAAGGATCAAATATAAAATTCAGACCGCTTCAACTACATGAAAAAAGGTTACTAATACAAAAGTAAGGGTCAAGGACTAAGGAGAAGAGTTACTCCCCTTGAATACTTTTCAGGTTTGTTTTGTTTTTTTTAATTTGGGGTCCTAATATATATGAAAGTTTATATTTATGACCACTTTTTACAGCCTAACCTTCCAGTTGCTTTTTATTTTCATAACCAGCTCCAACAAAATTTACAATAGAAGTCAGGATACAATTTCCCTTCCCCGGACTTTGGGTAGGAGTGGTGGGGTGAGGGTGAGCAGAGCAGAGAAAAATGTCAGTTTTGTGGTTAATTTTTATGAATAAAAGTTACGATAAGAAAACAACTATGATAATTAGGATAAAATTTCTTCCATCCATGGATTTGTTTACTATTGCTTCCATTTTTGACCCGTTTAAAGATTTCAAAATCTACCTATAAGCTAAAGTTTTTATGCACAGAAATTTTTGTTTTTCGAATTTTAAAACAAAATTTTATCGTAACTTTTATTCAGGCTAGTTTAAAAATTTAGGAAAAAAAAAAAAGTAACTGAAAAATTAAGCGAAAGGTAAAAAGTCATAAAAATTTGGGCTTTTGACTTGAATCAATTTTAGGGTGTGGATTCTACGTCTGATCCCGATGAACTGTTCTAACTCTAAAGTTTATTTTTGTTGGTCCATGCACAGAATTGTCGGGGAACGTGTGTGTGTGTGTGTGTATGTCTACCCTGCACCTGAAAGAATGGATTCGTTAAATGGGGTTTATTGATCCCAACCAAAGAAGATTGGCGTTGGTAAACATGTTATTCAGCCGAAGAGGATCAGCCGAAAGAAAGAAATCTGAACTGGTCAACATTGAGCAGTCAGGTTGAATGATGGAATAAATAGTAAGGGGTGGGTGGGGTGGGGAGGAAGAGGGTGCTGGACAGAACAGCAGCAGTTGAATAATGAGACGAAAATAGATTCAGATGATATTCAAAAAGGAAATGATATTATCTACATAAAAATATTCAAATAAATTCAGAATATATGTCATATATATATACATAGATATATATATATATATTTATATATATATATATATATATATCTTTGCCACTAACATCGTTAGAAGCGAGAAGAAATGGGAAAAATCCAGATATATTCTGGAAACGAATATTCCGAAAATAATTGGAGGTGGGAAATCGAAACTTAGGATTAGCTTTTCTTTTTTTCTTTTAATTAATATTTTATTGTTGCAAAAGGTTTAAAGGGTAGGGTGGGATGTCAACCACTCAAATTGGGTCGAAATGAGAGGCCGAAGCAGCAGCTCTGGTTATCAGTTTGTATTTGTTTCAAGTTTCACAATAAAATAATTGACTTTTTTTTCCTTTTTTTTTTTTTTTTTTTCTTCTCCAAAGTTTCCACGGTTGAAATGTCAACAAATGAGGGCAGAAGCAAACGATGACTCTTCGGTCCGGTCGTAACTCAGTGGCAACCACAGGCTTGTACAATCATGTTGCGATATTTCTTGAGAATAACATTGGCATTGTCATCAAAGTAGAGCACAGAGATGCCGCTGAGTTCGGTGGGAGCACAACAAGGCTTAGGGATCGCCTGTGATTTCACTGTGTGTACAAGCAGTTGGACGATGGCGTGATTGGTAGCATTCATATTCAAACCAAGAGGAAAGATACAATCTCCGTCACAGTAATAGGCTGAGTAGCCTTCAGGGGCAATAATCCAACTCTGGAAACAAAAACAAAAGTAGATTACTAAAAAGCTCATAAAAATTTTAAAAACGGGTCTGGTTGGTCACTCAGTAGAAATAATCACGTGACAAACGTATTTTGGCAGCACTCCATGTTAGGGGTGATCAAAAAAAAAATTGGGAAAAGGATGAAGATCGATGAATAAGTTACTTTTCTCAAAAAGTGAATGAAATAATTATTTGAAATCATTCTTTGTTGCATCTTATAGGAAGGCGGGGAAAAACGAGTGATATTATTGACAAAAGTGAGGAATGACTGCTTAGAAGGGTCGGGAATGACTGCTTAGAAGGGTCGGGAATGACTGCTTAGAAGGGTCGGGAATGACTGCTTAGAAGGGTCGGGAATGACTGCTTAGAAGGGTCGGGAATGACTGCTTAGAAGGGTCGGGAATGACTGCTTAGAAGGGTCGGGAATGACTGCTTAGAAGGGTCGGGAATGACTGCTTAGAAGGGTCGGGAATGACTGCTTAGAAGGGTCGGGAATGACTGCTTAGAAGGGTCGGGAATGACTGCTTAGAAGGGTCGGGAATGACTGCTTAGAAGGGTCGGGAATGACTGCTTAGAAGGGTCGGGAATGACTGCTTAGAAGGGTCGGGAATGACTGCTTAGAAGGGTCGGGAATGACTGCTTAGAAGGGTCGGGAATGACTGCTTAGAAGGGTCGGGAATGACTGCTTAGAAGGGTCGGGAATGACTGCTTAGAAGGGTCGGGAATGACTGCTTAGAAGGGTCGGGAATGACTGCTTAGAAGGGTCGGGAATGACTGCTTAGAAGGGTCGGGAATGACTGCTTAGAAGGGTCGGGAACTGCTGTTGTAGGATTTTTTTTTTTTCAACGAAGGGAAACATTTGAGACTGCCGTCAAATCCTTTGATTAAAAGAAGAAATGTTTGATTATTTACCCGCCATCCAAGGTCCCTGAAATCTACATGCATGGTCTTCCGTCGACAAACTTGTTTAACGTAACGTCCTGCAAAGAGAGAGAACGCATCAACAGATGAAAAAGAGATAAAAATTCATTGAAAGAATTGAATTTTAAAGAAAAATTTTCATTATTACAGAGAAATACAATTGCTAATGTTATTTATAGAATCTAACAAGAAATGAACATACTGTTCAAAACCTTCAGCTATGAATAAACAATTTTTGACAACATTTGTTCCTGAAAAAAAATATTGATAACATTTAAAAGCTTTGAACCAATAGATAATCATTGTAATATAATTCATTGGTAAAAGATGAAGTTATAAATATATATAAAGTTATTAACTTCATTTAGTCTGTTTATTCTCCCCTTTCTTTATATCTTTACGTATGTTTATCTTGAGAATTGATTTAGACTATGAAATTGAGACAAAATGACAGAAATACATCCACAAACTCAACGAGAAGAGAGATGCACACGAACAGTGCAAGAGAGAGAGAGACACACACACACAGTGCAAGAGACACACACACACAGTGCAAGAGAGGAGAAGAAAGAACAAAGGGAGAGAACAAGGCCACAGAGAAAGGGGGACACGCGCAAAAGGCCACAGAGAAAGGGGGACACGCGCAAAAGGCCACAGAGAAAGGGGGACACGCGCAAAAGGCAACAGAGAAAGGGGGACACGCGCAAAAGGCAACAGAGAAAGGGGGACACGCGCAAAAGGCAACAGAGAAAGGGGGACACGCGCAAAAGGCAACAGAGAAAGGGGGACACGCGCAAAAGGCAACAGAGAAAGGGGGACACGCGCAAAAGGCAACAGAGAAAGGGGGACACGCGCAAAAGGCAACAGAGAAAGGGGGACACGCGCAAAAGGCAACAGAGAAAGGGGGACACGCGCAAAAGGCAACAGAGAAAGGGGGACACACATACACCCAAAGCAACAGAGAAATGCAAATAAAATCCCTTTGAATGTAAGGATAGGGTGTTGAAGCGCAGACATCATTAGCATAGTTTCAGCTCCAATGTGTTGTAAAATCAAAGGAAAAATTTTTTCTTCTTTTCTCGCTCTGAAAAATGGCCTGATTGACCTTAAGTAATATTTTTATACATTTTGCCTGCAAAACATTCTTTTCATACAATATCCATCCAAAAATAAATACTGAAAATTTTTTTTCATTTTATAGTGGAAATTTTAAGTCTGTGCTTACGGCTAAGTATGCTAACTTGACTATCACATAAATTTAGATTGTTGAGGCAAATGATTTTTAGACAAAAACTTTCTACAAGCTTTCTTCTTATCATCAACAAAGATTATTACAATAAAAATTCCCATGGTTACTAATTTTATTGGAGAAAATGTTGCTTTATTCTGAACAGCCTCTTGGCCACAGCTCAAAAGCTAAAAAACACGCAGTTGAAAAAACTGAAAGAAAAAAGCCTGATTTTTCTCCCTTGTAATTTTACAGCCAGAAATATGTAGATGACAACGGACTTTGTCACTCAATTTTTTCTTATTTCATGAGGAGAAAATTTATGTGGAAGAACAACTCCAAGCTAAAAGTTTATGAAGTAAACTGCTATTTTTATTATTATCTTTTCCAACACGTCTATCATTCTTTATATCAAAATTCAACTCACGTGTTCGACTCCAGGACCAGCGGTGATCATCCCTGTGCGAGACAGCTGTACGAGAATCTCTCTGACGATGGGCAGACCGAGTTCGACGTATGTGGAGTTGCTGGCTCATTTTGAAAAAACAAACCAAAAACGCCTGTTTGTCAGGATCTCCTCTGCGCCCAACAATCCCCGCACGCTCAGGTCCAACTTCCCTGCCTGCAGATAAAGTGGGGTGGGTAAGGAACAAATAAAAACTCATGTTTCGAGACAAGGACACAGAAAAAAAAAAATAAAGAAAAAAAAAATAGATTCAGTTCAAAAACTGCAACATTTTATCTACATTTTTGACAGCATTTATTTACATTTATTCCAAACTTAGTTTTCTAGTTAATCTCTGTTAAAACATCAGAAACAAAGATAATGATTGCATCCAAAATAAAAATCATTTAATCAAAATTTTTAATTTTATTTGATCCAAACAAGATTAACTACACCAGAACCTCTTTACAAAAAGAGGTGATTAAGGATGTCAAATATTTGATGGAAAATAAGAGAAAATTTTTCCAAAAGTAATTTTAACACATACCTTTCGGTAACTTACTCCCTGAAATTTGTCAGTTTTGAGAAAAGGTTGGGGTTTTTTTGGGTACATTTACTTATTCGCAAAATATTTTTTATTTTTCTATTGAATATTGATGAAGCCATACTTGTTTTGAATAGATTGAATGAAATTTTGAATAAATGAAATAGAAATGAATGAAAAAAAAAAATAAAAATCTTAAAAAGAAAGTTTCACTTGGAAGAAGAAAAAAAAAAAAAGAAAAGTTGATTGGGATAACAAGTGGAGATGACATTATCAGGATGTGACCTTTTCAATTGGATCAAATCTGGGGTGCCTCTGCTAAATATGATCCCTTTAAGCAAGAGGATCAACTCACCTGAACTTAGATCAATCACTTTCAGAAAGAGTCCCATGTTGGATGTAGGAAATATGGTCCAAGATTCTGCCGCATGGGTGACGTTCATAAGGACCCAACCTTCATAGTCAGGGCTTAGGGTATAATTGGTCTCTGGCATCAGAATCTTGTCCCTGATAAAAGCAAGAGAGAAAATTTTTTGGTCACAAATTTGCATATTTTGGAAAAAGCAGTCAAATAAACAAGAAAATCTGATTGCTGTCAAAATCCAGGGTAAACTAATTTGAAATAAATTCTTGATCCTAGTTAATATATAGGACAAGTAGAAGAGGAGGCTAATCCAAGTTTAACAAAGCCATTCATAGTATACATGAAACATCATAAAACATTAAGTGTTTCAGACATCATTTCAAATAATTCTGGTATGAATTTCGTTACACTAGGATTGATACACCCTGTCTAAGATATGGTCAGACTATTTTCCTCATCTATTGTTCATAACGTTTTGACCGTATACACTCTGACCTTCATCAAACCAAGAACACTCAATGAAGGTCAGAAGGTACATAGCCAACACAGATAAACAATGATTGTTTCAAATAGGTGAAAAAAAAATTTTTCTGAATAAAACAGGTCTAGTTAGTCATTCAATAGAAACCATCATGTGACCACTGTCTTTTGAAAACTCCCCATGTTGGGGGTGATTAAAGAAGTGATCAAAGCACAAGTTACTTCACTCACCTTTTGTTGCGTGGTAATCACTGAAAAGTAAAAATTGCCAAAAAAAAAAAAAAAAAAAAAAAAAGCAGAAAAGTAAGCATGAACCCTGCTTGACACAAGCTAAAGGACAAATTAGGATAAATTTACATTTTAAATTGGAACTCCCACTAAAAACTCATTTGGAGGTATTTTCAAAAATTACAAATTTTCAGCCCACAAGCTCCATTGTAGTGGACTGTATACATTGCCAGGCAGGCAGAATCACTTGGAAACTCAAGAAACCTATGCTGATTGTTTCTAATAAAATAAAATAAACCCCAACAGAATTCTAATTCTTAAAACTCCAATTCTCAACAGTTTGATCGTTCTGAATTAATTGGAGGTGCAGAGTGGCTGAGGGACTATCAGCAAGGAGAATGGAATTGATGAAATGAGTTCAAACACTAGCTGAGACAGTTAGTGTTCACTTTGCCCTGGGGACAGGCATGATGTCTTAACAACCCAGCGCTAGGTTTAAGGATTTGAAAAAAAAAAAAAAAAAGAAAGAATTACACAGAGTTATGCAACCAGAATATAGGGAATAAGTCAACTAAAAGTCAGTTGTAACTGGCTAATGAACCTTTTTGAAAAGAAAATTGATCACATCAAACAAATTTAATATGAAGACCCAAAGAAATGAATTTTATTTCACAAAGAAAACAAAAAAATTTTCAGATAATTTGTACAAACGATTCTAATACCTTTAATCCAAGGGTTCCCAACCTTTTTTTTTTTTTTTTGCACTGCACACCAATTTAATATTGACAATATTCTTACAGACTGGCTCACAGAGGTGAGGGTGTTGATTATAACTGGAACACGGGGAATAAGTCAATTATGAGCCACTTCCAAGTGGTTAATACACTCAATTTTGATTCAAAAAGAGTTCAAATAAATTTGAGATTCAAGGAAATTAATGTGATTTTATTTTACCAAGTGTGGTGGGGAATAAGCATAGATGCAGCTGACTTGTATTGTTCACTGTGATATCACCAAATCCTATCATTTTCTGGCAGCCTGGTATCGGTGCATACCATGGTGGTTGGGGACACCACTAATTTAATGCACATCTTTAATAAAAGAACTTTTCTTTTTCTTTTTTTAAAAATCAGAGTAGCTGGGCCTGAGAATGCAGCTAGTGTTCCATGACATATAGGTGGACACAGGTGTTATAATAACAATCCCCGAAGCACCTGTTTAATGATAGCCTGGAAAATGGGTGAGGAGTGTGGAGTGGGTGGTGTCGTCAGAGGATAAACAGTCTGAAAGGAAGAAGATAGCAACAAGCTGTCACGTTGTAGCCCCAGCATTGACCAGACAGACAATTACAGACAATGACAACACCCACAACATGATCAACCAGACACCCACAACGTAATCACGCCCCTACCTCATCTGAATAGCAGTAACAAGATCGGACTGAAAATAAATTCATTGTACAACAGATTTTTAAGATGCATTTCAATCGGCAAGAATGAGTAATGAAGTTTGAGAATGAATGTTATAATCAGAGGGTCTTGGTGCATATTTGAGCCCCACCCCTGGGCAAAGCAATGGGCAGGATTTGGATTACTCTTCAATAAAGAGTCAAGAACTAAGATATAAATGCGAACAGGTTGAATCATTAAAAACCGTGATGCAATCAATGTGTTTTGGCAGCATACTGTGTTGGTGGTGGGGGTGGGGGGATTGATCAATGAAAAAAAACTGGAAAAAGGGGGTGATCAAAGAATAAGTTTACTTCTCTCGCCTTTTACTAGGCAGTGATCACTAGAAAAGTCAATGAAAGTGAGCAAACATGGATGCAGCCAGACACAAACCGAAGGATCAATTTAGCATAAACTTACATTGCAAATTGAGCCCCCCCCCTAAAATGAGCAGGTAAAAATGTTTCCTCTAGACATCATAAGAAAATATTTAAATTTTCAGCCTTCTAGCTCCATTGATGCAGCCGGAACACATCACACATAGCCAGCAAGACTAACTAAAAAACTGAAGAAACTTATGGTGACAGTTCCAGAGGACGGTTCCGAACATAGGTTTAGAGATAGTTCTCTGAGTCTATTAATCGATAATATGAACCTTAAACTTCAACTTTCAAACTGAATTTTGGGGCCCCTAAAATCATGTGGCCCCCGGGCAACTGCCACATGTGCCCAAGCAATAAGACAGCTCAGATTATGATATTTTAAGAAAAAAGATTTGATAGCTGGGGGGGGGGGATTACAAAAAAGGGTTCTAAGGAGGCATCAACTTACTTTTTATTAGAGAGTAAAAATAGAAAGAAAGATTAACATTTTCCAACTGTATCAACAGATTCAATTTGGTTTTATGACTCATTAATTCTCCTATAAGGATCATGTGATTTTATAAAAAAAAGTTTGATTTCACAAACTTTTTGATAGTAAAAAAAACTTCTTTTAAAAAGTCATTTTATATCGTTGTTTTAATTAAATGAACTTTTGATCAAATTAAATCAATGCAAAAAAAGTTAAAACTCCACGACTTGGTGTGACTTATATATATATATATATATATATATATATATACACACATACACACACACACATTTACATACACACCAAATACATTAGTTTCCAGTATATAAGTTTCTTTTCTAAAGGAAAAAAAAAAATTATCTCAGATATTCTAATATATCCATGAATTTTTCACTGGTAATGACTAATTTCAAATAAGATGAGGCGGGGGGGGGGGCAGTAGAAAGATCAGTGATCAAAAGAACTTTTTCTTCAAGTCTTTAAATTTCTGGTTTACTTTTTTAAATCTTTGCTTGAAGCAAACTTATTCAGTGGAGAGTTTAAAAGGTTTTTAATTAAACAGACTGTAGTGACACTCGTAATAAAGATAAGTTCAACATCTTTCCATGCCATAATGATGAACAAAGCTCTTCATTTTTTTTCCTTATGAATACAGATGAGAAAAAACGTATCTTAAGTACAGAAAGCAGAATGACAAAGAGAAGAAAAATAGAAGAAAAAGGTTTGGTTAGTCACTCAATAGAAACCCTGATGTGACCAACGTCTTTTGGCAGTATGCCATTTTGGGGGTGATCAATTAAAAAATTTGGAAAAGGGGTGATCAATGAATGTTACTCATCTCACCTCTTGTTGGGCAGTGATCACTAAAAAGATATCAGCAAAATTTCCAAAAGACAAAAGTGAATGCTGCTGAACAAAAACAGAGGGGATCTAGCACCAACTTACATTGTGAATTAACCTCCATCCCAACCCCACCCCAGGGGAGCGATTATCAAAATTTAAAAAAGAATGGTGTGGCCTGTATGCAAGATAGATATATTCATAGCCAGCCTGTCGGATCAACTAGAAAACTGAAGAAACCTCCGTTGACAGATTTGGTTGACGGTATCTAAAAGCAGAGCGCTCATACAACTTGCACCATTTTGACTGATGAAAACCAAAAGAAACAGTTTTGTGTTGATCAGGCAATTGCAAAAGCTATTAAACCGTTGCTGACAGATCAAAGAGAAGAAAGGAATTCAGCAGACAAACATCAAATGAGATCAAACAAAAAAAACTGATCAGATTTTGCCGCTGCTACTGCTGCTGCCGCCAATCGGAAAATCAATTAAGTAAGACGGAGAGTTTTCCTTCTTCGGAAATGGTAAAGCAGTGCATTGGAATCAAAGAGAATTGCTTGTCAACGTGAAAAGACCGTTTAATCAATAGAATTTTGTGTAAGCCAGCAGGAATCTGACAGAACAAACTCTTTGATGTTGAGTGCATAACACCTGCTGCCCTCATTTCGAGAGAAGAAACAATTTGGAGAGGAACAATAAGACAAAATGTCTGCAGAACAATGGCAAATACCAACAGAGCTGCAAAGAATCACGTCTCTCCAGTAGGTTGGAAGGAAAATAAGGTTTATCTTAAATTTGAAAGATGTCTACTGCTTTAACCCTATCACATAATATGTGAAAAATAAAATGAAAATTAATTTTGGGTGTTTGCTACCTCTTCTGCCCTGGCAACCAACCTGAACATACCATTAGAAGGTGATTAGTTATTGGGCCCCAACATCTTTACTTATAACATCACAGAATGCAAATAAAAACAGATTTTAATCGAAAGACTCAATAGGATGAAAATATTTTTTTGATTCAATATTGCGAGCAACATATAATTACATGGTGTTTTAAAACTGATTTCTTTGATTAGGGGATGAAAACAACATATTCATTAAACATTAAACTTAAAACTGACTTTTGATTATTCGCAATTGGGTGATAACATGGTTGTCTTTCTTGGACCCCAACATCTACATTATAAAGGGGGACTGCTGTATTGTTAAAAGGTTAAAAAAATAAATAAGTAAAAAGATGCTATCAAGATTCAAGATATTAGACGCAATTTTGGAGAGGAAAGGGTTCTGAAATGTTTCGTGCCATTTAAGAGAACTCTTAACTCTTATTTTAGGAATCCAAACATGAGTAGTTTCAGTTCTAAGACAACAAACAATCGAGAAAGGTAATAAACATACAAGGAAATGAAGACCCCCAAGAGACTTCTAGTTTTCTTGGACATAGATTAAAACGTACGGAAGAATAAATAGAGAGAAGTTATTCATGGCTTAAATTATCAGTATCTATGTATTTTGATAGGTAAGAAGGTTTAGTATCCAAAATTATCAGTTATTGAGAGTACCCAGTCAGTTACACTAAAATACTATCAAATCTGAAAAAGAAAAAAAAGAAAGAAAAAGAAAAGAAAAAAGAAAAAAGAAAAAGAAAGAAGAAAAAAAAGAAAAGAAAAAAGAAAAAAAGAAAAAGAAAAGAAAAGAAAAAAAGAAAAGAAAAGAAAAAGAAAAAAAGAAAAGAAAAAAAGAAAAAGAAAAGAAAAGAAAAAAAAAAAAGAAAAGAAAAAAGAAAAAGAAAAGAAAAAAGAAAAAGAAAAGAAAAAAGAAAAAGAAAAGAAAAAAGAAAAAGAAAAGGAAAAAGAAAAAGAAAAGAAAAAAGAAAAAGAAAAGAAAAAAGAAAAAGAAAAAGAAAAAAGAAAAGAAAAAGAAAAAAAGAAAAGAAAAAGAAAAAAAGAAAAAGAAAAGAAAAAAGAAAAAGAAAAAGAAAAAAAAAAAGAAAAGAAAAAGAAAAAAAGAAAAAGAAAAGAAAAAAAGAAAAAGAAAAGAAAAAAAGAAAAAGAAAAGAAAAAAAGAAAAAGAAAAGAAAAAAAGAAAAAGAAAAGAAAAAAAGAAAAAGAAAAGAAAAAAAGAAAAAGAAAAGAAAAAAAGAAAAGAAAAAAGAAAAAAAGAAAAGAAAAAAGAAAAAAAGAAAAGAAAAAAGAAAAAAGAAAAGAAAAAAGAAAAAAGAAAAGAAAAAAGAAAAGAAAAAAGAAAAGAAAAAAGAAAAGGAAAAAGAAAAAAAGAAAAAGAAAAAGAAAGAAAAAGAAAAAGAAAGAAAAAGAAAAAGAAAAAGAAAGAAAAAAAAAACAAACATTCGAGAGTCATTCTTCTTACCACAGTATAAAAAATTAGAAAACTGTCAACATCGGATTCTGCAGTTTTCAAGTTGATCTGGCTGGCAATGTAAGTATGTATCATATGTACAATATGCACCAATAGAATTAAAGGGCTGAAAATTTAAATATTTACTCCTTATGATACCCAGAAAACTCTTTTTTGGGGTTTTGTTATAATTCACCCCAAAATAGGATTTTAATGGGGGATTCAATTTGCGATGTGAGTTTATGCTAAACTGTTCCTTCAGTTTGTGTCCCACAGCATTCATGCTGGTTTCTTGAAAAAATTTTTGTGATCACCGCTTAATAAATGGCAAGAAGTAAGTTTTTTATTGATCACCTCCAGCATGGCATACTGCCAACCAACATAGGCAGCATGACAGTTTCGACTGAGTGATAAACCAGACCGGTTTTTACTACTATTTGTACTTTTATTTAAACAATTCTAAAGAAAACATACCAACTTTTAAGGCTTGAGAAAAAAGAAAAAAAAAAAAAAAAAAAAAAAAACTTTTGTTAAAATAAATGATAGAGTGTTTACTTTTATTTACTTTTGGGTTTTTTTTTCCACTTTGTTCTGATTGGATTTTATATCTGCTTGGTTTGTGATCAGTTGGCACAGACCAAATGCCTGTAATTACCACGTAAGAATACAAACAAATAGAATGTATGTAATCTGAAAAGTTTTGAAATTGCTAAGGTAGGTAAGGACGCTGGTGAGATTTGAAACAAGGTTACCAATGCTGGGGTTTTGCTCCTAGATTTCAGGTCTTGGTTTCTGGGGTTTATACTTTAAAAATACTTTACAATCTGGGTATTTTTGTATCTTGAAAAAATAAATTCTCAAGAATAACACATATTTATACAAATGTGTTTAAAACAAATAAACTGTTGATAGATTAGTCAACAATTAAACTTGTTGGAATCTTGTATAATATATGTACTCTTGTAGTACCAGCTATAACCGTATCAAACTCATAAGTTGATCACATAAATGAATCACTCGAGAATTATCTTGTAATGCGATCATGCTAATTTTCAAGGTTGCAACCTCCCAAAATTGTAACCAAGAGCACCAAAACGCACAAACAAGCAAAGAGAGATTATCTGTCATCCACTGGGATGTTGGATCAAATGGGCCATTTGTGGGGGCTATTGTGATTCAATACGATTATATATTTCTATCTGAACTCGATATTTTTATTATCTAGGCTATTTCTTTTGAGTCTAGGTTTTTTGGTAAGCCTGATCTGAGGTTTCCTCAAAATCTCCTCGGCACCACTGATTTGAAGATATAATTTTTGTGGTGCGTCACTTCAAATAAAGACAAGTTCTCCAAAAACTTCTGAAATTGATGATTTGGATTCAGCAGAATGTGAGCAAAATTCACAAATATATAACTAAATCAAATGAACATTAAAGCAGTGGTCTCCAGCCACCAGGTCTCAGAACATATGCTACTTGGGTGCGAGGAAATGATAATTATATCAACATTCTTTTATTTCCTTTTAAAATAAAATCTAGTCAGTTTCCTTGGATATTGATATTAAATTTGTCAGATGAACCCTTTTAGAAATGAAATTGATTGAATTAGTCACTTGTAAGTGACAGTTAGTACCTTTATTCCAGTGGTGATTGACTCACCCTCTAGCAGCCAATCTACAAGAATACTATCCATATTAGACCAGTCCAGGGTGAAAAAAAAAAAAAAAAAAAAAAAAAAAAAGAGCGGGACCTGGATCAAAGGTACTAGAAACCTCATTCATTGAGTATTTATAGAAAAATTTCAATATCAGAGTGTTATTTAGCATCCTCACAAGCTGTTCAAAGGCTAATTCCCAATAAAAACCAACTTCCCATTTCCCAATCAAGTTAAATGATTTCTTTGGTCATTTTTGACATTTTGGGTTCATTATTGTAAAAATACAAACAGAAATACAACAAACCTGACTGCTTCAGTGTCAAATTCCACTCTAAATGCAAGTTTCAGCCACTGAGCATATAAAAATGAAAATAAATAAAAAGGGTTGAAAACCTCAACATTAAAGGTATATTTTCTTCACTTTTTGAAGGGAGAGTATGTTTTAAGTTTCTACTACAGACAGGGCTGATGGACAGGAGAAGATTTCTGATTAATATAACTATAGAAAAAAAAATCATGATCAGAATAACGGTTCAGTAAATTCTATGATCAGGAGGTGTGAGTGGCGTGGTACGGTAAACAGAATTGGCAAAGTTCAAATTTCAGCCAAGGCTGCTTGCATTCATTTTACACAAATAGCTTTGGGAAAGGCGTGAATCCACTTCTTTCCTTCAGGCACAATGGGTAAATAGCAAAGGCAATCTAGTCAGTCCCAACCCTAGGTATAGGAAGAGGTTTGGACACGTAGCTGGCAACTTATCTCTGTAAAATTCTAATTTCTACTGAAGCCCAGCATGGTATGGTTGTGGACTTATGCTCCACAAGGAATTGACAAAGGGGGAAATGACGATTGACAATTCATGTTGAAAGTTGCTCTGATCAAGAAAGAACAGGTTTTAGGAGGATCAGCCTAAAAAGTAAAAATCAACTTCTTGAAGCAGGTACCATATTTGCTGGCAAATAAGACACAAGATTTCAGAGGGGTATTTGGAAGACTGGCATTCATTGCAAATTATCTGAGCCCCATAGACATCTGTTTGCAACTTTGGTAAACTGCCACCAAGTCCTAATACCAGTGCATTGAATGAATTGTATTCTTGGGTTAATTTTTTTCTTTGTTTATTTAAATGAACAGTGTGATTTTCTTGGTTTTCTTAAAGTAACTATAGACACTCTCACTTGAAGGTAAGAATTTTGCAGATAAAAATGTCTCTAACCCACCATTTTGAAAAATGGAGTCTTCTATAAACTTTTTTTCTCCACAAACTATCCATAATTCAAAACTTCACTTTTTGAAAGTTTGTTTTATGCCAGTTGATCACTTTCTGGCAAAAAGCGAAAATAACATTCATCTTTTGTTCTTCTACCAATCCATTGTAGAAGCAGTGAACATCATCTTCCTCTCCCCCTTTTTTTTTCCTGATTATACCCCTATCTCTAGTACCTTGACCTCCAAAGATGCAGTCTTAATACCATCCTCATCATTTTGGGATCTTCCTCATAAATTAATACATAATGCAGAATGTTAGCCAGCATTCATTGGCTATTTAATGGCTAATTCCCCAACAGAAACCTTATTCCAATAGCAGAATTAGGCTTTACTTGTTTTGGACCATTTTGGGCCACTTTTGACGTTTTTTTGGCTAATTTTGGCCTTTCGAAAAGAGATACAAATTCAAAATGTGGACCTCAGATAATATCCCAATCCTATAAAAATGGTGGGGGAAATCAAATTCCAGGCAAAGATTCAGTAATGATAATTAGTTCTTTCGTTTATGCTATTTCAGTTTACGAAAAGCTCTTATAGTAACACTCTTGGTTACCTCACCTTAAAACTTCATAGAACAGAACGGAGGGATACTCTGTATACAGGCCCACTGTCTAAAGTCCTGCATTCATGGAAGACTGTTAAAAACTGTTTGCAAATCCAAACCATCCATTCATACTTTTCAATAACAGGGGAAACTTGTACATTTGTGAATTAACTAGTTTCGAATAGAGAATCAATCAATCTGTTTTGATAATGAGAATCCCAATGAAGAAGAAATGGGGGTGAAGGTGATACTTACTCAAGATCCTGACCCTGTCTGATCATGTAGACTTCAATTCGATAAGTCCTTCGGCCATGTTTTGATTTTGTCTTGTAAAGTCGAAGTTCCGCTCCAGTAACAGTTTCAAGAGGGGATACCTCACCAAAATCAAAAAAGAATGTACGATCGCGTTCATGCCTGAGGAAGTGGATTTTATGAACTGTAAAAGAAAGAAAGAAAAAATTGGAAAAGCTTAAAAATACAAAACCCTAAAAAGATCAATTCACACAAAAAAAATCTAGTGAAAAAAAAGAAAAAAGTCACCGTTAAAACTTTTTAAAGTTCATTGTTTTTATATACAAAAAATTCCAAGACCAACTGAAAATTAAGTCAATTCTCCCTTAGCCCATGGCCAACCTTTTCTACAAATTCTTTCTGACTCACCCACCTGGAAATTTTGATCAAAATTCATTGATAACTTTACAAGATATTATGTGGATACATATCTACAATGTGAGAATAATGGAACGTGAGAATAATGTGAAAATAATGGATCCGTCCCAAAAATTTATTCAATTCTCCCTTAACCCATTTCCCACCCTTCCACAAAATTTCATAGAAATTCATCAGGAATTTTTGCAGATATTGGTAATAATGTGTTTTGTTTGGTTTAAATATTGGAAGTTCCAATATAGAGACCAGCACTTCTAATCTGGCAACATCAGATGATATGGACATATGACTACAATGTAGGAGAGGTAATTGTATTGACCCACCTTAAATTGTTAATCGCTTCTTCCCTAGCCTGTTACCCACCCTTCCATAAAAATTACTTTGAAATTCATCTAGAACTTTCAGAGATATCATGTGCTGAGACATGAGCAAATATATAAATATGCAAAAAAGAAAAAAAAATCTTTCAATCAAAAATAAATTACTGGAATTTAACCAACACTTCTAGTCCATTGTCCATCCTTCCACAGACATTTCAACAAAATTCTTAGAGAACTTCCAGAGATATCTTTTAGACAGACAGACATGACTGAGTGCATAAGCTTCTACAACTTTGTTGGCAGAGGTAAATTATATTTTTCTAAGTAGGAGTCACAGAAGAGAGAAAATATTACAACATGGACAGTTAACAGTAAAAGTTAAAAATGCTTTGGGTTTTTTGAGATGAAAATAGTTTTTGTTACCAAGAATACAGAGCAGTCTCCTGATTCTAATTAGAATGATATGATGGAGAGAGAGAGAGAGAGAGACTTTTTTGTGGATAAAAATAGAATTTGGTAAGAACTGATCTTAAATGAACAAGAAAAACATGACCAATCTAATTTTAACTCACAACCAAAATGAAACAAAAATTAGCCCCCTTTCATCCACTGAAAGGAACACAATGGTTGTGGATAAAGGTGTATTTGTCTGGAGGATGATAATTCAAACCCTGGGTTGAGTAGTGCACAGAAATCATATACTCCGGTTGAGTGGGAAAGGCAGACATGCAACATCCCAAGGACTAATTAACAAAGAGGAATTAAGCAAGACGGTATAGCCTTTAGCATGAGCAGTGGAATGAGAACAATCTACTAACTTGGATCGAATTTAAAAGGTTTGGTCCGAAATTCCCTTGAGGTTATCAACTACAACCCCCACCTAGAGAAGGCCTGAGGGTACAATGACCGAAATGTTGACTATACAAACCAACATATAACTAGAAAGCACTCAGAGAAAGCATACCTCTGCCAACACTATTGTCAGGGGGAGTAATTGTGCATGGATCCGCTACAATATTGAATCACTTCTTTCGTAGCCTATTGTCCACCGTTCTTGAAATGTCAGATAAATTCATTTGGAACCTTTTGAGATATCATGGGACAGACAGGAAATCATGGCAACATTACAAGGTTTGGATACATAACTATGATGTGGGGCGATAACTGCGCATGGATCCATTCCAAAATTGAATCAGTTTTCCATAGCATATTTTGCACCCCATCAAAGAATTCAATAGAAATTCATGTAGAACCTTTTTGAGATATCATATGGACAGTCATGAGCATATATACAAAAGGTATTTGCGGGGGAATCTCTTAAATCAGAAAAGAATTTGTGGATCTGTCCTGAAATTTTACCACCTCTTATCTCATTGCCCATCCTTCCATCAAAGTTCATAGAGTACTTTCAGGTATATCCTGTGGATAGACAAACCAACAGAACCAAAACATACCTCTTTTCAATTTCATTGATAGAAGTAAATAATGACAATTCCTCATTGCAGAAATTCAGACAAAAACCAAAACGAGTTGCCATCACCTCTACAGGGATAAATTGTTCAAACAACGTAATCTCAAGTACAGACAAACGTCACTTATCCATAAAGCTATTATCTGAATTTCAGATTATCCAAACCAAATTTCAATGTCTGGTGAATATGTTTCCTTATATTTTCAGCTCCATATCTTTGTTACTCAAGCAAAACATGATTGTCAGTAAAATACAATTAATTTTTTTTTTGTAGCTATAATCTCCGTTTGGACAGGTTTTATCAATTGAATCAAATCGAACCTTTCAAACATGCACTCTTTACATAATTGTATACAGTATGGCTTTCTTTTTTGATGATCATGATTGGATCACTTTTTCAAACAATTATCCGTAAAGAAATACTCCCTGTCCATCTTGTTCAGGTAATCAAAATTGGTCTTATACAATAGAACACCATTTCTTTATTAAAATACTACCATATGTACTGTGCCATAAGATAAATGATTTACAAGAATATTTAAAGGACTGAAAATCATCCAGGCAACATAACTGTCCATATTGAGATTCGGTAGACAGCCTCCAAGTCATAATACCAGTACATTAAATACAGCGTTATAATATGCATATTTTTCTTTCTTCCAATTAAACGTCCTACTTGTATACCAATTTGCACGGTTATTTCAACCCCCCCCCATCTCATTTGGATAATCATGGTCTAACTGTATTTGTTTCTGGAAGCATATGGAAATTCTTACGCTCTTGGCACTGGTAGAATGGCTTCTTATTCTTCATAAACAAAGTAAAAAGTTAATGGGAAGGAATTACATAAAAACTGATCATCCCAACACGTGTTAATACAAAAACCTGTTTTGTGGCCAAGTTCCCTAGAGACAAGGCTGAAGTAACAGTTAGAACATCTGCTGCAAAAAAGAAATAACAGCAACAAAAAAAAAAAAGGAAAAAAGAATGAAGATAAAAAAAAAGAAACTTTGCAAACAATGTTATGAGCACCTGTTCCTTGAGTCAAATCACAACCTCCACCCTACCCCGACAACCACACAGAGAGTTAGAAGTTAAAGACATTTTTATGATCAGACCAGGGAAACATTAAAGTGAATATTAAATCTCTTTTTTCGCAGGACTTGTTTGACTAAGAGAAAAACCATTGATGAATGGAATCTTCATTGGTGAATTGTTTGCACAGCTGATCATTTCTGAATTAAGTGGTCAAAAAAATAAATAATTATAAAAAGATACCATGATTGATCACCATGGCCCAGCTCTGGTTCAGTAGGTTGTGGGATGAATGCACGACCATGTCATACCAAAGATTATGTGGTACACAGTATAAACAGAAGGATCAAGTAAGCTTAGAGAGAGAGATACCCCCCCCCCCAACCATCAGGCAATCTTACCCCCAGATACACCTGTGATGTGTGCCCCAACAACAATACAGGGGACCGCAAACTGTACACGGAGTTACAGAACCAAGGATCAATGAACTTGACCTTTGATGATCAGGACCATCTCAAGAATATTTGAGGCTTCCAAGCAAAGCAATGTACTGGATTTGGCTTGCAAGTCGTATTGACCCTGATTCAAAACATGGAATCAAGAACTGATTTAAACATACATGAATGTAAACATGTTTAGAGAAGGTTCTTCATGTCCACTATTTAATAATATAAACGTGGATTTTTTTTTTTCAAATTGAATTTCTAGGGAGCTAAAATCATTTAGTCCCTGTGTCCATGCAAAAAGATGGCGAAGCCAATAATAACTGGACTTGTCTGTGAGCATAAACTTTCCATAATATACAAGTTACTTCTGCTATTCAAACGTAGAATGTGCCTGTGAGAACCTTTCGTGAGTCCAAATACCATAAAAGCAAAGAAGCAATTACCATAAATTTACATGGTTGATGGAAGGTAGAGCAGACAGACAGAGAGAGAGAATGTGTGCACTGCCTCTATAACAGCATCAAATGCTTCTTTTTTTTCTGTAAAAGAAAAAATGTGGGACAAAGCAAGCATTCAAAGAATGAGGGATTGTATTCCATTACCAATATTATTTTAGTAAAGTCAAAATGTATGTACAGTTATTCCTTGATATTCCGTGTGGTTAAGGGGCACCAGGGAGCCCACAAATAATTTTCTATTACCTCTCTCCCCCCCCAAACCCTTTCAGTCCTCAAAACCCATAAATCTTGTATCATAAGCAATAAACAAACACTTTATCTTTCCTAAATTCATTTTTTTGGATGACAGATCCGTCAGTTACAGTGGAATCAATATTTTTTTTTCCAGTCAAAAACGTAAAAACAGCCATAATCTACTCAGAAACCCCTGTGAGTATGCATATCCCCCCATTCGTACTAATTTTTGGTAGTTATAACCAAAATTGAACTTTCAAAGAAGATCTCATCATTGCAATATATTTTAAAAGATTGATCAAACAGCGCACAGTAGATAAGATTTAAAAAAAAAAAA
Source organism: Thysanoteuthis rhombus (assembly GCA_963457665.1). NCBI lineage: Eukaryota > Metazoa > Mollusca > Cephalopoda > Oegopsida > Thysanoteuthidae > Thysanoteuthis > Thysanoteuthis major. The sequence goes on along the minus strand of OY735210.1, from coordinate 33,221,192 downwards.
AAAATGAATAAATTTATAAAGTTAATCATCAAAAACAATGAATTCAATAAAAATGCAGTACAGCCCACTACCTTAGTGACTATATTGTCACATACAGGACAAAAAGACTAAATTTTCAAGGATGGTCCTTAAGGCGATTATATTTGATATTTTCAAATGGACTCGAGCAAAATTTTTGGTAATGAGGTAGTGGTGGCCATTTTCCAAGATGGCCACTACAAGAATCCTACAATACATGGAAATTTGAATATCCGATTAATCTGATACCTATTCCCTAATTCATCCCTGAGGATTTCCAGAATGAGCTCTTTTTCTAACCTTCCATAAAGAAGGCTACCCTCTGGTAATGTAATGTCAAAATCTATAATTACTGACTCCGGTAATTCACGATAGTCACTCATCATCCTTCAATTGTCCGTGATTTTTTTCCACATTAAAATAAGAGAAAAATTCTTTTTATTTAGTAGATGAAGAGTTCATGTAGATAACACAAAAAAAAAAAAAAAATGTCATTGGTCTATCCTGATTAAAAAAAGATTTTACAGGCAAAAATAATTTAATGAAATATCTTACCAACCATTGTGTGCGACTTGCTTTGGCTATGAAAGTATTAATGGAACTTATTCCAGACTTTGCTATTGTTATCCAACCAATTTTCTTTGACTTTCTCCTGGCCCAGTCACTATTTTGTATTTTTAGAATTGATTCGAGTTGGTAAGTAATTTTGTTTCCCTTCTCAAAGACACATACTGACACAATTCTAATGGGGCGTCCATCTTGGAAAAATGGCTATCACTGCCATAATAGAGTAATTTTTTTCTTGGGTCCATTAAAAATCTCATATAGCTAAGCTATCATCCCTGAAACTTTTTCAGTTTAGCATAGCATATTTTCTATCACCGTAAAACTCCTAAATATTCCTATTAAAACAGAACTGAACATTATCTAAATCGCAAATAGAAAACCAGCAAGTATCAAAGGATAACTGTATTTCTATATGAAGGGATGATTTCACTTTCTGTAGGCCTGATACAGGTATACAAAATTTTCCATAATTATTTGCATCGATTTGTACGGCAATGCCCCAACTATGTTACATCAAACCCGCACTATTCAATGTATGTTAAGCCTTATAAAAACAAGTCATCAGCATTCGCAGCAGGACTGATAGAGTGAGTTTGATAGAAAATAAATATAAATAATTTCCACCATGGACTATTAAAGACTCACTAAAAATATCAAAGAGGAAGGATGACATTCATCATCAGACCTTTTCTTACTCCTGAAGGGGTGAAGCCCTCCCCACCACCACCAACCATCTATCACTCATTTGTTTATTCTTAGCAATGCATGATCATGTTGGACCTATGTTGTACACTAGGTCATCGTTCCACCTTGTGTTCAGTCAGGCCACAGGAGGGCCTTCAACTGTACATTGACATCATGTTTTTTTGAATAACAATGATAGCATGCTTGGCTTGCAGGTCAGTGAGAAGTTTCAGTCAGGGGGGGGGGGACTCCCTTAGTTTAGTATGTTCTTGCACTAGAGTTCAACACCCCAGTAACATTAGGTTTCAACAAATCTGAATAACCTCAATTTAATAGATATTAACGAGCTAAAAATTATGGAATTCAATAACATTTAAAACAGTTTGGTAAGTCACTCAATAGAAACCATCACATGACTAACTTCTTTCAGCAGCATGCCATGTTGAGGTGATCAATAAAATAAAAAACAGGATTAAAAAATTTAGAAAAGTGGGTAATCAATACATAAGTTATTTCTCTCACTTGTGTTGGGTAAAAAAAAAATTTAAAAAAAAAAAAAAAGCGTTTTCTTTAGATATAAGGAGTAAATTTTCAAGTTTTCAGCCCTCTAACTCTAGAGCTCAATTGATGTGGCCTGTGCATGTTTGCATGCATACATACATACATAGCCAGCCAGCCAGATTAACTTGAAAAACCCATGTCGACAGTTTTGGTTGATGGTTTCTAATTTCGAAAAGACTGTATCTTCCAAGATTTACTCACCCAACAATTTGTGGAAATCTTTTGAAAATTCCATCAAGTAACCTGTTAACTATGCACAGAATGTTCACAAAGTTGGTACTATACAAGAGATTAAAACCAAACATTGAAGAGCTGATCATGAAACTTGCTCAAGAAGGAACCACCATAGTCTCTTATGTTATTCTTTTATGAATGAAATAAGAGAAAATTCCAAGCCTTCAGATTTTGAGAATAAAACTTCCAAACGATTTTTTTTTTTTACACAGCAAGAGCCTTTGCAAAGATATTCTCATTATGAATATGAGAAGCAAAAGAAAAAAAAAGAAAAAAAAAAAAAAAGAAAAAATGGAGTGAAAGGTGCAGACTAGTGCAAGAATCTACTTATGAAATGAACAGGGTGATTTCCTTAGTTCTCTATCTGTAACCAAGGATTCCTCCACTTAGAGGTAAAAAGTTTGCTGGTAAAAATATCTCCCACCAATCTTTTGAAACAATGGACTTTTCCATAGTGAGGAGTATTTTTAGATTCTTTGCCAAAGACAAAATTTTTTGAAATCATTTAAAAAGACTATCTACTTCATGCCATTTTTGGCTTTTACGAAGGAAGATGAATAGCAAAAGTAGTGATCTGCTTTTGTTTCACAGGGGAGGGGGGGTCATTATAGAAGCAGGGCACACCCTTTCTTCCATTCTCTCCTGTACCTTCCAGCACTAAAATCTCCGATGACTCAGCTTGACATACCATCCTCTTTATTTTGGGTATCTAAGAATGTTAACAAATAATTCTCGTACGAATTAGCAAATAATCGCTTCTCTGCTTTACGCCATTCCGGCTTATGGAATGCTTTTATAGCAACACTCATTCGAATAGTGAGGAAACTTGTACATCTGCGAGATTTTTTTTTTTTTTCACGGGGATTAACTAGTCTAAAATAATATGGCCTCCTTTTAAAAGGATGGTTTCTTTGCGGAGATGAAGATGAGGAACTGTAGAGAAGAAAAAAACGTGCCTCGTTGAATTGAATGTGTGTTGGGGGAGGGAAGGAAGGTTGAGAATGATAGTGAGGGAAGTGGGGCGGGGATGGGCAAAGTAGTGATGTGAGAGGAAGGGGGGCAGCAAAAACTTTTGAACATTAACAGATGGATATAATCAGAATGGAGAGCAGACACAAGTCGAGGCAGTTGATTAAGATAAATTCAAATTGAAAGATGAATGAAGACTAATTCAGCCATTTTTCTCTGCAGTAATAACATTTCTCATCTCCAGACACTCTCACAAGCAGAAAGATTCCAAATGAGCGTGTGTGTGCACAATTCTGAGTGCAAATTAATAGGGAAGGAAAGCACGAGGGGGTAGGACTTGATCCGATACAATAAGAGGCAGGGGAACGCGGATGGGTCGGGGAACACAAGCATTGTTTGAATGTGTGCCAAATTTGAGGAAACAAGTTCCAAATAACCAAAAGATTCTTTCTGAAGTTGTGACCCGGGATAATTAGAAAGCTTCCACCAAAACTGTCACCATTGGTTTCTCCAGTTTTTAAGTTGGTCCAGCTGTCTGGCTGGCTGGCAGCCAATGTATCAAATGTACAGGCTTTACAGATGGAGATAGAGGGCTGAAGATTTCAAGATTTACTCATTACATCTATAAGAACTTTTGCTGAAAATTCTGTCTGGAAAGGTTTTCAATTCCCTTCATTTATGTTCAGCATTCATGCTTATTTTAAAAAATTCAGACATTTTTAGTGATCACCAATGAAACATAAGGCAAGAGAAGTAACTTATTCATTGATCAACTTTTTCCAATTTTCTGAGTGATCAGCCCCAACACGGCAAATGGCCTGTGATGGTTTGCAGTTTTCATGTACTGCAGTTAAGGTGCTGGTGTACAAAGTATATGCTAATTGTAAACTTAAAAAAAAAAAAAAAAAAAAAAAAAATAGTTATAAGACCTTCAACAGCACGGTTTTGAATAGTACAGAAAATTTCAGAATGAATCAACTGCACTAATCAAGGTATACCTGTAAATCTCAACACCAAACTTGACTGATATGAAATCTGATAGTTCAAACAAACGAAGCCATTAGATTGTGGCCTTTCAGATTAATGAAATTGCCTTTGAATTAAGAGATAGGAAAAGATTGAAGTGTCAGACAAGGCTTCAAGATGAAGCCAAATAGATCAATCAAGTCTATTATTGTCCTTGTAGGGAAAAAACTGCTAGGGATTATCATCTGCTATGGTAGTGTCATTGTCTCTTTTATATCAATTGGATAACTCGGATTCTACCAGCTGGGGGGGATCAGCCGATCTGATTGTTTGTTTACGTTTTTGTCTAAGACAGAGAAAATTTTCAAAATCTTGACCAATTTTGCTACTGGAAAATGGTGAGTTATGGTCGATCCAATTATTTGCTCAGATTTTTTTTGCATAAATGATCAAATGTCAACATGCAAAAAATATTAGATTTGAATGAAAATTGTTATACAGGTTCTTGGGCACCTAATTACAGAAAATATATAACATTTTCAAGAATTGTTTGAATATATGAAGAATTTGAAGAAAAATTTTTTTTTTAAATACGCTCTATCAACCATTTTCTGTCAGCAACCTTTATACCACAGATTTTTTTTCGAGTACAACACTCCAGAAGATTCAAACAATTATTAGGAACTAGCAGAAAGTTTTCAGCTTTCTTTTTGGAGGGAGAGGATGGGTGACAGGCCATAGAAATAACCAAAGCAAAAATAAATATTTAGACAAAATTGAAGACCTGGTTTCATTTGGCGGGACGGGGGGGGGTGTATAAATAGATAGGATAATAAAATCGGAAGAGTAGAAGAGAATTGTGGAAGTGGAAAATCATCAAAAGAAGAGATTGCCATTTTGCAAAGTTAGTGATTGAATGAGAAGCTTCTAATAGTCAATAGTAGTCTTTTCAGCTTCGAAGACAGAATGGGAAGAAACGTCTGAAGAGATCAAAAGGCGAGAATGTGAAAATAATGGCATCTGGGAAAATGAAACAATCTAGAAAGAGATCAGCCACAACAAAATGTGAATTATTGCAGTTAATGGTTGACCAAAATTATAGCCTTAGTTTCAAAGAAACCATACAAGTGGCCATGCATGATAAGTGTCCAACGAACCATTCTAAGAAGTTGATATTTTCATCCTTTTTAGAGCTACAATGCTAAGTTCTTTTTTTAATTGTATAGCTTGAACAATCTGCATTAAAATCATGCATGTCTACTGCTATATAAATTAAAACTTAGTTTCCTATTAAAAAAATTATTAGTCAATAACAAGGGGAGTAACTACTGATCAAAGTTACCACTTTTCAACTTGAAAAAAGTAAATTTTCAAAATTAATTTTTTCAATCCATCTGACATAAATTTAAAATTTGTTTTCTCCACAGAAGTCAAGAGCCATCTCTGTGACACTTGTAGTATCAGTAGCAGCCACCAGCCCCTCTCTTCCTGTCCTCTCATTCAACTACCAAACTATATTCCCTCCTCAGTCACTTCCTACAGGGTCTGTCACACTAATAGTATCAGTAGCAGCCATCTGCTGAACCTCACATATGCTTTTAATAACCATCAGCAAAGTAACAGATCACAGGTAGGTAAAAGCGTCCATCTACACAACTCCCAATGGAGTATGGAGGCTGGTAAGTAGGTTCCCGTTTCTGTCGCATACGTCAACTTAGTGATCAAGTACAAACAACAGGAAAAGAGCGGAAAACGAGAATACATAAACACATGAAAGGCTGTGTTCATTTCTTCAGTTGAGAGATTTTCACTCAGATCTATTTTAACCCTTCAAGCACCAAGTTTTTGAGGACAATTCCATATTTTTTACTTAGTTCTTTTGAAGGGCTTTAGAGGGTTCATGATAAAAGATAGAGAAATGAAATGATCATTATGGCACAAGATTTATGTTGGAAAGAAATATAACTCAACTTGCCAATCCTTCCATTCGTCCCAGTTACAAAGGATACCTAGACAAACTGGAAGGATGTGTGGGAAAAGCCATCTTATCACATAGACATACTGGGCAATTGATTGAGAGCCCCATGATTTCAGAATCCCCTAAATTCAATCTGAAAAATGAAAACTAAGATTCATATTAAATAGCAGATAAATAAACCTTCCCTAAACCTATATTTAGGGTCATGTTTAACACAATAATCCATGCACCTAATCCAGTATATCACTTTGTCTGGAGGCCTCAAATAATCTTAAAATGGCCCTACATGTGGTGTGGTCAGAACCGCAACACCAAAAGCATGAGGGAGACTATTCCAGTGAAAAAGGAGTTGTTCTTCCAAAGAGAGTGATAACTTGGAAAGGAAATCTTGTCATTTCTTCAAGATTCAGTGAAGTTTTTATTTTTATTCTTCTATCTATTGTACAGCTAAGAGTCATGGGGATGGTGGACACAGAAGATAATGACTTGGTGGAATGCCTCTGTGACAGACAGGTCATGGGACTTCAGTTTTTCAATGCCATGTCCTCAGTCCAATGTATGAGTGTTCATCCTCTTGCCTTTTTGTTTATTCCATTCTTTGCTTTGCTTGAGCAGTTTGCTATAATCACTTCCGGCGTCTGGGTTACATCCCCTTTTTTTTTTTTTTTTCCTGAACTTGAGGAAGACAGATTATAAGAACCAGACAAACAAGGAAGTATTTATTATCTGGGCCTTTTTCCTCAGGTTCTGTCACCATTTTCAGTGAAGATGCCGAGACTGACACAAAGTTATTTCAAGTGATCAAAGTGTTTATTTTCTATAGAATCTCAAAGTTATCTATGGGTGGGAAACATGGTCCTATCAGATGGTTTTTGTGAAAGACGGATGCAATGTACCACGCCCAAACAATAGATCTACATTACCTCGTTTAAGGAATTTCCATAGTTATATTTCCTACAACAACCCAGTAATTAAAGCGACTGTTTCCGTGTACTTGTTCGGACAAGTGATGGAAAATAAGTTACCTCCCTTGATTATAAAGTAGACAGTTTATTCAAAGTTTTACCACAAAACTTATTTCTGAATTCTGCACAAGATTTTAATAAATTTGGTAAAAGTGGTTTGATAATCTATATTGCTCTAAGGCCAGTAATTGCTCGATTGTACGTATCTTATGGGTGGCCAAAATAACGATAGGTAACTGGATTTCAGGATGAACACAAGATAGGTGGTGCTGATCTCCAAGGTCACTAGAAGTCAACTTAGGTCGATGCTTATTTCCGACCAAGCTGGAAAAAGGGATATCTTTTAACACATTGCATCTATTAGAACCACCCTTATTGTAGGTGCCAATGTAAACAATTCCAACAAACATCAGTGGAAGTGCAGGAAGCCAAGCAGTTAGCAGCATTGAAAATGGAGTCGGTGAGCGGATCAAACTCAGACTGAGATAATCTACTGCCACATCACACTAATGACCTTGATTCAGTTTGTCAAATCAAGTTGAAATTCATTTTTTCATCAATTCATAAATGGAACACTGCACTCAAGGTATTCTCTACCTACTTTTTAAAAGTTTCATTTCATTTGCTATGAATTTATCTTTTTTTTTTTATACTAAGTGCGTAGCAGCTTACAAAGGATTTAGGCGAGCAGACAAGGAGGAGCTCCAACAGAAAGTGACAGTGAATGAAAATCTTTTTCTTCCTTGAAAGACAAGTGACAACCAAGTGAAAAGATCACATGACAAGAAGCAGCGACACACCCAAAGCAGAAATGAACAAGAGGGAGGGTACTACGAGCAGAAAAAGTCATCAAAATCTCTTAAAACACACATGGAGTTCTTGTTTCTTTCTTTACAAATCTTTCAAACAAGAATTGTATATCATACCCCACTAATATATTCAAAAGTAAATAGAAAAGACCAAGTAATGAGCTTGTCACTCAGTGAGTGCCCAACAGAGGGGAAAAAAAAAACGGCAGGGAAGTGAGGAGAGAAGGGAATAGGTCAAAGAAGTTCAAATTCATTTGAGGCGATGCTGGAATGGGTGGAGAGAAAGAAACAGCTAAGAATACATACAGAAAAGTTCTTTTAAAATTTCACCTAATGATTCCAAGTTAATTTGCCAATAAATTTATCCCTAGCCATTTGCAGGGGCTAGGGGCACTAGAGCCATAAATAACTTTTCATGACCCTCACTACCTCTTCCAGTCCCCCAAACCGATAAATTTTGTATCATAAACCTTTCGATAAATAAACACTTTACCATTCCAAATTCTAAATGAATATGGCAAAGCATATAATAAAAATTTCCAATTCCAAAACTTGAATGCATTTTTTTTCTGGTAAAAGATCTGTCAATCATGTGGCAATAGATATTTCTATTTTGGTGGAAAATGTAAACACAGCTTTCATTTGCTCAGAAATCCTCAGTGAGTATGTAAAAGTATTTTTTTCTCTTTACGACTAACTTCATGCTATTTTCTTGTAGTAGTAACCAAAATTAAACTTTCAGAGATATTTGATTATTGCAATATATTTCAAAAGAGTGTTAAAGAAAAAAGAAAAAGATGTTAATTAACAAAGGCAATAAATCTCAAAAAAACTACAGTGATAATTAAGAATTACTTTTGCTTTTAATGCTTCTTTTACATTCATTTTAATAGGTTTGTTGCTTGGAAAAGAAAAAAAAAAAAGATATGTGGTCTGACAAATATTGCAATAAGAAGCAACAAAAATATTAGGATAGTAGCATAAAAAGGAAGAAAAATGTTCATAACTATTTATAATACTTCATCTAGAAAGAAAAAAAAAATAAAATAAAATTGTTTACAGTACAGTGAATTAGAGAAAAATTGTCTGAAATACAGTTTAACTAATTTGCGAGTGTAAATAAGTTTTCAACCAGGTCTACATAAATGATTTTTAGTTGATAATTTTCTATAATTTTTCTTCTTACTGATAACAAAGAGATTATCATGATGCATTCATGATTTCCTAAACTTTGCCTGTTTTGTTCATACTGTACAGCTAATTTTTCTATTTGCAGTTTTTCATGGTATGTACAAAACTCCAAAATATTCCAATTAAAAGGGCTCCAATGACTGGTTAGAAATCATTCACCTAGACTGGTTGCCTTCCTAAGGTTAGAGAGCTAAGTTTTCCCTACAATTTACCCATAGCTGTGGGGAGAAGAGATGGATTCATGACTTTCAGAAGGGTATAAGTGTGAGGTGAACATAAGTAGCCAGGGCTAGATTTTGAACTTGGCGCACTAATTCGATTGTCCATGCTATCAACCATCATACCACTTGCACCTTCATGTCACATGCATTCTTGGACATTAACTTCAGTTAGCATACAAAAAGATTCGGTAGTCATTTTTTTCAATAACTCATATTATACCCACCACGTGTATTGGTTGCTTAGTTGGTCCGTCTGTAACAGGAAAAAGGGTGCATGACATTTTAATTTAGATTTCACCACATTCTTATTAATAATTATTAAAAATAAAACCAAGATAAGAGAGCGAAAGAGATTTTGTAACCTTTCACAAAAACATCTACTTTTATCCATGTAGATATGGTACATAACTTTGAGAGAGACACACACCCACAAGACCTGTTTTCAATAGAAACCATTCAGAATAAGATTGAGGAGCTCATCAGGGCAGAATAGCAGAGTTAAGAATCTCTCAGCGTTCCTGGAACACCAACAACTGTTGTTGGCAGTGAAATATGGCCAATATCTTGACAGGTCATTATTCAAATATTCTCTTCTTCAGACAGACATCAGCAGCAGCAGCTTAAAAGCTTTTGCTCTAACATCTAGGGTGTTGAATATTATTATGAAAGACAAGCCTGTCTGCTGCAGGGCCAAACTCCACTCTGACTGACTGAAGATTATCACTCAAACTTATGAATTGTATACATAGTAAATAAAATTTTTTTTTTTTTTCAGGCATCCTTACCTTTCTGTAAGAGACTTTGTCCATCTATCTGTCCCTATATTGTTTCAAGTCAGATTTACTCAAGACTTGGTAGAAAGGAGGTGCCCTTTGATTAAATGTTTCTTACCTAGGAAAATCTTCGATTCATGATCACATGATCTGGCAAAAATAATGGCATTTAAACTTTGTTTTAAAATCAATTTTCTTTTTGGGTCAGATTTACTTGAAACTTTGTAGATAGGTGTCCCTTGATAAGATGCTTCTAACCTGATATTACCTTCTACGCAGAGCCATGTGATCTGGCAATAATGGCATTTAAACCTTATAGAGAACGCTGCATTGAACTTCCAGTTCTTTTTTAGCATAAATGTATTTTTTATTAGAATTAAATAAGCCGTTGTGTATCTGTCCGACAAGTTGGTTGTGATTTCAAATCACAGCAGAGGAATGTTAATTTTTACTCTCCTAAATTTGGTGGGGATTGTCCTTGTTACCAAAGTAAATAGATTCAACTTTGGGTGTGGACTGGAGCTTGACAGAAAAAAATTGAAATATTGCAACCAGTCTTAATGATGGGCTGCAGGAGCGTACCTAGATGAGTAACCATCTTGGAATACTAGGTACCATAAATAGTTGGGTATCATGCAGAGAGCCCTCTATGGTGATCCTGTTGATCCTCCAAGGAGGATACTGATCTATACACCATGATCAAGCAACCATTTTTTTTTTTTTTTTGTCCAGACCAGCAGTATTCTGAGTCCCAAAGAATCCTAAGGTTCTGCATGACCTTTATAAGGAATTCTACAAAACAAAGGAATAATTTTCGCAATATACTTAATTCTTCGTTATATAAATGGATTCCTTCATGGATTTTAAATGTCTTAATTTTATCTAACATGAACAGTTCTTTTTATGTAAGAAAAGAATTTATCTGGATGAAGTTGGTTTTTTGAAAGGGTTTTCAAAAGTGGTTATAGTTTAAAGACCGGTTTTAGAAAGTACATTAAAAATTTAGAATTTTGACCTGAAAGAATGTGCAGTAAAAGAAAAAATTCAAATAATCAACAAATATGTCTCGAAAGCTTTACAGATTTAAACACTAGATATATAATTTCTTAAAAACAAACCTTTTTCCAATAATTCATGTCATTTCAGTCAATTATATCCTAATATCTGTTAATGTAATTTTTTCCCAGTGCTTCTTTTTATATTTTACACAGAAATTATATTATGGTACTATGTGTGAATTTTGTTTTGTTGGGATCATCAGTTGTTTACCAGGTAACAGTTTCAGGGATTTAAAAACAAAGTTTCATCACCATCCCTATTATTTATTCATAGGGTTTTGTTATACCACACACACACACACACACACATTTATTGATTTGGGGAATTCAGGAAATCATATAATACTATAAACCCTAAGAATCTTGAACTAAAGAGTGAATCGCTAATTGGGCAGGGTGGGAGACCAGACATGAAATGCCAAGTAACAAATTGTCCAAGTTTATTGATGGAATAGCCCATTGATTACTACTGGCTACAAAATGGTTGGATTTCATTTCAATTATGTATATGAGGATATTTTTTTTGATAATTCAGAGGAAAAAAACATTGATGGAAGTGAGATGGTATACGACATGAAAAAATATTGTCAAATCCTTCAGTTGAATATGTTGGAAGAAATTTAACTCAAAGTTTCTGTGTAATTAGTATTCATGAAGATGATATCAGAATGATTATAAATTACCTTTGTCATTCGAAGCAGTGCTCTGAATTGAGCTGAACAGTCGCTGGTAATACAGTTTATTCTATTTACATTGTCTAGGTGAAGTGATGTACTGACCATGTAATGAAAAAAAAATTCACTTTTTCATTTTAACAACTAATCCTGGCTTGCCCCCCAAGTTTCTGGCGCCCTGGGCAAGCTGGACTTAATGGATTCTTTTTTTTTGTACCAGTAACATTCGCGTCACATTGCACCTTCAAAATAAAAGAAAATTTCCCTGGATTTGCAGGCAGAGTTTAATCAAAGCATATAGAAGAAGCTGAGATTTCTGCCAAAGAAAGATTCAAGTTGAGAATATCCTCCAAGCAGACAGGTTTGATTCCAAATCAGAATTCCATAAAAAAAATCTGAGAGCCACCCACCAGAAGAGCCAGATTTTGGTAAGGGTTGCCAGCAAGTATTAACTGAGTGAAGGTGATTCTGATATTTCTGGCCAGTTTTTCATGATGAAACATGAAAAGGGGAAAGAAAGAAAATCTGGATGGATGCCAAGAATAACAACTGGCCATTATGGAAGGAAAGAGACATTCGTTTGGTTTTGGGATTATGACTTGTTGGGGAATTGACAATGGAAACATCTATAGGAGAGAGGGAGAGGAAAATACTGTATATATATATATATATATATATATATATATATATATATATATGGGAGGAGAGAGAGGGGGGGATAAACAGAGAGAGAGAGGGGGGATAAACAGAGAGAGAGAGGGGGGATAAACAGAGAGAGAGAGGGGGGATAAACAGAGAGAGAGAGGGGGGATAAACAGAGAGAGAGAGGGGGGATAAACAGAGAGAGAGAGGGGGGATAAACAGAGAGAGAGAGGGGGGGGATAAACAGAGAGAGAGAGAGGGGGGGATAAACAGAGAGAGAGAGGGGGGGATAAACAGAGAGAGAGAGGGGGGATAAACAGAGAGAGAGAGGGGGGATAAACAGAGAGAGAGGGGGGATAAACAGAGAGAGAGGGGGGATAAACAGAGAGAGAGGGGGGATAAACAGAGAGAGAGGGGGGATAAACAGAGAGAGAGGGGGGATAAACAGAGACAGACAGACAGACAGACAGAGATAAAGAGAGAGAGAGACAGACAGACAGAGATAAAGAGAGAGAGAGACAGACAGACAGAGATAAAGAGAGAGAGAGAGAGAGAGACAGACAGAGATAAAGAGAGAGAGAGAGAGACAGACAGACAGAGATAAAGAGAGAGAGACAGACAGAGATGATCAGAAAAAACCTTAAGCAGATGTGAGCAGTCTCATCCAGCCATCTGTTAGTCCGATGCCTATTTAAAAGATGAATGAAAAAACTTGTATAAACACAAAGTTTTTTTGGTGCTTTACTTCTGAAAGATTACTTAACAGAAAAACTGAATTTGAAAATATCAAAAGTTTATTATATTGAAATACTTTTAACACTTCAGAATAAACGATGTTTGGTGTGAAAACAAAAATTTATCTTCAAATTTTTGACATGAACATATTTCAAAGATTTTTCAAAATTAGATAAATAGAAAGTGATTGTTTCTTCAATTGTTGACAGTGTTGTTCTTTTTTTTATTCATTAGAAATAACTAGTAAATCATCTATACCTTGATTAGTTTGCCTAATTCACTAAAAACCACACTGTCCAAGGGTTTATAAATTTGTGTGTTTTTTATCTAATTATATAGTTAATAATTAACAACTTGAATAGCATTACCTTCACCATACATTAACATCGGCACTAATCAAAACATCACTATTTTCACAGTAAATGCCCACTAAAGGTATACTCAAAGCTGTATTCTGTGTCAGTTTATTTACACACTAATTTAAAAGGCTTAAGGCAGTGATTTAAAAACTTTGAAAATTCGAGGACCACTACTATAAAAAAGAAACATTCTGGCAGACCCCTATTTTTAGCCATCAGTTTTTAGACTATTCCATGAACAACAGTAAAAACTGACCTTTAAAAAATCATTTATTCTAATATATGGCATAAGTCTGTATAATAATTGTTCTTCTATAGCTGTATAATGTTGATACTTCTCCATTGCAAGAGTCACAATGACAGGGTTCAGAGAGAAGACCAAGGATCATTTGTCAGACCCGAGTTTCAAAATCACTGTCTTGAAGTATTGTTAACTAAACATCTTGTATCCATTAAAGGTAAAAAATGAAATTGACCCAACAGTAGTAGAAGTTATATTATAAGCAACTGATGAACCAACCCACATACACACAGTTGCCATAATGTGCAAATATATCCAAACTTAACCATTTCTCTTAAAAAGCTTTTGTTCATGTTCAACTTGGCTTCAAGAGAAGACAGAGGATAAGGGAGGGTGGTTGGCAATGAAAAGAGGTACAGGTATATGTACCTCAGATGAGCAAAATCTCCTTTTTTTTTTTTACTCTCTCTACCTCAAAAAAATACACAGAGACATACACCCATAATTTGAAAACACACTCCAAGAGTAATTTTTTTTTGCTTTTCATTGCACTAAATTGTTTCACCGACACTAAATAAAATGCAATCCTATATTAAAGTTTTATATCAACTGCTGTAGAAAACTAGCACTACATGTACCTTAAAACAGGTATTCGGAAATTGGAGGTGGTTTAGATACGCCTTTTGAAGTCGTGAAAAGGGGCCATATTACAATGAATTATTGGATTCCGTGCTGATTTTCCGTTTAAAGTAGCACGAGATATTTACCTCCTATAAAATACTAAGCTTGCAAACTAGAGTCTATGTTCAAAAATTTCATGTTATGTGAAAAATTGTGTTGTTATCGCCCACCAAGAATCACCATTTCCCAGTTGCAAATGCAATTGTTAGCAGTTTTCCAGAAAGAGATAAACCGTGTGAATAAGAAACCACAGTTTTGAATTTAATGTTATTTTCAAAAGATTGCAGAACAATAAGTGACTTTGTATCTTTTGAGATTACTGTGTTTTTGTGGGTTTTGTTTTTTTCGGTGCATATTACCTGTGGTTGATTTTTAAAAAAAAAATAAAACTATCACATTTAGCTGTTCAACACCAACTAAAATTGGTGGAAATAAAAAGAGAGTCATCTTTTTGAACATTAAACCCACAATCACACTCTGGAGTAGAGAGAGGGGGAAAAGATGAACCTTCATTTTGAGTGGGGGAGGGAATTTGTGGCAGGAGGCCTACATTTTGTTTTTGGAAGATTTAATTAGATAAATATGTGGAGCAGTTGGCAGAGTAAGAAATTATTTTGTAGTTAGAGAGACAAGGAAGTTGCCAAGGAAGGCCTGAAATGTAAGAATTAATCCCCAGGATCTATTTCAACTAAGCCTGTTTAAACTATAGTCTTCTATTATCACAGACGTTAAAACAGGGGGGGATCACATGCCAAGATGCAGCCTTTCCCCAGTCAGACACTCCTCAACCCTTCTCTCCAATAATCTCAGTAACTGAGTGAACTAATCTACAATGATAAAACAAGATAAAACACGGCCTGACAGATCAACATGGCCACCTCTGACCAAAAGAGCAGCTTCTGAGACTCATTTCAATGTTATCAAAATTAGAGCTAGTAAAGCTGGTTGGTCACACAATAGCAGACACGAAGGCAAAGAAAAAAAATGATGATAAAAATAAATGGTTTCATCTAACTATATTTTCATATGATTTGAAAAAAAAAAAAAAAAAAAAAAAAAAAAAATTAAAAAAAAAACACTTTTCATAAAATTCCATCAAAAATTCACACTAAAAATTTTATGGGAATTGGTCCATTTTTTCAAACTTTGAGGTTGAAAATCAAAGTCTCCAGGTTCTGATTTCTAAATATGCTGACTTGACGTTACTCCTGTTTCAGTTTTTAAAAGTAAAAACATTGTCTGTTCGAAACTCTGTAAGAGAACCCCCCCAAAGACAAAAAAAAATAAAATGACAAAAAGTTATCAAAATCTTTAATACAGTACAATCTGGCTGTCTTGTGCTTATAAACTATGTAAAATTCCAATCAGAATGATGAGTAAGAATTGGTAAAGAAAGAAAAGAGCGAGATTTTTTTCCCCATGTTAATTAAATTACTTCTGGAACTGGTGACAACATCACTTTGCCACTATTGAGGAAATATCCATGTGTGTGTGTATGCATCCCAATTACTAGACAACTTGTAGAAAGTTTTTGTTCAGATATATTAGTCAGTAGATAAGGCAGTACAGTGTCAAGTTTGAAGTATTTTGGATCAGAGGATCTTGAGAAATTTAATAAAAATAAAAGATTTGGAATTATCTAAATTCGGATATAAAATATCTAAATTGGCAACACTAAAGAGAAACAACCCATAGTTTAATACGATGGACAGATAATTATCTAACAACAATTATGGCAGGCTACCCCACACCATAAAATCTGTCCCCAACCAAAAATACACCATTGGAACAGGCCTTGCCCTAGTTTGATTAAAATTAAAGCCAAATGAACAAGTTGAAAAAATATCCATCAGGATAATTTTGAAACATTTGAAGTTGAAAAAAGCGCCCCTCACTGGATCACAATTTGCGATACAAGTCAAGTTGGTCATGAACCAACATTTTTGTCTATGTTATCAGCCACTCATCCAGAAAGCTGTGAATAAAAGTCAACTTAGTATACTGAAAGAGTGAATTTATTCAATTTGCAATCAATTAACATAATTACATTTACAGATAAATCCTTTGATTTTCTGATGAAAACATTCGATCAACAGTGAACTTGTTCTGGCACTGATAATTGACTTTTGATAATCAGCTACAAAGTCAACGAGTTAATCATTAGTTACTATAAGATATGTAGCAAAATAGCACTGTCCAGTTAGCAACCGATGGCACCGTGTAATTAGCGATCAATAGGAAATTGATAGTACTAGGGCAGTGCCTGTTCCTAACATGCAAGGACTTTACACTGTGTGAAGCAGCCAGCCATTGTGTAAGAATATGGTTTTAAAGTATTTTGGCCACTTCAGTGTAGCCAATTTAGAAATAAAATATCTGAATTCAAATAATTATAAAGAGCAAAAGTCAAAGGAGACGATTTATATGAATTATGAAGAAAGTTCTATAATCTTTAACGTTTAATCCATTTTTATTAGATTTCTCAAGAACCGCTGATCCAAGTAGCTTAAAAATCAGCACTGCACTTTATATGCTAATATCTGGCAAACGTCAACTGCTCACAAAGGCCAGTTGTCGAGTAGTCGTGGTGATTACATGCAGACACAGATTTTTTCAATTATACTTAGTATAATTAGTAACTGATAGAACTGTGTAATTAGGAATTAATCAGTTGAGCCTCTACAAGACGTAGCTTTGAGCCACAAAACACTTTTTCGCTCTTCACATCCAAATCTCATATTGCCCGCTTGCAGGTAGGGGGGATGCTACCCATGTTCAGAATCACTGGTCCAAGCATGAATACCATCATTCTTGGAACGAAATCTCGGAATTTCATAGAGAGACATTCCAAAGTCAACCAAGCATGAAGAAGAAAAGTTTCAGTTGGAATCAGAAATTCCAGATTTTGCATCATTTAGCCACATTCTTTCAGGCTGGAGAAATAGACAACAGTCCTTTATTTCCAATGGAAATGATAAAGATAAATCCCAACACAAACCCTAAAAAAAAATAAATAAATAAAAAAAAGGAACACTTCCCACTACAGGCATCTACAGTAATGATGCAGGGGTCCAAAAAAGCCAACCATATAACTAAACTGTGATAAATGCAAGGCTGGTATGGCTGATATTCAAGGGTGGGCAAAATGTTAGATTCAAATAAACAGAGGTATTCTATAATGGTCTTTGTTAATAGCACTAAGATAACTAAAATATACCACAAAGCATACCGAATTCTGGTTTTTAAAAACAAAATAATCAACATAACTATTTAGGAATGACTTAACCCATTGAATTCTTAGTCCCTGCATCTTCAGATACCTTGTATCTATGTGCCTGAGGGAAGTCTGTAGTTTCATTTAGAATTATTGGCAATGCTCAAGAGTGCATTTAGGCACAAAATGTTTACATTCATCCGTTATATATCCTTGTAATTCCTTCTTTTTCAACTAATACACACACAGACGCATATATATATACAAGAGAGAGAGAGAGATTCACCTGATGAGGCCCAGAGAGGGCAGAAACATGAACTAGTTTGTGTAGCAAATCCATATCCTATCATATACATATACGCGTGTGTGTGCGTGGATTCAATACATCCAACAATAACTTTCACAGTACTTTAATTTATATATCAATGTATATCTTACCACCGAGCTATTCGAACTCAGTGGCAAGCAAGAGTTCTAATCAATCACTTAAACTCTTTCCCTGTCCTGATCTCCGTTTATTTTCAACTGGTAGTTCATAGGTTATTCATTTTGATTTGATTTTCATTATTTTGGATGAAGTTTTGTAAATCATAATCATGAAATCTTTTGCTGATATCTACCTTTATCTTAACTGTTACTGCTTTTTATCATAACTAAACTCTTCATCTAAAAAATAAGTAAATATAAAACAATTTGATTACTCTCTGGTATAGAGGGTTGCAAGTTTAATTCTCACCAAGAACTTCTTCATTCCAATCCATGCTGGTAAATTATTTACTCCCTGCTGAAGGGAACCCAACCTGGAGTTCAGTGACGACAACAATTAAGATGAAGATAAAAATTAATAATGATGACGAACAAGTTACAAATAGTTTCTTTTCTTAATAAATATTTGAAAAAGAAAAAAACACCTAAAAAAATGGCCTTGAACCTTTTTTGCTTCATGGTCAACCTTGACAACTCAAAAAACTAGCCTGTTCCCCTGACTAAAGATGTGTTGAATTTCTGAATTTAACATTAGTCATCTTAAGTGGATAAATATCTGTAAGGTAAAATTCTTTGCATAAAATAATATATATAGAATACTATTGTATGAACTTATGGGTACCTATCAAAACGTTTGTAATTTCTTTATAGTGAGAAATTTAGTAACAACACAATCACCACAATACTTCTGCAACTCACAGAGTTAAGTTGAGCTTTAGTTACAATAGAATCTAGTAATTAATAGGGAATTATTAGTCAGGTGAGCCAAGCCTTAACACAAATCAGTTTTGAGCCAGAGAACATTTCGCATTTCACAGCTAAATTCCATACTCCCCCTCAGCATTTTCAAATTGTCCCAAGTGGCATGCGCTCTATATTCAGTATGACAGTCCTCAAATATTCCATAAACAAATGCACAAGACTTATATACAACTTTTACGAGATACACACACAGAAGGAAAGAAAAAAAAAAAGATAAATAAAAACACATTTTTAGATGGTGCCTAGCGGTGTACTCAGATTTTCAAGGTTGTAGTCCTAAAAATCTGATCAGGAGCTCCTGGGGGGATATACGCAGACAAGCAAAAAGAGAATGTAGCCCATTTGACAGGTTAATCAGGTGGGTCATTTGTGGGGGCTACGATGATTCAATACAATTCTTAGGTTTTAGAATTTTTCATTCCTATTCATTTATAGATCAAATATTTTTTGGATAGGATCTGACAGCCAATTCGGTTTGAGGTAAATATTCAAATGATATTTTTACTTTTTATTTTAGGAATTCAAATGAAATTATGAGCATGAAGTATTTGCAATAATTTTGTATTCCTTCATAATATTAGTCAAATCATGTTTATCATTAGAAGGGTCCTGGGTTGCATGAACAGATATCAACAGGGAGGTGATTACCACCTCTTCCCCAACTAAATATTTCTACCAATCACATTGTTCTCAACTTTGTAAAATGAACATTTGACAAGAATGATTGGATGGAAAAAAAGAGAGAGGGATTAGTCCTAAACCTTTGCTCTTGATCACTTATCAAATAGTATTTGGGAGACAAGGACAGCAAAAATGCTTTGAATTAATCCATCGGTTTTGAAACAGAAAACACAAGGATCCCTTCAATAGAGGAAATATTCTGATGAACCCATATTTCCAGCATTTATTTTTTTTACTAATTAATGAACTATAATAAAAAGCCTTTCAACCGTTAAAAATCATATTCATCCAAAATGGATTATACTTATTTGAATTCTAATATATGATACAAGTTTGCGTACAATATTTATATTTTTCAATACATGTGTGATGAAGTCTTTCTGCCAGAAGATTCACTATGTCAATCGTAGAAAGAACATTGCTGCAGACCCTGGAGTATTGTTTGACAAACACCAACAGATCTACAGGCCAACATTTTTGAAGAGTCTGAATTAAACTAACATGCCCACCGCATAGAAGTAAAATAATTTTCAGATTTTCATGAGCATCAAAGCTGAGCTATAATCTTATGAACATCATTTTCATGACGTCATGTGCACACCCAAGAGGACAATTTGAATGCAATAGAGAAGGATTTGAAGTTCGGATGTAACAAGCACAAAGTGTTCTGTGGCTCAAAACAGAGTAGTCAAGTGTTCCAATCTGCTTTCTGAAAGAAGAGGTTATAGACATCGAATAAACACCAGACACGCATATATTTTACTGGAAACATTCTGAATTTTGCTTTATTGTGGTTGTAATATATAGATGTACATATGTTTATACAAATATGTGAGCTAATCAGAGAGCATCACACAATCCAGTACAACTAAATGAGTTGCACATGAAACATCTCCCCATTTTGGGGGAACAAATCTATTCCAGTTTAATTAAACATAACCCCAAACAAAACTATTAAGTGATTAATTCTAATTACTATTAATTACTAATTAGACAATACTATTAATTACTAGTTATACAATTAATTCCATAGTAACTGATGCTTATCTCATTAAATTTTGAGGTATAAAAAAAGTAATGAGGTAATTGAAAAGTAATTACTTAATTTCACATTCTAAGAAGTTATAAAAAACTTAGTAAAGTTCCTGGATTTAATATGGAAGGGAGGTTGAAGACTGCCTTTTTCTATCAGGAACAAAAAGATAAAATAACGAGTAATTTACCCAAAGTGAGGATATCAAAACATTCTCAATTTTCCTGCCAAGGCATTGTTTGAAACTGGAAAGTTGCTAAGAAAATGGTTTTCATAAAAGATATACAATTAAATTGAAATAAAGTAAATTTCCATTTGATTCAAAAAACTGATTCCAAAGTTCTACTTTTAAAGAATGAAGGGGAATTTTTAACAAATTTACAAACAGTTAAAAAATAAAGGTGTAGATATCCATACCTTGCATAAATGAATCACCATAGCCTGTGCATGTACCAAAACTGATTATCTAAAAATTATCTTTCAAAAAAAAAAAAAAAAAAAAAAAAAAAATCAAGAAATAGAACTATCAAAAGCCTTTCTAGATGGTGTCTAGTGGTGTACACATTCAAATTTTCATGGTTGTAGCTAAAAAAAAAAAAAATAATCAAAAGCAGTCAGAGATCAAAACACACATGGACACAGATACTCAATGAAAGAAGAATCTGTAGTCCACTCGGCTGGTTGGTCAAGCCATTTGTAGTGCTACAGTGATTTAATTGATCAGAACCAGGGCATTGAATGAGTTTTTATTCACTTTTTCAATTATTTTAGAAGGCAAATAATCGGCATAGACAGAATGATGAGAGCCGTCAAGATGATTCAGAGGCTGGGAGATATATCCTACGCTGGAAGATTAAAACATTTTAATCTAGAGACCAAGGAATACAGAAGAAAACGTGCTGAGCCACTGAATGGCTATAGAATCTGGAACATACATAACTACAGTAAACACAGTCATTCATTGCTCAAAATACCCTGATAAGAAAATGCAGACTTCAACTATCTTCAGTAAAACTAGAGGACACGGCCATAAAGTACCAATTCAGACCTCCACTGGTGTTAAAAAAATTTCTTCTGGGAAAGAGGAGCAAATGCAGGGAACAGTCTATGTGAAAAAATGTCCCATCCAAGAATAACAATATTTATTCCGATATCAGTCTGCAAATTTTACTACCAATTTTCTTATTAGTATAATCCTAAAATATAATCCCACCAACTAAACTGAATCTAGCTTGATAACAATTAACTGCTGCCAAGAAAAAAAAAGTTCATTTCAAGTACAAAATGAAAATACAGAAACTTTATAAAAATGGAAGGAAGGAGTTGAATTTTTTAAGCAGTTGTCACCTCCTTTTTTACCTTAGCCAACCAAATCATAAATTAATGAATGGACAGTGAGCCAGATAAATTGTATAAAAAAGCTTGAAATATGGAATTATCAATGCAAATACATCTAGTTATATTTTTCCTTATATAAATGAAGGTCTTGTGCTAGAAAATCCTTTGAGCTTAATCAAGGATACCAATTAGTAATCAAAGAACTCAATTCAGTTGTAATTTATTTCAGTCAAAACATCTTTTGAATCTATTAAGAAGACAAAGAATCTTTAAAGTAAGCACACCTAGTAACCCAATAATTGCTTGCAGGCCAGCCAGAATCTCTTCACAGGCTTGATCTGGCCTACGAGCTGTAGGTTGCCCACCTCTGTTTTCAAACAGTTTTCTGAAGTGATTCATCGGACTCAGGGTCGGTCAATTTTCTTGGAGAAGGGCCAGATCAGAGATGTTTTTATGTCTCGTAGGTAAAGGTGAATAAAAATGAAACAATCATCATACAGCTGGTTTTCTTAATTACTTTAATGTTTTCTTACATTATATGAGTATATACCTACATGAACTTCCATGTACAATTAATCAATGTGAACTATGAAATTCAGAGGGGGAGGGGGGATATTGTCAAATTTGTGTTCATATTAACAGGACACCAAGAATGTGTAGTTTTGAAACATTTTACCTATAAAACATTGATCTGTCTGAGGCCACTGCAAAAACGAGATGATTGTTCAATTTTTTGATGCTCAATTTCATTGTGCAATTGACAGGAGAAAAACAAAATTTTAGGTATGCAACATCAATTATTCAATGAAGTCAGCTGGACAGATAATGCCCCTCCACCAATATGGTTTGGGGGGGGGGGGCAATTTAAAATAAAAGTCTATACCTAATTGGTCCTTTAGTTTGTATCCAGCAGCATTCATGCTTGTTTTTTGCTTTTTTTCAAGTTGTACTTTTTAGTGGTCACAGTCCAACAAAAGGCAAGAAAGGTAAATTATTCATTGATCACCCATTTTTTCCAATTTTTTTAATTGATTGCTCTATCCACTGACTAACCAGAACTGTTTTTTTTTTTTTTTTCGAAATCATTAATTCATTATTCAAACCATATTGGTAGCATTTCCATGCAGGTTATACAAACTTTACCACCAAAGCTCAATTTATGAGGTAAAAAGCAGAATACATGGCTGGCAGTGATTCATAATTTCACTTGGAATGCTAGTTAGTAATAACTTCTTACTATTATTTACTTTTATCTTAATTTTTAGTTTCTTTAACATCACAAACTTAAGATAGAGGTAAGTTATCAAAAAACAAATTTAATGAAGATAATGGTTTAGAATACCCGTACATCGCATAAATGAATCATCAGAGCCAACACTTGAGTTCCGGAATTAATTATTCATAAAAATAGATCTTTAATCTAAAAAGTTATCTAAAAAATACCAGTGCGAGATTAGGGATTGTTGGTCCCAAAATGACCATGAGACTCAAAAACCTTTTTAGAACAAAAACAAACATTACCTAGTGGTGTACTCATGCAAATTTTCAAGGTTGTAGTTTCCAAAACATAACCAGAGGCACCAAAAGACACACACAAAGAGAGAAGAATCTGCAGCTCACTTAGCTGGTTGGCCGGGCTGGTCATTTGTGGGGTTACAGTGATCTGATAATCCATTTAATTAATAAATAAGATAATTAGCCAAGTATTCATTTAACTTCTCATATAAAATTCCACTAGTCGCAAAAAAGCGTAACAACAGTTTTCCCTCTTTTAGAAACGTTTTCAGAAACAGTCAAACAATACTGTCAACATAAAATTCTACAGTTTTTAAGTTAGTCTAGCTGGGTATATAGGCATTGCACTTACAAGCCGTACCAATGGAGCTTATGGGGTGGTGGAAATGTTCACACTTACTCCTTCTGATATCTAGAAAAAACTTTTTTTTGTCCTTGGAAATTTGCTCCCCCCAAAAAGGTTTTCTAGCAGTGGTGGGGGAATGAGTTTGCAGTGTAAGTTTATTCTAAATTTGTCCCTTAGTTTGTGTCCCGCTACCATCACGATAGGTTTTTTTTCTTTTACAAGTTCGGACTTTTAGTTGGTGATAACTGCCCAAAAGAAGCGAGATAAATAACTCAGTCATTGATCACACTCCAAGCTATCCAATTTTTTTAATTGATCAACCCCAACCGGGCATGCTGCCAAAAGACATGGGCCACGTGACGGTGACGATTTATATTGAGTAACTAACCATACCCGTTCGGGTTTTTTTTTTTTTTTTTGCTTAGCTCAACCTAATTAATGAGGTGAGATGGGATTTCCTGAGTGTCAGAGACAGACATACATTTTGCATTCTTTCGTTTTGTGTCCTCATAACTTTGAACCACTGTCGAAATTAACTATGGATGCACAAATAGAACAGAATAGATCATTCAATTCAATATGTAGTATTTGGTATTTACTTTCATTAATCCTTTATTTAATTCATTAATTGATATTCAATATCATGGCTACAGCAAACATTGTTGTGTAATCCAAATTCTGTTTTTCTTTCATAAACTCATTTCTCTATATTCGTGCGCCATTTTCAACATTGAGCGGGCGATGGTGTGAAACTTTACACTTTAGTTTACAGTCAGGGCCACTTCTCCCTGCATTGTACCGGAGAGGCTCTGTCTGTCGCTTTTTACAAAACACAAAAATACATTTTTTCTATGCATCCGTAGTCGATTTCGACAGTGGTTTAAAGTTATCAGAACACAAAATGAAAGTAATGTCAAACCTTTTAAACCTGAATGTTCAGCGTCATCTTATCCGAATAAAGAAGGAATCTTCATGGGAAGACTGTTGTAGCATGATTGGTTATGATGAAACCTCAACAATCAATTTACGCGGAAAAATGAAAATTTGCCAACAATTATTACAATACCTTGCACAGTGCGGTTTTTGATGTAGCACGGTTAAGGTATTGCTGTACAAATTGATGTAATCAAGCTGAAAAGCGCAAAACAGGGTGGTTTTGAACACTCAGTTCGGGAAAAGGTATCAGGAAATGATTACTTTTAATTCACTTTACCTGATATACCTGTGTGAGTGAATTCAAAGTCATTATTTTGTGCGGAATGTAAAAAAAAAAAAAAAAAGAAAAAAAGTCAGACATAATATTGATAGAAGCGATTAATTAATGGATGAATCAGTTAATTAAGAATAAAATATTTCATTCGCATAGCTTAGTTATAAAAAGCAGGAACTATCTGCAGATTGAGTGAGAGAAAATACTTCGGAAATACATCATCTGTCAAAAATACTTTTTTTTTTTAAATTGACACTCTAAACACCCCAGGGTCGTCCCATTTATTCGTGCAGATTTATAACAAAATAAAAACTACTATAGTACCCGTATATTTCTGTTATACATAGATTTTATAAAAATGACGGGATTTTTTTCATGTTTTGCATGGATAAATTATACAAATATATTCTTTCAATATAAGGCACTCTATTAATCCGATGATCCATTTTGATGTGTTGCTTACTTCACAGAAACGTACGTACTACTAACGCCAAAAGTGAGCACATGAATTATTTATGTTGTACAAGAAAATAATACCATTTTTAAAATATTATATGATGTACTGCATATCAAATATTTTTTTTTGACACTATTTGCCTTAATCTTAATTGTCGTTGCTTTTTATCGCAACTCAGGCTGGTTTCCCCACCTGCGAGTAAATACAAAATAAGCAGTAATTTTCGTTAAATGAATAATAATTGATTCATATCGTTATAAGTCAGGGAAACTAAAATTTTCTCTACGGGATAAAATAGCCACCCAAGAGTAACTCTAGAAAATGGACATCGTAATTAGAAAGAATGCCAGGAATTACTCTGCTGGTACCATGTAACCCAGGACAAACTATCACGCATTCTTTGGAGAGGAGATGGGTACCGCCAAATAACTCCGACTGCCCCTGAAAATGCCATGAAGGGGAAGTACACAGCGGGGCACCCAACGATTTACCGAGCCATGGTTTAAACTAGAACATGAAGAGGAAGTAAATAGAAAATAATGTATCACTTACCATGATTTATAAAACTCATGATAACATCTGATGAATTGAGTTGTGGCATTTGTGTCTCTAGGGTATCACTATGGAAAGTCGGATAAGGATCGTGTCCGTCCATAGACGACCCACTGGCCCCAGAGCCATGAAGTTTATTGTAAAGGTCCAACATGAATCGAGGGGCAGAGGTTTCTTTACCCATGGCTCGAGGTTTAGGTTTATGATGAAGATTGAGTAGCGTCAGGATTTCTTGTTCGATCTCCTTTTTCTGTCGGCGTGTCAAGGGACTGACCATCACAGATTGTTCAAGTTCATTGTCGGCATAAAAACCAGTGTTTCCTTCAGATCGGGCATTGCAAACCCTGGGGCAGTTTCCTAAAAAGGCCCAGCAACAAAGCAACCACCATACAGCACTATTTAATAACATCGTCATCTTCTTCAGATATACAAGAAATGTATTATTTTTATTTTATTTTTAATATAGCCACGTGTATACACATCCAATAATTGTAGGGAGCTTTTTTTTATTAAGGTTTCCACACGTGCAAATATTGAGTTGTTTTTTTTTCAAACTTTAATTTAATACCCGTTGTCAAGTAATGAATAATGTATAATGAAGTTTTATGTACATTTAAAACGAAAAGAGGCTGGATTCACAGCAAGTGGATTTTGGTAAATTTTATGATAATCTTGTCTTAATGAGATGTATAGTTCAAGTAAGTCTGTAGTAATTTTGTATGAATGGAATTATCAAAATACCCACTTTTGTCGTTTTGGTAGGTATAGTATTAATATGAATTGTCATTTCAGTGTCGTGTTTTCTCCTCTTACACAAATTGAGGATTTAATTAAAGGTTCAAAATGTTTAAATTTTCAAAATTATCCTGATTTCGTGGAAAATCCGATCAACTGGGTGCAAAAAGAGTAAGAAGAAAAAAAAAGCACGTTGTGTTTAAATACCGTACTCGTGTATAATGCGAAGAATTTGATACACAAACACAGGGTCAAAATCACAGGGTAGCATTATACTCAAGAGTAAAACCAAAATGATAACATATTTTCATATATTATTATTTTTTAGCTACAAAAAGTGGGGGTTGCATTGCATTTGGGATCGCATAGTACTCGAGTAAATATTATACGGTAATTGCGATGGTATGAAATAGTATAGACATAAATAAAGTAAGAATTTTGTTGAATATTTTGTGATGTAGAAAAGGCTGGACAGAGTTAGGTTTTTTTTTCTTGAAGTAAATAAAATATGCAGACAGATCAAAGCATGCTTCTTTCTTTTGTTTGTTTTGTGTGTTTTCCGGGGGATATGACTCCCAAGAATGAAAATAAAATCTAGGAAGGAAGAATAAAGAGTTGATGTCTTCTCAGTCCGAGTCAGATGCGTGGAGAAAATTCAAAAAGGAAATATTTTCAGTGTAGACCGCTTCTCCCCCGTCAACAAGTAATTAATAGAGGGATGGTTGAATAAATGTGTGCGACGTCGTCCGAATAATAATCAGGTTGTCGGTATGAAAGAAGGAAGAAGCATTATTGGAAAGAAGAAGAGAGAAGTCGACCGCCTTTTTTGTTTCTTGTCTTGTTATTTATCGTGTGTTCTCTTCTCTCTTCTTTGGCAAGGAGCAAGGAAATCTCTCGACGAAGCCAAAATAAGCCTCGTTCTGGCTGGCCATTCACTTGACATATAGACGAGGGCGGGGGAGAGCAACAAGATTTCTGTCGTCACTTCCGCCCAACACACTCCGGACCAATTAAAAATTTGCAGACCCCCTCACTTTTTCTTTTTTTCGAATTTCTTTCCTCTTTCTTTCTTCGATCTTTCTTTCTTTTTTCTCTCTTTGTCTGATGATTCTTTCTCTAATAATTCTGTCTTTTTCTTTTTCTCCCCTTCTTTATCTCATCTTTCTTTCTTTACTATTTCCCTTTCTTCATCTTTCTTTCTTTGTCTCATCTTTCTGTCTTTCTTTCGCAGTTAATTTTTTAAAATCCCTCTCTCAACCAGACCTTTCTTTCTTTATCCGATCTTTCTTTGTCTTTCTTTCTTTGATCTTTCTTTTTTGGTCTGATCTTTCTTCCTTTGTTCATTTTCTATTTCTTTCGTTCTTCATCTAATTTTTATTTATTTATTCATCTTTCTATCTGGCCCTCACTCTTTCTTTTAGTGTCCACCGCCCTTTCTTTTTCTTTCGTCCTTATTTCTTTTCCTTTCCTTCGTACGTCCCTTTACTTTCGTGAACTTTCTCATCTTTCGTTCATAAATCATTGCTTCCTTCCTTTCTCACGCAATTTTCATTTTTATTCTGCTTTCTTTTCTTTAATATTCATGCCTAGTTTATTCCTGCGCAGGGGTAAGCGGGGAGATATATCGGGGAAGGAAGATTATATAGCACCAAACTTTCTAGTGAAGGGGTCTGTTAGTCTACCTTCTTTCAACATCACCATTCGAAATCCTCGTTTTCACCTGGACTCGGACACTGGCCCTTGGCATTGGTATGTTGTACGAATATACCACAGCCACGAAGTAGGTTTCTGATCTTTTTTCTCAATTCATTTCTTTGGACTTCTTTTTCTTTTTCTTTCTTTTATTTTTTATTCATCATGATTTCTTTCTTCCTTTTGTCTTTCTTGCTAAACTTTCCTCAAAGTTTCATAGAAACTCATTTCTATTCTCTTCTTACATTTTTCTCCTCCCTACCCATTTCCTTCATTCCTTCCTTTAAGTTTTTCTTTCTTTCTTTTTTTCTTTCTATGTTTATTCCTTTACTTCTTCTGTCTTTCTTTTTCTTCTTTCCTTTCTTCATTCAATTCATCCCCTCCGTTTTTTTCTCTCTTCCTTTATCCCCCTTCTTTCTTAACAAATCCTTAAACGCTTAATTACTTTTTTCTCTATTTATTTTTCCTTCTCATTTCTTCCTCTTCTCCTTCTTCTTCTTCTCCCTCCTCCTCGTCCTCCTTGGTGTTGTTTTCTTTTTTTAGAAACATCCTTATTTTCTGCCGTTTTGTTAGGTTATCTGAAAAAAATCAAATCCATTAATTTCAATTATTACTGTCACAAGGAATTTAACAAAACTCCAATTTCTCTCAAGTATCTTCTTAATTCTTTCCGAGAAACTTTCCTGAAACTCACTCGATCATTTTGTGTTTTTTTTTAGAAACTGTAAACCAAAACTGTCAGCAGAACTGTTAAAGTGGGGGAATACATGGTACCACAGACAGAAAAAAGCTTCGAATGACCTGGAAAGCCGGAAGTGGGTCTTACTAACAGTTGTCCGTGTGTATCTAACCCAGCTGACACCCTGACGAGGATATAAACAAACAGCACCCGTACATACATCAAATTCACTTACTTTGTTTCTGTTAATTTGAACTCATCTTTTCATCTCCAATGTAGTAACGACGTTTCGGCCGATTCCTTTCTACGGCCTGTTTCGGAGATAAAACGTAAAATCCGTTAGTAAAGAAAGTCTCTCCTATCAGTTTCAAACAGAAATTTCAACTTGAACTGCAACAATATATATATATATATATATATATATATATATATATATATATATATATATATACGTATTTATTCCCTATCTAATTTGATTATAAATTCGTTCCTTCCTTGGCACGCACATTAGCGATATTTGCTTCACTTGACAATTATACAGTTTTATTTGTATCGTTGAAGAAATTATTTTATTTGATTAAATACATTTTTCTTCGGCAGTATTAAAATCACTTTTCTGCTTACAGAATATCGACCGGATAGATAGTGTATGGCACAAGGCTACGGGTGATATCCATTTTGAATCCGATTGTAGGAAAGTGCAACCACATAACTGACGATTGGCGATGTCTTGCAATAGTAGGGCCTCCTAGAGAGAAGAAGTACTTGCTAGGGGAATAATCCGACAAACCGTTTGATGGTTAGGCTCAGTGCTTCCAAAGGACAGACTTGACAACATTTTAAAACTGACCTCCGTAATTCAATTATTGTAACTGGCCGGGCTTCTGAGGAGAAGGGAGCTTTGTTGGCGTATTGCATTGAGATCCGGATGCTCAAAAAGGGCCCGTGGGTTGGATTTCTTAGTTCTTACGATATAATGTCCAGTAATGAAATAAGTTGACCCTATCGTTTTCCGGTGAGCGAATGTAGCATGGAGTACTAAAAGGATTTTAGCAGATGGAAACAGGATGGCCGAAGGGCGAGAGTGTCAGTGCTTTGTCCGTCTTGAGGGTCCTGAAAATAGGTCCACGCTGCCTTACAAACCCCCATTGCAAACCCGAACCAATTTGCAAACAGGTTCGTAAAAGAAGCATATCAAAAGTTCATACATGAGTTAAAAGTGAATTCAAAACCTGGAGCCTTTCATGATCAATTTTTTTTTCAAACGTGACAGAAGATTCACGGTTTCATTAAGGTGTTCGGAAAGTGATAACGTATCTCGTGTTAGGAAAGTAATTGGGTATTTTCAAATCACAAACGCCGTTTTTGAACCTTTTAAACTGCAGCTAGTATTTACCAGCCTTCACTGCATCAGGATACACTTCACAAATGTTTCTCATTACCTGCTTAGCAGTAGTACTACCCTTTCGAAATTCATACAGTAAGCAACGGCGAATACGTTGCTCTTTAAAGCCTCTATCCTCCATGGGTTTAATTCTTTTTGTGTACTATAAACGATACACTGTTGGATAGAAGAGATGATGAATTAAATCCAGACGTCGTTTCGTACCATTTAACCCAGGTGTTACCGTAGTTGGTTGACTTATGAGTTATAGCAGTGAAATACGTAATTACCTTCTCAACACAAAAATACGTAATTACTTTCCGAACACCGTAATATTTTAATTTCTGTGAGATTATTTTAAAGAAAATACTAAAATCGTTTCAGTAAAAGAGTCCATTGTTCCAAACAGCGTACAATGGGACAAGGAAGAAATGGTTGAATATGGGGGGTAAATCCGTTTTTTTTCTTTTGAGGAATAGCCCATTGCCAAACTTTCCTCAAAGTTTCATAGAAGTTCATTGAGAACTCTCGAATATATTGAGTGGAGAGAGAGAGAGAGAGAGGCGGAAAAATACAGGTTAATTTATACTTTGTTTTAGGTGATAAATCATGTATTGTACTTCCAACCTCTGCAAACGAAGTCAGGTGCATGTATTCGGTCGCATTTTCCTGTCCGACTGTCCACACGATATCACCGAAAGTACTCTATGAATTTCAATGAAATTTTATGGAAGGGTACGCAATGGAGTGAGGAATATTTGGTTTGTGGCGGATCCAGGATTTCCTCTTGATTGAGAGATATTTTTCTTGTTTTTTTTCTATACATTTATGTATACGCTAATGTCTGTCCACTTGATATCTCCTAAAATTCTCAATTAATTTCTTTGGAATGGTGTGGACGTGTGGTCAATAGGATACAGGAAAAGTGATCAAATTTTGAGGGCGATCCACGCACAATTACCCCAGGTCTAGTGTAGATGTATGTCCACACCTCATAATGTTGCTAAGATTTCATGTTTGTCCATGCGATATCTCCAAAAGTTCTCAATGAATTTCAATAAGATTTTGAAGAAGTGTGGTTAATTGGCCAAGAAAGAAGTGATTAAATTTTTGGGCGGATCCATGTTAGCAGAGGTATGCGCTCTCTGGCCGCGATCTTAGTTATTTATGCAAATTATGTATGTATAAATATTTCCTTGTTATTGTTTAATGTTAGTAGAACTACTATTTATAAAGCTTTTTGGGGGGACACACTCCAGTGAGGATCGGGGGCGTTTTCAAATACCCCTTCAGCTATACCTCAGATGCTACATCTTGTTATTTTGAGTTTTAGCATTTTCAAAAGATGTCGGAATCATTTTATTGTTTCATTTTTTTAGAAATCCAGTGAACACCGGAAGAATCCAATACTTTTATTTCTATTCATTTTAATAGACGAAAAATTGTACATTATTATTTTTTGCTACTATTTACCTTCATCTTAATTGCTGTTGGTTTTTATCACAGCCACAAATCGGGACAGTTTCCCTTCAGCAGTGAGTAAATAAATGAATAAACAGCACAGATCGCAATAAAGAATAAGTTCCCGAAGATGAAGATAAATCGTCTCAAACAAGAACCATATGTTCAACGAAGCGTCCACCATCTATACGTCCATATATGTGATTTCCATTTCCAAAGCGATTCTAAACAGAGTAGTAGAGACATTATAAGTTGTGGTAGTTGTTGCAGGAGGGGGAAGAGGAAAGTGAGGATGGTTCACCTAAGAATATGGCTATTAAAAAACAATTAGTAAGATTAAATTAAAGTGTGAAATTTTTATCAATAATTTGTCTTGGTGTATGGTTGTTTTATTTGAAGTGGGCATTAAATGAGTAAATATATAGCACTTTTAGCTATAAAGTTAGCTGGGTATTGAAAAGTTTCGCCAATTTCAGACATTTTAGTTATTAATAAAAATGATGTTTGGCAGCACTGTGAAAAAAATAATGCCTGATACATCATCTATTGATGACATCACACTTTTTATGACATAATAGCAGTTGGTACATAAACCCCCCAAAATCCTTATTTCTATTGTTCAACAAAACCGACTAACCGAAAAACGACGTACAGAGATGTGTGGACACATCTAAAAATGTTTGTAAAATCCAAAAATGAAAAGCGTTGTCAAACTAGACGTTAATTAGATTAAACATGACAAAAGAATAATAATGAACAGGATGGACAACATTTAGTTAATTTATGACAGTCACTTTCCTCCTCCCACGGGGCAGAGCAGAGCTGGTATTAGGCCAAGGCCAGATGGAAAATGTAGGCCCTATTTCAAAGTACTCATTAAGTATTTTTGTAATCAGTGGTAAATATATTTGATCTATTTACTTGAAAGTAACACTAAGAGAATTGAAGAGCTAGAGCGATTTATATAGAAAAAAAGGTAATAGCAAACAGTCGGCCCACGCCAACTGGATCACGTAGCCCCACACTCTATCCAGGGTTGCCTCACCCCAAGCCAGAAATGATTGAATTTTTCAAGAAATACGCCTTAATCACACGAATCAGCATATTAACTTACATTTTAAACATTTGTTGGTGATTTTACATTGAAAACATATAACTTCCATTCTACAGACACTCGGTGTATGCCCGGGTGAAGCGTATGGAGAGATCCTGCGATGCCCAGAATGCATCAGAACCTTTTCGTTCCTGTGGAAAGCAGAGAGCGTTAGTCTGTCATTAGCTCGGCTGCAGGAAATGTCTGAAAGACATCGTATTGGGCGTCAAAAGGGGCTCCTGGTTTGGGATTCCAAATTATCTCTCTCATATAGATTGGCTGGGGGAATCTTTTCCAAGAGGTTTCTCGCTCGTACCGCGAATCGAACCTGCAACCCACGGCATGTGAGGCAGACGTGCTAACCATTACACCATAAAACACTAAACAGATTTCGCCGGCACGATAACAATAACGAAAATGCCATAAAATTCCTTCCCACTGACTGAAAATTTAGTGCTTGTCGAAAAGCGATGGTTAACGAGTTTATCTCTCAGTTTGCCAATTTTAACCCCTTGTAGCGGGATATTTGCTTTCTTTCTGTGCGGCTTGACCGAGCAGGTAATGTTTCGGAGAAAGGACAGTTTGTGTTCACTTCACCCAAATGCCCTTGGGAAAGACATGGATCTATGTCTCCTTCCCAGCTACGCGTAAAATAGTGCAGGATAAAGTAACTAAGACCTCTTCCAGTGCTTGTCCCCTCTAAGTCTAATTCACATGTTGAATGGGTTGAATAAGTAGTAATACGCCTGAAGTCGCAGTCAGCATACGAGTACTGCTTTCTTTTTTCCCTTCTCTATGATAATTAAATAATTTATTATTAGCGAAACAAAATCCTCAAGAAATTATTTGTCATGAAGTCATAAGATAAAAAGTGATTAGGACTTTTTTTGGAGGTGCAATTAGAGTAGCGGTGACGGTGCAGATAATGGAATCGGCGACTGGAGTTCCAACTCCAATCGAGGCTGTGTTCAATTTGCACTAATATCATTGGGAAAAGCATGAATCTATCTCTTCTCCCTTCTCACCGATGGGT
Source organism: Thysanoteuthis rhombus (assembly GCA_963457665.1). NCBI lineage: Eukaryota > Metazoa > Mollusca > Cephalopoda > Oegopsida > Thysanoteuthidae > Thysanoteuthis > Thysanoteuthis major. The sequence goes on along the minus strand of OY735210.1, from coordinate 33,187,195 downwards.
AAAATGGCTGGGCATATTGGGGTCTCTGAATTTGTCTAGGTGAAGTACAGATGTAATTCTAAAACAGGGAATATAGCCCCTCTTCGGACGGTTTGACGCCCAATTTGACGTCATTCCGGCAGCTCCTGCAGCTAAGTTGGTGCCTGTCGTATCGCTCTCTGCTTTCCTCAGGATTACAACAGCAAGGCCAGGAGGGGTATTCTTTCGTCTTGGATATCCATACGCTTCACCCAGGCATGCGCCCAGGAGGGGACGCTCAAGTGTCGTCTCATTGTCAGTAGAGACAGAACGGAAGCCATTCAAGATTCATTTGACAAATTCTGCGCCGGACGCGGGTTGTGGGTTCAGGAAGCCGCAGGCAAATATGAATTATGTCATCTATTTTTTTTAAATGGTAAAAGCACCGGTGGAAAAATGCTACCTGTACCTCTCTCTCACACACACCTTCATCAGTAGCGGATTAACAATTGGGCTGAATAGTGGAAGGACACGAAGGCAAGTAAATGGTTAAATCAAGTGTGCGCATATGCAGAGCCTCTGCACCGCACAAGCACCCTCATCCTTTAGCCATCCTGTTTTTATCTGCCACAACCTACTCAGCATATCATACGGTGTTCGCTCACTGGTGATGGAGTCAACATATTTTATCAATGATCATTATATCGCATCGACTTGAAACTTCAACTTCCAGGCCCCTAACTTTTGTGGCACCTTTTAAACTTTCTCGGGCCCCTTTAACCACCTGGGCCCATTATAGTACATTATATACAGTTTTTTGACTTGACGACGTCGCTGTATTCTATCCAATAAATGGTGGGGCAGGGAAACAAAGTCATGAAGAGCGTCACTAAAGCACAGTCCAGGGGCCGGCAGGGTTAGATTATCCGTCACAGATTTTCATACCTATGTGCACACAGAATCTCATCCGTACAATTTAAGGAAAATTTCGTAATTTCTTCATCTAAAAGAGCATTTGAAGCAAAATCGTCGGCAAAAATCAAACCTATTGTATAAACGAAGAACAAGGATGTATATATTCTGTAAAAACTCTTATTACCGGAATAATAGGTTGAATCAGTGTCCTTTAATGCCGATCATCCGGTATTACCGAATTATGTATATAGAAAAACAAAATATCAGCCAAAATATCAAAATAGCACAAATTCCTACATGACACAATAGATAAAAATATAATTTACATTGTTAGAGAATATACATCAATTATAGATATGGGAAATATTTCTTTTTTTCTACTGAAAACACTACATGTTTCTCGGTGAATGCAGTACAACCCATTGTTAGTGATTAAAGCACAATAAATCCAGAGGTTATAAAGGGAGATAATTAGTAAAAAAAAAAAACTGCCTCCGCCGAGAGTGTAAATAAAGGGGCTGGAGCGAGAGTCATGAAGCAGTGCCGTGTCTGTCGCCAACCGGTCACATCAGGTATTAACAGACAAGACCGGCGAATTTCAAATATTCCAGTTTGCGTCCGTTTTTTTCCGGAATTCAGTGATAAGAGGCCTTTTAAAAGGAGAGCTCACAGATTTTAAGCGTTTCCTCGTGCAAAATGGTGGGATTACTTATTGATTGCTTCTTCTCATTATTAGTGACGATCTAAGAAGGGAACGCGTAGCATCTTCTCTGTGGTAGCGTCACCATCTTGAAAGCGGCTCTTGTGGAGATGGCAGCTTCTCCCATTTTTTTTCCGATCATTCTCACTCTTCCATATTCCTTCGTCTTGATTTTTCTTCTAATCTGTTTATTTTATTTTATTTTTTTTTTTTAATTCTGCGGTTAAAGAGGTGAAATGAGTTTGGGAAAAGAAAAGCACTCATAGACATTCACAGAAATCACAGAAAACCCTTGGAGACAAGTGCGTGAATATCGATCGTCGTAGAGAAAGGGTGGACAGAAAAGAAAGTTAGGTAGTTCATCAAGGGAAGAGGAAGAAAGGGGACAGAAAAGAAAGTTAGGTAGTTTATTGAGAGAGGGGGAGAAAGAGGACAGAAAAGAAAGATTGGTAGATTATTTAGAGAGGGAGAAGAAAGGGATCAGAAAGGAAAGTTAGGCTGTTTATTAAGCGAGGGGTTTAGAAAGATTGTTAGTTTATTAAGAAAGGAAGGATAAAGAGGATAGAATAGAAAGTTCGGTGGTTTATTCAGAGAGATGGAAGAAGGAAGACAGAAAAAGTTTGCTTAACAATAAATTAGGAAGAGAGAGGGTAGAAAAGCTGAGCAGATTAGTCGTAGGATAGGAAGAGTAGGTTAGGTAGTTTGATGAGGGGGTAGGGAGGTAGGAGAGGAGATGAAACAGAGTTCTAGTTGACTGAGGGGGTGGTATATTTCTGCATATGAAACTAAAGCATGTTTGGATAACATTCAGATCAAAACATTGATGGACAACAAAAGCGTTGAATGGGAATATGCAGATAAAGCAACTTTATTTAGCAGAAACATGAGATAATGGATAATTTCAGTTGTCAACAACCGTGGGACTTTATGGGTTCAGTAAGCTCTCTCTCTCTCTCTCTCTCTCTCTCTCTCTCTCTCTCTCTATCTATCTATCTATCTATCTATCTATCTATCCCTGCTTAACTGTAAGGTGAAGTGTGCTCGACCGACCCCACCCTTTAAACCAAGGGATTGCATCATATTATTCGCCTAGTGGGTCATAGGTTTGACAGGAGTTTCCTTCTCCAGGCGGATGCTTTAGCTTGCTGTGGGACTCTCCTGTCCCTCCGTGGGAGTGTTCCGACAACATGGCTAAGACTGGTATTTAAACCACAGGACGTAGACATTCCGTACTCTCTCTCTCTCTAACTCTCTCTCTCTCTCTAACTCTCTCTTTACGTAGATATCGAAGGGGTGACCCGGTGAGCTCCGGCTGCTCTGCACCCTGGTTCTTTTGTAAAGACAGGAAATAGTTGTATGCCATTTCTCATTACTGTGTCTTGAAAATTGCGTTGCTCTAATGTGAATAGGAGTAAATAAAGAGAAGAAAAATGAGAAAGAAATCAAAAAAAAAAAAATGGGAGGGAAAGACTGAAGGTATAACTATGACAGCAGGTGGAGGAGGGTGAACGGAATGAGTGAGAGATAGACAATAATCGAAAGAGAGGAGGAGAAAGAGTGGGGAGGAGGGGGGCGATACGGAAGGGTAGAGCGTATACAACGGTCGATATTTACGCACTTGTCTTCAAGGGTTTTCAGTGATTTCTTTTAATGTCGACGAGTGCTTTTCTTTTCCTGAACGCTTTTCACCTCTTTAACCGCAGGATACAAGAGGGAAGAAAAAGAAGGGGGGGAACCGATTAAAAGAGAAACTAAGATGAAGGAATATCGAAAAGCGAGAATGGTCGGAAAAAATGGGAGAAGCTGCCATCTCCAACAGAGACGCTTTGAAGATGGTGCCGCTACGAAGACGAGGCAATTTGTTCTCGTTGTTGCTTCAAGTTACACGGACACCTTCTTACATCGTCTGCCGAATTCGGTTCTTTAGTGCCGAATTTGGTTCTTTCGTACCGAATTTGGTTCTTTCGTAATGAATTTGGTTGTTTCATATAGAATTTGGTCATTTCGTATCGGATTTGATACTTTCGTAACGAATTTTGTTCTTGTCATGAAATGTGGTTCCTTTGGTTGATGTTGTGAAGAATGGATACTTTTTCTTTAATTTCAATAATCCAATTTAAGATCACAGTGAATGTGAAAACATTTAAAAACAATGGTAATTGCGCATTAAATTTGTCATGATATTCTATTCTAAAACGTTTTCTATTACGTGACACACAGATGTTGTGCACATGAGCGTGAAGTGTCTAGCTTACGACGAAGTAGCACTTCTAGCACTTTTGGGGCAAGATCTAGCTCCAAAATAGCTAAATTGGCATCATCAGTGAGTATATTTTTTAACCTCTATTATAAACTAGTGTACCCGTGCCGTCGAAAATAGCGTCAAAGAGGAAGCATTTGGATACTATACACATTGCATTTTATATACGTAGGTAATAGAAATTTGCATCGCAGTGGGCTTGAAGAATAGTGTTCTGTTCACCACGAACATATTTTTATCATTTTTTTGTTTGTATTACTTTTTCTATTTCTATATTATTCTTTAAACGAGCTTTTTTATTACGTCATTTGAAGATAAATGAAATTCTATTTTATTACATCAGTTGAATGAATGAAATTTCTATTTTATTGCGTCTGTTGTGTTGTTTAGCGTGACAGAAGACATCTGTACATTATCTATTACCGTATGTGTGGATTTGCAAATTTATTGAAGAATCGAATATATTGTTGTTGAGCATTTATCTATCTAATTATTTATAGAGTATTTCATTGTAGTTATATATGATAAAAATATTTATCGTATAAGGCTCTTGCTTTTAAAATTTGTTATTTTTAGGTGGCCAATTTTTCTACTCCCATTGAAAATTAGGCAGCTAAACTAATATTCTGCTTCGGCTTTGACCATATATATATATATATATATATATATATATATACATGGGTTCAAACTAAATTTTATATATATATACATATATATATATATATATATATATATATATATATAATTTAGTTTGAACCCACTGTGCTTGGATATCCAGTGATGATCGAACCCATTAGAGTAGTAATGGCCAGCACCACAAGCTTGTTAACCATTACTACATTGATTCTGAAACTACGGATTTCATGAAATTAGTGTAATATTGAATGATTTTAGGAAATCACTAGTTCCATAATATTACTGTAACATATACATTTGTGTATTTTTATAGCATGTAAGGATATGTGCAGGTGGTTACGTTTGAAGAGAAAGCGAGATCAGGATGAGCAACTACTCCATCACGGATACAAACCACCGACTTTTTCGATCACTTGAATGGTGAATGGTGTTGTTGAATCGTATTTGATTCAGGACTTATTAGTCATCTGGACTTGTTTCAAGGTGGATTGCAAGTGATCTTCCCTTAAACGTTCGCTCTTACGAACACATGTGCACTGTTTCTAATTATAAATTTAAAAAAAAAGTACTAGATGTTTTGTTGCTTTTTTTAAAAAAAAAGAATGGAATAAAAAAGAAAGGGCTATTTGAAATAAGTAGTCCGAAGTTTGACCAGTGGTAGGTGTGAATGGTATAAACCTTTTTCCTATTTTTTAATGCTATGAACAGTTTCTTCGATCTTACAGGATAAAGAAAACATAAAAGGCTATTCCTGACAAAATAGTCAATGCAGAACTGTGCTATATGTACCAAAATATTTCGTTTGTCTTCGCCTTTCACGCTACGTTATCCAGACCTACGCCCTGGGGAGACTGAAAAAGAAAGACTTTCATAGTCTTGAGGGAACGAGATTTGACGTGAACGCTCGCCCGTGTTGGAACGATCAAGAAACGAAAATCTACTAAATGTATCATTGGTAAGAAATGCGATGATTTCAGTCAACAATGGACCCCTGTCTGTTTCACATGTCGCTTTTCTACTGACAAATCTTACAAAATATTGGAGGGGACGCTTCAAGGAACCAAGCTCCTGGGGCCCCGAATCTCTCATAATCTGTAGCTACGCCTTTAGTTATAGTTCGGTTATAATTGCAAACAGATGTGTTGTGTGAAACTGAATTGACTGTTTCGGAACAAGAAAGGAAAATGTCGTCAAATAGACAACTCGAAGAATTGCCATAAAACAGGCAATAAAACTTGAGTCTGAGAAGTAAATAAACGTCAAATGATGACGACCGTTGTGCGTATGGGCAGTGTTGACAAATCAAAAATATTTTCGCGCTAAAAAGCGCTAAATTGAAGAAAAAATCACCAAAAAATGCCAAAATGGCCAAAACACGCCAAAATGATTCTAAATCATCCGTTCGCGTTATTTTGAGTGCCAAAAAGCGCTAAAAGGCACTAATTAAAGAAGATGAGAAAAAAAAAAAGCCAAAACGACCAAAACATACATGCCAAGTTGCCCAAAACACAAGCAAAAAAAAAAAAAAATACATAAGAAGATGCCTAAATGGTAAAAAAAGAACAGCCAGAAATAGCCACGATGCTTATCCTAATTTAGAGATTTTCGCACTGCCAAAACAAGAAACACAAAAAGAAATAAGTCTGTTTTTATCATTCGACGACACGCAGTTAATACAAATCAAGCAATATGTAACTTGAAAGAAATATTGTTTTTTTCCATTCTTAGTAGCTAATTACCCGGATTTTCCCAACAGTTTTGCTGTCCCTGTCCCCTTGCCCGAGCGGCTATGACGACGACGACGACGACGACGACGTTGATGATGATGATGATGATGATGACGACGACGGTGAAAATCCCCCGATAAAGGGATACATACCCCGGTATACTGCAACACCGCTACTTCTCATTCAAAACATGAAAATAACATCTGGTTTGTTCAGGGCGAAGATGGACCTCATATTTAAAAAATGTATTAATAACAAATATAATTAGATAGCAAACATTCATCCATTGCGCTTTTCGGTCAAGTTTTATCTAGATCTACTGGACAGTTATTTTTTTTTAGATTGCAGGGTGGGGGTATGGTAATGACGAAACTGATTTTTTTTAGGTGGAGGAGGCCTATGGTTAATCACAAGCTGAAATAAAAACTGATCCCAATAATCAGCTCCCTTATTTTACTCGGCAAACGGGCAAAGATAATTTAGTATGAATTGGACGCCCTACCAGAGGCCAACTAATAGAATATTTCCACCTGAATGGAGGTGTTGGCTGGCTGAGCTGATAACGGCCCGTAGAATGGACTCAGGCTTTGTATTAGCTTGTCCCACATGAAATAGCTGATTATGAAATGAAAATTTGCTCAGTGACACCCCACGAAATATGTATATTTTGAGCAAGAGCCACACGATAGAAGCCTCCCCACCGAGTCCCCGAATCTCAAGCTCTATCTAGCTACGCCACTTTTTACAGATTAGACCAAGATAATTTCGCCTTCCCTTTTGCCATATCCAAAAGGCCTGGATAGTCACTCGAAAGAATCCACCATGTGACCGATATCTTTTGGCAGCATGCTGTCGGGGTGAACAATTACAAAATGGATAAAGGGATGATCAATGAATACGTTACTTCTCTCGATTTTTATGGAGCAGTGATCACTAAGAAGTCTGAATTTTCAAAAACCAAGCGTGAATGCTGCCGGACACAAACTAAGGGACCGATTTAGCCGAAACTTAAATTTCAAATTGAACCCCCATTAAAAGCCTACTAGGAGGTGAGATCTAAACAAAAATAAAAACTTTTTTTTCTTGACGTAATAACATATTTAAATTTTCAGGTTCCCTGGCTTCATTGGTGTGTCCTGTACATACAAACATTGCCTGTCAGACCAGCTTAAAAACTGGAGAAACCAGTAACCAGTTTGGGTGACAAAAAAGGCCAAGTTGCTTCCTTTGTCGTATGACAGATGAAGTAATGAGTCTGTCTCCCTCTCTCGAACGATCCATCGAGACTCAATCATTCTTTTTTGGTTTTTACGGGACTGGGCGTTATTTAGACATAGCTAGGGGCTAAACTGGATTAATGCATTTCTAAAAGGCATTAATGCAAGATGGATTCTCCGTGCTGTCAACCATTAGGCCATCCACACTTTCAAAATAGATCAACACAACATTCCTTTTGCAATGGTGTTAGATACCGTCGACCAAAACTGTCACCACAAGTGTCAAAATAGATTTCTTCAGTTTTCAAGTTGGTCTGGCTGGTTGGCTATGTATGCATCACGCGTACAAACCGTAGCAATGGAGCTAAAGGGCTGGAAAATTCAACATTTATTCCTTATTGTGTCTAGAAAAAGACTTTTTCTGTAAATCCCACCCCAATAGGATTTTAGTGGAGGCTCAAGTTTTCAATCTTGTTTTCTGCTATATTGATCCTAGTGTTTAAGTCTGCCTATTTTTTTCCAAATTCTCGCTTTTTTTAGTGATCACTGCCTAACAAAAGGTGAGAGAATTTATTCATTCATTGATCACCCCCTTTCATAAATTTTCAATTGATCACCCCCAACATGACATGCTGTCAAAAAACGTTGCTCACATGATGGATTCTATTGAGTGACTAAGCAGACCTGCTTTCTACTCTGGTCATTGTGAAAGGTCAGCACAGCCAGTCATGAATACCCATGAGTTCGCATTCAAAATAATTAATCAGTCAGTACAGCAAGCGGTGAGACAATTTAAACTACATCCCAGCTGATCAGCCATTGATAGACTGGACATTTGCCTTAGGCTTAGGTCAATGAAGTGATTTGAGTCATTGTAAACTGTGACACCTGTCAATGTGTTTGATGATGTGACCGAACGTTTTATTCATTTGGATCAGTGAGTTCGATCCTTACTGGTTGCCTCACTATTGTGGTCTTGAGCTGAATCGAGACTAGTAATTATCCACACCACACCAATGTTTTTTTCTAAGCCAAAGGTCCCGAACCATCTTTGCCCCACGGACTGCTTGAATATTGACTTTATCATTGTTAGACCAGTCAAGGTATGTAGGTGACATTTCTACCAAAAGTCACTTTTAAGTGGGTAATACTCTCAATTTTGTTTCTAAAAAGGTTTTTTCTCGTTGGTTATAAATCAAAAACTACAAGTTCAACGATGCATCCACCATCCATTCGCTCATACCTGTGATCTCCAATTTCAAAGGGATACTTAACTAAGTAGCAGTAGCAGGAGGGAGAGGGGGTGATGAGGGTTCAGCCTAAAATCTGGCTATTTTAAAGTCTAAATTAATGTAATTGTACAATTTTTTTCATAATCTGTTCTTGGGTCTTATTGTGTGGTTATTCTATTTGATGAGTGGACTTTAAATGGGTATATATAACATTTTAGCTATAAAATTACACGAAAATTGAAACTTTTAGCCAATTTTAGCCATTTTTGCAAACAATTTTAACTATAATACCAAACGGTACTCGGCAACACTGTGAAAAACAAACGCTTGATACATACATCTATTGATCTGAATAGATATTCTTATAATGACGCCACACTTTCTTATGACATCACACATCTAATGACATAATAGCAGCTGGTAAATAAAGCAAACCCCTTCCTTCGTCTTTCTGTTGTTTAACGTAACTGGGACCCCACCGACGGACAGACAGACCGACTGATCAAAAAGCGTCCAGTAGAGATATGTGGATACATCTAAAAACTAATCAGGTCGTCTCCTCGCCGCCCGGTAGCGCATACGGTACCGGTCCAGGGAACTCTGATCTAAAGAAATCCACCGACTAAAATCCCAACGAACATATACGCCAGTGTTTCACAAACCTTTCTGGCCGTGATCCTGAACACATCACTTACCCAGCCAGCCAGACCAACTAAAAAATGAGAGAAACCTATGTTGACATTTTTGGTGACAGTTTGGTTGGACATCCAATCATTTCACACATGCTTTCAATTTATTTGTCTGTACTGGAAATATTCACTTTGTTTTATTGACTTCAATTTGAAGAAAATTCTATACATGAATATTTGGCAGTGATTCTTGACGTAGGGCGCACGTCCCTCAAGGGAGCAATCTGAACATATTGGGGTAGGGATGGAATAGGAGTGTAAAGAGCAAAAAGCGTTCCATGACTCAAAACTGTGTCATGTTAATTAAGGCATAACTGATTAATTACTAATTAAACAATACAATTAATCACTAGTTTGACTATTCCGTAGTAACTAATGCTTAACTAGTGAATTTATTTGATGTATAAAAGCGATGAGGTAATTGCACTGTTTTACTAAATTTTACAATAAAAATCACAAAATCTTAGTAAGTGCCTTAAAGTTCATCTATAAGGAATTTTTTTTACAAAGGATTGGCCACGTGATGTGTACAATACAATAGAGTGTCAGATTAGATTTGTCCGAAGGCCCTTGATCTCGACAATGGCTATGTCAATTACTTTTAATGTACATCGTAGGCACGGGTGTTATTGGTAACGCCCTCGGGTGAGTGGAATCTTCTGCTACCCCAATGCTGGTTAAGTCTTCTCTTGAAGGATTGGAGTGTATTGGCCTCTACCACTGAAGCTGAGAGTCTGTTCTATCATATACAATTCATTTTTTTATAGTAAGGGGAACATCAAATATTTTGAGCCGTCGAGACGGGGGAATGGTGCGAAGAAAGTTAAAAACCGCTGATCTAAGCAGAAACTGATTTTGCTTCGGGTCTTCCGACTGTGAAAGTTTCATTGCTCTGGACACTGTAGAAATTATAAGAATGAACGTAAAGTTGTTCAAGTCACTTACACCATCATTTGATTTGAAATGGGACTGGCTTCACTCAATGAGGAACAATGTATTAACTCATAAATTCATGATGGATGAATTGAGGCATCTCCTGTGTGGACAGTTAGTGAATTCGACAATAGAAAACAAATTATTCCCTGTTTTGAAGCTAGGCGGGGCCTCAAGAGGGGGGGTCCGATGCATTTCAGTGCCAACAGGGATCCGGGGTGCCAAAAGGAGAATGGGGTGCTACGAGGCACCCGCGTATCGAAACTTTCGAATGGATATCTTTATAAATAAAATAGTCAACTCAGTTGTTTATCAGCGAGTGAATATAACATGACGTGCTAAAATGCTTATAGTAAATGAAAACAGTATGGCTAAAGGACAAGGGTGTTTGTGTAGCGTGGAAGTGGAGTGGGAAAAGTTTTGTACCGCCTAATAATATTTCAAGGCCAGGTTTGGTGGGCCTCGTGGAAAATACGTTTTTTTTTCATCTTTGAACCAGATAAATCGGATCTGTGCCTCAGTGATCCCAGCTGTGCTTCTAAAATCGGAGATATCGTTGAGATATTAATATCAACCTTTGAACACGATACAAATTGGCAAGAATCTGAAAACAATAACGTTTGTAATGGGATTGCTCTTTGTTGTTGAGAACTTTTCAGTCTATCAAAACAACAAACATTGTTGATGGTTTTTCCAGGTGACCAGCTTCGTTTTTTGTGATCAATGGATGAAAGATGAAGCGTCGAGGTGAGAAGCAATTCTGCAGTCTGTGAGATGATGAGAGTTCCAGGAAGTTTTTGGAAAACTCAATACGGAAGTCAGGTGTAGCCAAAAAAAACATCAGAACGAAGTTGGCGTAAGCCCAGTCAGGAAGAAGCCCTTGATGAACTCAGAAGGAAATCAAATCGGTAAGCGACGCGAAGAAGAAGAAGAGAAGGAATCAAAAGAAGGAATGAACGCAAAAAGCTCCCATAATCACAAAAAACTAAAGCAGTGAAGATTTATTAATTTTGGTATGAAGCTGAAAACTTCTTGCTTCTTGAACAGAGGCTTAGCTGATGGAGAGAGGGGGGCTGTGGGCACCTGTGGTAGCAGTGGGGAGAAACAGGGCATTCTCCATCCCCTGAATCTGGACTTTCTACCAAAGCAATGGGGTTTGAAAGTTAGAACGCTAAAATCAATAAAGGATAATATATCATTTTACCCCCATCCCGGAAAAATGGCGTGGAACGCCCATGGAAATAGGGTACTCGAAAACGCCCCCGGCCCCTCAATGGGAGTGGACTGCAAAAGCTTTATAAATAGTAGATCATTTACTGAATTTCTGCCAACAAATCTCACTAAATGTTGGAGGTGGGCCCTGAACGAGCTAAGCACTAAATCTCTTGTTACGCCTCTGCTCTTGAAACAAAATGGAGAAAATTGAGCTCAGTCCGAAGAAGACCGAAGAGGGATGGACATAAAAAGATTATGCTGCGCCAGTATTCCAAGAATAACTGCTTTTTGTTCAAATCCATATTCGACATTTTGACTTTTGGCTGGACTGGAACACTGACCTCCAGGATCAGTGGGAAATATACGACTATCTCAACCACCATGCAAGCAACGTGTGGGTAGAAGCGTTGTATCTGTTTCGTCTATTGTTGGCCGAGTTAACAAGTAAAAATAAACAAAAGTTAAAACCGGTCTGGTTAGTTACTCAATAAAAATCGTCTTTTGGAAGCATGCAGTGTCAATTTAAAAAAAAAAAAAATCAGCGGGGACACTGCTGGACACGGAATAAGGGAATTTTAGCATATAGCTATATTGCGAATTGCCCCCCCCCCAACCTATTTAGATGGATAATTTAAAAAAAAAAGTTTTTCAATACATAATAAGGAGTAAACGTTTCAATTTTCAGCCCTATAGCTCAATTGGTGCGGCTTTTACGCGTGATACATACATATATACAAACACAGCCAAACCAGTTCAAAAACTGGAGAAACCTATGTTGACTGTTTTGGTGGATGGTATCTAATACCAGTTATCATCAAGTTATGATAACCTATTCAGATTTGGTACCCTGTGACCTCTGGCTTTCCCCAAGGCTAGCATCGTCGTTGAATTGGAGGAGATGCAAGTCCGTGTACGAGATTAAGGAGAACGGGACGAAGCGGCTGATGGCAATCGTGAAAGAGGACAAGCAATAGATAATATATATGCTTTAAAAATTTGGAAACCAAGAGGGTAATAAAAAGGCCGGCTAAGTTTTCTCATCTGGGGAAGGCCACCGGTCTAGGAGAAGGATAACTCTGATTCCAAACCAGTAAGGCGGTTGGCTGCCAACTCTGACGTCTTTACAGGAGCCCATGTAGCCAAGTTGATGCCAAATGGGATCCTGTCGATTGAGCATCCCAGATTCTCCATCTGCTTCTCCCGGGCTTGAGTCCAGGGAAGATCAATTCATTGTCATTCCACTGTCTATTGAGACAGAAGGAGGCCTTTCTAATCTTCCCTGGTAATATATGATGGGTTTTCACTGCAAATGAATATTTCTCTCTGTCTATGAATATTACAGCTAATGCTCACCAATGTATCATGACCGAATAGCGTTGAACACACACCGCTTCTTGTACGATCGCCGAAGTTGAGCAGCACCAAGCATGGTCAGGACGTGAATGGGTAACTGTCGGGGAATCATAGTTGCTAGAAGCAGCTGGGGATCGTTTTAGTGAATCTCCTGTGGCTATCCGATTTATAATTTCTGAAGTGGAGACCGATCACAACACTACGCCCGATAACGCCAGCCAAGTAACCACTTCCCTACTCCCTACCAAACTGAAACCTTTGACTTGCCTGAGTGACGAGAAATGATATCAATGAATCTGTTCGTCTTCATTAGAAATCCTCCCATACCTCTCCCCTATCGCCTCGACCAGTGTCCAACAAAAGCCTTGGAGTTTTATTAAAAATACACCGTATTTTTTAATGTGTCACTTCCGTTCAATTTTCGAGGCGTCGCTTGGTCTCTTTCCTGCCTGTATGTCATTTAGTACGACTTGTTTAGATCGGTGTCACAAATATATTTTTAGCAATATATATCCAAATATATATTTAGCCATTGTATGTCTCAATGTCGCAAATATATATTTAGCCGTATAAACATTCAAATATATATTTAGCCGTATATACATTCAAATATATATTTAGCCGTATATATATATATTCAAATATATATAATCGGTTGGTTAAAGAGCACTTTAAGGGAGCGATCCAATGTCTTTTCGTTTTGAGTTGAGAAAAAACTGTCACAGTAACATCAAACAATAAAGGGACATATGATACGAAGTAATGCATATCCAAATCCCCCCTTCTCTCTCTCTCTCTCTCTCTCTCTCTCTCTCTCTATATATATATATATATATATATATATATATATATATATATATATATATATATA
>OY735210.1:33073489-33170989 GCA_963457665.1 Thysanoteuthis rhombus | reverse complement strand
AAATGAACGAGTCGCTATAATCGTTTTAAAGGAATCGTGAAAACAGAGGATCAACAAGGGATTTTACAGCAAAATATGCCACCCAGTGTAAGAAATCCAAGCTTGGTAAGAAGATTATGGCTGCTCCATGAACGCAAGATGGGTTGCAAGGAATAAATTGACTGTCCCAAACTGGTCAGCAATGAGTCCTTATCTCAATTCCATTAAAAGATCTTTGGAGAGAGCGGAAATCTAGCGTCATGGTTTCAATGCGTGCCTTACACCACAGGAATCTTATAAACATACAAGAGCTTGAACGAATTGCAAAGAAAGAGTGGGAGAAACTAAATGCTGACAGTCTCAAGAAGCTTATTGATAGTTAGGAGAAACGTTTTGGGTAGGCATCATTGTAAAAGGGGTTGCAACGAAAAAATAAGGATATGTCATATTTTCTATTTTTTCTTTGAAATTACTACATGTAAGTTGAAAAATAATATTTTTTGTTGAAGTACTTCAGACATCCTATTGAAATATTCTTTGGATACAAATCTTATAAATTTACATTTATTTCTAAAGATATTGTAGAGGTTATAGAGAGGAAAAAGATCAAAGGTGCCCATAATTGTGACCAGAACTGTATATTAAATATGTATATCATATTATTAAAGAAGCATTTGACAGTTTTAAGCGATTCAGTTGAGCGTAACAAACCGTGAAGCAAACATGAACGATGTGGTGGATTGTCGGGTCGGTGAGGAACCGAACAAAGCGAAAGAAAAAGACTGTTCGCCCACCCGCTTACTCGGGACTAAAGAATAACTATTAATCTGTGAGGGCGAGCATTCCGTTATAATAGGCCGTTACTTCCTTCTTGGGGGTGGGGGGGGTTAGATGTAGACACATGAATTCATACCACGCCCACCTTTTATCAGCATCTTGTGAAGACGGACAGACAGAAAAGGAAAAGCAATAGAATATAATACGATATATAAAATATAAAAATGAATAGAAAGGAAAAAAACTCGACAAGCATTTTGTGTGTCATGTTTACGTGATTCGGCTTCTTGAATAAAAGAACGTGTCGTATCTTTTATGAATGAATTGGAAAGACAGACGGGGTCGGCCCTAGGTACCGGCAACATGGACAGTCGCCCAGGGCGCTAAGTGTTCGGGCGTGCCTTTCAGATTTAGAACTTTCAAAATACATATGGGGAAGAAAAAGGATACATTCATCAGAATAAAAACAGCCAAAATGAGAAAATCCCCTGAGTTGAAGTTCGATTTTTCGGGAATATCTGACAGTTAGATAGTTTTTGTTGGGTTGAAACTAAGAGGAACTATTCTCATGATCGACAACAAGCTCAGTAAGGTTTCGAATGGAGTCGAAGATTAGTTACATCACAACGACATCGATGATCTTACAAGAAATTTTCTCTCTTTTTTTTCACATCAGTAGTAACTGGTATTTTCTATTTGAGATCAAGTGACAGCATGTCTTTTTTAAATGCCGGTGTCTGGATGGTTTCGAGGCAATTGTTAACCTTTTTTTTACTTCAAAACACGTGGCGTAACTATTTTCAGTGATGAAACTACCAGCACCGAAATGACAAGTTGCCTTATATAACCTTAACCCAACCCAAAAACTAACACTAAACACATATGTCCTTTGTGGTTAAATTTAGTAAAATACAGTTTCAAATGGTCAGGATTTCTGCTTTCAATTGAAAAATAAATTCATAGATGAGGTTTGAAAAAAAATTTTAAAAATCTGTGATCAGAGAAATATTCTGAATGTCATTCATTGGTCCCCAGAAAAGTGTAGCGAAATCTAATACAAGAGTTTTGAATTTAACGCTGAAAAGGTAACAATCGCTGATTTCGATTTTCCATCAGATTTTCGATTCTTACAAACTTTCTACAACGTTCTTCGGGACTGCTTCAAGCGGGCCAATAATGCTGTGAACAGCCATGGACATCTGCTGTGGGGAAGGGCCAACGGGGTATTTTATTTCCCCCTCGACCAGGCCTCCCCAATGAGGGTGAGGGAGTTTAAAAGATGGAACCTTGCAGTCGATAAAGGATAATGGTGCAGTACAATGGTTTTATGCAACCCCAACTTGATATTCCCATATGAAAGACAATATCATCATTCGCTGGTACTCGCTTCATCGTGAAACCTCGGGGATAGGCGAGGAGTTTTCGTCAGGAATCAAATGCACCTACTGACATCAAGATTATAGATCATACTTGCTTACACTGCAAATGGCGACAGGCACCTTGTAAGTTGAATGTCTATCAAAGAAACAACAGGTTTGCCACTAAGATAAATTCTGAATATAGCCCTTTAGCCCCCTCCCCCAGGAACAAATCCCTTTGTCCAAAGGTTCTTTCAGTTTTTCTCTGTGGTCTCCTGGAATAGCGATATCCATCACTTGAATCGTTTCTCTCCTTGATTGTAAAGATTAGATCTGGTTATCTAGTCAAGGTTGTGTGATTATTTTGAATTAAGACATTGAATTAAGGTACCTTGTATCATCAGCAGCAGCCTTTTAGCGTCCGTCGTTTGGCATAAAATTTCCCCAGGATTCGACAGACTTCTCTATCATGGGCCTCGCAGAGCCAGTACTTTCTATCTAGCTCGTCACGCCATCTTACTTTCTGTCGGACATAATTTTGTAGATGATCTCTGGGGATCCATATGAGTTGTAATGTCCAGCAGCTGTCTGACATTCTTGCCGACACGTCCAGCCCATTGCCAATAGTGTATTTTAGTGGTTTCTATATTTCAGACTCTTCTCATGTCTCTGATGTACTGTGCTGTCTTTTGATCTCTCCGTGTGAGTTAGAGCATGATTCTCTCCTGTGCCCGTTGCATGGCTCACAGTTTGAGGGTCAGTCTTTTGGTTAGGTTCTATGTCTCTGCTTCAAAGGTGACTATCAAGAGGATACATTGGTTGTATACCCTCCTTTTTAAGACTAGTGTAATTTTCTTGTTCTTGAAAGTCGAGCTTGTTCGGCCGAAAGCTTATCAACCTAGTGTGATTCTCCACTTGATTTCTTCTTTTTAGGATCTCATGGAGAATCGTTGTTCTCAGCTGATGTAGTGGTCTACTTTCTTCAGCTCTGCGTTCGTGTCTTGGTCCTGAACATATTTGTTGTACATTACATTCATTTTGCTGAAGTTCATGTGGAGGCCAACCTTGCTTTCTTCATTTAGTTCATCCAGCATAATGTGGAGATCACCAAGGCTCTTAGCAGAGAGGACGATGTCGTCAGCGAATCTTTGGTTACTTATGTATTCGCCGTTTATTCAAATTCCTCCGTTTTCCCAATCTAGGTTTCAGAAGATCATCTCAAGACAGGCTGTGAAGAGTTTGGGTGAACTGATATCGCCAATATGCACCAACTTGGAAAATACTAAAAAAAATCAGGATGTTTTCAGTTTTGCAACTTGATAATAATGACGTGGAGTCCAAGTTCGCGCCCAGCCCAATTATAATCTGATTTGAATCTACCCATCTATCTATCTATATGTTCAAGTGAAAATCTCTGTATACCACCTATCATAATTTTTACTATCGGCATATACTATAAGGCATATCGATCAATGCTTACCCCTGAGATGGCACGCAGGACCCACTAATCCTGCAATTACGAGGGACACCGGGACTCAATATATCTGAGAAACCCTGAAAAAAAATCACGTAAAAAAATAGCAATAAAAAAATAATGAAAAACATTGTGAAAAGAAATAATGTAAAAAAAATTTTTTTTAAATAATCTTAAAAGAATTTTTAGATGAGGCACAGTTGGACCAAGCACTACCACTGACTGTTCACAACTAATAATAATAATAATAATGATGATGATAATAATAATAATAATAAAAGAATTTTTTTAAAAAAAAGAGGTTGATTTCTTTGCGATAGTCTTAATATGAGTGAAGTGAAATTCTTCTTCAAATATCCCAAAAGCAAAATGGTTTCATTTCAATGATCAAAAAATGATCGTTTCTCTTTTTTCCCCCTTTTATTCAAGCAGAATCGATCACCAGAAGGCATCGGCCGGGTTTTCAGTGGTCAAATCATTTTCTCCTCTTGATCTAATTACAGAAAGATTTTCATTTACAACCGCCAGAGGAACCTAACTGAGAGGAGGGGGTATTCGAAAACTCCAGCAGGTACCCGATGGAGGGGCCTAAAAGCTTTATAAATAGTACTACGCCAACTGCATTTCAGCTGATATATCTAACTAAATGTTGGAGCAACTCCTCGGGGAACCAAGCCCTCCAGATCCCCCAAACCACTCAAATCTATAACTATGGTTCGGATAACCATCTACCAATGAGTCAAGAAATATTTGCTCAATAATACCCACCGAGGCCAGAAGTTGGTGTTCGAGCACAGGTGTAGATCTTTCGGACACTGATTTTTAAAGCAGATCGTCCCTCTCCTTTGGAAAAGTAGTGTAGCACAATCTCCCTCAACCCTAACCACCCTTTGCAGCTTGGTATCATACTAAATGAGTTTAATGTATGATCGTGTGTCCTCGGGTGACTATCATCGGTTCAAATTTCGGGGTTTGCCATAAACAGAAGCTTGGTCGTAAGGGCAAAAGGGCAGCCCAACCCCCTTCAGAGAAAATAGTATGGAGTCCCGGGTCAATCAATGTAATTCGGGCAAAACCACATAGAATCTCGGGAAAACCTAGCCCTCTGTCTCCATTTTCTACCTACTATCTTATATCAAGTGTAAAAAGAAAAGAAGCTCAGCTAGCGTATTTCTACGAGCAGCATGTGGCTCGCAAACCGCGGTTGGGCCACCCCGGATATACTTTGCATTGCAGTCAGGTACGCCATGAGTCGCCTGGGGACATACGGTTATTTATTAAGCTCATCTATTTGCACTGTTATGAAAGATACGTGGAAGTAAATGAACACACTTTTGAACTATGAGGGTAACATTTAGGTTACCAACAAAATGGCCCTGACAGAGCGTGAAGCCCCCGACCGCTACAAACGCTGGAATGTTCTCTATCTGATGACTGGGATGGTCGTAAAGTATCAAATTGGACGTTTTGCTTTTATCTTGTCACAGCATGAGAAAAAAAAAGCAAAACAAAAAAACGGTAAGACGGATAAGTGGAGCTCTTTTTCGTAAGAACGCTATCAGTTTCTCTCTATGTAGAAACTATTGAAGATATTTTAATATAAGTTGTCTTTGTTTTAACGATACACATTTACTTCTTCCAACAATGTTGGAAAGATATATGTATTCGGTCGTGTCTGTCTCTCCGTACATCTGTTCCCATGATATCTCTCAAAGTTCGAAATCAATTTCAATGATATTTTGTGAACAGTAGGCTACGAAAAAAATACTCATTTAATTTTGTGATCTATGCGAATTTATCCCTCTCCCTCTGTCGTAGTTATATGCCCACGCCGCATAATATCGCCAAAATTCCATGTCTGTCCACAAAATATCTCCTAAAGTTCTTATTGAATTTCAGTGAAGTTTTCTGGAAGGGTGGGTCATGGGATAAGAGGAAAATGGTTCTAATTTGACCGTGGATCTAGAATTGTTATTTCCGATGAATAGAATTTTTTTTATATATTTATATATATTCACTCATGTTTGTCCCCACAATATCTCCGAAAGTTCTGTACGAATTTCAATGTCATTTTATTGAAGGGTGGGCAATGGGCCTTGAAAGAAGTCACCAGATTTTGAGGCAGATCCAGGCACACTGACTTCTCCTGATAATTGCGTTGGTTGAGGTATCCGATCTTTGAATGTTTTCTAGATAACAAATAAACAGAAAGCTCGCCCTATCGAGGACATACGTCATCTCAAATACGCATCTTGTAACTATGATTTGTTATGTAAGTGAATAGGTAACCCCATTTAGGAGAAATATACAATTTTTGAGTTCATGGTACCATCAAGAACCTCAAGATGTAGCATTTAATTCCCAAGCACTCTCAGCTGACGGTAACAACAAGCGAAGAGTTATGGAGAGATTTGCCTCATCAAAAGGGGTTGCGAATGAACGAAGTTTGTGAAGCCCTGGTCTGGATGTCATTATACTTGAGAGCTTTGGATCAGTCGGTGAGAAATTTCCTTCCTCAGTACAACAATCGGGTTTCGTAGCAGTTCTTCTAATCTCACTAGAATTGGCCCACCATGTGAGATTAGTATGACGAGCGACTGCATCTAAAAGCATAGCCGAACAATCGTACATTTTGGGATAAAAGCATATGATTTAGTACACTTATAGCTGAAGGCATCGCAGAAAGGTTAGGGTATTGGATTATCATTTTTTTTTAATAGCTGCCAGCGACAACTGTTTTTAGATCATTTTTTTTTTATTAGCGATGTATATAATATGATATTGAGGACAAAATTAGTTAAATTTATCAACCATACATAGTTTTGGAGAAATCGATAATACATGCAACTCATAGAAAATTCGAGATGGCCACCATTTTTCAAGAGTGTGGCCAGGATACAATTCCCAACTCATGATAAGAGATGACAATTACAACCTAAATTTGGGGTATATAGCGAGAAAGTCAGATCAGCACCCTATTTCACAGTAACTGAGGACTCTGAAGTATACGGCAGTTATTTTGGACTTGCACAATCCTTCTTACATTTGCAAGAACCATAACTGGACTAGCCTACATCTGATAGATTTTGTTGAAAACGTTAGGTGTGACATTTTATGATTTTAATTATACCATCATCACCACTAAGATCACTGTCACCACAAACACCAATCTCACCACCATCATTATCATCATCAATATCATAACTGCCACCACCATCATCACCAACATCAATATTATCAATGATGATAACAATAATTCTTCATCATTGAGAATGATGGCCAAAATAATGTTCGAATGCATCAAAGGAACCGTAACTAGCACTCCAAGCTCATTTCACAGACCATTACGCTTACACTTGGGGTTGAAGATTCATTAAGATAGAAATGAACCACCCAAGTGAGCTACAGATTCTTCTCTCTTTGAGTATCTGAGCGTCAGTGTGTATGTCTCCGGGCCTTTCCGGTGTCACTTGGGGCTACAGACTTGAAAATTGGGGACCATCTATTTTTTTTCTCCAAAAAGTGCTTCCTCTAAGGTCATTTTGGGCCAACAATGTCCAAATCTTGTGCTCTATTTTTTAGATGATTTTGTATAAGATTTTTTTAAAGATGATTTTAGATAAAAGATTCATTTTCTCAGATAATGGAGATTGAAGATCTATTTTTCGAGATAACCTTTTGATAATTAGTTCTTGTACACGCGTGGGCTTCGATGATTCATTCGTGTGAGGTACGGATATTTATTTCAAAAAATGAAAAATGAATAAAAATAGTAAGCTGACTACATTCAACAAACTTTTTTCGAATGCCTTTGGCGATAAGTATACCAAAATTATATGTTGTTTTTTAATCACAAAATGCACCATTGGCTTGTAATTTTCGGCAAAGCTGCTCCACTATTATAAGATTCTATGTAAATGCCGGAAACTATACAAAACGAGCCGTCCCTTAAATTCAAGCTCAAGAAGCTATATGACCATTATAGAGGAGTCGATATGCCATGGCATAGGCTCATCTTCATGCAGTAATTCACTAACAGGTTGTTTAATAAATAATCTTTTATCAAGGTGAATTATTCTCAACTAGTTATTTCTCATGAAAAAAAATCACAGATATATTTGAATTTCTATGGGATAGTTTTTTTAGGATAGAGACTAATGAATATGGATAGTCAAGAAAAAATGATAATACTTATATCAGACTCCACTTTTACTGGTCATTTCCATTGCATAGAATATGGAACATGAGCTAATTTGTTGTACAAATTAACTCGCACCCCGTAATATGGAGTGAATATAACAACAGGACAACAATCAAAGAAAGAGAAAGTAAACCTTGGGTAAAACGAATTTTACTCATCGAACGAATAAGAAAGAATATAATGTGTTTATGTATACACCTTTGTAAGTGTGGATTTTACGTAAGTTTTTTCGTAGAATGGTTCAAGTCTCCAGCTTTCATACTATCAACTCGTGATCTTGTATTGTGCAAGGTCTTGTGACATTAAGCAACCCATCAAACGAAAAAAGGAAAAGCCCCTGAATCAAATAAAATCACTGCAGATAACATCTCCGTACTTTGAAGAGCTGGTAAAGTAATCACTAAGAAACAAGCCATTCTATTCAACTTATACCTAAAGCAGAATAAAGTCTCAGAAGATTGGAACTCTGCTACCATATTGCTATTACATAAAGGAAATCCGAAAGATCTAAACAACTACAGGCCAACAAGATTACTCAACTGCATCTACAAACTTTTCACCAAAGTAATCATCAGCCGAATCCCAAAACCGCTAGATGAAAATCAACCACAGGAACAGGCTGGTTTCAGAAGAAACTACTCGACCACTGGCCATCTTTATTCGGTAGATCAGCTAAAAGAGAAAGCAACAGAATATAAAATGCCACTCGCTGTAGCATTGTTTGTAATAAAAAAAAATCCGCCGATTCAAGAGAAATCCCCATGGTCACTAATACTACCATACAAGGCATTGGACCCGTATGTGTCAGAGTCTTGCAGCATATCTACCGACACTGCAGGCCCTTCACCGGGCTACATTGAGACTCTGAACCTTTTAAGCTCGAAAAACGAGTGAGACAAGGTAATATCAGCTCTCCCAAATGGTGACCTTGTGATGCACATGTAATTTTTCAAGGATGTAGACCAAAGAAAAGTGACCAGGGGCATACGCACATACACGGATACTCAAAGAGATAAGAATCTGATGTCCACTTGACTGGTTGGACGGTTATTTGTGAGGCTACGATGATTTGATCGTCATACTGTTCATGATGTTGTTTGAAACTCATCAATGTAGTGTAGCGAGAGATATCTAGAGATTTTGTGGCCCGGGGATATTGGTTCCTTGAGGGAGCCTCTCAAAATTTAGTGAGATTTGATGAAAAACGAAAATTAGCAATAGATATTCACTATAAAGTTAATTGGTGAAAGATGACCCGATTGGCTGAATGATTTACATCTGTACAACAAAGGATGTACTTGCCTACGTCTGTTCATTTATTCGTTCGTCTCTTCGCATGTTTGTGTATCTGTCCACACGATATCTCCGAAAGTACTGAATGGATTTCCATGAACTTTTGTGGACGGGTGGACAATGGAATAAGGGAGGGGTGGTGAAATTTGGGGATATTTTTGGATTGAGTGATATTTTTCCGTTTTGTTTCTATTACATTCATGTATACGCCCATGACTGACCACACGATATCTCTAAAAGTTCCCAATGAATTTCAATACATTTCGGGGGGGGGGCAGTTGGTTCTGGAATAACTGATTGAATTTAGGTGCGGATCCATGTATAATTATTACCAAAATTTAATGTCTGTCTTCAAAAGTACAAAAATATTTCAATGTTGGAGCGGCTCTATGCACAATTACCTCCCCTAGGTCGTTGATATTTGTCCACATAACACAATATCGCCAAATTTTCCGAATATATCTCTCAAAGTCATTAATTAATTTCAATCAAATTTTCAACAAGGGTGGACAATAGAATATGAAATAACTTTTTGAAGCAGATCCATGTATAATTACCTCCCTTACATCGTAGTTATATGTTCAAACCACACATTATTGCCAAAATTTCATTTCTGTCCACACAATATCTCTGAAAGTTGTAGATGAATTTCAATGACATTCTGTGGAAGTGTAAACAAAAAGCTAAGGAAGAACAGAATGAATTCTGGGACAGATCCATACTTAATGGCACCCTCAAACAATGGTGTTGGCAGAGGCATGCGCTCTCTGAGTGCGTTCTAATTATTTATGTAATTTAGGTATGTATGCATACATCCATCTCATCTATAATGTCAGTAGAAATGCATTGACTAAACTATCTATACTAATACTTGAGTCTTTTGTTTGTTTGTTTGTCCGTGCCTCTTCTCCACTAAAACTACAAGGCCTATCGACTTACTGTTTTACGTAGAGACTAGCAAGAAAATCGACTTCTTGCATAGGCTACATTTTGAGGTCATTCAGGGTCACCAGTGATCATTCTCCTGCCTATCTTCGACCCTAAACATTAGAAACAAATAATTTTGATACCAGGATTTTCGTTGATCATTATAATTACGAATTGTATGTATATTATAATGTAAAATCAATTTTCAAACAAGTTTTGGTGTTTTTTTTTATCATATATAACCTTTTGGCAATTAAACAAAGAAGTAAAAGTAACATGTGGATGTTTTGGTTTCTCCCTCTACCCATTCTCATTTTCTCGATAACAAAACGTGATTGGGAAGGGAAAGTGGTAAAACGAAAGGAGTCATGGCTTTGTGTTACTGCTGAATCAAGTTATTTTTGTAATAAAATTGTAAAATGATTATTCTTCTACCTTTTAATGAAGTATTTTTTACCATTATTATTAATTTCTAGCACTACTATTTACCGTTATCTTCATTTTCGGTTTATTTTTCTAATCATGATTTTACAAAGGCAATCAATCTACGACAGTGAGTAAACAATGCAGAAATTCTGTTTTCCCGGGCAAAGCCGAGTATCCGTGTTAGTAATTTATAAAACTTTTGTGAGCCTCCCTCCTTTGGGGACTGACGGACCACTCTCCAATCTCTGTTCAGCTAGACCTCTGCACTCGTGCATTCTGAAAAGCTGTTAACTTGTAGGCGTGGGCGGTAATACTTGTAGGCGTGGGCGGCAGTACTTGTAATCGTGGGCGGTATAGTAGGTGTGGGAGCTTTTAGAACAAATGGAAAACGTCGCTTGCGGCTTTTAGATCAAAGCTGCCGAAAAAACATTCAAGTTTGCCACCCACAGAATCTGTCTATCTATTCGAAACCGTCAACCAAAACTGTTTCTTCTATTTTTAATTTGGTTTGTCCGGTTGGGTATTACATATATATATATATATATATATATATATATATATATATATATATATATATATATATAGTAGAATGTGGATTCGCTACACAAACTAGCTAAGTTTCTGCACTCTTCAGGCCTCATCAGGCGAATCTCAGGCGAATATTTTGTTATACTGCTAGCCTGATTTGTACCACATATACTGTGTATATATATGTGTGTGTGTGTATGTGTGTGTGTGTATGTACGTGTGTGTGTGTAAATGAAATAAACATTTAAAGAAAATATGGCTGCTGCAATTATAGGACCTGCGATTGATAGGGTAGCTGCTTCAACGTAACGTTGCTCTTACCATTGAGCTAAACAGCTGCCGGTTATGCAAAGGCCTGAATAACCATTTTAGCTCCAAATTCTCATGTTTGTTTATTCACTCTATTTGTTTCTTTTAAGGTTGTTATTAAGAAATAGATATATGATCCGACAGAATGATTATAAATTGCGTTATATTATTGCGAAACTGTATTTGAAATGGTTTTCCGTTATTACCCGGTGAATGTATCATTTAGCCTAGACTACGTAAATAGAATAAACAATTAAAGAAAATGGGGCTGCCGTAATTGCGCTAGAAATCTGAAAATTTGAACATTTACTCCTTATGTCTACAAAAAAAACTTTTTTTCGCCCCTCCAAATAGGTTTTTAACAATCTAAGTTTCTGCTGAATTTATCCATGAGTTTGTGTCCAGCAGTTTTCGTGTTTATTTTTTGAAATTTCGGACTTTTTTTAGTGATCACTGCCCAACAAAGGTTGAGAAGCATGTTATTCATCGATCACCCTTTTTCAATCTCTCAATTGATCACCCCTAACATTGCATGCTGCCAAAAAACGTTGGTTACGTGACGGTTTCTATTGACAAACCCGATCTATCCATCTAATATATAATGGAATGATGAAAGCTCTCAAGATGAACTCATCATCACAAACAATGAGTTTTTATTTGATTGAAAGTAAAATTGTTAAGTAAATGGTTTATGAAGATTTACATCTAATCAATTATACTTGTGTTGTCAAAAACTTCAAAGACAAAAGAAGCAATTTGGAAATAATTCTATTATCATTCCTCAGCAAGGTGACCCGGAGTTGTTCGGGATGGGAAAACTTTCGGAAATGAATTAGATATGCCCTGTGTTTTTTTCTCATTTTTCCATCAACATTTTATTTCAAGTTAGAAAAAGAATATAACAGTTAATTGCCGTGAAAAACAAACCACGCATATATAAGATTTACCGCAAAAACTGAACGATCATTATTAATTTTTGTCGAAATCCTTTTCAAGTTGGAGTTGAATTCCTTTCCTGTCCCCCGTAACAAGAACAATCCTCAACAAATTTAGAGGGGTGAACTTTTCATTGTTCAACAATCACATCACGTTAAACCAAACCTATATATAAAATTAACGTTTCCCAACCGAGGATCATGACCATGTGATTGGAAGGCGACTCTCTTACCATCTGAGCCAAATTGATACATCTTATATACCCCAAAATTTATTTATCACAAATAGAATAGAATAGAAAAGTCGTAGTAATTATCTTTCGTTGGAATAGAAGCTGGAGTTGAGGGTTTTTTTTTAACCCTGCAGCAGCCAGGCATGGCCAAAAAAACATTTTCCTTCCTTCTGATTTTTTTTCATCACAATTTAACACATGTTGTCGATCTAAGGATCAGAAATCAAGAATAAACTCTTTGTGAGACTCAAACTCGCTTCCCCTTTGTCACAGGGAAACCTGATTAAATGATTAATAAAGAGGAAGAACTACTGAAGTCTCTTCAGTGGAAGAGTCCATTGCTTCAAATGGTAGGTACGAGATATTCTGTATCGGTGAACTTCTTATCTACGAGTGGAAGAGTCTATTGTTACGGACAGAGAATCTAGAGAACCACACTGTTAATCATATAAGTAGAAAGTGTTTGGATTTTCTCAAACGTCGCTTTCATCAGACAATTAGCGCTCTCTATCAATAACCGTCAATCAACATGAGTCTACTAAATGAGAGGGTTATAAATGTCTTTGGGCTGTTGTCCATTCATCTGTTGCCTTTTTCAATGAAATGTTTTGGACGTTCTACTCTATAGCCTTCTTCGGGTAGTTGTCTTAAACTGGATGTGTTCAGGTGGTCATCATGGAAGCGTGAGGACGGAATGTCCCCAATCCACTGTCTAATTTCGGGTGGAAGCGATTCCTAAATCAATATTGTTGACCGTGTAGATACTTTTGCATCCATATATATATATATATATATATATATATATATATATATATATATATATATATATATGTTGCAAGGTCGTCAGTTATATGTGGTTCTTTTAGTGAGGGAAATAGTCATGTGGGAGTTCTGTGGAGTGACGAGAATATGTAGTTGTGGAGGGTAAAGGATCCCCCCCCAAAAAAAAACATTCACCATTATGTCGGATATGACCGATCCATATTCATGGTGATATTGTTGTGTATGTTGGGGGGTTTCATAACAAGAAACCTGTCCTGTTTTTTTTAATACTCCCGAAATAGGGCTATAGCAAAAGAGCTGACGAACACCATAATGAAGGATAAAATTACAGACACAAATACAACTAAATTACATGCAACAGGAACTTAAAATTTATATAAACAGTTACAAGACATGTTGAAATGACACAAATCAGATTAAAAGTATCTTGCGTGACACACGGTCGTTGGTACTTTGGGATGATGTATAAAAATTGACAAAGAAAGTTGTTCTTTTTTCAGCATTACAATATGAAAAGTTTTCTTTACTATTATATATATCTTGTCTCCAGTGAACCTAAATGGAGGAAACGCCCAGGAAAATATGGATTTATGGCAGCCTTAGAGCCAATACAAGAGTTTCTTGGGCAACACCTCAAAATTGCACCCGAACGGCTTTTTTTCCAGCTTGGGCCCCCTGTAGGACCTTTGCGCCTTGGGCAACCGCCTACGTTTGCTCAATGGACGGTCTGGTCTTGTCTATTCTCAAGCTACTGATGACATACCTGAATGCAATGCCACCAACGGATATTCAAATCCAGGTAACGATTTAGGTTCAAATTCAGAGGCAGACCATAAACCCTGGGTTCTCAAACTGATGAGATACTGAAGATAAACGGAATCAGACTTTAGGTATATCTAGATGGGGAGATACGCAGAGATCATATCATCATTATAATGGAAGCCTTAATGTAGACCCAACGTTTGAAAGAAAAATTCATTTGCATTTGTATGACATGTATATCTATTCCAGTCACATGATCTTACTATTATTTACTAAGACGAATACTCGTCCCAAGAACGGGTTATTCGGCTAGAGTATATATCATGAAGTGTGATTATTTCTATTTGTTTCTCTGTCCATATCAATGGACTCTTCCATTTAAAGGTAACAATTTGAAAATGTCTCAAACCAAAAATTCGAAACAAATGATTTATCCACTTAGTTTAGACTTCATATCCTTGCCTTAGGAATATTATTAATATACTGGAATATCCCTGTCAAAAATGAAGGTGTTGTTTATGTATGGATTGACAGTTGAGAACCAAACGCCAATGTTGTAGGTAATTTAACAATGAAAAAAAGTTTAATTATAGTTTATGGAGAAAAATAATCATATAACGTATTTTTAGCCCAGATAATAAACGTATGAATTTTGCATCATATTGTATCAGTTGGGATTTTTCTTACAAAACTTTGTCTGATAATAATTGTTGTCGTAGAAATTTGTCAAGAAATGAAACAAGGAAAATAAGATTGTAAGTCGCTTTTTAAAGAAAAAAGAAATGAAATTTATTCTAAAAAAAGCAGTTGAAAAAAAGTAGAGAATATCATCAATTTACCTACAATTCAAAGTAGAAAAACAAAGATGATTGATCAGACATCAATTCACCGACAACAGTTTTTGTTAAAAATCCTCACCAAATCTCCGTTAGTAAGAGGATACAATTCATGTGATGGACAAATATATCCCTGTTATCGTAAAATGTCAATAGAAGTGCAGTAGGTGGGTTGCTATTGATAAAGCTTTTGGAGGCCCCTATTCCATTATGGGGTGGGGGCGTTTTCAAATAGCCCCTTTCCCTTCTCCTTCCTCAGCTCTGCCTCTGTCAACCGCAGCGCGTGAGAAGAATAAAATATAAATAATAATCAAATATTATATGCGCATTTCTATTTTTTTTTTCTGAAGTTAGTTATTGGTTGGTCAGTCGACCGGGAAGCCAAGGAAAAAGTTAACGATTGAATGATTTCTTCTTCTCTTTATGTCAATGAAAGGCCATTTGCTTTACAAATGATACACACAATGTTGGGTTATCTACCATCAAGGCACCTGGACTGAGCTTTAGTGAGCTACCCGTAACTTTACCCCACTCTATGTTGAATAGAATAAAGTGGTGCTATATTAACTTATATCGTTGTACTATGTATAACGTATTTCATGTTTCATATCATATATCCATATGAATCAACAACAGTCTATTTGTTCATTCATTTTTCATTTTCTTTACATGTGCACTAAAAAAAAATTCGTGTTTACTTTACATAAGAAAACAAATTAATTAAAACAGTCAAACCTTCATTTAGCTCTCGCCCCCACTCCCTTGCGGGCTCCCAGGCATGGGCCTACTCAACATAATGGCAAATCAGCTTCTGGATACAGACTACTAATTGGTTCTTAAAATTAGCGCGAATAAGTGGAGTGCAGTTGTTATCGATATTAGTAACGATATGTTTTCTTAAACCTGTTGTCAATTTAAACGAATTTATTCTCCCATTCTTGACAGGTTTACAATTTAATACGAATTTGTCGTCTGCATTTTGTTTCAACAACCGCCATTTTATTCAGCATGTTTTGTTTTTATCTTTTAGACCTCGCGAGCAGGGATACCCGGTATTGCCCAGGGAAATATCCAAATATAACAGCAAAGCGAATGAAAGAAGGACAAATAATATTTTATAGAGATTTCATATAATTAAACAGGGAGTAGATGCGCCTCTCATCACTCCTATGTCACTAGTCTGGTTGTTTAACCCCCTGCTTCTCCCGACCCGGTTAATATTTTGTGTCCTTGTCGCGTAGGTATGCAAGCTCAGTGAGCGTAAGCAGACACTTACACGACATTGATATTTCGTTAAGTCACTGAAATGTTTTTTTTTTGTCATTTCATTTGCACACTCGGTCTGCCACGCATTGGCATACCGAATGAGGGTGCAGGGGTGCTACATCCCCACCCCCCATTGCTCTATCTGTTAGCTATATTTTTCTAGCGTTGCCAACTTAGCCATTTTCTGGCTAGATCCGGCGATTTCCCATCAATATAGCCAATAAAAATCTATGGTAGCCGATTATCTCTGGTGAGTTAAATAAAGGTAAATGTTCAATTTAACCGTCAACCAAAACTTTCAAAATAGGTTTCTTCAGTTTTGAGTTGGCTGGCTATGTATGTTTGTTTCGCACTTAAAGGCAGCATCAATGGAGCTTGAGGGATGAAAATTTGAACATTTATCCCTTATCATGCCCAGAAAAAATGTTTTTGTACAGAATTCCCCTGGGGTAGGTTTTTAGTGGGGGAGGGGAGGGATCAATTTGCAATGTAGGTTTAAAATAACTGTCTCGTTTCACTTTCTGCAAGGCACTTATAAACTTCAATATTTACGAGGTAAAAAATCTTGGCAAATTATTTACTGTTAGCGAGAGAAAAAAAAACTACCGAATTTCATGAAATGATCCAGAATCATTTAGATTTCATCTATACTGGGGGAAGACATTTCGTTCATTATAATAAGGTTATTACATTATTTACATGTTTATTTGTATTTATACATTATTTAGGAAGTAATTAGTACATTATTTACAATGTTATTACGAAGGTTTTAGGGGTTCAATGTATTTATTTGGAACTAAGTGAGGTATTATTTGTATTCATCCATTTTAGTTAATTGAATGAATATTAAAACATACTCCGTTTCGCACTCTACAAAGGCACTTATTAAATTGACCAATGTATAAAAGTTGGTGATGTCAATGAAAGTACAGATGAAAATGAATAATCTTTTTGAGTTGTTCGATTAATTTGTTTCAAGTTGTGAGCAAGATTTTTTTTCGTTTTACAATAATTTGGATTATTCTCAACTTTACTTGATCTAATAAGAAGAATATGTAATAAAGTGAATGTTTGTATATTTGGCACTTTCTTGGACAATTTGATACGTTTTGGACTAAACTTTTGGTACATTAGCTGAAAACATTGTGACAGCCCTGGTCCAAGGGAGAGAACTCGATTAGGAGGACTACATCGAGAAGTTCTGTCGATTTAGATGTTTTCCATCTAAATGTAGATGCTTTTGATTGCATCTAGATGTCACAAATTGTTATTTACTTTATTTTGAATAAAATATGGAATATCTTCATTTAATTCATTATAATAGAATATGTAATATTCTTAAATGAATCAAGTAATATCTTAATATAGTAAATGTTCAAGATAAAAATCACATTTAACTTATTGATATGTGACATATTCCCTAGATTTTAGATGCATATCTGGAGAGTGTAGATGTTTTGTTAGATGTTGATACAAGAAGAAACTAGCATATCTGTGGTCTGGCGTTCCGGCTTGATTTTTCCCGGTCACCGCCTTGACAACTTGAAATGGTCGAGCCCGGGAAAATTAATTCAAGGGAGAGAACTCAGGAAAGACGACACTAAGGACACCTGTGGCAC
This sequence comes from Thysanoteuthis rhombus, assembly GCA_963457665.1. NCBI lineage: Eukaryota > Metazoa > Mollusca > Cephalopoda > Oegopsida > Thysanoteuthidae > Thysanoteuthis > Thysanoteuthis major. The sequence continues at coordinate 33,153,283 of OY735210.1, read as the reverse complement.
CTGTTTGTGTCGGCCATTAACAGGTGTGACAAACGAGGAAGAAGGAAAAGAAAATGGCCCTTCGCAATGACTACGACCGGGTTCTCGGGTCACTTGAGGGCATGGTTCACTTCCCCAAAGTTTTCCTTATTCTTTTTCTGTGTTTTTTCTCTCCTGCAATAGTTGTCCCTGCTTATCGAGGATCCAGAGACAATGCCAATGCCCCTGCTGATCGAAAGTCCGTTTTGGTCATTGGGGCTGGGATCTCCGGACTTACTGCCGCCCGGACACTTGCCAACTCGAGACTTCATGATGTGACGATTTTAGAAGCACGAAAATCGCGCTATGGAGGTCGTGTTTGGACTGATCGAGTTTCTTTTGATCGAATTAAAGGTGATTATGGCATTTTTGCAAAAAATAGTAACCATTTTTATTAATGGAAATAGAATTTCTCTCTGAAAAAGTGTCAAGTGAAACGAAGTGGATTTTAGTGCCCCAAATCCACGGTTGTTGATAGGATACTAGGACCCTTTACAACAATTCAAACTAAGCAATTATTAAATCTAACTAAAACAAAGTATAAAAATAAATAAAAGTAAATACTCTATTCTTTTTAACTATGTATAACATCATAGTGGTAATCATGTTACTTTTTAGTCTCAAGTTGTTCGAACCAGCAGGAATAATCATACTTTTTTTAGTTTTAGAAACTGGTATGTTTCCTTGCGAAATACTTTGGATAAAAATACAAAAAGCAGTCAAATGATCGCGACAAGTTTTCATTTGATGTGATTCATTAATTTTTTTTCTTTTTTCACGTTATTGTAACTGACCTAGTGCCCGTTATTATTTGGAACGCTGAACTTGAAATCTCGATAAAAATCATGAAAAGATAAAAATAATGTTAACTCTGTTGTCAGAACTACCACGGGTAAAAATGAAAGAAAAACACCTTCTGCTCTTTATACGTTTTTTTTCTTTTTCTCGCCAACTTTTTTTTTTGTCAGGGAAAATTATAAAAAGTTACTTTCTGTTAATTCTATTCCATACAGAAAAAAATAATTATCAAGGCGAAGTCTAATTAATTTATTTTGCTGATGGATTACAAAACAACGATGTTATAGTGTTTTAGCGCCAAACGATAATACGATGAAGTAATTTTTGTGTTTTTAAAAATAACTTGAGTCACTCTAGCCTTTTGACTACATGGCAACATTTGTCGATAAAACACCCGAAACTCACAACGTTGATTCTTTTCTTCTTTTTTTTTTTGTTATTTCTCAGAATAAAGATTGCAGCAAATTCTCACTGAACTATTTGCGTGAACTATATAAACCCTAAGATATTTGAGTTAGAGGGGTTGCTTTACACTTACTTAACCGGTGAATCTTGATAATTTGCATTAAAAAAAAAATTGACCCAAAATACGCCGGTTCTGAAATTTGACCCAAAATTAAATGATGTTCCGATTTCAATAAATTTTCCCTACATATTCACTACATAAAGGTATAAGTAAGAATTTTTTTTTCAAGTCAATAACTCACCTCTTCGTAATTCATGAAATCTCAAACAAATATCTCTTGTACTCAAATTAATTACATTTCTATGAAGGCAAACTCGAGGCGAAATCTAATCCGTTGTAATTTCATTCGGAACTGCAACATTTTTTGTACCTGAATCTCTTTTCAAGAACTATTTAATAAACATTCACTGGGAAATTACATTATATTCCTTCTATTTTGAAAAAAACAATTTTAGTGACAAAAAAAATACTTCATAGGAGTTATCTCGTTTTTATTTTCATGGTGGAAAAGGAATGAGTATGCTGTTAGCTAAAAACTTGTACGACACAAATTGTTTTTGTCCAAGTTATCCCCCTTCCCCACCCATAATAGTGAAATAGTTGCTCCATTCTACATTTAAAAAGAAAAAATTGAAATCTCCCCTTTTTTGAAAAGAATTATCGACTTTTTCTTCCGGCAATACCAAAATTCTTTATGCCATTTGTGTAGAAGATAGGCAAGGTTGTCCAATTGGAATTCGGCTTACGTGACGTGGACATGCAATCTGCTAAATATAAACAGTGAGGCAAAACTATTCAACAATTTAATCATTTTAAAGAAAAAACAGTATAATTTCTTTATTTACCTCTGTGTTTTTTTGTTCTCTTTCTTAAATTCTCATATTTCTTTTAATTTGTGTGCCATTCTTAACATCGAGTTTGTGAAACTTGATGATCGCTACCACCTTTTCTACATCATGCCGTTATATGCATCATTCGATGAATCTCCATAATTTCTAATTTCTCTCGTTAAGGTGTGGCAGCTGATCTGGGCACCATCTTATTTGATTCAAAGGATCCCCAGAATGAAATGGTCAAGAGGTTCGGGGCTTACGAGGTGACCACACGGACGATTAAGTCTTCGTATCTGATCGATGGTCACAGCCAAAAAGTCTACAGAGGAAAAAATCTCGACAACATTACACAAACGTATCATCAGGTGAGTGATACATTAGACTGTCATTTGCATAACATTTTTCCTTACCTTTCTGGTTAAATTCAAATTCAATGGACTGTGGCTGGAATATTGAGGATAGAAATAATTAATTATTATCTCAAAGTTCAAAAAATTAAGGCTGAACTACTTCTAAAGACCATTGAATATGGTTTGAAAAGATTGAAGAACAAAGCAAGAAGTCATAGTTAGTAACTGTCTGGGAATTCCGAAATAATGAAGGCCAGAGGTCACCACAGACAAAGAGTTGTGAATGTAACAACCAAGATGAGGGTTCCAGTCCAAGTAAATCAGTGTATAAAATGATAATTCATCATCTCAGAAATTCCTAGATGGTTGCCAACTATGGCAGAATTTTGAAGAAGGCTGGAGGGTACTACAGTTGAAACGTTGTGACTATAACAACCAAGATGAGGATGCTAGTCAGAGTAAATCAATGTGTAAGGATGATGATTCCTCGTCTCAGAAATTCAGACAAAGATTAATTGGTATCTGTTGAATAAAAAGTAACAGTGACTCTTGGCCCATACTAACGAGGAAAATAAAAATTATTTTTCGTGGAGGGAATGGGGCTGCAGGTAACCAAATCAAATGCAGCTGGGGGTTTGAAGCACTCAGTCACCCCAATCACCGAAAGGAACCTGAGGTGAAGCTCCAGAAGATTTTGAATTTCCCTAGCATCACAGGAAACGAATTCCTTGCATTTCAGTTGTCTGAGATGTTGAAATATTACAGAAACCAAAATTGTCAAAGCAGGTTTCTTCAGTTTTTAAGCTGGTCTGGCTGGCTATATATGTATCATGCTCAAAGGCTACATCTATAGAGCTAGAGGGATGAAAATTTGAACATTCACTCATTATGGCTGGAAAAAATTTTTTTTTGTTATTTGACCCCCTCCCCCCCATGAGTTTTTAGTTGAGGTTCAATTTTGCAATATAAGTTTATGCTAAATAGATCACCTAATTTGTGTCTGGAAGCATTTATGCTTTCTTTTTTTTTTAAATTTAAGCTCTTTCAGTGATCAAAAGGTGAGAGAAATAACTTATTCATTGATCGCCCCTTTTTTCCAATTTTCTGAATTGATCATCCCCAATACAGCATGCTGCCAAATGACAGTCATATGGTGATTTCTATTGTGTGACTAACCATTATTTTAAAAAAAATCTATTATCTGTAAAAGGGTTGTTACAGGCATAAACTTTCAGATTGATATTTTGTAGATGGAGACGGTTATTTCCTAAAAATTGAATTTCTTTCTCAACTTGAAAATCAGTTTCTCCGGCAATCAGCTGCAGATTTTCTGAAACTCAAAATCCTGATTGAAGTTTTTTTTTCCAACTTCCATTTCTGCCTTACAGATTCTGAAGGCCTCAATGAAAATTGCTGAGGAAAGTCCTAAAGACATTTCTTTACAAGTGGCTGTGGACAGATTTTACCAGCAGAATCCAAGCATGAAAGGAAAATTGTCTACAAAGATGTTTTCAGCAATTACAATGACCAAATTGAATTTGGTCCCAAGCTACGTCAGCTCTCAAGTATTGACAACACACAAGGATCTCCTGTTTGATACGATTATTGAAGAAGGATTCCAAGAAGTGGCTGACAGGTAATGATTAACGCTTTGCGGATTTCTATTTCACACCCAGTTTTTTCCCTGTCCCGTCACCCTCTTGCAGGTTTTCCCCGACTGTCCGGTAGCTCTTTCCTTGGAAATCTCTTTTTCCATAATTTCCTTGATTTTAAACTATTTCAGTTGAAAATTCAAATTTTAGACCACTTAGGGACGCATACATCTATAAGCATGTTTCAAAATTTGATCAAATCTGCATTTACCTGCATGTCATAAAACTGAGTTTAAGTCAGGATTTAAAATCTTTTCTAATTCCATATTGTTTAATAAATCAAATCTAATATTTATCATAACTGTTCACCATGGCCTAATATTAGAGTGCTTGTCTATAGTTCAATAGAGCGTGGGTTCAATCCATGGCCAAGTCATAACAATGATTTTAAAATGATACTCAATGCCTCTCTGCTAAGCATTTAGCATAAAAGAGTAGGATTGCAGTAGCATGGAAAGGAAAGGTTGTGTCTATCTCACCAAAGACACACCTATGAAAATTGATGCCTCTATAACCCAGTACAGGGGACTGAAAACTTTGTACTGGGTTATTGGACCAAAGACCAATTTCATCATAAATATGTTTTGTATTCTGGGCAATTTTGGGATTTCCTAAAAGACATAATTCCTCTTTTGACCAGTGTTTGTTTTCTTTTTTTTTTTTTTTTTTTTTTTTCCCCTTGTTTTGTAGATTGTTGAGTGGAACTGGCCTTGAAGAACCCCTGAACCTTGAGATGAACAAAGTTGTCCGTCAACTTAGGGTCATTTCAGATCCTGTAACGGGAGAAAAGAAAGTTCAGGTCAGGACGTCTGATCGTAGCCAGAGAAAAGCTGATGCAGTTATTGTTGCTGTGCCACTTGGTGTGCTTAAGAGCGGAGATCTTCTTTTTGAGCCACCCTTGCCATCAGACAAGATGAATGCAATTCAGACCATGGGTAAGTAGATACAGAAAAAATCTCTTGACATTATTGCAGGCTTGTTGAAAGATCACCATTAGATGATGTGCAGCTAAATTTATTAGATCAGTTCTAGAACAAAGTGTAGTACACATACTGGCTACTGTTATGCAGTACATTTTCACACCTCCAGTGATATTTAAAGTCTATATTCATTAGATGACATTTTTGGCTACATTTTGGCATTATTTTACAATTGAGAGACTACACTGATGGAAAATAAAATTGCAACACCCTGAGTATCTTTTTCAAATTATTCAAGATTGAACGTACACATAATATACCTTGATTATAGTAAATAATCGCATATACAGGTTGTGCACAGGTTGTAAAATAAAGGTTGTATCAACAGTATTCAGTCCTCATCACTGTATATCTTCCTTGGGCGTTAATACAGGACTGCACTCAGGAGCTTGAACACGGATGTTGCTCTGGTATGAGTGTTAATATGTCACAAGATGGCTGAAGACTTTGAAGGTTCTATCAGAATATCGACTACCCCAGCATCCACGTACTGTACCCAGGTCAAAATCAGCATCATCCTCTAGGCTTTTACAATTTATTTTCCGTCAGAGTATATAAAATTCCTATAACTCCTTATATTTTCCTGATAAAGATTAACTGTACCACGAATGTTCAATAAATATTTTATTGATAATTGGACACAGATATGCTACTGTTTCCTGAAACATTGGGGAGAAAAACCTTGTTAGGCCAGGGGTTAGATTGTGTAAATAATGCTGTGTTAGAATATTTCAAAACAGAATGAAAATGGTTAATAGCCTAATTATTTACGGGTCTGGTTAGTCATTCAGTAGAAACTATCATGTAACCAATAACTTTTTGGTATCATGCCATGTTGGGAAGATCAATTAAGAAAATGAGAAAAGGCGTGATCAATGAATAAATGACTTCTCTTGCCTTCTGTTGGGAAGTGATCACTAAAAAAGTTGGAATTTTTGAAAAAAATAAGCACTGGACACAAACTAGGGTATCAATTCAACAAAAAGTTATTGTCTTTATTTTAACTCTTAAATCTATATCAGGAGATTCAATGTTTATGTCAAGGGGAATAAAGACTGATTAGAGTTACCTACCTTCCTGCCTCAGGTGAATTTCTGTCATAATAATTTCAACCACAGAACCCAAACAGCTGATATCTCGGCCAGGCAATCCTCAACCAAATTAACCATACATTTGATGAAACTTGAAGAGGTTCCTGCTTTTTACTGCGTAAAAATCTGACAAAATGGTGAGGAATTTACTGACCCTGAATTAAATTTTGGGTGTGGTTATGAATTCAGTTGGTGAATAGGGTTGTAAATTACCTGGCCACTTGGGTGTATATAATTCTAGGTAGTGTAGACCAAGGAAGAATCTTATGTCCAAATAACATTTACATTATAACTATGAACAATTTTCCTGGCTGTTTGGGCGATCGCTGTCACTCAATACAAGTATGGCAGTTTCTAGTTGAGAACATTGCCATGTGTCCTCCATGAACTATCTAGTTGCTGAATACATCACCTGGTTTTCCCAGATGGTCACCCATCTGGGTAATGACCTGGCTCAACATCACTCAACTTCTGTGATCTCACAAGAACTGGTGTATCCAATGTGTTTTTTTGTAGGATCAATAAAATGTTTGAATTTTCAAAAAACAAGCAGGCACAAACTAGAGACTAATTTAGCAAGAGCTTACAGTGTAAATTGACCCTCTTCCCTAAAACCCTGGGGTTTAAAAGAAACAGACAAAAAAAACATTTTTTCTAGACTGAATAAAAACTATTTCAAATTTCAGCTCTCTAGCTCCATTAGTGCATTCTGTACATGTAGTACATACATAGCCAGCCAGACCACCTTGAAAACTGAAGAAACCTATTCTGACAGTTTTAGTTGATGATTTCTAAGTCACATGATCAGTTGTTCTATTTTTTTTTGCGTGTGTTTGGGTGGCTTTGTAGCTTTTTAAAAAAAAGAATGGCTTTTACAAAATTATGAATGAAGATTCGAACTTATCACTCACTCCGTTTTCATTTCTTTACTAATATTTAAAAAAAAACTTTGAAACTCTTAACTGTGTGATAAAATCACTTTGGGTCAATCTTTCTGCCCCCTTCCTTCCCTTTTCCCCCTTATCCTGTTACTACTTATAAGCACTCCCTTTCTTATTTAATATCAATATTGTATTTCATTTTATTACTTTCTCTATAATTGTTATTTCGAATTCAAATTGTTGGTCTTAATAAATTACCTCAAACTTATCAGCTTCATTATTTAAAAACAATTACTGTAATTTATCTAATTTCAAGCTTATCAACTTTTACATTATTATAAGTAAATTATATAGGGTGCTTGGCTTGAAAACCATTTTGGTTTCTCCAAGTGTCCCAAGGTATCTCTTACCTGATTGTAATTTGGCTTTTCCTAATTAATTTTCTCTATTTTATTTTCAAATGGACAACATTAACATTGCTGTTGTAAAGCCAGGTGTTATGTTGTCAACTAAATGTACCTCTGTACAGACTGACTGACTTAAAAATTTTTTTTACTTTTCCAGCTCTGGCACTCATTCATGCACAAAAAAATTCCAGTGTGAATGTGTATTACAATTATACCTTTGCAAGATTTGAAAACATTTTAATTTGAATATCTATGATTTTAATTTTTTTTTTTCATCATTTATGAATTTCTAAATCATTGAAAATATAATTTCAAGTATTGTAGTACTCCTGCTGAGTATTTCATAATTTATGTTAGTTTTTTTCTAGGAAAATTGAATTTTGACGAACAAACTCAAACATGGAAAGTTCTATTTGTATATCCAAATGGACATCTTTGGGATGGATACTTTTTGAGAATTATGTAGGATCTATTCAATCTATTCTGCAGTCTGGCTTCTAATCCAGTCAGTGTTTAAACAATGAAAACAATGCAAAATAATTTAGGGTATATGATTATAAAATTTTGTTAAAATGTTCGAAATCAATTCCTTTTATTAATGACTTGACTTCTTGCAATGGGAATAAATCTTCATTTTTAATCTGAAAAATTTTTTTTGCATTAACAACACAGATTTTTTTGTATATGTCCAGACCCCAGAATTGGAATTTCTGAAATGATTTTCAGACTATTGAACACATTCTTCTTAATTTTGTTGATCCGACAATGTTTTGGTTGAACCATTTTCTGGCTTTCTCTAGATGCACTATTTGTAATCAAAGCAAAACTCGTAAAGTATGTTGTGCATGTTTTTAACTCCTTTAACTCTCCGCTCAGTTGAAATCCACATGGGTCTTTCGAAATGTTGTAGGAACAAAAATAACTAAGTCTGTATTTCCTGAAGGAAATGCATGTATAATTGCACTGCATCATAGTACCCTTCCCTTCCACAAAAAAAACTTAGTGAAAGCACAAAAAAGTAAAAAAATTGGCAAAGTTAGACATGAGTAGGCTGTCAAAAGATGAACTGATCGGGACTTTTTTCACTGATCACTGTTAAACAAGCCAATATTTGTTATTTTCGTACTTAACCTATATACTTAAGTAAACTTTGATCTCAGTTGTAATTTTTGTAGCTAAAATTCAATAATAAGTAAAATCATTTTTTTTTTCACTCTATTATAGTATTACCAACTAGTTTAGACCCCAATTAAATACACATGTTAAATGTTACCCACCAGTTTTGACACAAGTTGAAAAAAGGATATCTATTTATAAAGCAATCATTTATTTACAAGATAATAAAGAATATGTGAACCATAACCATATGAAAAATACGGTAACAACATGAAAGATTATAATTTACTTATTCAAATGAAGATTTTTTTAAGAATTTTATTGAAATTGTAAAGATCTTTTGATTGAAATCTCTTTTATTTTTTCCTAGGGATTGGGACCGTCAACAACATAATCTTTGAATTCAGACAAGTCTTCTGGCCAAAAGATACAGAAATCTTTCATTTTGTCCCTTCCCAAATGAGTGAAATTGGGGTGATGACCACATGGCTCAACACAGGTCTCCTCTCTGGCCGTAAAGACCCGTATCTAACATCTTTCATTCAAGGCAACATGGCTGGACGCATAGAAAATTATACTGATGATCAACTCAAAGAATTGGGTAGGTTTTGTTTTTTCCCCCAATTCTTTCCTCTTCATTGTTTTCCCTTTTACCTTAAACTTTACCTATGTCATTGCCATGTGCATTGTTATCACAGGTGACTTCAAGGGCAAGATAGCCTGACAGATCATGTCGCAAGTTCCATGCAAATAGTTTCTCGTCAAGGACGACTGCTATTTGGAATAAACTCCTTTCTGAATGTTTTCCTGATCAGTACAATCTCGACATTTTCAAAGTGCCTTACCCCCCCCCATCCCCACACCGAGCATTAAAATCTGCTGATGTATCAATGGTATTCCCAGGTTGCTATACTTACTATCCGATTTTGCCAGATGGGGGAGATAATCTGAGTCTTATTTTAGAGACAACACACCATTGGAATCAGCGTTGTAATCCCCCCCCCCAAATTGTGCAAAATTAACCTAAAAAAACATCAGAACACACTGAAAAAATGCTGTTAGCTATTCATAGTTATTTTGAGTTGGCACAAATGGCTGAAAAATAGCATTTAATGCTGAATTTTTGTGCCATCTAAACAAGAAATTAGCTAAATTTAGCACAAAAAGCACTGAATTCGTAACACTAATTGGAAGTGTTCAATTTGTAAATTTGGATTATCTCCCCTCCTAGTCAATTCTAGCTTCCCTACTTACAATCCATCTGCAAGGTTTTAAATTCTGCTCCAGGCTTCCCTCCTCTACTGACAGCATGCAATCTCTCCTTTTTCTTATGATTTAACATCTGCAGACTAGTAAAATCAAGACAAGTTACAGAATACTCCATTATCATGATCTTGTGCCAAATAAAAAGGAGCTCTAGAAACATCTTGAGATGCATCACTAAAATGATTTTGGAAATCTTTTGGTCTACATTTAGTCCAACCTAAAAAATTGTCATATAATAGAAAATTTTCTCATGAAAGAAAATAGATCAAATTACTTCTGAACACTCTCAAGGTAAGAAACAGGCTTTCAGTTTTATTTTTTTACAAATATATTTGCATTTACTCCATACTTCTAATTATACCAAAATTTGTTGAACAGTCTGACTTTAGGCATAAATGGGTCAAGATGCTCATATTGAAAAACAAAAGCAAATGAAACTAGTAACACCTCTTCTTACCCTGCCCTTTCAATGACAACCCTCCCTCTCTCAAGTCTTGACTGAGTTTGGTAATGATTTCCTATTGCTTTCACCTCCAGGGTTGGCCTACTGAAAGGGATAATCCAAGCTCCATGAAGGAGACTTACCCAACATAGGTATTGGAATAGTGCAGAGTTTGGAGATCTAACAAGCCTGTAGACAGAGGCACAGTACCAGTCTTTTGAGGCGGACATGTTGTCTCAATGTGCTGGTGTCAAACCTCTGACTCCAGACTTTGTCTTTCAAAGTTGGCTAGTCCCAAGAGGCTGGTATTGAACTTCTGCTTCCAGATTCACTCGATTCCCACATCCAACACTATTCTAATGCCTGTGTTGAGTTGAATTATCTCCCTTCATAACCCAATTTGGCAAAGCTGTCCACATTAATGAAATAATTACATTCCTTGCTAAAATTCAAACTTGACAAAATTTTGTTTCCAAATTTTTCAGCTCTTAAACGTCTTCAGTCGGTCTTCCAAGTGACTGGTCTCTCATCATCAGATATTGTCAGTATAGCTCGCAGCAATTGGAGTTCTGATTCTTTCAGCAAAGGGCTTTTCTCTTACCCTCGGGTTGGTGAGTTTCAGTCTTTCCTTTTTTTTCTTTTTCTTTCATATTCGCTTTAATGGTAGGGTCAAAAACCCCAGATCTGTGGCCAATTCTTTGTATTGGCCATAGAAAAAAAATAGAATTATCATTCGATATGAAATTTGCAACATGTATATTTAAGCAAATTTCAATTTGTTATAACTTCTGAAACCATTGTTCAATCAAGCTGAAATGTTCAAGATTAATTTGTCTATAGGCAAGGTATTACCTACTGAAATTTCATCAAATTCTACTTTGATGGCGATACTTTTGGTGATTTTTATATGAAATGAGGATTCTGGGGTTTCTTGTGGCCAGTAAAAAAAATAAATCGCCCTAAGTTTTAGCAGGGTGCCTCAGTGGAATTTCTTTTTACATGCAAAGACCTTCGAAAAAATGCATAGAAAACTATTCCCTTCCTGAGTGGCCATGGATTTTTTTTTTTTTTTTTACACCAAAATAAAAAAATTGAGTCTTTGTAGGGGTTATCATATCAATGACAACACCTTAGCCAAAATGGGTACGTCTAATCATTCTCCATTTATACCGTCATCAAAGGTGGTATGGGTTTAGATTCACACGGGGAAAATTCTCTTTAAGACGCACTTCTGGCTTGCCAGACCTGTTGATCTTTGTTCTGCATATGGCACCTGGTATTCCCCAATAGTCATCCATTTAAGTACTGACTATGCAAGATGTTGCTTAACTTGGTGATCTTATGAGAATCGATGCATCCAACATGATTTGATTATAAACCCTTAGCCTTGGGGAGTGTGTTATTGCAATCCTAGTCCTTGTGCTTAGAGGAGAGGCATTTAGTACCATTTTTTAAAGTCTTTGGTATAGTCAAGTATAATATTTAAGCTTGTTCATAACTTTGTTTTTCTCTGTTGCTGAGTTGGTGATCTTGTTGATCAGTGTCTGTAGATTTATAACTATTACTCTATGTTCCGAAAAAATATGAACAATGGAACTTTTTATTGCCATGAGATTTTGAACTGAAATTTCAACTGAAGAAACTACTGATGCCTCAAAGCTTCCCCACAAAATTTGAGTTCTTCTGCTTCAGTTATGTGACCACACGAATGATTCGACTAAGCTTGGTTTGAAACTGAAATTCAAATGGTTCTTTCTTCCTGTTTGACTATACACAGTTGGAAGGGAGTGATCCTCCTGCCTTTGGACTCAACATAGCAAATGGTCAGAGAATGTGTTGTTTGATTTTTCCATGAGGTGATTGGATGTGATGTATGCAGGTTGATATCAGCTAGCACGATAACTGGCTCTGGTTCTTTCCCTGCTGGGACCAAGCCTTTTTAAATCGTCTGTGTGGTCATACAAATGAAGTGTAAGAACTCTTATTTTGTGAAAAAAGTTTTAGCCTGTCTGTATTTTCTACAGTTGAAATTTCAGTTGAAAATCTCAATGCATTGATTGAGCCTATCATTATTCAGAATTATTTTGATGTCAGGAAGGCGGGGAGGAGTTCATTTCTTTAACTGACTTTATAGCTATGCATCGCTCAAAGTCCTCTCACATACAAGTCCGATGTCTCCTTAGGTTTGAATGTAGTTGAAAAACCATGATTGGCAAACAGTTCACAGATGTAGTGATTTTAAAGCACGCAAACGAATTTAGCAGCTAGACTTATAATAGCTCAGTACATATCTGCTGTGTATACTGTACATAATACTCGATACTAATATGTTACCGGCTTTTGTATTTACTCTCTCCTTTCTTACAAGTAAAAAGTCTACAGTAGTTGTGTCATATGCCACAGCAGAGGGATGACTACATAACTTGCGAAATCCAATATCCTATTTCAAAGTGTAATTAGAAGCATAAAAAAAATGATTTTCCTTGTTTTTATTTGTAAGATCAAAAGGTTTTTGCTGTGTGTGAGCAAATCTACGAAGAAAAAAAAAGAACAGTGCCAACCACATTAAACATATTATATAAAATAAAAAATAAAAACCTCTTCGGAGAGGATTAGCATTATCATTTAGCTGTTTAAAATTCTTAGAACACAAACGTACATTATTGAAACAAATTTTTGACTTTTTTTTCTTTCTACAGGAAGTCCTACTGACCAGTGGGAAGTGCTTTCTCAGCCTATTTGTCCCCACATCTTCTTTGCTGGAGAACACACCCACTCGAGTCGTTATGGGACTGTGCAGGGAGCCTATCTTTCAGGGCTCCGGGCTGCAAAACAAGTCTTGAATGGGTGTCATGAAAGCCACAATCAACCAACTCGAGAGGAGATAAATGTCGAAGAGAAGGAAGTGGCAAAGGAAAGAAGAGTTGAAAAAACTTTGAATGTGACGAGGGATGAACTCTGATAAAATTTCTTCCTCTTCTTGCTTTTTTTTTATTTTAAAGAAAAAAAACCCCATGAAAACTAGCATTCCAAGGGAAATAGTGAATCACTACCATCCACCAAGGCTGTAGGGTTTATGACACTCCTGCTCAACTTCAAATTTCACTGAACGTGTTGATTAGATGTTATATCCAGATTATAGGCATATTATTGATTATCAGTGCAGATTACTGTTAGATGCTGATCAAAAATACCATAAATATAAGATGAATTGAAAATTTTGGAGGAAAAAAAAGGGGGGAAGAGGGGTGATCAATGAATGAGTTACTTTTGTCTTTCATTGCATCACTAGAAAAGTCCAAATTTTGAACAACAAAAAAAACATCAAAAAAAAGCGTGAATACTGCTGGACAAAAAGTAAGGGGCCAATTTAACGTAAACTTATATTGTGAATTGCAATCTTCCTCAAGAAAAAAAAAATTGAAAGAATCTACTTAAAAAAATAAATGTGATTTTCTTCATTCTCTGTCAGTAACCATGATCTTTTCACACTTAAAAAAAGAATGTGAAGTTAAAGTCTCACAGAGAACTAATTTATTTATTTCTTCATTTCCAATCATTAATGTAGATTGATGGCCCAAGTTAGGTTGCTATTTAGAGAAAAAAAGAAAAAAATTAGAAGGGAAATAGAAAATTATGGTAATTCAGTAATAGGAATTTAACATTTATATAAATAAATGTGTGTATAATATATATATATATATATATATATATGCGAGAACACATGTATAAGCTAGACCCAGCAACAGTGTTTAAATAGGTCTGTTATAGATAGGTGTGCTTAATCTCATCCTCCCATTGGTGATGATTGAACCCATTGACTGCAATTTATGATCAAGAGAGCAAAATGGATCTGGTGGTTAGTTATTCAATAGGGTGATCAATGAATAAGTTTTCTTGCCTTTTTTTTAGGCTGAAAAAAGTACAAATTTTCAAAGACCAAGCGTGAATGCTACTGGACACAAACTGAGGGACCAATTTGGCATAAACTTTCATTGTGAACCCTCACCCACAAAAAAAAAATCAGGGGGTTGGAAGTGGGAGAAAAAAATTTTCTCCTTTTTACTGTGAAACGTTAGGGCTGGGCAAAGTTCAGATATATAGATATAAATGAATAACCCAAACCCAACAAGTGATTTTTTTTTTTTTTCAAACTATGCATATTATTATTCTGTGTTCAGTGAGCTTGCATTCTGACCATGTGGCTTGGATGATTTTCAGTGAGTGGTAGTCTTCCAAATATCTCTGTAAAACCATTTTTCTTTTAGTCTCTGTGTGTGTGTGTGTATGTATATATATATATATATGGTAACATTTATGTAAATAAATGGTTATTCTATTTAGTGTGACCAAGTACAGAGAAACTTTGATTATCCGAATGAGATGGAAAAGGAGCATTTTCTACTGATAAGTGATTACTCGTTGAACTGATCCGATCTTAGAAAAAAATAAAAAGCCATACTGAACACAATTACAGAATCTTGGAATCTTGTTTGCATAATTGATATTCAGATAACCAAGGTTTCGCTGTAGTCTTATACTTATTTTTGCTTCGTTTATAAATTTTTGTAGAATTTGAAATAACTTGACCCATTTATTCCCAAAGTCCAATTAGAAATATGGGGTAAATGAAAATATATCAATATGATAATGCAAATTTATTTAAAAATAAATAAAAATGAAAGTCTGCTTCTCATCTTATAAGTGTATGTAATTTGATCTGCTTTCTTTCATAAGCATATTTTCTATGGAAATTTTTCAGGCTTCTATGGGTTGAAATTTTCTTAAAAGCTGACATTTTTACTAAAAATATAAAAATCAAGATATTTTTCAAAATTAGCAAATTTTTTATAACTGGATTTTCACTGCACTAAAATCTTTCATTCTAACTTTGGTTATGGACATTTGTCTTGGATACAAAGCTACAACATCTAATGTCATCTGAATCATACAGGTTTTCTTTTCCCCTAATTTTATATTTTTTGTACAAAAAAATAAATAAATATATTTTACAAAAGAAAAAAAATGTTTGTCATTCATTTTCACATGGTGTAGATATAGACCTTGTTGGGGATCCCATTATTGTCATGGTCTTGTGCTAGGCCCTATTAAACATCTACACTGACTGCAAATTTCTCTTTTACATTAAAAAGTAGTTATTTAATATTCAGTAATTTTTGTCTGAATTTCTGGTATGAGGAATTATTACTATTATATTATACCTTGATTTGCTTGGACTAGAATTGCTTGTCTGTCTCTTCCCTTGATTAGAGTCAGGAAGTGCAAGAACATCTGCTTTTTCCACTGAACCAATGTCACAAGGATGGGTCCTGACAAGAACAGTGAAATGAGAATAATCTAATTCTGTGGATTTGATTAAAGTGTTCAATTCAAATTCTCCAGGTCATCATTCATGACAAACACCTGAAGATGGCTGGAGGGTACAATGGCAGAAACTTTGACTATAATAGCAAAGATGAAGATATTATTTCAACTTAATCAGCCTATAATACGGTTCATGGGTAGTTTATGCATGTTGTTTAGTTTTCTGATGATTTTTTTTTAAAAAGAAAAAAGAAATCCCAACAAACAACATTTTTTTTTTTCCATGGTTGCCAGACTGGGCTAGAGAGAAGATAACTAACCTTAAGCACAGACTTACCCAACACAGGCATTGGAAATTGACCACAAAGTCTGGAGGCAGTGGTTCAACACCAGTCTCTTGAGGCAGGATTACAATTGAACCTTAGCCAGCGTTGGGTGCATAAAGCTTGGATTATTGCCCAATGTTAAACTATGAAATGAGCAGCAAAGATCAGGTAACCAAACACATACATCAAAAGGTAATTTTATAAATAATCAGGCAGATGCATTTGGTGCTCTGCCCCATAATATGAGTAAGTTTTGTAAGTCTTTAATATTGTAATAACTTTTGCAAAAACTCTACCAATTTCAATAGAAATGTCATTTAGTAGAGACTTATGAGTAAATTTATTAAAGACTCATGAAAATTACCCTGAAAACTGCTGGATACAAATTTTTCCTCAACACAATGCACTCATAAACCATAGAAATGAATTGCACCAAATTTTCAACAAATTTTAACAAAACAAGAATTCACTAATTTGTAAACATAAGAGTTTTGGTGTTGGGAAGATTTTGAAAGTCAGATACAGATAATTTACATTTAAAAAAATGAACTATTTCTTGTATATATGTCTCTATGACAGAATAGGTTAATGTGTCCATGTTGTAATTAAGAGATTGTGGTTCAAATTCACCTGGAAATGCAGTGGCAAAATTGAAAAATCGTATTTCAACTAGTTAAGTTACATGTAGGTATATGCCACTATAAATAGCCGTTTTGTGCTATTGCAATGAATTTTTTTTTGTCTATTTTACATCCAAATATTCTCACTCAGTATTTTTATAATTACTTTGAAACATTGAGCAGGAATACATTTTTCTTACTGGTTGGAATAGGAATGTTAATACCCATTTTTTTTGGTCATATATATGATTGAAACATATACATGACTTCAAGGAGAAAAAAAAAAAAAACAAGAGTATAATACCCCTCTGCATTACCCTGAACTCCCACCTAAACAGCTTTGTCAACATTCATTTTCTTGGTCTCCATACTATTACATTCTATTGACGTATAAAATGCTTGGTTAGCAATTCAATGCCATCAGAACCATTATGTCATGGACTATTGTAGCCCAATCTGGCAACTCTGGCCCAGCAGGAAAAACAAACAAAAAAAAAAAACTGAGAAAACCACAAATTCAGAAAATAGAAATCATCTTTTATGGGGGCAGCTTTTTTTTTTTTTTTTTTTTTCCTTTTCTTTTTCCAGGAAGGATTTGACAACCCGACAACAGTTTTACACGAGTCTTTAAATAAAAATTCAACTTTAAAAAATTTTTTAAAAAAAGGTTTTAAACATGGAAAAATAAAACATTAAAACTTTCTTTTAAGTGAATTAAAATAAGAAAATTTAAAAAAATAAAAAAAAAAACAAACTCAAACAGTCAGTTTTGTGGGGAAGGAAGAAAAAAAAAAATCTCCAGTAGGTTTCCAGTTACAACAGGCGAATACAATCATTTTTATTATTTCTATCAGATGACGTATTGTAAATTCATTACTATTTTACCTTCCTCTTAATTTTCCAGTTGCAACTTTCACTCAGGCTGACTTCCCTTGAGCAATCAGTAAACAGCATTGGAAATGAAATTTAAAGAGAGAGAGAAGAAGAAAAAAAAAAAGAAAAAAAAAAGGCAGCTTCAGGTGAGGCTTGAACTCGCATCTCTCCTGGGAGTGTATTGGCAGAACTGCAGGATGTAAACCTTGCCTCTCACCTGAAGATTATTCTTCATTTCTGGTCAGTGCTATTTACTCACTGCTGAAAGGAAGCCATTCTGAGTAAGAGTTGCAATAGAAGGTAACTGAAAAATCAAGATAAACGTAAAATAGTGGTCAGAAAAATTAATTTACAAAACTTTATCCGATAAAATTTCTGCAACAATCTTTTGCTTTCTTTCAAATTTCTTCTGTAACTTGTTGGGTGGCAACTTCCTGCCGACATATCACCGTTTCCTCTTCCCCTTCCTCTCCCTGATTAACAAATTGTAAAATCACGACAGTATGTGATCCGTCTTCCTCAACCACACCCTGGTGGATTTCAGGCACTTGGATATTTTCTCCCCCCTGGGTCGTAAACATCGTACTGGAAAGGCTATGAAGAGCTTCGGCTGCCATTTGTGGGAGCAGAGCCTCGGCCGTGGCCACGGCTATACTCGTATCGGCACCGAGGGTTATGATAGTCTCATCGTTCTTAGGGGTCTGAATGGGTTCCGATTTTACGATCTCCTTCTGGGAACGATCGACTTGTTTGAGAAGACTGCCCAGGAAGCTCGGATCGCGCAACATGTATAGTTTCTCTGGGTGCTTACGCTTGTAGTGTCGGATGAGGGTGTGGCGATGACCGCACTTGGCGTTGCAGCTGTCGCACATGTACATCAGACCGCTGTGGAAAATCTGAATGTGTTTACGCAGTTCGTAACCCTTGACAAATTTCTTTCCGCAATGTTCACACTGCAGTTTGTTCGTCATTGTGTGTTCAAGTCGATGACGGTTCAGCTGGTCCGGATACTTGAACTTCTTACCGCAATAGGTGCAGGAGAAAAGCTTCTCTTGCGAATGAGAAAACATATGAGTTTTCATATTGCCTTTCTGGCGAAACACCTTGCCGCAGGTCTTGCACGTGTATTTAGGAGGCGTGTCCGAATGAAACTGTTTCATATGGGAGACCAGGCTCGTTTTGGTTTTAACGATTTTGCCGCATTCAGCACACTGATGCTGATATTTGTTTTCATGTACGGCAGCCTTGTGTTCCTTGAGGTAAGTGATGTAATGAAAGCGTTTCCCGCAGATATTACACTCACAAGTCTTCTCCCCGTGACACTTGAGGTGTTTGTTCAAGTTGCTCACACTGACAAACGATTTGCCGCACAGGTGGCAAATGAGATTGTCACGAATGAAAACCTGGTTCTGACGTCGCACGACCCTCACCAAGGTGCCGTCAGGTAAGCGACAGCTGTGGTCATTCAAGTAGTCTTTCCGATAAAACTTCTTGTGGCACACCTCGCACTGAAACTGTGGCTCCCCATGAATAATTTGATGACGGCTAAGATACTTATCCGAGCGGAATGTCTTGTAGCAGATTTCGCAGCGGGCTTCGTCACCTTCTAGCAAACGGTGACAGGAATGTGTCTGAAGAGTTCCACGCTTGACGAAACGTTTCCCACAACGCATGCAGTCAAACGGATGAGTGTGATGTTGATAGTGGTCCCGATAGTCTTTGGCGTCTTGGAATTTATCGCCACACTTCTCACAGGCCACGAAGCCATCCCTGTTGATCATCACCTCCCCCATGCACAATCGATTGTGCCAACTAAGCTCCTCATTCCGACTGAAGCCCTTCAGACAAATATCGCACTGAAACGTGCCTTTGTGTGTTGCCTCATGCCGATTCAGATACTGTAGGTTGGCAAAACTCTTGTTACACACCTGGCATGTGTGACGGCCCTCTCCTTCCTTGGTGGGGCTCTCCCCCTCGGACAGAGGCACGCATTCATGATCTTTTAGATCCTGCTTAGCAGCGAACGAACGCCGACACTTGTAGCACTGCAAGTTGAAGCAATGAAGCAGGTGATTTTCGAGACCAAGTTTCGTAGAGAATGTCCGGCCACAATTCTGGCACGAATGGATGTTTTCAGCTGCGGCCCGCTTGGGATCGCAACGCAGAATATGCTTCTGCATCGAGTCCTTCCGAGAAAAGCAACGTCCACATTGATCGCACTTGAAGATGTCTGTGTGCATCGCCAAATGACGGTACAGATATTTTACGGTACGAAAGCTTTGCTCACAAATGTCACACTGGTGCAACGAGTTTTTGCTCCCTCCTCCTCCTTCTTCCTCTTCGGTGTTGTTACACACGTGACTGGCCAACAGATGGCGCCGCGAGAAATGACGGCCACACTTATCACACTTCCAAAGATCCGTGTGCATGGCAAAATGACGCTTGGCATATTCGGGGCGTGTGAACGTCTTGCCACATTCTCCACATGTAAAACTCACTTTATCATCGTCCACCGTCTGAAGAATGGTGGAACTGAAGCCGCTGTCACAGCGATGTTTCATTAGAGATTCTTTCCGCGTAAAGCGTTTGCCGCACAGTTCACATCGGAACCTGTCTGTATGGGCAGGAGCATGTAGCTTGAGGTATTTGATGTTAGTGAACCTCTTCCCACAAACACAGCATGCGTACAAGATACCATCCTCGGTTTTATCAATGAGCATGTCGATGTCCGGATGGAAATCATCATCCTTGCCGTCCAAGTTACTATCGTCATTTTCTTCCATTTCTTCTTCTTCATTGTTCAACGATTCTCCACTGTCGTCAAAATTCTTCTCGTCGTCCTCTTTGTCATCAACTACTTCACCTTTCTCTCGAATTTCACACGTTGTCTCATCGATAGTGTCAGCATCTGTGCTCTTTGATGATTCCTCCACCTCCGATTTCTTACTTGTCTTTGAAGTTGTCACTTCAGATTCTCGTTTCTTTTTGAATCGAGTGCCAAGAAGAGAAAGGGTCTGACCACCAGCTTTTGTCTTCAGACCCACAGACAAAGCAGCAGTTCTGGGAGCAGACTGTACTGAAGAATTGTTAGTTGCACTGCTGGTACCCGTTGCCAGAGGTGTAGGATGCATTTTGAAGATTTTGGGTGGCCTCCCTCGACGACGGGGCAAACCTAGCTTGATAGAATCGGTGATAATCTTCTTAGGTTTCAAACCTTCCTTTTTAGGGGATGATTTGCTCTTTTCCTCATCCGCTTCAACAGCTTTGTTTCCAGTTGTTCGAATACCCTTCAGTCGACGGCCAGGCAACACTCGCGCAGGACTCAGGACTGGGACTGGAGCAGAGGTAGCTGGACGCTGAGGAGACCCTTTACTTTTCTTCTTCTCGGGAGATTCACCCGTTTTCTCAACATCACCACTTGAGATTCGTTTCCTTCCAACAGGGAGACCTTGGCGTGTCCTCTTCCGTGGACGGCCAGGTCTACGTTTCTTGGGTTCCTCTTCCACCTTTGCACAGTCATTCTCCTTTTCGCTTGGTTCTTCTCCTTTTTCTTCATTTTCAGCGATTGGAGTCTCATCTTTTTCTGAAGGGGTGGCAGCAGCATCTTCTTGTTCATTGGCATCTTTTGTCACACGGGATCCTTCAGTTTGGTTCTGGGCCTCCGTTTCTTCCTCGTTCTTCCGAATTGCTTCAGCCACATAATCAACAAACTCGATCAGTTTATTTGGTTGGTCCTGGTCCAATGTAGTGACTTCATTACTTTCATTATTCTCGGTGCTTTCCTGTTCGCAGCTGACAGAAGTTTCCACATTTTCTGCATTTTCAACGGACGATGCGACATCAGTAGAAACTTCTTTTTCTTTCGTCTCTTCAACGGGGATCAAATTTGCAGAGTCTCCGAAACCCTCTTCAAGACCCTTACTTTCAGCAGTGACGACCGAACACTCATCCAAGGTTGCTATATGATAAGTAACACCCTGTGTGGAAGGGACTTCATGTACAGAGGACGCACACATCATATTTTCACTAAGGACGGCCTGACTGACAATTGTTGGGCAAATGGCTTCACTGGTCACTACACTTTCACTGACAACTAAACCTTGCTGACCGATCACCTCCCCCGTAACGACTGACTCCTCAACTATGTAGCCACTCGCAACTTGTGTTTGGGGCACACTCTCGATAATTGTTCCAGTGATGACGGATTCTTCACTGACTGAGGCTCTCTCGAAAGTGCCTGGGTCCTGATTCACGACAGTGCTGTCACCGATTGTCTGACACACAACGTTTGCTGCTTCTACTTGGCCAGACATTTCAATGCTCTCGACGGATCTGACCAGATAATTGTCACACTTGTCCACCTCGGCGAGGACATGTTTTTCGGCCCCTTCCTCTTGCGGAGCTTTTATCATAGTATTATAGATCTCAGAAATAGATTGTGATTGACCTTCCGATACTTGCACGATCTGCACTGTGGTCGTGCTCACAGGTACTTGGATATTTTGAGCGAGGCTTGTGCCTTCATTCCCACTATGAATGAATTCACCAATTGCACTTTCTTTTATGTACGCTTCTGTAAACCCTTCAAAGCTTTCAGAGACACCGGTAACGTTCATCACTTGCTCTTCAGCTTTCTCCTTGAAGTCAAGTTCACCGTCTTCTAACGTAATTTTTGCTTCCATCAAAGCAATTTTTGTGATATCTGGTTTCTCGCCCAAACCTTGGAACACGTTTTTGACAACCCCAACATTTTTATCCTCTTCCTGAAAGGTTTTTTCTTTGACCAGCATCTGATTGTTATCGGTTTGAGTGCCCAGATTGCACACATCATTATGGAGATTCTCCTTTGCCGAAGAATCTAAGCCTGTTTTATCATGAGGGACGACCCCCACTGAAACCAGAGCATTTTCTACACTTGCCTCTTCATGGCATGGCTCACTGCTACTCTCCCTCTTACCATCTTCTTCCTCCTCCTCTTCCATCTCCTCCTCCTCATCTTCAACCATCTCTGGATTCAGAGACTGACCGCCCCTCTCGTCGGGTACATGGTCTTCGTACTCAAACAACTGGTTCTTCTCGTCAGCTGTTTGCATTTTCACCTTGCTGTGTTTCGATAACAAATGATTCCACATGACGTCCAGGCGGTAACTACGGTAACCGCATTCAAGACAACGCAGCACTTGACCTTTGTGGCGCCTTGTGTGCCGCTGGTAGTTGCTCTTGTTCACGAATCCAATGTTGCATACGGAACACTGGAAACGGGACTTGCGTAGCCGCACTTTATTCGTACGGGCTGTACAGGTGGGCACCAGGTGAGCCCTCAAGTGTTTAGCGAGATCAACCTGGTTGGTGAAGATTTCATCACAACGACTGCATTTGTATTCTTTGATTTCGTCTCCTTGAATGAGGGATAGGATGCGCTTCCTGTAGAGTTTATCTGGGTCGGACATTGCTGAGAGAGTGTCATCAGAGTCAATGCTTGACTCTGTAACTGTGTGGTGCTGCAGGATTGGAACCTCAGTACCAATTTCTTGACTTTTGCTTAGTTCGGCAGACAACATCACTGCAAAGAATAAACAAATATTTCACTATTTTTTATTAATTTTGCTAGCATAATACCTGTCAAAAAATCATGGGATTATTTATGTATGGATAAATTATACAAGTATTCATATTTTACCATGAATGTATTTACCAGTAAACAAAATGGGGATTGTATTTTCTTTCAAGTCAAATTCTCAAACAAAAAAACTTTAACCTTTACCCTGACACTACTTTTTAGCAAGCAAAATGGCGAAAAAAATTTGTGATCTGATCCAAAAATTCACTGCTATTATTTTCTAATCCTCATAATTCCCAAACTGTTCATGCTAAACCTACAAAAGTATACATAACAAAAGAATGAAAGTAAATGAAGATTTCATATGTACTACATACAGTTAGTAGTGGAAATGTACTACAGTTTGTAGTAAAAAAAAATATGCAGTTGAAAATGTAGGAGAAAGGAAAGAGTAAAAAAAAAAACAAATATCAATAATCACTCTCATGAGAGAAGGCTGGCACACATCTTTTCATACATAGATATTGTTGTGATGATTTTCATGTCATTAGACGGAGAGGAAGGACTGATCAAAAATATGCAATCAACTTCAATTGAATAAACAATATAGAACCCGGAGATACAACTGTTTTAATATTTTGTTTACACCGCTGCGTTTATGCATAAATCTATATTACAATAGCTTGTGTCCCCCCCCCCCAACCATGGAGGAAAGTTTCCCAACATAAACACATCACTGTTTACATAGTTTGCTTAAATGATTTTTATATTTTAATTTTCCTCCAATCATTCTTCTTCCTGTGGCCATGATTTTATAGAGATAACATTTAATATTTCATAAGGTTCGTACTTTTTATCTACAATCATGTCAGCAGCTTTCTTTTCATAAGAGCATGATACTAGCTACATATCATATTGTCTGTTTCCGTAAGACAAAGAGTGCTACAAGGAGGAATAAGCCAAATCTTTAAAAAGATTCACAGAAATATCATGTCAGTGGTGGGGAAGTAAAGTCTAAGGTGAAATATAATGGTAAAGAGAGTGGGGTATCAGATGGGAAGGTTGGATGTTCACCATATTGTTTGTCTTTGTTCCCCTTGACTAACAGACAAACCAGCAAACAAGAAAGTAACAATGGCTTTTATATGATTATTAGATGATGAAGTATTGTGAACCATTATTCTTCTATTAACATTCATTGTAATTTTTTAGTTGCTTTCTTATCACAACTTAACTCATGCCATCGATCTACTGCTGTGATCAACTGTAAATTGAGATGAAGGAAAATAGTAGTCAAAATTAATATGCTATGTTTTCATTTTAGAGAATGGAGGAAGAAGTTCTATTATCTTAACAGTGAGGAATTTTAGTGAAACAATCTACTTGTATAATGAACAGTGTGATTTTTTTCCCTGTTTTTCAGTCGTAACGCTGGACTCTTCCTCTTGAAAGTATCATTTTTGCTGAAAAGATAACTATCATCCATTTGGAACAATGAATTCTTCTATTCAAATGAAATTATTTCTTGATAATACCTTTGATGAAATTGATGAGACAAAAACATTCATTTACGCTATTAACTGCTTTGAAAGTGAATTTAGACAACGTAAATAGAATAAAAAAAAAAAACAAAGAAAATGGGGATGCTGCTGGAATCAAACCTACCACTGATAGGGTAGCCGCTTCAATGTCGCAATGCACTTACCATTGCATTACTGGTGGCTGTTTGGTGCAATGGTAAGTGTATTGCTGCAGGTCAAAATTAGGTTAAGTTTCTTATAATTGATTTTAATTGAAATATTGATCATCCATAGAGGCATTATATTCAATAACAATAACAAAAAAATTAAAAAAAAAAACAAAAAAAAAACAACAAAAACAAAAGGAAATTCCTATTAAACAATACCACAAGATTATTATTAATGATTAAGAATAAAAAGCCAACTATGATAGTCACATGTTGATATATATAAGAATTGAAAATCAAAATCAAAATCAAATGCACCTAAAAAATATTCAATTATTCTAATAAACTTGGAGAATTAAATTTTCTCAATCAAGTTTTCATTAATCTTGTGCTATATAGTTAAATCGGATTTTCCCATTATCATTATTCAAGAGAATGTCTCTAAGAATATCTATGGAAGCAATTTTTTGTCAATTAAATTTTCTTATTCCACATTGAAGAGTACGTTAATTCAAATGGTAAGACTTGCAATAAAACCTTCGATTAGTCAAAACTGGTTAGAGAAATCCAATGAGATAAAGACAACGTGGAAAACAATCAACAAGTTTTGCTTTTTCCTCAGAATAACACACACTCTGGCTTTTACAATAAATACCCAATACTTGCAAAAACAATATCAAAACAGAGGAAGATACTAGTATGCAAAAATACTAAAAATCCTTGTAGAATAAGCTAGAATTAATCTTCCAAATGAATAGAAATATTCATTACTATTACCTGTATATTTTTAAGCTTTGTTTTCAATTGTATAAATTATTGTTTTCCCCATTGTCATCAATATTTTAATAAAACCTTGCATTAATTTTATCTGCAGATTTATAGTGAAGTTTTTAGATAAAAAATGACAAAGAATTCAAGCACTCATAAATGTCGTCTTAGAAAATCAGAGAGAATAGAGAAAGAAGGAAAAAAAAAGGGTTGAAGTGAAAAATGTACCTTTGTAATTCTTTGTAGGTTTTACTGGTCGTCCCAGTTTCTTAGCATAATACGATGCATACCAGACTTTAAGTTGTTCCCCTTGCACTATATTCTTGATGGTACTGTAAAAAATATTCGTTCCCATTTGATAGGCAATACAGTTCTGCTCGTCTTCATTTTCCGCACATTGAACCAAGCACATCCAATTGCAGTCATTCTCATTGGATGTGTCTAAACATACAGCCGTTCCATCTTTTGCAAGAATCTGTAAGTAAGCAAAAAACAGAGTGTAAAAAAGCCTTGGCTTATTCATTTCCAGGCTTACATCTAAGAGTTAAAAACATCTAGATTGTTCAGATAGAATAGAAATTGGGGAAAATATCAAATTACAGTATTTCTAGGAGAATGAAATAGAAAAAAAAAAAAAAGACAAGATAAATTTTAAAAAAAAAAAAGAAAAGATTAATTAAAATGATTTTTTCAACTCTTAGATTTTGGTCAGTGAAACATTGTTCAAGTAAAAGGTTAAAGATGTCACCAACTCACCTTGAGGTTAAAGACGTTTTCTGCATCAAGGTCCTGAGTTGTTCTTCTGGCTTCAAATGGACCAAATTGAGTTTTGGGAGGAAGGACCTGTTGAGCAACTACAGTAAGAGAAGCGTCCATGTGTTCAAGCAAAACCAAGTTAGACGGTAACGTGAGACGAGCTCTGAAAGAGAAGGAAAAAAAAAAAAATTTGCCATTGAGTACCTTGCAACAGAAAACCTCTTACTTTTGGCTCACATTGTTTTAGTGAAAGAATTCACAGAGGTAAACTTTTTAGTACATATAAGATGATTTAATTTTACAAAGTTGACTCTTTTTTTACTTTCAGGTAGTTTTTGTTTTTAATTCTATCCATTACAAAAGTTTTAATAATTTTTTTCCGCCACATAGAAGTTTTATTTGCTTTTATAAAACACAAAGTCAACAAATTAAGCATTAGTTACAATGGAATCTTCAGTAAAATTATTGATCAGTAATATTGCCTAATTAGGAATTAATAGCATTTCGTAGTAAAGAATTAATCAGTTGAGCCTTGACAAGACTCAGTTTTTAGCAATGGAACCCTTTTCACTCTTCACACCCGAATATATATAAATTGCTCACCGCCCCTCGGGTGCAGGAGTCCCATGTTCAGAACAATGGTTCAGACAGAATAACTAAGGGTTTTTGTTTTCTACTTACTTTGACATGACCTTGAATTCTCCCGTGGAAGTGGTCAGACCCAATTCGGGACATTCTTCTGTTAAGTGATCTCTGCCACACACATCACAGCCAGGGTACAAATCCAGAAAGAGTGTTGTCGTGCCGGGGGTGCCAGTACATTCCATGGAAGTGGAGACATCTTCCTGGCTGGGATTTGCAACAACCACGGCAGCAGTCGGGGGCTGGGGGCTGGGGCTGGTGCTGGCATCGGTTCTCGTTTCAGCTGCTACAAAAATCGAACAAAAAAATACAAATCGTTTAGTGGAAGAAGATGAAAACAAATAAGAAAGCGTATCAAACAATTGTTTAAGAGCCACCCCTCCCCCCAATTTTGGTCAGTTAGTCTCGATTATGTTAAACATCAATTTTCTCAACGGTATCATGTTGGTTTGATATGAAACATGGTCTGGACCCTCGGGAGAACCATCCTTTTTTTCCCCTCCATTCCTCTTGCTACTATTGATGCAACTACAAGTAAAATTACGACTTTGTGCTGAACCCCCTAGGAAAGTGGATGTAAAGATGGAAGACGAGTCATTAAACTTATGGTTCTTGTTTTTGAGAAGGTTGATTCGAAAGATTTTCGAAATAGGGAAAAGAAAAGAAGAGATGCTTACCTCCATGCTGGTCCATTTCTTTCAAAGGCAAAAACTGGAGAGAAAGAAAAAAGAAAACAATGAAAAACATTTGATAAGAAATATGAATATTGATTTTGTGACAGAAAATTGTAGATAAAATGGTTTCTTCTTGGGTCCACAACAGTGCCAACCTTGGGGTCCCTGGCACACCAGGAAAGCCTAACAGACACCTTTCAAAATATGGCATTACTTATATTCCTAAAAAATCTGACTTCACCTCAAGAAATTTTCTTATTTTGATGGTTTGATTCATTGTATTTACCATTTTTCTGTTTGTATTTGGAAAGTCCTGTCTCAGACACAAGGCAGGCACCCCTAGTACTTAGCATCCTGGATGACTGCCAGTATTACCAATACCTAGGGTGGGCCCTGATCTACAAGCACCAAAGTCTTTGAAAAAAAAAAAAAAAAGAAAAAAAAGAAAAAAAAAAGAAAAAAAAGAAAAAAAAAAGAAAAAAAAGAAAAAAAAAAGAAGAAAAGGATACAGAGATCACAAGACTGAGAATCAAAGAAACCATTCATGACAAAAGTTTACCTTTAAAACATTGCCCCCTGAGCAGAGAGCAGGAAACAGATTTTGTTTTGGATATAATTTATATTTGATTAGAAAACAAAAAAGTGTTTTGAGATTTATTTAATTAATCATTGTCAACTATCATTTTTCATCCTAATCTTCAAGTTAGTTTTTTTTTATCACAAAAAGGATATCATTGCTTTTGGAATGGAAAAAAAACAAAACAAAAAACATAAGTTAATTATTAAT
Source organism: Thysanoteuthis rhombus (assembly GCA_963457665.1). Classification (NCBI taxonomy): domain Eukaryota; kingdom Metazoa; phylum Mollusca; class Cephalopoda; order Oegopsida; family Thysanoteuthidae; genus Thysanoteuthis; species Thysanoteuthis major. Next base: position 33,124,965 of record OY735210.1, on the reverse strand, counting down.
AATGGATGACAGAGCTTCATCTACTAAAGAATAAATCAAGATAATATTACAACTAAATGAGAAAAGAATTGAAAAGCTAAAATTAAGAACAAAGAATCACCAGTCAAAAATTAATAATGCTTGACAATACTTCATGTAATGAAAACAAAGCAATTGATTAATATTACTATTATAATTAGTGTACACCGAAACAATAACAAATAGGGTGCCAAACAACCATGAAAGACTGGTGGTTGAGTTTAAGGTTTAAATCTAATATTCTGCCAGCCCTCACAGCTCAGTTGACAGATCAGTGCTGAACATAGGCAGCTTCCCGAGGTAAAAGGGACACAAGTTTGAGTCTCACCAAGAGACTATTCTTTATCCTCGATTTCTGGTCTCAGCCGTTTACTCACTCTCATAGATAAACGGCTTGTATAAAGCAACTAAGGAATTTTAGATGAAAGAAAATACCAGTCAAAAATTCCAACGGACAGATTTTATTCTTACTAACTAAGAAAATCAAACAATACAACTGGCTTCGGTTTAATATGGTATCTCTTCAAAATATGGCATTGAGTTACCTCCCTTAGATTATTTCCCACTAGATCATATCGCATTTCTGGAGCAATTTTTTTTGTTTCGGATGTTCTAACAGGATTAACTTGTAATATGCACGAAATAATTAATATCTAATTTCAAACCTTATTTTTATTCAGATTTCTGATGCAAAACTTTCAAAATCAAAAGGAGTTGGGTTCGAACCTTTTTTTTTTTACTCATCTACTTTTGTTGTGAAAATCAAGTTTTCTTGGTCATATGTTCGTCATGAATGTTGAATTATTTTGCAATTAGTTGATCCTGATTAAAACGTTGAAAACAAAAATAATAGCATCAAGAATAGAAAATTTTTTTTCATATAAGATTCAAAACACAGTATGATTAATCAGGATAAAGAAATATAAGGGAGTTGACTCAGTACAATATTTTGAAAAGGATACTCATGTAAATAACAGCAAAACATCAGATTGGAGGATATTTAGCAAACCAAATAAAATTCATCACCCAAACCCTACTTCTTGTAACAGCTTGCTTGAAGAAAAGGGTTGATATCTGTAATGAATGTGGCTTCGTAAAGAGGAAGATCTCAAACCTTATCAGAAATTCTAATGTTTTGACATTAAATTGAAAATAATTTATGGCTTCAACCACGGTCTCACCTGCTGTGATATATTTTATCATTACTCATCTCATAACTCAGGTAAGAGTCATTAGGGATGCAGATATATCATAGGTGTGTCAAGGGCAAGATAGCCAGACAGAAGCCATCCTTCTTCAGTCTGTCATTAGCATGTGATACTAAAGTTTTATATCTTAGGAAAAAAGAAGGAAAAAATTGATAGAAACTCCAATAGAGACTTATGAAACCTTGTCTTTTGGCTGCATGCCAGGTTGGTGGGGATGATCAACTGAATTGGGATAAAGGACAATCGATGAAGGAGTTACTTCTCTCACATTTTGTTAGCCAGTGATCACAAAAGACTGAATGTTGCTGGACACAATCCAAGGGACCAATTTAACAAACTTGCACCACAAATCGAAAGCTCATCTAAAAGCCCAGATGGGGGCAGGTATTTAAAAAAAAAAAATAAACAGAAAATTTTTTTCATCTGAACATAATAAGGAGTAAATATTTGAATTTTCAACCCTCTAGCTCCATCAGTGCAGCCTGTACACATAATACATAACCATAGCTTTACATACATAGCCAGCCAAACTGACTTGAAAACTGAAATTTCCAACTATTCTGATATTAGATTGCATGTCCTTTATCAATAGAAGATAAATTCAATTTTAAAATTTCAATCCAAAACTGAACCAACAGAAAGATGTGGAAAAGTATTTCTGGTATAAGTAAAGAAAGTTACTATGAATAAGTAAGGCAAACCATTTCTGGACTTAGATAAACCTATTTGAAGATATATTTTCTTCAACTTATTGAAAGAAAACACTTCTGACCAGGGTTACCAGATTTGGCTAGAAGGGGAGATAATCCCCAAAAGTGTCAATTCTGTAAATCAATAGAGCCACTTGAGGGGGCAACTGTCTCAAGTGGCTGGTAGTGAACCTCTGCCAATTCCAATGCCTCTGTTGGGTAAGTCCCAGAGATAAAGTCTGGATTAGCCCTCCCCCCTTCTGACCAAATCTGGTAACCCTGCTTCTGACTGCAGAGGTTAATTAGAATTATGTTGGATTTCTAATTTACATTTAATTTCTTGGTGTTAGTTGAATATATGGAGAAAACATTTTGCATCAATTTTTGTTAAAAACCTTTTATTTATTCATTAGCATAAATTCTTCCAGAACTTTCCCCAACAATTTTATCAACTTTTTGAAAATAAACACTAAGCAAAGTGGCGGGGGAAGAAATAACACCAATTTTTTTTTTTTTAAAGGGATGAATATTCATGGACCGAAAATATTAAGTACTGTCATTGATCAATAAAATTAAATCGCTAATAACTGACAGGAAGAAAAGAGTGGCTGAACAGATAATGGCACCAAGAATGGAATCAGTAAGGCTTGGTCAAACTCTAGCAGAGACATTTTGTGTTCATGTTGCACTGATACCCTTAGGAAAGGCATGAATCCATCCCTCGTACCCCTCAAGCTATAAGTAAATATGGTAGACTGGGATCTGTTGCCATGATTGGCAGTTGGTCCAGGAGATGGACAACTATGATTCCAAACAAGCCTAGACAGGAATGACACACCCACGATGAAACCATCCGCAGTGCCCCCACGACTCTTCACAAGGTTACGGGATTGTTAAAAGGTAAAATAAGTGATGATAATTCATTTCTTTATTTCATAGAACAAAGAAACCTACATGTTTTCCGCTGCTTCTTCTCCCCCCATGAAAACCCAGGTCATTTGCAAAGGACAAAAAAATGTTTTGATAATATAAATTGAATTAATTATATTGAATTTTAAAAGCATATTTCTGATACAAGACTTTTCAAATCAAAAGGAATTAGGCCTAACCTTTTTATTATCATTATTTCTATATCACAAATTAATTCTTCTTGGTCGCAAATATTGCATTATATTATAACCGTTGCACAGATGAATTCATCAACAGTGTGTCAAGGGTGAGATAACCTGACAGAGCCTATCCCTCTTCCAGCAGACAATCTAATTATTTACCCATTAAAAGCTCTGTTTTTTGTTTTGTTTTGTCAGAGTTGGTATGAACAATATGGATGCAATTTCCCTGGAAAATCAAAACCTGAGAAATTCTAAAAAATGCAAAAAAATTAGCAAATTGAATTTTGATAAAATGCATAATTTTTCATTCCAAATATCGGAAAAATTTTTTTCATATGATTCTTACAATTTTGATGATTTATCTTATTGATACATTAATGTTTTCATCGATTTTTACGCATTTAACAGATAAATCCCTTGAGATATTAATCATGTTCACATTAGAAAAAGAGCACTCTTTCTTTGGGGATTGGAGAACAGGAAAATTAAGTCACATATTTCTTCTCAGCAATTTCTGGTTTTATTAGATCAATTATGATTTAAGCCTTTGTACACTCAGTTAGAGCAGTTCCCGAGCGCTTTTCTAAACCTAATATCTGAATGGATTTATCCGTTAGACATGTAAAAATTAATGAAAACATCAATGTATGAATAAAATAAATCATCAAAATAAGAGTTAAGGTGGGAATCATGATATTTGGAATGAAACATCATTTTTTTAAAAACCAATCCTTTAATGAATAAGTATCGGAAATTTTATTAAAATTAGATACTATGCTGAATTTTGCCAGATATTTTTAATTTTTCATATCGACTGAAAATTCTGTTACATATCCATGTTAGAGGTGAAAAATAAAATGAATTACATTCAGTTGAATATACAAAATGAATTGTGAAAATAAAAAACAGGTTTTCATCTTTTAAAAGCAGCTTAGTTTTTATACAGCGCAATCAAATTCCTAACAATAGATTGACCAACAAAATAATTCATTGCAGTACTTTTGATTTCTAATTAAGTTGGCTTTCTATGAGCTTATGCCACCTTTCAGGTAAATTGTGTAAGGTAAGGTGTTCATCTCTCAAGAGACAACTCCCAAATGTAGTATGAACGGCTGATGACGAGGTCTTGGATTTTGATGCAAGTATCAGCTTTATGAATGTTGCAAATCCAAGTCTGGTAGAGACTAGGACTTCATTCTTACAAGTTTCATACAACCACCTGTTTGGCAGGATGCAATACCACCAAAGGGATACCTCCACCCGAGCAGACTCAGTTAAACTGTGTATCCCATCATAGAGAACAACTCTGGTTTTGATTCAAAGAATTATCAAGGATTTTCTTTGATATCTTGGAACTTTCGGGGACTGTTGCTTGGAGCAGAATAAGTGATAGTCCAAAGCTGACAGGTCTGGAGAATATGCTTTAAGTAGGAGAACTTCCTTTCTTGACTAGTATGATAAGTAGCTAACACAGAAAAGAACTTTTCCCCCATCCAGTGAATTCTGTTGAGAGACACGATTATCAATTTTTGGGATTCTCAAAATGAATCCATTTTCCATCACCAGCAAGAGTTATTTTCATCTTGTGGAACCTTTTCTCAAACTTTCAAAATCATCACTAACGCTCTTTAACGACGTTTTACAGCGGTCCAGATCACCCCTAATCTTTATGCAAATTCCTGTGTTATTTGTGTAGCAGGGTACAAAAATAAGAAAAATTGATCACAGCAGGCTTTGCTCATCCTATGATCTGACTGACAAAAATAAACTATTCATCAGTAGTTTTGAAACTGGGGTCTGTTAAAAAATGCTTGGGGGAGTCCATAGAAGTGTTCCCTCTGAATGTGATATCGTGAATCTTGTAGCATAATAAACACCATCCATAGAACAACTATCAAAAAAACATTTTACACATCTGTACCATATAAAGGAATTCAAATAAATAGCAACACATTTTATATAAATATCATTAAGAAGGTAAAATTCACTGATTATTGTAGATCATCAATTACACTAATAAATAAATGAATAAATAAGTACTAAATAGGGGTACATATCTGCCAGAATATTTTCCTTTATAGAAGGTGTCTCTGAATTTTTGAAGTTTCAAAATCACTGCTTTACATGGTTTCAGTATAACTTCATTTCTGCACTAAAAATCAAGATGATCACTGTATATTATGAGGATACAGCATGCTCAACTTATTCCCTGTTGTGGTGCATCTCCCTTCAGAAGTCCCTCCGATTCATCGGATTTCAAGTTCTGAAATCTTCCAGAGCATTCTTTGTCCTTGAGCAAATAATCTGTTTTTTTAAACTTTGCAAACCAATTCCGACACATGCTTGCACCTACTGTATCATTAACATAAGCTTCAGTATTACACTGCCTAGTTACGGCATCACTTTTCCCCAGATTAAACTGACAGTAAATAATAAACGGTGTTGATCATGCATTTTATATCCAGCCATGATTTTCCAATAGAGTAAAATCATGACTTTTCTGCATGAGCAAGGAATAAAAGGTTGAGTAAAATCTAAACACACTCCTAAGATTTCCCTAAAATTGAGCTGAGGACAATTTTTGATGGAGTTGAATCCAAAATTGTGATTGACAACAGAGTTCAAAGTAAAAAAAACACACACACACAACAGAAGTGCCTCAGGTGTGGATAAAAAACCCTCTATAAATTAAGAAGCGTGGTCAGAAGTGAGAAGTAAGAATGTATCAATAACCAAAAATGTTTTCAACGAATGTCATGCGGAAAATCGGGGGGAAAAAAGTCGACATTTTCAACCTTCTCGCCCCTCAAAATACAAAACGAACAAAAACTGTCATCAGGGCGAAAAAGGAAAGTAAGAAAAATAAAACAAGACATGTAAAAAGTGTTGCCGGCTTCATAAGTGAACACGAAATCGTCTCTTAAAAAGACCTCATTAAAACAAATTTATATATTTTTAGGGAGAGTTTATATGGGTGAAAAAAAATCCCCTTCACTTCTAGATATCGTACATATTAGGTTTTATTCATCTTGAGACAGATTTAAGCGACATTTTCAAGAAATAAATTTGTTTTTCAATAAATATCATGAGAATTAAAGTCAAAATGGCGGAACGGAAACTTAACCCATTGCGCCATTTTCTGGAGCTTATTCACTATTTTCAAAAATTGTGTACATCTTAAATACGGGTTGGAACGACGATTAAATATTTAGAGTAAATCTAAAAATATTACTTACAGGCGTTGTAATGGTTTCCAAAGTTGTATATACAATGGTTGAGCTGTATTTATTCAACTCTTACTAAGCCGAACCGAAGCTTGATGAAGCATCTTTACAGCGACCATAACTAACAGCAGCGCGCATGCGCATTGCCACAAATTCAGGACCTCGACGATGACGATGGGTTCTAAGTTTTTCGCTGCTTTCTCATTTTCTTTTCTTCCTTTCTGATAAATGAGGACGAATTTAGCTTTTAGAATAATTCATCTTAAACATTTTCTCTTTTAAAAACTTTTCCCAAACATTTTTTGTAAATATTTAAATCTCGATCACCCCCAGCAGTGTTGTACGAATTTCCCTCTAATAAAACAATACCACATCTGTGTTCAAAATCCGTTACTTTCTTTTTAAAGATTTAGTGTATTTTCTGCACTGCATGTTTTAAAATAAACCTAAATCTATATAGGAAACTGTAATCTCCTGTAATAATTTAGAATTAATGTACTGCAAAACTTTTTTAATGAGAAAATATTTTGTAAAGTAATTTTAAACTTTCAAATTAGCTTTTTTCTACTCCAATGTCTACTTGAAGATAAATGCTATCACTCTAGTGCGAACTTCTTCGGTTTGTAGGAAGAAAAGAATGCTTATAATCTCAAAATAAAATATAGAATAAACTGAAACTATCGAGTAATTTAGAATTAATGTGGTACTGCAAAACTTATAATGAATGTTTTGTGATTTATTTTTAATCCATTTCAAATTTTCTTTTTCAAGTCTAAAATTTACTTGCAAATAAATGAGACCTCTACTGACTTTTTTGTTGAAGAACAAAGTACTTGATAATTTTAAAATAGAATATTTTTGATATAGAATAAACACAAAGTGTCAATATTTTTTGAAGTAATGTGGTGTAGCAATTTTCTTGATTATAAAAAAGTTGTTCAGAAAGTGGTCCTGATAGCGAAGTTTCACATTCTCGCACACTCGGTGTTAAAAATGGCGCACGTACGCAAAAGAAAGAATACATAAGATATATAAATGATAGTCATTACTCTGGATAAATTCACTTGTTTTTATTTTTGCGTGGTTTTTAACGTCGAATGTGAGATGACGTAAAACCTTACAGAAGGGGCCTGACCACCTACCCTACATAGTACGAAAGAAAAAAAGATTAACTTATTTTCTAAACTATTTCAAACTTGCTTCTTGATTCCGATACTACTACATACGAAATGAAAAATAAATGCGGCCAGCACGAATTACTTTCAATTTTTTCTCCAACTTTTTATAATTTTCAACACGAAATGTTAGCACCACTTCTAAAATATAAAGAAATCGAAATAAAGTATTTTTTTTAGATAAAATTTAAAAATGATGAACTTTTAAAATATTTACCAGGTGACTGAAAAAAGATCCATAATGTTGGCTATGAAAAAAGTGGAACCATCTAAGGGAAGGTGATCACGGTTTTTCACACCTTCGCACACTCGATGTTGAAAACGGCACTTTAATAAAAAGCAATCGGAGAATTCGCAAAAGAAAAACAAGTGAATATATAGATAACATTGTTATCACTTTGATTGAATTAGAAATAAAATGTTTTTTATTTGAGCGCCGTTTTTAACATTGAGAGTGTGAAACTTTACACTCGGCAACACCTTCCTAACAGGTACCAAAAAAAGTTACAACATCGGCTTCTGACTAGGGAAAACATACTGATTTAATTTATAGTAATGATTTAAGAATGTTGACAATAAAGTCATGTTTAATTTAGAAAAAGTAATATTTAAAGACATGATGTTGAAGTTCTTGTCCATATGCATGTGTGTGTCTGTTGGGTTAGGGTCTTTTTTTATTACATTACTTTGTCCAAAGCTATCAAATAAGACATAGTATTTTAAAACATCATGAAATATAAAAATTGTGTCATCTGTGTGAACATGACTTATTGTCACTTGAAAAGTGTCTTGAAATATTACTTATTTTAATTCAATGTATTAATTATTGACAAAATGTATCTTATTGAAGTTCACCTAGAACACGCATCTCCAGCATTGGCATATGGTGTTTTGTATCTTAGGTGTGCTGTGTGTTATAGATACACAAAAACAAGCAAGTATTTTAGTGTTTATAAAAAGCAATGGACAGTTGAAGCTTTTGGGGCAAAATGTAGGAAAGGTGGACTCCATTGTAGAAATTGAAGAATTAATGAAAAACTGAATTCGGATTAGACGCTATTATCAACAGATAATTGTGTCCAATCCAAATCTTGTTATTCTCTCATTGATTCACTTATTTCTTTTTGTTTGTTCACAGTTTGTGACATCGAATAAGCAAGGGTGTGAAACTTCATAACTTAATGTCAGGATCACCTTCCAACTTGGTTCCAAAAAGGATTTTAGTGTCCATTACTTTTTACAGGAATTGAAATATTTTTGTTTTTTGTGCATCTGTAGCACACTGTACACCCAAGATACAAAGCACCAAATGTCACTAATCTACAGTGCAAAGTCCTACTTTGAAGATGGATATAGAAAATATAGAAAAATTTCCGAGACGTGCAGTATGCCTCATCCCTGAAAATCTGATACCTAACCTACGTAGGAAGACATCAATAGCTCAAGTTACCTTCTTTACAGTACTGCCTCTTTCGTACTAATCTTTTACTTATCTGTATAAGCTTTAGCACAACATGATAACTTTCCGACTCTAAAACCTACTGTTTAAGCTATAAACATGAAATATCCATGCTCACACCCTTTCTTAGTCATAAATCAAGAGGTCACTTCAATCAAGGTATCTGCCTCTAATTTCCAACATTAAGATATATTAACACTTTGAACTGCCTATAAACTAACGCAGTAAAAAACTCCAAGTGTGAATAAATTTCAAGATTATTTGGCCAATGACCTCTCCATGCCATCTAAATACACTTTTTATTAATAAACAGGCACAGTGGGTTGAGAGTAATGATCACAAAGCTGTCGGATGGGTTTAAGCTAGAACCCCCCCCAACAATTAGTGAGTAACAAACAATTAATATTAGGTATTTCATAGAAAATATAACTCATTTTATTACTATAAATAAAATGTGACTTTTACAATATGACATTTTTCCCTTGCCAGGAGCCAAAGTTGTGACTTTTTTTCCATTTGGTGCTCAAATTCGAATTTTGAATTTTCATAAATGGAGAGAAAAAAATGTAACACATGTCCAGACAATGAAAGTCAATCTCAGCTCTTTTTCAAACTTAGGAATAGAAAAATCCAAGTATTAAATTAGTTGTGATTTGAATGAAAAATGGATATTTGCTATATAAATCTCTGGATTATTATTAAATATTTATATTCATTTCCAGGTGTGCAAGGCTAACTTTTTAGGTGCCAGAGCTGACAAAACGCTTGCCATTTCCTATATCCTCTCTCTATATAGAGTGGGTCCTAAAAGTTTGCGACATATTTTGAAAAGTTCATTTTAATATCTTTATAAAGCTTCAAAATTGACATAATTTGGACCAAAGATTAAAAAGTATAAAACTCAAAAAATATTGAAACTAGATTGGATATTGAAAAGTTATGTACAAAAATCAGAAATTCTTTTTCTAAATTCTATCAATCCTGAAGGTGTACAATCATGTCAAAATAAAGTTTTTGAAATGTATCGGATACTTTTTGTATGCACCCACAGAAAAACCAGAATGATGCTCTGGTAAGCCCCAGCAGCACTGTACCCCACCCCAGTTCATTTCAGAAAAATACTGTAATTGCCAACAACTTAATTTTGTAAAAACAAGTCATAAGTGTCTGATGTCAATTTCAATGATGCTAAACAAATAAAATCTAAGGAACCATTTTCTGGAATCATGGAAGTGGATAAGTTATAGGAATAGAATAGATCACGTGAGCATCGTCTCCCCAAATTGGTTCAGGGGGAAATTGAATCCTAAAAATATTGAAAAAATCGGACTTTGACCCAAAACTGATAATGATTCAGTGAACCCATTAGATAGAGACTATTGAGTCATTGGAACAAGCATAAATCCAGAATTAAAGAAATTTGAGGCTATAAGTGTGACTTCTCAAAGGGATTCCTACAAGAATTTATGTGATAGCTTTGGTGATGATGCATTAAAAAAATTGAGTATTGATAAGAGTGAGCCTTATCCATGAAATACATTCTTTTGATTCTTTCTACTATAAGGTTTTTTTTAATATTGTATTTTTCTACTTCTGAGGTCACCACAGTCTAAATGCAAAATTTCATTTGCAGACTGCATCCACAGAATGTCAGCATTTGGCATACATGCATCTGTTTTATGCAAATCTAACTAAATACTCACTTTATAAATTCAAAGTACCAATTATCTATCTATATGTCTTTCAATCATTGATGAATGACTTTACATTAGATCTTTTAATTTAATCAGTTCCTTTAAAAAAATAATATTAATAGTTTAAATGTAAAATAATACTAAGTGACAGAATGAACATGATTGAAATCATGTTTAGAATGCAGAAGAAGTCTGAGTTGCCCTAAAGACATAAAATTATTTTTACAGGATAACTTTTCTAGGATGTGTAAGTCATTGATGTTTACTGTATTTTTGTTTATTTTACTCATGGAATACAAGTTTTTTCTTCTTTGATATCTTGTAAAATAGTGTATTAAATTGAATGAATTTCTGATTTCTGATTCCTTCTTTTACAAATTGATGCATTCACATGAGTTAACAATATCTTATTTTCCTTTCTTAATAAAAGAAATTATTTCCCATGTCTTTCCTAGTTACCATAACTTTCTCTAAATTGAATGTTTAATAATTAACCCCTCCACCCAACTGCATTAGATGGGAGGATGTTCAAATGATAAAACTTTGGTGGGGAGAATGGCCACAGTAAGAAGAGAATTTTAAAGTGATCCAATAGAATTCAATGAAAGTTATCAAAATTAATTACTTTTATTCAATACATGCTGACCCCTGTCAAGGCTGAGCGTAACAACATCTTACAGTAATAACTGCTTTGATGAGAGTTATGCGAGAGTTATTCAATAAAAGAAACAATAAATTATAGAACCAAGCCATAGTGAGGCTCTTTATGACTAGAGGTATGTTTTCTTACAATAATGACCAAAGGAATTGAGACCGTTATGAGAAATGCTGGTACTCTTGACCAAAGAAGAATCTCTGGAGCTCTGCACAGAATGGAAATATTCTTGCTATTATTAAACTCCTCATTAAATCTTACCATTTACACTAGAAAAAAATAATGTGATGGTGGTGATATGGTGGCCTTAACAATGAGCGTATCATGCCACCTGTTACTTAGCCTATGAAATATTTTTTGTAATAATGTTCTATTCAGTGATTATTATGTTATACATACATATGTTTGTGACGAAAATGTTATAATCATTTAAATTATATTCAACCTTGTTATGATATGTACCAAGAGATATCATTTATTGTAATTAAATTTGTTCACCAATGCATCATAATTACACGATATTGAGACAGCAGTTTTTCATTTATGCAAATAAAAACAAAAGGCAGACTTTGTCTTATCGACTGTTTTGTCAATTTTTCTTGTTTACAAATGTATATATGGTTTGGCTCCATAGTCTTAGCCTATATTTCATATAAGGATATGATCTCATGAAGAAGCTTCAATGTGTTTTGAGGTATTTCCATGATTTAGGCATGGACATAGTATCATAAAATGGATTATACAATGTCAGTTCATTGCAGTCTTGCAAAAATGATCTCCCTTCTTGCAACTAAATTGACATCCACAAATACTGAGAAGCTATGAAAGTGGCACAGCTTCACCTTGCCTTTACGAACTAATTTGTTCTTAATGATAGTTTATAAAGCAGTAGTTTTTGAAATGAAGTAAAATTATTCATAGAAAACAATGCATATAATAGGGTTAGATTTCTTCAGGCAATAAAATGAATTTCTGAAAACTGAAATTTCATTTAGTTAGTGTAAGGCCAACTTCATCTTCAGAATTACATTTAAGATTGTGTCCAAAATTATCATAAAACACATAGAAACATATATATTCTCCATATATATATATATATATATATATATATATATATATATATATATATATATATATATACACATATATATACACACACACACACACACACGCACACACACACACACACACATATGTATATATATATATATATATATATATATATATATATATATATATATATATATATATACATGTGTGTGAAATATAAGAAATATACCACTTACTATTGATAATTTAAATGTGACTTTATTCGTCAACATTTATTTTATTAAAAATATTATTTATTTTCTTACAATAGATTGAATAAAAATACTTATTTATTACAAATTATCTAAATAGCAATTCCTGATATCTAGAGTAGTGGTCCTTAACTGTCTTACCCCTCCACCATCCAGTAGTTGAATCTTCGAACAATGAGTTTGAAATAGGTACTGCAAATCTGTGAAAAAATAAATTTTAATATATTATGGTCATTTCAGTATATACAAATATTCGTAAGAGTATTCCTGGAATAATTAGATAGATTCTTACTTTTTTCTCTTGGGGCTCATCCCCCCCTCGTGAATTTGGGGATTAAAACCCACTGAAACCAATTTAGGTCTAGAAAAAAACAAACCCCAGAAAACATACAACTAGCAACATAAAGAGAAGGTGTGCAGAGTGACCTCCCTTGCCCGTTGCTAAGTAAATATTTACTGAATATAGGTGGCAGCACTTGGTAACGACCAGAAAATTTGAAAATAATGGCGACGGGTGATTCTTTTGTGTTTACAGAAGAAGAAGTTCAGCAAGAACTCGCTCGCCTTGGAATTACAAATGTAGATAAGGCCAGCCTGCAACAGTTTCGCCATGAACTTCAAGATTTAATTCAAGAAGTTAGTGCTAGCTCGGCAGGTTTTCCTGGTGTTTCCTCTTCAACTTCGACTGGGATCAACAGTGGGACTTGTTCAGACACGTCTGTAACAGAAGAAGGGAAAAATATGGCTAGATCGTCGTTACTATCTTCATCACAATCACCTTTGTCTGTTCCTTCACCTTTGTTAACGCCACCCCTCGGCAAAAACGATTCTGATGTCTCAATTTCCTTGTGTAGGAACCCTCCGGACAGACCACCGGAAAAATCATTCGGCGGTGTGGGGCACGTTACAGCCTGGGAAGTTCCGACCGGTTCTTCCCTTCCGCAGAAAAACCTCCAGCTTGGAAGACCAGAAAAGTCTTATAGAAGTGTGGGTCACATTCGGACAGCCTGGGAAGATCCGTCTGGGAAAGGTCCGATGGGTTCCCCTCCGCTGCGGGAAAACCTTCAGCTTGGAAGAACCCGACAAGTAAATCTCAATTCCGGAACAAAACAGCCCAGCAACGTGGGTAGTTCCTCAATGGAAACCCAACGGCAGGAAAATATATCTCTTTTTAACGGGCGATATCCACAAGAAGAAGATGTCTCGCCGACGTCTTCAACTGTACAAAAGAAGGCAGCTTTTGGAGTCGGCATTTCTGACCGAAATGAAGTTTTTAAAAGCAGCGATGACATTACTGACTATCGATTACGAGATAAGGAAAATGCCATGACGACGTCGTACGATACCCGATCGTTTACAACACTTTTGCAACAACCACCCGAAACGAAAAAAGGAGAACCAGCTCTTCATGACATAGAAATTCAAAGTGGTAACGGATTCTTGGAGGAACTTTTACGTGTTTATAATAATCCCCCGACAGAAAAGAGAAACGATGCCGTGCCCCCGGCGAAGAAATTCACTAAAAGGAAAATCGTCCGGAAAGATGCTAAAGGTAGAAGTTATGTGGATGAATCTTACACAGAAAGTGAAAGTGGAAGTTTGTTGGACCCGGTTGAATATATGGAACGTCTTCGAGATATGAACAAATCGATTTATGACATTGTTGGTGAAGGAGAATCATCGGACGGGGCTAGTGACTTCTACCCCCCGAGGGCCCCCTTATCGATCACAGATAATCGGCCGAAGTCTGTTATCTTGACTCCCACGACACCCCCGAAACTAAAAAAGAACAAGAAGAGTGACCCTGTCAACAGGTACCAACAATTTCGCGATTATTGGGCTCTTTACAAAGTCCCGGGGGAGAGCAAGCACAATGAACTCCGATGGTATATTAAGGAAAGGATGTTACATCAGGACCAAATTGAAAGTAGACCCCGAAAAGTTTATGTACCAAATAATTATGTTGTACCGACAGAAAAACATAGAAATTCACTTCGTTGGCAAATTCGTACTGATTTGGCTTATGGTTTCATGCCTTCGTCGAGGGGCGGTAATTCCTGATAATCCCAAGAAGGAATAAAAGGGTTCGCCACCCTTTCGGATAAATTATTTTGTTTATGATTGTTCTATCATTGCTTTTCTTTCTATGAAGGAAAATTTAGGTTATTTCATTTCGCAAAAAAGAAATTCATTCGCTAAAAATACCCCCAAAGAGAATTAATGCTGACTTTCAAGTGACATTGATCACCATTTTCTTTAAACACTGGAATCTTTTTAGTCGACAACTTCTGGCGTTATATGTTTTAACAAAAAATTAACTTAAATGACGAACACAATCGGCCCTGAGGTTCCTGGCGTCCCGGGCTGGCTGAATTTCAGCGCCCTTTGGAGTATAATACATTTATTTATGTTTTTTACTGAGAAAAATACATAGGATTATATGTTGGTACTATTGATAGCAATAAATTAAATTATTTTCATAAAATGAGCTTGTCATCAGTCATGAGAATTTCATTTGCCAATTGTTTCTCTTAGTTTCACCATAAAGTATTCAACTGTCAGATATTCCTGAAAAATCTGACTTCACATCAGGAAATCTTTATCATTTTTGCTTTTTATTCTGTTGTATTTATTCACTTTCTCATTTTTTAAAATTTGTATTTGGAAAGTCCTCCTGTCTCAGACCTATAACAGCCCCCCCCAGCACTTGGCACCCTGGGCGACTGCCTGTGTTCCTGGTACCTTATGCTGGCCCCATTGACAAATGCCCATTGTAAATCCAGCTTTAGTAAGATCAAATGGAAAAGAATGAATCTCTTTGCAGTTTCCTGCGTTGAATTACTACAAATTTTTTAAATACATGTATATCAGTTACTAAATTTATTGACTTGAATATTAAAAATACCAATTAAAATTAGTATATTGTTGCACCCACTTTAGAAAAGTCTTCTCCACATGTGCTCCCATAGTTAAACAAGTCATCACCTGCGCCTCATATGTTAGCAAACATGTGCTTGCTTGCACAATGACCAATTAATATGTGAATGAATATTAGGATTGCTAGGATAATTGAATTGACTCAATATAAAAAAGAGAAATCAAAATTTGAAATTGTCTTAAGTAATTAAAACAGTTTTTGATAATTTAATGTGGGGAAACTGCGAGAATTCCTTAGATTTTGTTTCGACAAATATCTCAAATTTGTGAAAATTACCATTAGGTATGACTTTATTTTCTGTGAACAGAAAAATTGTCTCATGAAATTGACCGAATAATACCTAAGTCTTAAAAAAATTTGCTTTTATCAGAAATAAATTGAGCTATCGATGCATATTTATCTATTATTTGTACCTACTAAATACAGTAGCTACAGTTGAGTAATGATTTGAAATAATTTAAATTCTACATGAATATGGAATGTGAACCTTAATGGGTCAACATGATTGTTTGATTTGAAAATTGTTGTACCCCGGAAACATAGTGAGAAAATAGTTATCCTGAATTCTTTCCTCTGATTTTCTCTGCTTTTTATGTAAGTTTTGTTTAAGTTTGTATATGTGCTATTTAAAAAAAACTGTTTTTGTAAAAATGTGTTATATAAAAACCAAGTTTTTTGTTTCTATTCTCACTTGTCCTTGATGCAATCCTGCTGCAAATATTTTTGATAACTTTTCAGATTTTCCTTCGACAACTCAAATCATTGAATCAAAGCGAATTCGTAAATCCTTGTCTTCCTTTACATGAATATCCTTATCTTTTTATTTTTTCATTGTTGGAAGTGAAGTAGCATTATTAATCTTTATGACTACTATACACCTTTGTCTTAATTATTATAATTCATTATTATAAATTTGATTATTTGAATAAAAATAGTAACTGAGAAATTGAAATGAAGGTGACTTGTAGTCATAAAAAATTGATAATGGTTCTCATCTATTTTTCAAACTTTTCAGTCCTTCAGGCCAGTGAGTGTAAGGGAGGTAACTCTGAGAGAACATCTCATCACAAATGTAGTCTAACATTTGATGGCAGAGGAAGAGTTACTTATTTACATGTTAGGAGGGGGGGGCTGCCAAGTTCCAAGAAAATCAGAAAAAAAATACTTAAATAACTATCCATCCTAATCATTGAACATCCGATCTGTAGTTCATAGGTTATCTTTCATCTAATTCATTGCATTAATGTTATTCCAGCTGACAAACCTTAGAACAAGTGGTGAGTGTTAGTTTTTTTCGTATTAAATTCAAAATAATTCCATGTTAGATTTCATAGTGCAATGTTTGTCTTGGAAACTCAGACCAGCATTTTTTTCTTCCTGAAATTTTTTCTGATTGTTGTTTCTTTTTTTTTTTTATTTTTAAAAACCTTTGTGAATTTTTCAAAATTTAATTTTCAAATGAAAGCAGAAACCTTAACCATTCAAAACTGTATTTTATTGAATTTAACTATGAAGGATATAAGTTGTGTTTAAGGTTTAAGTTTGGGGTTAGTGTTTAGTGTTAAGGTTGTATAAGTTAATTACGGAATAAATGAAAGCAAAAACTTGTCATAATCTCCATGGTAGTCACTAGAAAACAGTTCACTCTTTCCATATGTTTTTAAAGCGGAAAAGGTAACAATTGTCGAACAACATCCACTCCTTTTAGTAACAAAGCAACCATTCCATCTTAAGGGTTATGGCATATACTTGATAGGATTAAGAAAATAAAAAAAAGGACCTCTTCACACTCTCAAAGTTCAAACTCTTGTTCATTTCAAATGTGTAGATGTATGGAACATACTTGTACTGTGTGCATATGAATTGTGTCTTGCTCACCAACCCCCTCTCTCACTCTCATCAAACCTCTTGTTGTTTTTCAACCATACCAAAACCACTATTACTGTTATGATTTAATAGTTCAACGAATAAATTATTGATGACAAACTCTGAAACATATCTAACAAATTTCAGACTCGATTACCTCCCTTTGATTTCTTTCCCTAGCTTCAGATTCCATTTAAACATTTGAAGATATAATTTAAAAAAAAAAAGTTTTCAGTGAAAATTTTTGGGAAAATCGTTTGAACAGCATTATTTGTTGCATCAGAAATAAAAATAGAAAATAGTGTTTGGACTTACCTTCTTTGGATTCAGAAAGTTTTGCTTCAGAAATGAAAATAATGTCTGAAAGTATTTAGTTTATTCCATTAATATTGGAAAATGATACAAAGTCAAAGGAACTTGTAGAAGAAAAATGTCTTTGTTTAAACATTTGGGAATGTACGTGGTATTCTTTAATTTTTGGATGCTTGAAAAGAGTAGAGCTTTAAAAATGTGTGATTAGAATATGAGGCCAAATAAAAAAATCTTAGGTTATTAAGTCTGAAATTTCTTAAGGACACTTCATACACTAAAATCAGGGAAATCCCAAAACTTCATCCTCATCTGCCTGCATTTATTGAGACTTTAGTGGATTTTGCATGTAATTTAGAAACTCAACCTGTAGGTCATGGGGAATCTTTACTTGTTTGGAAATTTTCTATTTTTATTTCAATAAATTTTGATGATTTTGTTCTTTTGCATGATTTTTTTGTACTTTTATATGTGCAGATGAGAATCATGAAATGTTATGGACGAATCACATTGGATACACAGGTTCTCATGATCACCGAATTAGAGCAAAGTTGAGCCTGGTTGATAGTCTGGGGATGCCAGGTGCTGTAACCAGTTGGGGAGGGATCCTCTGCAGACCTGCCAATCTTAAAACATTTTGAGCACTACTTTCCTATAGAAGCCTTCAGTATGGTTGAGAGTGGGCGGAAGTGAACTTCGGAACAACATTTCTTCCATACTAAGCACCCAGGTTTTGCAAATCTATCGATGGAACAGAAACAAAGAAGCAAGAAACATGGAGGCTTTGATTTTGTCACTAATTAGTGATTGTGAAATTCTTTCATCCCTGTGTCATTTTGCTGCGTAGACGAAACAATTTCTCTTGTGGATTCACCATTTCAATAGAATCTTGTTTTCTTGATTCCTCTAATTTGTTTCTTAACTTTCTCCAAAAGGAATTCGGATCCAAAAAGCCTCAACATTTGGTGAAAACTTAAAATAAATCTTCTCATCCTCCGTGCAGAATTCAATCAGACTAAACCAAATCTGACCCCGAACCTACAGAGCCATAAGGATTGAAATCATTCCTAGGAATCTGTATGAAACATGTCAAGGGTTCTCTGCCCTTTTTTACACTATGACGCCCCCCCTCTACAGCTCATAATATTTGATGTCTCCCCCCCTCTATAGAACATGATTTAATACATCGTGACAAATTCTTCGTAAAAATACTGATGTATGATCATTAGTGCCATTATCTCATCACGTTTATACTTCAGTAAGTTGAAGGGTTAAGCCTTAATCACTATGGAATCAATTGTAAAATTATTTGATGCTTGCTTTCACAGTCAATAATTGAACAACTGTGGCGTCGAAATTTGAAGCCATGTAGAAAAATTTGATTGAAGAATAAATTATGTACTGGATAACATCTAAATTGAATAAAACAAAATATCTAGAAACATCTAAATTCTGGAGAATCTGAATGTTACTAATAAACCCATCAAATAAGGCTCAAAAAAAATCAAAAGAGGTTTTTTTTTCAAAGGAAAAAACAACCTTTTTAGAAGCAGTCTAGTGGAGTGCTGATGCCAATTTTCAAATTTAGACAAAATGAGCCCTGGAATGAACACAAACGCACGTGAAAAAAGGAAAGGAACTTTGACCATCTTTGGTGGTTGCTGTTATTCAAATATTGTGTAATACATTCTAATTGTCCCCTCGTTGGGTGTGTATCCCCCCTCCCCGTTCAGAATAACTGATGCAAATGAATCAAGCATGAAAAATGTCCCGGTTGTCTCCCTTAGCTCATTCTGAGAAATTGATATTTTTTGGTATTGCTTGTTTTTACATGAACTTTCCGAGAGAAATGAAAAAAACAACATGTTGCGTACCTGTCTTGTAAGTCATTGCTAGTGAAATTGTTCCTCACCTGGTGCTCCATTGATGCAAACTTACCAAGGCTTAGTTAAAGTTGCTTGTAGTCATATAAAAAAATGTGATTTTTTTTATAACTGTAATGTTAACTGCAAATAAAAATATGCAAATTCTCCCATTGTATAATTAGAAATAGATGAATTCTGAGATATTACTGTCCTAGTAGCAAAAACGAATTCCAAAGGGAAAAATAGCCATTTTCTACACTTTTTACACATAAACAATTAAAAATGACACTTACTACCCAGGAAGAAAAATGTACCACTCTGATTCTTCATCATTAAAACAGGTTAAGGTTTATTATTGGTATCCATATTTCTAGACCTAAACCTATTGAACCAATGCTGAACAGTTTGCACTGTAGTGGTGCTTACTCCAAATGGTTTATTGATATTAACAGCATCCTCAGCAGTGTTATATCCCAATTTGAAATTGGACTTGAAACCTCCAATGATAATGTATTATATCTCTATTTACATTGAATCCGCAGAAACGAATGCAATAAGGTTAGTAGATTTTTCAACATTCAGCATTATTGTCTACTAAGATAGTACCAATTCCCAAAGTGCATGCTTAGAAGTGGGTGGACTTTACCGTTTTTAGAGCAGTCTGCTATCATAGTCAAGTATAAAAATTTTCTATCAGTTGCATAAAATTACAGCACAAATATTGATCACTTCTCTTCAGTGTTGCCAATTTAGATATTTTATATCTAGATTTAGATCCATTGCCAACTTAATATTTCATATCTAAATTTAAATCTTTTGCCAATTTAGATATTTTACATCTAAATTTAGAATTGTAATTTTTGATAAAAGATCTAAAATCTAATTTTTATTTATTTTTATTAGATTTCAGGATAACCGACTATAAAGTGAAACTGATTGTAAGACAAAACTTTCTCTAGGCAAAATTTCCATTAATACTGTCGCCAATTACTAAAAGTTTTCTCATTTTTTAATCTAACCAAAGACTTTTTGTCCTGCTTGGTACTTTAAGGGGTAAAATTTAGTCCGAGAAATTTTGTCTAGAGAAAGTTTTGTCTTAAACTCAGTTTTATTTAACAGTCCTTAAATTTCTGGTGTTATTTTTCATATTTTGATATAGAATGCAGTGAATGAAGACTTAATATGTAATATAGTGAATTTTAGATAATTTTTAGATAATTTCCTAGAACGTCTAGAAATGTTTGGATCTTTTTTAGATAATTTTCCTGAAGAACTAGATATTTTTTCTATTTCTTCCTGTTATCTTCTACGATTTCTGAATGTTTACTTTTATTCATTAAATAATTTTGCAATCCTCACGACTCAAAATGGCTTCAACTGATACAAAAGTTTTGAAGAAGAATGCAGCTCAGAAATTGAAGTCAATTGTAAAATTGTCACTTGCTATGAACATTTTCGTCTGTTCAGAACTGAAGCAGGACGATTACTTGTTGCGAATTTTACCAAATAGTTCCGTATTATAATTCAATTGATTTTTTTATATATCGTATTAAAGGCACTTTTGCATTAAGATATCTTGATTTAGATTTTTAATGAGTTTGAAAAAAAAAAAAAGAAGCCCAAAATGACCTTTTACTGGTAATATTCTATTTAACAGAGATTCGCAATTAACGGACAATCACCCGCCTTATTAGTCCGTTAAACCGAGGGCTTACCATATCAAGATCAAATGCTTGAGATTCAAGAGTTACCTCCCTTACATTTTTCATACTACAAATAACGTTTTCGTTGTAGAATTGCACTGTTTTAGATACTAGGGCAGGGCCCATCCCAAAAGGGGCGTGTTTGGTAGAAGTCAGACTCTACGGTAGATTGAGCAGCATGCCATAATAAACTTGCGAAACTACGGCCTCGAAGTATTTCGGTTACTTATCTCAGATTTATTGCCAATTTAAATATTCTATGTCTGAATTTAGATATATAATTTTGGATAACAGGTCTATGATCTGTAATTTTGATTCAATTTGATTAGATTTCTCGACAACTACTGACCCCCCAAAAACCTGAACTCAACACTGCACTGCCTTGTGCACTGAGCAATATATTTGACAGATGACAACTACGTACAATGGCCACACAAACACGCTCATATTGATTTCTTCAATTGTAGTTAAAAGTCCCAACAATCTATGTGTGTGTGAAGGGGGGTTGTCATCTGCTTTCAAGCCGACAGATTGAAGCTAATTTCCTTTCTATTGGGGGGGTGTCGAAACTTAGGTGTGAACTGACCTTTAACCTGCATAGTATTGTCCACATTTTTTTTCCTTGTCGGTAGATAAGATTAAGACAAATATAAAAGGTACTGGGAAGGTTGAATTCATGCCTTCCCCAAAGATTTAGGCGAGAAAGAGCAAGTATCAACCCGTCAATAATAAAATTGGATTTCACTGATTCCGATCTCCGACGGACAGTCTTATTCTCACACTGTTCATTGTAGATAGTCTGGATTTCTGTCCGTCATGTGACCGGTTTTTAATATTGGGAATATACTTATATATTTTGGATAATATTTCTTCTTCTCTGGACATCTATATCTAAATGTCCCAAGAAGGCTGAGGATGGATTCTAATTTTATTATTTGGAACATTTTACGTTAAGATATTTTAAAGAGGAGGATCAGTTTATCACATAATAACAATTGATAATCGATTCCCACTTCATTGACCCCCACTTAATGTACAGCAATTGAAAAAACTGCTAAACATTTCTATTCAAGCATATTATGGGATTATGCATGCAACCTATGAAATGTGTAGCTGGTCTACACATTTGAATATGAATAAAAGTATAGCGTGACTGTTTTAGCGTTACAAGGCCATAGACAGTGGTGTTTATATAAGTAAATTGTGCGTTTTCATAGGGATTTTTGCATTTTTTTCATACTCTCCTTAAACGAATTTTGATGAAACGTTTTAACCATAAATCTGCAACCAACTTGATTCTGCTCACCGGTGCGCGGACTTGATGAATAAGAATCTATTACTTTGTTAAAGTTCAAGAGAGACGTTATTCAATTTGGTCAAGATTGGTTTTTGACTGCAACGAGAGTCAACGGTTCTATGAACACCGATTTTACTTTATGGTTGCTGTTAAAGTCCTCCAGAAAGTGTTCCAACCATGCTCAGCCCTACCTTTTTCTGGCCTTTTCGGCAGGATCAAAGGGTAGTATCTGTTCCACGGCAGAGACCGAGGCGCAGGTACTGACACTTGGCCGGAGATTGGGTTGTGGTTGAGCTCAAAGATCGAGTGCGCCGGTGCAATGCGTTAGCCAATGAGTTTTTACTGAGGCTACGCACTGCTGAGCGCATTGGGGTGCCTTTCGATTCGTCCTTGGGCTCTCCTATTATTACTTGGCCCAGCTGCAGGGAATATGACATCCGGGGCAGCACTGCTCCTTTGCACTTAGAGGAGCAGGTCCCAAAGTGGATCCTTTCGTGGTGGAGCTTGTTATAGTTCTTACGGTCGCTTGGCAACCAAAGTAGCGTCGGCTGGAGCCATTTTTGGAAGGGCGTCTCCTATTTTCCCCACGTTAAGCTCGACCTTGTGTCATATTTTGCTGTGGTGGGACAGCGAATAAATAGCGCCCCGGGGCAGCACTGCTCCATTGCAATTAAAGGAGCAGGTCGCAAAGTAGACACTTTCGTGGCGGAGGTTGTTTTAGCTTCTGCGGTTGCTTGGCAACCAAAGTCGCCTCGGCTGGTGCTATTTTTCAAGGGTTGTGCCTATTTTCCCACGTTAAGCCCCGACCTTGTGTCATATTTTGCAGTGGTGGGACAGTAAATAAATAGCGTGCTCGAACCATTGTTCGTGGAATGTTGGTCACTATTGTTGATAATTCTCTATCATTAAGAAAATATTTGGATCTTCCTCCAGGTTTATGATCGACGTCCGTATATCTAGACCTAAGCTTATTGAACACTTTATTGGTATTATCAGCGGCAGGTTGAGTGCTCCCTATCCGGAACTCAGAAAACTGAAATGTTCCAAAATCTGAAAAAAATCCAGCATGACGTCACAAGAGGAAATTTCCCATCCAACCTCACTGCAGCATGATTCAAAGATGAGAGACGAGATCGATATCCGAGGCATTTAACCCTTTCTGACTACAGTAAATGGGTATATTCAATTATCGTTAAAACGTCCCAAACAAAAATGAATAATCATTGCATCAAAAATAAAACAAAAAATAATCTTCCGAAATATGTTTTATTGACAAATTAATATATATATATATATATATATATATATATATATATATATATATATATATATATGATGTGGATTTGCTACACAAACAAGTTTATGTTTCTGTCCTCTCTGGGCCTCATCCACCTGATGAGGCCCAGAGAGGACAGAAACATAAACTTGTTTGTGTTGCAAATCCACATCTCATTATATGATTCCACCTCTACTCTAAAACAATTTGACTTTCGAAGTATAAAGTTGAATGTATCTAACGCTCAATGAAATAAATCCATCATACATCAGACATTGCTTTGTATAATGCTATATTGCTAAGTTGATCTGTACCATATTATTATTCTATATATATATATATATATATATATATATATATATATATATATATATATATATATATATATATATATATGAAGTGTATACGTTTGTTTTAAACACTGTTTAGACAGCTTTATTTTTCTTTCTTTTTTCTCTCTCGTTCTTTCTATTCATTTATCTCAAAAAATGATCTAACAAAGGGATAATATGACCAGTTTGTGTAACTTGGAGGGAAATGAGTAGAGTTGCCAGGCAGTGTTGCCAAGTTTTAAACGACCTTTTAAAACGATTAAAACCGGCGAAATTTTCCGATTTCCAGCTAGCTTTTAGGCTTAAATTGTTATATATACTAATTTAAAGCCCATTCATTAAATAATATAACTATACACCGAGACCCAGAACAAACTGTAGATGAAAAAAATTATCAAATTCATCTATCAAATAGACTTCCGGCTATCAGAGACGTTCATTGGCTAAATTGGAGAGAAAATTAGCTAGATCTAACCGAAAACGGCTAATCTGGCAACCCTAAAATTGCTTTGCATGTCGTGTTGATTCTGAGAACTGCAGCGGGAAATGTCAAACGTTGTTGAGGAGACATTTCTGTTTTTCCAACGTAAATTGTTATCATCACTTGCAACAACAAGGCTTGTCGTCTGCACCCACGGTTGGGTCTTTGTTATGACCAGTAGGGGAGGTTGACATTTAGGTTGCATGGGGGTGGATTTGTATTCACAGTGGGTAGGGGAACAGGAAGAAAAAGAAGGAGGGAGAAAGAATACGGAAGTGGAAAATGGGGAGATGAGTCCTTGGTAAGAGAGAACAGAAAAAGATGGATAGGGAGAAAGGAAGGGATTTAATAAGAAGAACTTTAAGTTCAACGATGCGTCCACCTTCTGCGGTAGTAGAAGCTGGAGGCAGAGGAAGGAGAGCAAGTAGAATTCCTTTTAATATCAGCACTCTCCTTCCTTCCTTCATATTTCTGTTGTTTAATGTAACTGGGGCCGATCAATAGTCCGACAGACCGACCGACCTAAAAGCATCTCATAAAGATGTATTGACACACCTAAAAATGTTGAAGATTAATGTCACGTATAATTTATCAATAGTATATGATAATTTTCGAAGATTTTTGATGTTCATATCAGGAGAATCTAGGTGTCTCTAGGTGTTTTAAGATATTTTGGGGGAGCTCAATTTTAGATGTAAACTTGAAAATTGTTGTCATCACTGCTCTTGCTAGATCTTCACACAAGGAAAGAACTAGCGCATCTATGGTCTGACTTTCTGACTTGTTTACTCCATATTGTGAAAGGAAGAAACAACAACATGAAAACACTCTTTTCTCATCAAACAAATATCTTCGTATGTCATTCTTTTCTCCCCAACAATATCATCGTTTCGAATGAAGCCGGAAAACGTTTCCAAGAATTTTTTGTGGCTTCATATTTTTTTTTCTATTTTCATTTTTGACAGCCTGGATCAATTGTAGAGCATGAGGAGGAGGTTTCCGTTTCAGAGGCGTAGCTGAAGTAGGTGTATTACCCCCCCCCCCATGGAGGGGACTCCCCCAAAAAGCTTTGGGCGATTGTTACCTTTTCCGCGTTAAATCAGTTACATACCTAAACTATAAGCTCGTACGTATTCATACTAAGAATTTTCGTTAATATCTAAGACTCGTCAATTAAGCTCAGCCAGTAAGACAGTAGCGTACCAATCAGCTGGTCATTATTTCAAGTCACGTTATGGGAATATTGATTTTTTTTTTTACTCCCACCCCCAAGCGTAGGTGAGGATTGTTCTTGTTACGGTAGAAAAAAGTCAACTCCAGACTTGGACTTGAGTTAGACAATATCAAACTTGTACGTGCGACAAAAGAAAAAAAAAAATGGAGACTACTGTCCTAGGATACAAAAACATGATTTATACAGTTCCAAGTGAATTCACATTCAGTTTAAATCTTCGAACGATTACACAGAAACTGTTTTATTTTGTCTGCTCTAGGAAATTGAGACTTGGGAATCTACAATAGTTGAGAAGATGGACAATATTGACCATCATGCAATTCAACTGACCACTTTTTAAGTAAGCAGTATGAAAAGAGAATCTTTTGTTGGTGTCATCACTATATCCTCGTGGATTTCCTTAGATCTCTGGTTCCGAAACTTCTCTTGCCGGCGCTCATCTCGATATTGTACAAAACCTAGACCCCAAACCTGACCTTTTTTTCCATCTAAATTCATGTTCAACAAATAGAGTTAATTCAATATCCACACGGACAGACAACTGTGTTACAACTGCAGACTGTTGGGTGCTGACCCAAGTATGCATTTAAGAGAGAAAAAAAACTCCAAAGTAAATAATCATTGTTCACCATGAGATGATAACAAGATCAAGTTATGCACCAGTAACAAATGTCCGTCTATCATTCATAGTGTGCGTCAGAGGAAGTAATGAAAATAGAAATCCAGTCAGCATCTTTAGTGCAGGTGTGTACTTCTGAAAGATTACTTCACTTCACATCATTTACGATTTTGGGCAGCTGTTTCCCTCAAAAATTCTCACTCATTCAGCTCTTCGAGAACCCCTTAGATATCTTTTGATTCCCTCTCTTCTCCTGAGTGCGACACCCCCTTGAGAACACATGTCTTAAGTGATAAGCCCTCGATACTGCAATTCGCCCATCTCCAGGACTCTTCTGGAGACGTAGGAAAGTGTCACACATGCACGCACGCGCATGCACACAAAAACAAACACATACAAAATACGTCATCATCATTATCATCATCGTCGTCATCATCAGCAGGAATTCTAAGTCCTCTGCTGGACAAAGACCTTTCCCATCTCCTCCCATGATGACCTAGATTATGCTAACGTCTGCCATGACTCACTGGCAAACCTTATTTCATACCTCCATCTTATCTGGTCTTTTCCTACAGCGTAAAATGTCCCAATCGGTCAGCCTTTGGCTCCAATCGGTTATCGTTCGGTTCCATCTATTATCATCTCTGCTTGCTAGGTGTTCAGCCCATTTCCATATTTGTTGGTAAATCATTTGTATTCTATCCTTAACTCTAGACCTCCCTCTGATCTATATTGATCTTTTTCCTTCTCTTAAGAGTTACTCCTGGCATTGATCTTTCCATGGCCCTCTGTGTGATCCTCGGTTGGTTTTCAGTTCGTTTTCTCAATTCCACGTCTCCTATCTGTAAGCCATAACTGGTATTATGCATCCATAGCATACTTTACGCATATTGGTGAGGTCCTCTTCAATATGCCTGTATTCATACCAAATGATTTCCAGCCGATCATTATGTATTGTTCTATATCACTTTCATGGTCTTTAAATCTATTATCTCTCCTAGGATAACGTATTCGTTAACATCTTCTAAAGGCCAACCCTCTATTCTTATATATGGATACACATTGTGTTCCAAATTTGTGTGTTACAAAAATTCAAACACCCCAAGATGAACTTGTAAACTTTATTGAATTTCTGTCATTTGTGACCTTCTAGCTTTTACAGATGTAAGCCATTCTGAGATAAGATTCGTTATGGGATTCCAGACATGGAGAGTTTTTCAATTCGGATAACAAACTCAAAGGCGTACCTGATGGATGGTGGTGGCGGCAATATCTGAAGATGCTCCCCCGGGCCCCAAATGTAGGATTTCAAAGCTTTATAGATAGCAGTTCAACCACTACATTTCTGCTGATATTTTACGTCTTGCAAAATTTTGATTGAGCCTCTCACTGAATAAAATGCAACGTAGACAAACTTAGAAAATTGCTTTCATTTTCACACCTAAATCCATTAGTTTGTTACACCTGAATTTATTAGATTATCTCAAAGTATATTAATTCAAATGACGAGTAAATGTACTTTGAGATAATCTAATAAATTTAGGTGTATCGAACTTGAGTTATCTTTTCAAGTTTGTCTACGTAACATTTTTTTCAGGGTGGATTGTTCTTCACCAATTAAGAGACAGTGCACATCTTTTTATTGCAAATATTCCTTTTTCATCAGATCTCACTAAATGTTGGAGGGGACCCTCTCAATGAGCCAAGATCCCCTCCCTGAGCCCCTAAATCTCTAGCAACGCCACTGAACAAACCCACTACGAAGGGCAACTAAATCGATCCATTCATCTTAAAGAAAGAATATTGGTTAAAAAAAAAAGAAAGAAAAACAAAACTGGTCTGGTTCGTCACTCAATAGAAACCGTTAGGTGTCCAATGAGTTTTGGTGGCATGCCATGTTGGAGATGATCAATTACGAAATTGTGAAAAGAGGTGATCAATGAATAGATTAGCTCACTCATTTTTTGTTGGACAGTGATCACTAAAAAAAACCAACTCTAAATCTAAAAAAAATAAAATAAAAAGCATGAATGCCACTGGACTCTAACCGAGGGATTAATTAAGCATAAACTTACACTTGCATATCGAACCTCCCACTTGTAACTTATTTTGGAGAACTTAAAAAATACAAAAAAAGCATTTTCTTGATATAACATCGAGTAAACGTTTACATGTTCAGTCCTCTAGCTCTATTTAGGCGACCAGTACATGCAATACATGCATAGCCAGTCAGACCAACTTCAGAACTGGAGAAACCCTTGTTGACAGCTTCGTTTGACAGTTTCTAAATAAAGATAGATTAATAAAAACAAAGAAATGGTCTAAATTCACGCAAGGATATTAGCGTACTCACACCTGGGCTTCGATGTAGTTGAACAAAACCGACTCTTATGTTTATGCGAGGCAAATATACGGGTTATTCTCACCCAGTAAATGTAAGTAAAAAAAGTAATCGAATATGCAGGCACACCCACGGGTCACATGGTACAGCAACCGATTCTTGCACAATATATATATATATATATATATATATATATATATATATATATATATATATATATATAACGGTTAGTCACTCAATAGAAACCGTCGCCTGATCAACCTCATTAGGCGGCATGCAATAAAAAATATTCAAGAGGGCGTGATCAAAATGGGGCGAACGAGCCACTTCTCTCACCTTTTGTTGGATCACTAAAGGAGTCTAAATTTAAAAGACAAAAAACAAAAACCAAACAAACGTGAACACTGGCCCAAACTATAGCATCGATTTAGTGTAAACTTACATTGCAAATTGAACAACAACCAAAAACCTATTTGGGGGGAGAATATAAAGGAAAACAAAAACCACACACACACACACACACACATACAAAAACGGTTTTAAACTAGACACAATAAGGAGTAAATGTTTTCAGCCCGCTAGCTACTTTGGTACGATCTGTAAACCTGATGCATACATTCATACATATATAACCAGTCAGTAAGCCAGCCAGATCAACTTAAAGATTGAGAGAAATCTATTCTAACAGTTTTGGTGACAGATTTGGTTGACGGCTTCTATTATATATATATATATATATATATATATATATATATATATATAAAGAAAACTCTTGGTCTACAGAAGTAAGTCTATTAACAATTAAATTAAACAGCTGTCACCTTGTTTATCTCTGGCAATGAAGTTGGAGAAGGTATATGTGTTGAATCATGTCTATCTGTCTAGCTGTCTGTCTTTACATGTTATACTTCCAAAAGTTCTTTATGGAAAGGTGGGCCATGGGCTAAGGAAGAATTGATTACATTTTGCAGCAGACCAAGGAGTATTTTTACAGTTACTTCTCCTGTATCACAGTTATATTTCTATCCATACAATATCTCCAAGAGTACTTAATGAATCTTTTCGACATTTTATGGAAGGTTGGACCATGGATTAAGGAAGAATTGATTAAATTTTGTGACAGACCCAGGGATTCTTTTTACCGTTACCTCTCCTGCATCGTAACAATTCGTTTACCCATACAATATTTTCAAATGTTTCCTGTGAATTTAATGGAATTTTTTGTAAGAGTGAGTGATAGGGTAATTGAGAATTGGTTGAAATTGGGGGTGGATTCAGGGTTTTATCCTACATCTATGCATTCATTCATGCTTGCCCACACTATATTTTCAAATGTTTTCAATGATTTTCAATGAAATTTCGTAGGAGAATGGGCCATGTGCGAAGAAAAATAAACTGAGTTTTGAGACGGATCCAGGATATTTCCAGTTACTTCGCCTGCATCGTAGATATATATGAAGTGTTTTTTGTTCAATTATTTTAATGAGAACGGCGTTGAGAGAAGTCTCTTTGAGTACTGTCCAGCTTTCCAAGAAATAGCTGTGCAAATGTAAATCATAATCTGGTTCTTGTCAGAAATAGAGTTGATTGTTGAAGCTGCAATGTTAGTTAAGAGTAACGTGATAAACTCTTCGGAATTCTACGTGAGAGAAAACGAAAAAGAAGAGACTCTGTTTAAAACCGGTAACGTTCTTTGAATAATTTTGACAGCATTTGGCAACGTGTGTCAACTTTCGTTTCCTGTTGATTTTTCAAGTTAATCCCCGTTGAAACACCCGAAACAAGAATAAAATCATTGCATAAAAAACCCGAAAAATATTGTCTGAAATGCAAAGGTTATAAATATATGTATGAAGTGTATAAATTAGTTATAAACACTTTGTGGTCTGCTTTCTTTCCATATGTTTTGAACTTTCTGTTTTTTATTTCGAGAATTGATCTAAAAAAAAAAAAATCTCTCTTCGACCACTCTCTTTATACTTCCTTGTGGATGCTACGACCCGATTCGAACAAGTCTGAACGAAAAACTTTTTGGCATTCATAGGACTGGTTTTTTTTTTTGTTTTTTTTTTAGATATATTTCTGTTAGAATCCTCGAGAAACGCAGATCTGAAATACTTCGAGCTCAACACTGCACTACCCTATGTACTGACTAATATATCTGGTGAATGTCATCTTCATACAAAGGTCAGTTATTGCGTAACAGCATTTCTCTAGTTATACCAACACACAAACACACGGACAGATTTCTTCAAAAATATTTTGATGACAATTACATCTATGAATTGGTTTGTCCCTTTGCTTTGTTTCACAAGATTAAAGCCATCGGGTTCGAAAAAAGAAATACACTTGATTCTAGTTATTAGGGTCGGATCAGGGCAAACGGTTTTGGACCAAATAACAGGCTTATACAATCATTCGAACAAGGCAAAGTTTTTTTTTAATGAAAATATTAACACAAAAAACTCTCGTTTGAAACAATGAGCAACACAAGAGAGATAATTTTGTCAATCAGAACATAATTATATTATATTTGAAAGGTTATTTCACATTTTATTTCACCACGAACTGAAAATATCTTAACAACAGTTGCTTTGGGAAGTAAGATAATTTTTTTTGTAATTCTACTTATCTTTACAAATATCAATTAATTAGCACAGCTGCTTGGTTCAGGTAAGCGGTGCATTGGTCAAAATAAACGAAACAAATTAGCGATGATTACGTACGCTGGAATCGGTTCCCACGAAATTGGTCACATTGTACGGCTGGTCGTAAAAATCGGTGGTTCTTTCAAGTGAAATACACCGTTTTTCAAACGTACAGATATCACAGCCTGAAACGTACCAAATAATTAAAAAATGTGCCGAATCTATCGCATATTGTTTTATATCAACCGATCTTCATAATCTCAGTCTTCTCCGCAATCAACCTATACTTCGCCTGTACGTGCAAACAACGCGGTAGAATTTTGACGAATAAAATATGGGACGATACTGTGTAAAGTTTTGAGAAAAGTGTTATTAACATTCAAAGAGTTTTTCGGACGATTGAACTCCTTGTTTGTGTTGTGTTGTTTCGGACGATTCATTCTACGGCCTCCTTAGGCCCAATGTCCAAATTCAATGGTAGTAAACAGAATATTTCAATGGTTTCTCAAAGTACGACTTGACGAACATAAAAGATTCCGTAGCCAGAGGCCAGATAGAATGATCTGGGATGGCTGTCTAAATTTGGAGAGAAAAAGGCGTACAACTTCCCTCTCTGGGAAGATGTTCGTATAATAGACAGGAGAAAACTGGGGAAAATCAACGGGGCTGTCCATATCAACATGTCGACTGAATGTAGTACTCAGACAAGTGCAGAGTTCAAGCCAATGTGACTTCTGCTATTCCGCATGGACAAGGTATAGAAATCCAGGCCTACCTAGGGAGAAAGAAGAAATCGACATTACCTGAATCCTATGTTGTAGCGTGGCTACCATTGGAAAATCCTGTTTACTACCATCACATTCGGATATTACACTTGAAGGAGACCATAGAATGAATCGGCTGAAAAGTTGTATAAGTAGCATAAACAACAAGAAAAAAAAATACATTAACAAGGAACTAATGACAAGAAATGAAGTAAATAAGAATATTTTGTCAAAAGATGTAAAAAGTACCAAATACTCCATGTATGGTACCGAATAGAACAACTTATCCCGGCAGTACCAAATTTAGTGCGAAAGTACCAACTTTTGCATGTACAACATCACGACTCACAACATAGATCCCCGGAGATCATATGCGAAACCAAGGCCAGCAGAATACAAGATAGAGAGACGAAATAGATAAATTCAGAAAATACTGGCTCCCCAACGCCGACGAGAGAGAAATGCAGCGAATCCTGGTGAAGGTTTATGTCCAACGACGGAAGCTGAAAGGCTGATGATGATGATGATGAGCGAGACTGAGACAGACAGATGGAGATAGGTAGACAGATAAATAAATAACTAAACAGATCGATAGATAGATAGATAGATAGATAGATAGATAGGTATGGCAGACAAATAGGTGAGCAGACAGATAGATAGATTGATAGATATGAACAGACTGAGGTTGATAGATGGATAGAATGATGGATATGAACAGGGACAGATAAATAGTTATGAACAAATTTCGTGCATGAGCAAAAAGAGTCGAGCCTTCTTTGTTAAGGCACCGTCGGCTTGACATTATTTTATGGGACAGAAAATATTTGATTTGATTTTGCGACCACCAAGTACACGACTCGAAGTGGGGGTGCGGGGGTGCGAGATCGATAGATGAAGTAAATAGGACGTATTTATCTCAGCCAAAAGTTAATCGCATCGATCTATAAATGAATTAGAGAAAATAAAAAGGAAAATAACTTTATTGTCAATCTATGGATATTCGATTACATCGAAATAATTCAGTCAGGTTAAACGAGACAAAATGAAACAACAATGGCTAAGGATGTCCAAATTTCCCCTATTTGGGGGACGGTGAGCTCAGGTGCCACATTTCCGGGTAAGGGCGGACAAAATGACGTGTTTCCCGGGGGCAGGGCAAAAGGATATATTCGAGATACATCTTAGAGACAACTCTGTCACCAGCGAATGATAATAGTCTTTTTAAATGGGAACATTAAGTTGGGCTTACATAAAACAATTGTACTACATCATTACCCTTCATTGACTACTAATTTACCCTTGTAGTAAAAAATGACGGCATATATGAAATATATGGATATACACATTGCATTTTATATACGTAAATGATAAAGATTTGCATTTCAGTAAGCTTGAAGAATAAAGTTCTGAAATTAATTTAAAAAAATTATTTTTTGTTTTTATTACTTTTTTCTTTTACTAGGGCGTGTTTGGAACGGGTCGGACTTTATGGTGTGTCGTAATCGTCGTATAAAATAATTTTCCGCCCATCGTACTAAACTACAGCTTCGAAGTATTTCGGTTAATTCTCTTCAGTTTTGTCAATGTAGATATTTTATGTCTAAATCTAGATCTATAGATAAAAAATGAGAAAATATATTCCCATCTGATCTGCATTGATGGAAAAATGATTTCTAATACCTTCTTTTCCGATGAGAACACAAACGATAAAAAAATGTTGAATAAGTAGAAAAAAATGAGAATATATTCCTCAAATTGGGTTTGATGAGGAAATTAAAAGAAATTGTTTATGATATCTTTGATAGCAACAATCAAAACACGTCCTTACGCTATCCTTCTTACAATTTGATCTCGTTCTATTGAAAAAATCAGCAGAAAAAACACCCTGATTTTCTCCCTCTATTCCGAAACACCCGCCTTATATCGAGAACTGCTGGTTCAAACGATGACCAACATATCTGTTGAACCATTTCCAGTTGTTGAGTTATATCGGTGGATGAACACAAACGCATATGCACACACACACACACACACACACACACACACACACAGATTGCTCAAATCATATTTAGTCTTCTAATTTAGCACTTCATTAGAATAGGAACAAAATTTAATTTTACCATGTTAGTTGCATGAATAAAATTCTATCATACTACGTCAGTTTCACCCCTTAGCTTGATAGAAGACATCTGCACATTGGTGATTAGTATGTGTGTGGCTAAGTTTCAAACTTTGGAATGCTCTGGCCCTCGGTAAGAAAGCCTGATCCCGGAAGGGTCGGGGATAGATTCACATTGTTTTTTTTTTAGCCATTTTGTTTTTCAAACGGAAGATACTCAATCTGGCACTCGATTGTGAAGGCTGCTTACGTCATTGATCTTTTGAACGTTTCGAGTCTGGTTTTTGTCATTGCAACGAATGATGGGAATCCAGATAAACGCCATGGTACT
Organism: Thysanoteuthis rhombus; assembly: GCA_963457665.1. NCBI lineage: Eukaryota > Metazoa > Mollusca > Cephalopoda > Oegopsida > Thysanoteuthidae > Thysanoteuthis > Thysanoteuthis major. The sequence goes on along the minus strand of OY735210.1, from coordinate 33,090,307 downwards.
CGTGTCAGTTAAAGGGGACTAGATTATAGCAGACTGGATTCTCATCATCTGCAATAAACTTTAACCAAATTTACTCAACGACAACAATCAAGGTCACGAGAAACAATATGCGACAAAATGGCTTCCGTAAGTTGTAAGTTGAAACTTCCACACGTGTACAATGTCTCTCTCTCCGTCTTTGTCCCTACTCCCTCTCCGCTTTTCTCTCTCAGTTTCTTTAGATATCTCTATCTATTTGTTCTGTTTGTCTATCTGTAAATGTGAAGGTGTTTAGCCCGACCTTTGCCTAAAGTGGTATTTCTTGATGTCGCGTCAAGGATAAGCGATGTCCTGTTTTACCAAGAGCAACACTATCGAATGAGATCATGGATTTTTTTGATGCCACAAAAAACAGACATATTTACATATAAACAGGCTGTTATAGATAGAGACGAACTGAATTAGATAGATTGAGAGATAGATATGAACAGACTGAGATAAGTAGATAGATAGATATAAACAGTCTGATATCCCCCCCTCTCTCTCGCCTAAATTCAACCTTACTGACCGTCCAGTTCCGTAGCTCAGAGGTAGGGTATCTGCCTCCGGGTCTGAAGCGAAGGTTTCAATCCTGCCTCGTGGTACTGGATGGGATAATGGAAAGTCTATAGCCGCACTGAGTTATTATACAACGAAACAGCTGTCTGTGGATGGCACACACACACACACACACATATATATATATATATATATATATATATATATATATATATATATATATATATATATATATATATATATACATATATACATACATACATATATATATATATATAGAGAGAGAGAGAGAGAGAGAAAGAGAGAGAGATTGATATATAGATAGATATATAGATATACATGAACCAATTAGCAACGATACGTAGATAGATGGCTCGTGTTGGCCTGTTGCTCGTTGCCTCTGGTGCGCATTTACATTCATTCAATGGATTTTAAGACAAGCAGCAATGCGCTGAGGTTCAGTTTCTGCCTTATGGCTATAAGCAGAGAGAGTGGTTTCTTTGTTGGGCTTTAATTTGCACTATCAGAAGTATCAGAGGATGTGTTAAAAAATGGCTTCTCTCAGACATTCAAAATATTTTCCTGGTTTTATTGGCCCTTCTTGCTTTTTTCTCCCTTTTCCCTTGAAACTTTTTCTTCTTGTTAATCTTGTTGTTTTTATTGTTCTGTTTCTTGTTGTTTTTGTTGTTGTTGTTTTTCTATCTTTTCTTCCTTCCATACATTTCCCCTCCCCTTCATTCATCTCACCTCTTCACCATCCCTCCCCTTAGTTGATCACTTCATCTTAGAAAACCAGATGGACTTTAATGTTCGATACTTATTCCATACCAAAGGAGAAAAAAAAGTTTTGCTTTGACTATTTCAGTCATTCAGACGAACAACAAACATTATTGGTCAGACTATTTGCCATCTACATTCATGGAAGTCTTTTAAAAGGAGGGACAAATGGGGCTTCATCTTAATGGCTTCAGATAACCTGGGAGGGGTTGGGACTGCGAGTGCGCGCATGCTCACACTCACACATACACACACACATACACAACAGCACACTCTAACGAATACACGCACAAACACGTACTCAAACTTGCAAACACACATTCTCAAATGCATACAAATACACATGCACGCACTCAATCACAAGCACTCACAAACACTTACACACTCACAGAATACACACAAAAACACACACACAAGCGCATACCAACATAAACTCACAAACACACGCTCAAACACATCCTCATACACAATCACACACGCACAAGAACACTCTCTAACACAAACGGACACACACTCACAAAAACACACTCCCAAATACACACACACACGCACTCAAAAACACACACATACTTACAAACACAAGCACACACACATTCACGAACACAGTCCACTCATTAATACGCAAATAAACTCACACTCACAAATACACAAACATACATCCGCCCACAAGCACACATACACGCAAACACACAGAGACTCTTACAAACATACATGCACAAAAACACACACTCACTAATACGCACACACAAACTCACACTCATGAACATAAACACTCAAAAACACACACACGCATATACACTCATAAGCACACAGAGATGCAAACCCACACAGACACTTGGAAACACGCACATTCACAAACACACAGACACTCAAAAACACGCATAAACACTTACGTAAACGCATACTCTAAAATACACACAAAAAACACACACTCACAAATTCACATACAGACACACTCATAAATACATAGACACACTACAACTGTAATGTTTTATCTCCAATTAATCTTCACTTTGGAATTCTTTGATGTTAAGAATCACATTTGTTGCAGAAAAAACTAAATACAGTTTCGACTTGCATTTGATAGCGACTTTCTCAATTGCCAATGTATTTCATTTAGCCAGTGTAGCACTTTCTGCGCTAGATCTAACGCATTTCTTATTTTGGCAGTGCAACCCCCACCAAAAAACAAAACAAAAAAAAAAACGCCGAAGTAGCAGGCTTGAACATTCTGGCAATTGGGGGGGGGGGGGGCGTTTTCCAGCATTTTATCCCTTTTTTAGCTGTTTTCTATTCCGACTGAAGATGATTAGTGCAACTTTTGTATTGTGTATACAATAAACAAAATATCATGAAAATGCATATTTTTCCTATAAATGTATTCATTCATTCATTCAAATGAAATAATTCTGCGCGATGAAATTTTGTAGATATGTAAGACTTATCAGTTTGGCTCAGTTGGTAAAAGAGGGAAATATTCATTTTATAGATGTATTTTTTTATTAGAATAAAACAAGTCCTTGCGTATTTCTAACATAAATTGGGGCAGATATGTAAGACTTGTCGATTTAGCTTAGTTGGTAAGAGACATGACTGCCAATCAGTTGATCGTGATTCTAAATCACGGTAGAGGTATATAAATTTTTATTCGCTTAATTTTGGTTTGGGTGTTTTCCGTGGTTTTTTGACGTTCTTGTTTCCGTTGAAAAAACTCCTGATTTGGAAAGAAGTTTGACAATACACAAAAATAGTCTAATTCGTACCAAAGCATCGAACCTTCATAGTGACAGAAAAGTTAAAAGATACTGATAATTAACTAGAAAGTTTACATCTAAAATTGAGTCCAAAATCTTAAAGTGCCTAGAAACATCTAGATTCTCTCTCCCCCCCTCTCTCTCTATGTACATAATCTCGGGAACATATCACATATCATTAATAAACTATATGATATCTTAATCTACAGTATCTATTTTATTGAAATATCACTTAATTCTTTGAAACTATTTCTTATTGTATTACTATAAACCAAATAAAAATATTCATTTCTTTGAAAATAATCTAAATGGCAATTTCTGACATCTACATGCAACCAAACACATCTAGAGTTAGATGAAAAACATCTAAATTGACAAGGCTTAGTAAGGGACATAACTCACATTCCGGTATGCCAGTCAGCCAGTGACTGAAAATAGTGTTGGAGGTGCTAGCGAATAAAAGAAAAGCAAAGTTGCTTTCATGTTGAACGACACATGAGGTAATGATTTATCTCCACTTTCTTGAAATATCCATGGAGAACCAATCAATTCGTATAGTAATCGTGGGTATTTACGCGGTGCTTATCCGACGACAAACGTGGACTGCTTTACAGGGCTATAGGGCTCCAACTACCCTTTTATTAACCCATAGCTGGGGGAGTGAATGGATTGATACCTTTTCCAAGAATTGAATTATCCCCTGTGCCATTAACCGCTTGATCACTTGCACCTTTCCGTCCCGATGATAAAGAAATAAATTTGGGTGTTACTCCAAATATAACTCGAACCTAAACAGGTCTGGTTAGTCACTCAGTAGGAACCGCAAAGTGACCCATCTCTTTTGGCAACATACCATATAGGGGGCTGATTTATCAGAAAAAAGGGTGATCAATGCATTGCCTTCCGTTGGGCAGTGATCACTCAAAAAATCCGAATTAAAAAGGCAAACAAATACAAAAACAAGCTTGAATGCTACCAGACACAAAGTAGGGGACTAATTTAGGATAAAATTACGTTGCAATTCGAAGCCCCACTAAAGAAAAAAACTTTCTTGAGGGGTGATTTACCCCCCCGCCACAAAAAGTTTTTTTCTAAACATAATATGAAATAAATGTTTACATTTTCAGCCCCCTACCTCCATTGGCGCGGTCTGTACTCGTGATACACATATACATCTATAGCCAGCCAGACAAGCTCAAAAACTAAAGAAATGTTAACAGTTTTGGTGACAGTTTTAGTTGACGGTTTCTGACACCCTGTTCTCATCCACAGTTCTTTATTCGGCGCAAATATTTACACGGGTAGATCCTTTACAAAAACCTTGGTTTACTAATACAACGTCCAGAAAGAGGAAGAAACTTTTCGTTAAACCTAATACGCACTTCGGAAATTGCGACTGTAAAAAGCCAGCTTCACGATCGAAACAAACATAAAAAGTCAGGAAGATTCAAAGAATGTGGAAGATCAAAGGAAATTTTGAAAAAGCTTGAGACGCTGCCCATCTGTTGTTGCCATAAATTCTGGGTCCGTACTTCCAACTGAGATATTTGGGCGACCAGCCGAATACCAAGACTGGCAGAGCTGGTTATAGTCTCTGGTCAGATGGCAAATGTAAGCCCCATTTCAAATTGCTCATTAAATATTTTTGTAATCAGTGCTAAATACATATGATTTATATATTGGCACGATGCATGAACATGAAAGTGTGCTTGATGTATTCAAAAGTGACAGAACAGAATAAAAGAACTAGTATGGTGTATAAACAAAGGTAATGGTGAATATCCTCATCGCCTTCCTCTTGTTACGACCCAGGAGTTGCCCCCGCCCTCAAAACCGTAGGCTCAGGCCAACTGCCCACTCACTTCTGCCTGGGCTTGTTGAATACATTCGAAACAAGAACAAAACAACGATAAACAATATTCGCTTCTGGGCATCGTAGACGAACAGCTGCGCTCACTTTTTCATCATCATCATCATCATCATCATCATCATCATCATCATCATCATCATCATCATCATCATCATTTTAATATCCATCGTTGAACAGGATCCCCCAAGATCCACCAGACCTCTCGATCGGAGGCGCTGCAGCACCAAAAATGAGGTGCAAGTGACGTAACTCTGGTTGAGAACTTCTGTGTTCACTTAGTATTAACACCCTTGGGAAAGGTATGAATCCATATCCCCTCAGTACAGCTATGGGGAAAAAAAAAAAGAATAGAACAGACAGTGCTCTCAAGCATTCCGGGTCAATCAGTGTAGGAGAAGGAAACTCTGAATTTTACTCAATGTAACATTAGAGAAAAAAAAGACAAGTGTAAAATTTTGAAAATAAAATAAAACTTTTGGTCAAATTGAATATTCAAAAAGACGTCGTTAGCGAACGATGCAAAATATATTCTAGAGAGCGAAAGTCAAGGGCGATCATTTATAGAAACTATGAAGAAAGATCTGTAATCTTGCATTTTCAATTTTTTCAATAGATTTCGGGAGAATCGCTGATCAAAACAACTTCAAACTTGACACCGTATTACCTTGTGTTACGACTAATATATCAGGCAAATGTCCACTTCCAACAAATGTCAAGTTGTCAAGTAATCGTGGTGCACACACACACACACACACACACGCACACACACACAGTTTTCTTCGATTGTAGTGAGATAATCTCGAGAAGCCTTGGAAAAAATGGTAAAACAAGCCTAGCAGCTGTAGGGGGAAATTCCACTCCCATCTCTATTCCGAATGAAGTTGATTACTGCTACCTTTTTATGATATATAAAATAAATAGATTTATGCATGTTTGGGAAGGGCTAGACTTTATATGTGTCGAACAGACTACCATAATTGTCCCTGTTTTCTTTCGTCTGATTTCTTGTCCTAATGTAACATTGGAGAAAGTCGCCTACCAATGACTTGGTCGTGATTTCAAATCACGGTTTGGAAAATGTTAATCTTATATATAGATTTGATTTAACGTGACTTGAGAGTCAAACAGTGAATTTGGTAAATATTATTATTGTTGTTCTTGTTATGGGGAGAAAATCTGATAATTAACTGCCTCCACACAAGGTAACATAAAGTCGGTATAACGTGGGGGTCCGTCGGGGTTATATGTAGACAAGGACAAACATTGTCCAGTCCTTTGACTTGTGTCACGCAGGTGTCAGGATTTCGGACGACTCGGTCGTAACTAGACTTCGGAGTTTGGAACAGATCACCCTGTCCAAGTCTGATGATTGACACGTATTAGCCGGTCTAAATCTAGAGGATTAAAAAGGTCAGTCTGTCTAAACACGAATAATGGAATGGTTCATCCTGTCAGAGTTTGGACATCGAAACAGATCAGCCTGCTCAAACCAGCAGATTGAAAAGGACCTGTTTGTCCAAGTACAGAAAATCTTTTGCAACTGTGGATCTTCACCTGCCCTTTAGTAGTTGGACCTTGTCTCCAACCCGTTTACATTTCGGAAAAGGGGGATGCGAATCTGCAAAAAATATAGGCACTCAATAGAAACCGTCGCAGGATCAACGTCTTTTGGCACCATGCGCTGTAGGTGATCAATTAAAAGATGGAAAAAGTGCAAATGCTGTCGATGCAAACTAAGGGATCAACTTAGGATACATAACCAGCCATTTGAAAACTGAAGACAGTTTTGGTGACAGTTTTGAATGACAGTTTCTAATAGATCATCCTGTCCAAGTTGGGAGATTGAGAGGGATCAGCCTAATCAAAGCAGCAGATTGAAAAAGAAAAGCCTGTCCAAGTAGGGGAAAATGATACGGATCAGCCTGTCCGACTCCGATGATTGAGACAGGACAGTTTGTCCAAGCCCAGAGAATGCAACGGGTCATCCTGCACAACAGTGGTTATTGACCCTTATTTATTCATTTTTTTTCGCCACTACCCCACTTTTTAATAATTGGACTTTGCCTACAAGCCTGCTCACATTTTTAACCAAAAAAGTTTTGAAATGAGTGCTGCCGATCCGTAAGAAATAAAATCAATATATCGCTATACTTATTATGCAAGCAGTTGTTAAGAGCATTCAAAAAAGAATTAGTAACATTCCTATTTTTTCTCGTGGACTTGTGACCTGTCTGGAAATTACAGACATCCCTCGATTAGGAACAATTTCTGTCAATATTTAGAGAACGAAAAAGACCAGCCTGTCTGAATCCGGAGACCAGACTCAATTGTAAAAAAGCTAGACGGCGATGTGAAATAATGCACATAGCTGACTCAGGAAAAACAGCCGATGAAAATGAAGGAGAGTAAATAAAAATCGTGAAATATCAGGACCTTGCAAGAGGACTGAAAAATACAAATATGGGTCATTTAAAACATAATTAAAGCACTAGGTATAATCCAAAATGTTATTGCAAAGAAATTAGGACAGTCAAAAATCCGAGAGAGATTTGGTACTATTCAGATAACTGCAGTTTTTAAGTCAACAAACATAATGAGACGAGTGTGAGACTCGAAGAGACTTGCTGTCCTTTGATTTCTTATGATGACTACCACTGACCCACTTTTATCAGAAAACTTGTTACCTTCAAGAGGAAGTGTCCATGGTCATGGATAGAAAACTGAGACAGTCACACTGTTCATTATGTAAGCAAACAAGTAGAAGAGTCCATGGCTACGGACAGAGAAATGAAAAAAATAACACTGTTCATTATATAAGCAAACAAGTGGAAGAGTCCATGGTTACGGACAGAGAAGAAAGAAAATCACACCGTTCATTATATAAGTAGACGAGGCTATCCTCATCTAAATTGATTGGGGCCACGTGTACTTTTCTTCTTGTTTTGGCTTTTAATATTCTGTACCTTTTAATGAGAGGAAATGGCAAAAGGTCAGAATCAGTAATGTCGAAGCCAGACTTATAGGCTGATCTGCTGACCCCACCCAAAGCAGAGACCGCCGCTGACGCAGATGGTGTTGACCTTGTTAGTGGTCAGTTAATACAGTCAACACCAACTGACCAGTCTTCAGTTATTAAAAGTGTAGACATCAAGTGGAACACCTTCGAGAAGTAAGGCTAAAATTAGCTATCTATACACCCTCTTATTAGCGGACACGTACGTTCCAAAAATAGGACAAAATCACACACACACACACACACACACACACACACACACACACATATATATATATATATATATATATATATATATATATATATATATATATATATATACATATATATAGATATATATATATATATATATAAAAAGATTCGTTCGAGCGTAAAAAAAATATGAAAAATATTCTTATATATTTGAGGAGTATGAACTATTTTGACTGATTTTGGCATTCATTTTTTTTTTCTGGAAATCTCTCATTTTTGGGAAAAGGTAAGTTTTATGTGTGTGTGAATGTACGTGCGTGTATGACCGTACTGAATCTTTGGAATTTTATGCTTTAATCAGATTTAAAAAAGCATCTCTAGCTATAGTATTCCCATATTGTAAACTTTTACCTAAGATTAAATCATAAATTATTTATTACACATAATCGCCCATCATTATGAATCCAAGTGGTAACTGTGCGTTGGCAATTAATTAGATATCGTTGTTTCATGAATCATGCACTGAACTCGATAATTATGAACGATTAATCCTACTCTTCAGTCATGATCGTAAACTTTTGTTCACAAAATCACCCTTGAACAAATTGATAATATATTTTTTAGAAATTAAAAACCTAGAATGAAAATGAAATGCAAATGTATTTTTTTGCGATGTAAACAATGAAGTCACTTTCTAGGAAAGCTGTGATTCAGCAATTAGATTGTAGTTTACATTTTAAATCGAATGGATCGAACTTTCTATCTTTCTACTTTATTAAATCAAATCCGATAATACCCCTAAATTACAAGTTTTCTAAAAGGTTGTTTGTATGCAGAGCTGTTTGTCTTGGTTTCTGAAATATTAATCCGAATTTATGTGGAGTCATAAATCGGACTTTTATTGACTGATTGCTTTAAATTTTTATCGAGCGTATAGGGCTAAAAACGGACACAATGTCCGAAATCGAATATATTTGGCAACCCAAAGTACTGGACTTGTCTGTTATTTACAATCTCGGTAGAGGCAGAGTTCAACTGAATCACTCAGTTTATGACCCATGGATTTATCACGCTTTCTTACGTTATCATTTAAAATGGTTACCCAAAAAAAAGGATGGTATTGCTATCAACGAGCAACATGTGGTGTTTTCAGTAAATAAAAATGGTCTTATGTACCTAATCTATATTCGTCTTATATTGTCTTATAATGTTACTTATGTATGTGTCATGTATGTATTTGTACTAGTTATATGCTTTGTGGTAAATTTTCGTATTTTAAATTCAGGAATTCAGTAATACCAGACAGTCGGCATTAACGGACACCTGCTTCCCCTATTAGCCCGTTTGTAAGAGGGTTTTATTTGTTATTATTTGTACTCGTAGCAACTGGTGGCTTTCACAATATTATTATTATTATTATTATTATTATTATTATTATTATTATTATTATTATTATTATTATTATTATTATTATTATTATTATTTGGAATCTCACACCAGTTGCCTGGTGGTAACCGCTGGAGTTTGAGTGACAGCAAGTCTCCTCAAGTCTCCAGCCCTCCTCTCCTAGTACTCATAGGTCGCAGAAATTCTACGATTTACAGTTTCACACCGGTTGCCCAGTGGTTATCGCTGAAGGCTGAGTGACAATAAGTCTCCTCAGGTCTTCAGCTAACGTCTCCTCCCTCTTTCGCATATCATGACAGAGCTACTATTCGTTGCAGTACTTATACCTCTAGCACCTTCCTCAGTATCCGTGCAGTTCCCAGTAGTGCTGTGGTCTGTACGGTCTCTATCCTCCCCCTAATCCCGATCTCCTCCAGTCTCTCCCTCAGCGTTTTGGGGACAGTTCCTAGTGCGCCCACTATGACCGGTACTACCCTGGTTTTCATGTTCCACATTTTCCTTAACTCCCTTGCTAGGTCCTGGTATTTTTCCCTTTTTTCACCCTCCTTCTTTTTTACTCTCTGGTCCGCAGATACAGCAACGTCTACTATTTGGCAGGCCTTCCTTTTTTTGTCTGCTATTACTAAGTCCGGTCTTCTTGCCTGGATGAGGTGGTCAGTTTGGATGTCAAAGTCCCACAGTAGTTTATGGTTGTCATTCTCCAAGACTGCCTCTGGCTTGTGCTGATACCACTTTTCCCCATGGTTGAATCCCATTTGTTTACTTAGTTCCCAGTGTATCATCGTTGCTACTCTATCGTGTCTATGCTTATACTCCTTCTGGGCGAGTTGACTACATTCACTAGTTATGTGGTTTACTGTCTCATCTCTTTCACCGCACATGCGGCATTTGCTGTTTGTCTGTGTTCTGTCGATTTTTGTTTTTATGTAGTTTGTCCTTATGCTTTTGTTTTGGGCTGCCATGATGAGCGATTCTGTTTCTCTCTTAAGGTTCCCCTTTCGTAACCACGTCCATGATTTCTCGTCTGCTATATCTTGTATCTGTCTTTTAAACTCGCCGTACAATTTTTTCCCTTCCCATCTTTCTTTTCTAGTTTGCTGTACTGTTCCATTGTTTTCTACTTTATTGTTTGTTGCACTATCTCTCGCGCTCTTTATGATTTCTTCACTATTTGTTTGCACATATCTTTCTTGGACTGTTTTAGCTCTCTGGACACAATCTTCTATGCTGATGAGCCCCCTACCACCTTCTTTTCTCTTAACGTATAGTCTAACTGTATCATCCCTAGGGTGTAATGCTTTATGCATCGTCATAAATTTCCTTGTTCGCCTATCCATTGATTGGAGCTCTTCCTTTGTCCATCCTAGGAAATGTCTTGTATACCTAACTACTGACACAGCCCAAGTGTTCATTCCTTTTATTAGATTTCTGCAGTTTAATTTGGTTTCTAATATTTTCCTTATCCTTCTGAGGTATTCTCTCTTTATTTTCTCCTTCATCTCTTCCCGTTTTATCGTGTCACATTCAAGGACACCTAGGTACTTGTATCGGTCTTGTGCAGTCAATGCCCTAATCTTGCTGTTGTCCGGGAGTTCAATTCCCTCAGTCATTGAAAGCCTCCCTTTGTGCATCACCATGATTGCGCATTTTTCTATCCCAAACTCCATTCCTATGTCCTCACTATATTCCCTTACTTCGTTGAACAGAGTCTCAAGCTCTCCCCTGTTTTTTGCGAACAATTTTATATCGTCCATGTACATTAGGTGGTTGACCTTTCCTTTTGTTTTAGAGAAGTGGTATCCTTTGCTGTTTTTCAGGATTCTGTTAAGCGGTATCATTGTTAGAACAAATAATAGTGGGGACAACGAGTCTCCTTGGAAGATTCCCCTTTTTATCCCTACCTCGGCTAGTTTGTCCCCTGCGGCTGTCAAATCTACTTTCCAGTCTTCCATTAAATTACCAATGAATTTAACCACCGGTTCACTAATTTTGAACATTCTAAGGCATTCGAGTATCCAGCTATGTGGAATCATATTGTATGCCTTTTTGTAATCTATCCATCCCATTGCAATATTCTTTCTCCTTTTCCTTACTTCTCTTAAGATCATCTGGTCTATGTAGAGTAAATCGTTTGCCCCTTTGGTTCCTATCCTACACCCTTTCTGTTCTTCTGGTAGTAGTCCCCTTCTATCCATTGACATGTATATTCTCTCTGCTATTTGCCCGGTCAGGATTTTCCACATAAGTGGTAAGCACGTGATTGGTCTATAGTTGCTTGCTATGTTCCCCTTTCCTGGGTCTTTTTGGATGAGGGTGGTTCTGCCTTTAGTCATCCATTCTGGTGCTTTGCCTTCGTTTAGACACTTTTGGAGTAGGTGAGTGAGTCTGCCGTGTAACGTGGTGAATTTTTTGAACCAATACCCATGGATCCCGTCGGGACCCGGTGCTTTCCAGTTGGCTACTTTCCTAAGAGTATGTTTCAATGTGGTTTCATTCAGTACTATTGGTTCTCCCTTGTCTATATCTTCTAGTTCTTTTCTCATGTTTCCTAACCATTGCGGTGTTACGTTGTGTCTTTTTGGGTGCCCCCATATGCTATTCCAATAGTTCTTGGCCTCTGTGGCATCTGGTTTCATGTCCTGCCTTCTTTCCCCATTTAAATCTTGGTAAAACTTTTTCTCATTGTTTTGGAATGTGCGGTTTTGTGTGTATTGGGCCGTTCTTAGTCTGTATCTTTTTAGTCTTGCCTCTTTGGCTAGTCTTTTCTGGTGTAACTCTTCGACTACAGTCGCGATGCCTTTTTGCGTTACCTTGTATTTGTTATAAAGTCTTACTCGTGGTCTGTCTGTGTGTGGTGTATTTCTAAGCAGAACTTCATCTCTCTGTAGTTGGGAGATCTGCCTTTGTAATCTTCTCTCCCAGTTGGGTTTCTCTTCCCTATTATTGCTCGGGTTCCTATCTTGTGTTGTGAAGCTTTGTGCTACCATTTTCGCCCCAGCGTAAATTAAGTTGTTGAGTTCTAGGAGGGTGTTCGTTTCTATGTGCTGTAAGAGGCAGTTGACATTATCATTATTATTATTATTATTGCGTCTGCATGTTCACACCAGATATCTGGTTATCATCGCTGAAGACTGAGTGACAACAAGTCTTCTTTGGTCTCTGATCACATCAGTGTGCTGTCCTTACCTTCCCTTACTTTTCTAACCCTTACGTCCAATTCATTCTAGCTGTTGTTGATGACGGGAGAAGTCTTCAGTCTCAATGTTGTCAACCTCAAATTTTCAGTACTCCTCTCAGTATTCTTGCAAACCCCAGTAGTGCTGTGGCCTGCATAGTCTCAATTCTCCCTCTTATCCCCAACTTCTCCTACTTTGACTTCAATACCTTTGACACAGTTCCCAGTGCCCCTGCTGTTATTGGCACTACCCAGACAATCAAGTTTCACACTTTTCTCAGCTCCCGGGCCAAGTCCCAGTACTTTTCCTGAGTTTCATTTTTTTTGCATTCTGTGTGGTCCGCAGATACAGCCACGTCTACGATTTGTCAGGTTCTCTCTCCCTTGTCTACAACTAACAGATCTGATCTTCTTGCTGGGATGGATTACTCGGTTTGGATATCAAAGTCCCAAAGTGATTTTTGGCTTCTACTTTACAGGTCAGTCTCCGTTGTTGTTGGTACCATTTGTTTATGTGGCCAAATCCTAGCCATTTTCATAGTTCCCAGTGTATGACTATTACTGCCCTATCATGCTTGCCTCTATACTTCTTAATTAATACATTTGCTGGTGATGTTCTTCATCACCCCGACCCTTCACAGGGTTGATCTTCGTCTTGACATAGTTTGTCCTCATGCATTTATTTTGGGATGCCACTTTGAGAAATTCTGTTTCTCTTTTCTGGTGTCGTTTGTTATAGCCACGTTCCAATTTTCTTTCTTCATTTCTCCCTTGTTTGCTCCCTTCATATTGCTTATAGAACTGCTTCCAGCGCTTTCCATGATATCTTCAATGCATGAATGGACACACTTTTTAAATCCTATTTTGGCCATTCGGACAGTCTTCTATGCTGATGAGTCCTCTGTCTTCGCCTTTCCTCTTCACATGCAAGCTGTCACTGTCATCTCTTGGGTGTTGACCCTTGTGCGTCATCATAAGTTTCCTAGTTTGCTGGTCCATTGATTGAAGTTCCTCCTTTGTCCATCCAAGAAATGGTCCAGGTCATATTACTACCGATACTCCCCATTCTTTTTTTATCAACTCTCTGCTATTTAACCCAGTTTCTTCTTCTTCTTCTTTTTCTTCTTCTTCTTCTTCTTCTTCTTCTTCTTCTTCTTCTTCTTCTTCTTCTTCTTCTTCTTCTTCTATTATTATTATTATTATTATTATTATTATTATTATTATTATTATTATTATCATCATCATTATTATCATTATTATTTACAAACCATTGTCAACTCGTTACCTACAATTTAGAGCAAAAGAAGGTTGAAGTGATATACTTTTTTCCCGATCTTGTGTGTGTGTGTGCGTGTGCCTCGGATCAAAGTGCCGTTTAGTATCTTTGTGCTCATTAAAAGATGTAACAAAAACATCTATGGATACACATTGCGTTCTATGGAGGTCAGATACCCAAATTGCCAGCAAATTAGAGGCGCACATCTCATTTCAACCCCAGGAGAATCATTAGGTATTCTTCTGAAAGCAGGAGCGGCTTCTTCATACCCTGCATAAGAGGAATATTCGATTTTGATTTGATCTCCCTTAAAGAACTGTTAAAGTAAATACAAATCAGACAATTTGCCGCCTAGAGGTGTCATGTATCAGTCAAGTGTATTAGTCGAATGTGTCAATTGAATGTTTTAATGATATCAGTCGAGTGTGCTAATCGAATATATCAGTCGAGTGTACCAATTGAGTGTATCTGTCGAGTGTACCAATCAAGTGTACCAATCGAGTGTATCAGTCGAGTGTACCAATCGAGTATATCAGTTGAGTGCACCAATCGAGTGTATCAGTCGAGTGTACCAATCGAGTGTGCCAAGTACCAATCGAGTGTACCAATCGAGTATATCAGTTGAGTGCACCAATCGAGTGTATCAGTCGAGTGTACCAATCGAGTGTGCCGAGTACCAATCAAGTGTACCAATCGAGTATATCAGTTGAGTGCACCAATCGAGTGTATCAGTTGAGTGCACCAATCGAGTGTATCAGTCGAGTGTACCAATCGAGTATATCAGTTGAGTGCACCAATCGAGTGTATCAGTCGAGTGTACCAATTGAGTGTGCCAAGTACCAATCGAGTGTACCAATCGAGTATATCAGTTGAGTGCACCAATTGAGTGTATCAGTCGATTGTACCAATTGAGTATATCAGTTGAGTGCACCAATCGAGTGTATCAGTCGAGTGTACCAATCGAGTGTGCCAAGTACCAATCAAGTGTACCAATCGAGTATATCAGTTGAGTGCACCAATCGAGTGTATCAGTCGAGTGTACCAATCGAGTGTGCCGAGTACCAATCAAGTGTACCAATCGAGTATATCAGTTGAGTGCACCAATCGAGTGTATCAGTTGAGTGCACCAATCGAGTGTATCAGTCGAGTGTACCAATCGAGTATATCAGTTGAGTGCACCAATCGAGTGTATCAGTCGAGTGTACCAATCGAGTGTGCCAAGTACCAATCGAGTGTACCAATCGAGTATATCAGTTGAGTGCACCAATCGAGTGTATCAGTCGATTGTACCAATTGAGTATATCAGTTGAGTGCACCAATCGAGTGTATCAGTCGAGTGTACCAATCGAGTGTGCCAAGTACCAATCAAGTGTACCAATCGAGTATATCAGTTGAGTGCACCAATTGAGTGTATCAGTCGAGTGTGCCAAGTACCAATCGAGTGTACCAATTGAGTATATCAGTTGAGTGCACCAATCGAGTGTATCAGTCGAGTGTACCAATCGAGTGTGCCAAGTACCAATCAAGTGTACCAATCGAGTATATCAGTTGAGTGCACCAATCGAGTGTATCAGTCGAGTGTGCCAATCGAATCAATCAGCCGAGTGGATCAGTAAACGTTGCTTCAAACGCAAAGCAAATTCAAAATCTCTTGTCAACATGACAGATTCAAGTGCACCAATTGACATGTCAATCAATTAACACACATGGTCAAAAAAGAAAGTCAAACAAATTTCAAAACTTCTAAATATTGCCTTTTTTCAACTTACTCTCTTCCGACTAGTCAGTATAGCTTTACATCGATGGTTCTTAACGAGTGAGGTCTAGCCCCCCGGGGAGACCGTGTGTAATTCCCCATAAGTCCATGATACAAAGTAAGAAAGAATTTCCCTGATTATTTTGAAAATTCTCAAACAAATGTTTGCATGATATTGCGATGAAAATGATATATTGATTTTTTTCTCTACATATTTGCAGTACTCATTGCAAATTAATCAATCGATGTAAAGAGAGACGTGAAGGCAAGGTCCAACTATTAAAGAGAAGCATGGTAATAAAAAGGTCAAAAAGCATTGCTTAACCGGCATGAGGACTGTAGTCTAAAAACATAATTAATCAAAATTTAAAAATTTGGCTGAAAGAAAAAAAATAAATTTTTTGTCTACATGAACGAAAAATAGTTGAGTTTTTTTACTTACGCAGTTCTCCTAGAATTAAATATTTTTCTTTCAAATTTAGGTACTTTCAACCCATAAGATCCTATATTAATTAACATTTGTTTTTCGTGTCAACCATTCGAGAATTTTCTTTATAGCAAGATACTCTTAATTCCTGATCGTGCTGTTTTATTCAATGCCGTAGAATTATGTTCGGTCAACTTATGATAGGACCAACTAAAAATCAAGATGGTAAGAAATAGTCAAAATAAACAAGGAAAACATTATCTTAACTACTGTATTATTATCATTTCTTTAATGTTTTATGCATAAAAGGCAATATATACCAAGTCACACATTTGACTACCAGATGATGGATATGCGCTGTACGTAACTGTTCCGATTTACAAACAGATCCGACTCACACATAGACCTTTGCAATCCAATATATATATATATATATATATATATATATATATATATATATATATATATATATATATATATATATATATATATATATATATATAGCCTGGAAGGCTTTACGACTTAGAAGACTAAACATTATAACACCTTTTCAAAATTATTTTGTGCCACTTCAGTCACTTATTTCCTAATATTTGTCAATGCAATTTATGTAATTATTCTTCAGTGTTTTTCC
>OY735210.1:32960989-33070989 GCA_963457665.1 Thysanoteuthis rhombus | reverse complement strand
TTGTAACCTGCAAATCTCCAGCTTTTGCTAGAAACTGTAAACTAAAACTGTCATCAAAGCTGTCAAATCGATATGGCTGGCTATGTATGAATGTATTACGTATTTAGGCTGCACAAAAGAAGGTAGAGAGCTGGAAATTTGAATATTTAATCCTTATCATGTCTACAAAAGCCCCCCTTTTTAACCCCTCCAATAGGCTTTTAGTTGGTGGTTCAGTTTGAAATGCAAGCTTATGATAAATTGGTCCATAGTTTGTGCCTGCATGTGAAAATTCAATTATTTTGGCAATTATCAACCTAACAAAACGCGAGAGAAGTAGATGTTTCAATTGATCACCATCAATACGACATGCTACCAAAAGTTGTTGATGACGTGACTGTTTCTATTGAGCGACTAACCAGACCTGTTCTTTTTTTTCAGTTTATTGCTTAAAGCTCCTTTGTTCATAAAAAGGATGCTGCTTTATCCCTTAATCAACCGTCAGTAGATACACCTTTCTGATGGCGTCTGAACATTTTGTCTTCTTGTCGCTTACAGCCAGAGGATTCACATAGGGTAGAGAGCGTAGAGTAGATCGGTCTTCTCCTTAGAAGGATCAACGGGATCGCCACAGATTAGACTTTAAAGTTTTCAGATACACGAGCATCTCTAGCACTGATTACCGTCACTGACTCACTGAAATACCAAGAGACTTCCACCACCACCACATGTCCCCAGCGGCTAACAGCACCTGGTATTTTCAAAGAGTCACCCATTTATGTACTGACCAGGTTCGACGTTGCTTAACTTTGGTGATCGTGCGAGAATCTGTGTGTCGTACGTGATGTGCCCATAAATTGACAATGGCTTTCTTTTGTTGATTAGTCAATTATGTAATCACAAAGGAAAGGGAAATTCCCATATTCGATGCTATTTGACATTTGCTCCTTTCATCTCCCGATAGACCTACAATATAGCCCTACCTCCGATTGGTTTCAAAATCTGACAATCCCCGTGCGCCTGAAGTACGAAGCATTGTTAATTGATTCTATGATTATTTCTCTTGCGTTTTATAGAAGACTCAATATTTTTCAGCGATTGAATCATTTTTAAACATTGAAAAATCATGTCGATTAGTGAAATTCCGTTATGTGCAGGGAAAATATCGTTTTAAAAAAATGATCACTTCTTTGAATTTTATTTCAATTTGCGGAATGAATGAAAATAAATATTCCACCTGATCTTTCGATATAAATCAGGAAATATGAATAATTAATGTAACACACAGAACTTCTGGCACTATATGGCTTTTTTGTAGAAATAAACCCACGAATACTTAAATGTCCAAGAGAAAAATTATTTTTTAAGTCACATATACAAGAAAGAATTTTTTAAAATCAGCTTAAAGGACGCCTTCAGTGGCCTCCGCTTGATGTCAGGTTTCATTTTATTTTTATTGATTAAATTTATACACCTATTATTTGTAAATGTTATTTTTCACAAAGCTTAATTATTTCTATTAAAGTATTGTCACAAGTATGCCACAATGACTGTCAGAGATGAGTTTAGGAAGGACACTTCTCTGCTCATTCCTCTTATTTTCTTACTAAGGAAGCTCATGGAAAATATTCTGTGATTGGCAGTTGATAGACCTGGAGTTATCTTCCTTGGACAGATATTTTTTATCAATACATACTCAATTAAAAATTACTCGGAAGCTGGTTGCCCGCTTGTACTGGAAATTACTTTATTCTTAAAGGTAGAAAATTTTAGTGGCATTACACTAATGAAAATTGTTTTACGATATGCCATTTTTGCTATGTGGTAACAAATGCAAAATTACGCAAACATACAGAAATTGGATCTTTGGGATATGAATATAGATTCTGAACGTGGGCTGCACGACTCCAGAGGGTAATTTGAATATATTGAAGGCACCTTGGAATTTGGGCGTGAAGAGCAAAAAGTGTTCTGTGACTATAACTGAGTCGTTTTAAGACTTAACTGATTAATTTCTAATCCTACAAAAATATCAATTACAAATTGCGCTCTAGAAACTCTAATAACTAATATTCAACTCATTATCCATGAGAAGTGTAAACACGATCAGGTAAGTGCGTTGATAGTACTAAATTTTATACAGCTATCTGAAATTCCAGCCCATGGTTTGAAACTGAATGAATGTTTTGGCTTCGCAAACGTATATTTTTTGGATGATTTTCCTCAGCAATGAAATTTTAAGGAGATGTTGGCTTACCCAGGGCCGACCCCACCCTTTAAACCAAGGATCTGTATTCTAGGTTCCACCGAGGTAACTCGGATAGGAGCAGGGCCCCAAGGTCGTAGGTTTGACAGGACTGACCTCCTTAGTCTCATATCATCCTAACAGATGCATCAACAAGAAAATGCAATCAATGAAATTAACATTTTAAAATGTCATTTGGAATACAAACGTTGAAGACTCGTGCAATGAGTTATAGGCGTAATTATTGTTTTAAACGACATTTTTCGAATTTTCTCAAATTGTTTCCACACTGTTCTTTCAAACATTTTCCGGCGGGTTCTCTGATGAGTGATTGGTCGCAAGAGGATTTATCTAAAACAAAATCAAATTCTTCTCCCCATTTATTTTTTTACTGTGTATCCGCTGATTACGGCAGTGTAAAAGTTGTGTACCATCAAAACACTTTCAAGCTGTATGAAAAAACCTTTTTAGTGCAACTAAAAGACTTCAGTTATTGTTTACTTCAACCTGTCACCTTAACTGCGTTTTGCTATTTTGTTCTGATTTTGCTTCAATCTATTTGGGTGTTTAAAAGCAAACTGGCATAGTACCCATAAAAATGATTAATTTATCTACGTATGAAAAAGCCCACGAAAGAAGAAAAAATCAATTGAAGAATCGTTCTAGGATGGCAATGTTTCGGTTGAGCAAGTTCAACCATTAAGAACAAGAAAATCCCATTAGTCGTAAAAAAGGGTCTACAACCAATGTATCCTGCCGATAGTCACCTATGGAGCTGGAACATGGAACCTAACCAAAAGATTGAACTGCAAACTGAGAATCATGAAACATACACATGAGAGAATCATGCTCAACATCATATGGAGAGATCACGAAATAGCATAGTATATTCAAGAAAAGCCAGGAGTCTGAGGTATCATAGAATCCATTGGAAAACTCAAATGGCAATGGGCTGAACATTCGCAAGGATGTTAGTCAAGCACTGGATCTCAAGGGATCATATACAAAATAGCGTCCGGCAAGATACAAGACGACGTGACGAACTTGACAAGTTTAGGAAGTACTGGCTACGCAACGCCCATAAGTGAGACGTCTGGCGGATCATTGATGACAAATTCGTGAATAATCAAATGTGCGAAATAGAAATGTGCAAAGTTGACTGAAGACTGTATATATTTTAACAGAAATGTATTCATTGCACCCCCCCCAAAAAAAACAAAAACAAAACTTTAACTCCGAACAGAATTTATTTTTCCGGCAATTTTCAACAACTCATCATATTTTTTGTTTTTGGAAGAAAAAACAAAACAAAAAACGAAAAGTCAGCAGTATTGGGTGTAAAAAAAAAAAACGAATTTCTTTTTTAAGCTAGAAAAATATCATTTTTTCATGAAAAATCGGAGATACCTGTATTTATTTTATGTCATACAAAGACATTATCAGCAATAGTCGTAGTAATGATGCAGATACACACGCATCGAGAATTCACATACGGAGCCGCTTGCTTTGCACCTTTCCATCTTTATGCTTTCTTTAGCATGACAGAAACCAACAAACGAACCAATAGATGAACAAAATAAGTGACATTGGCTTTTATACATCAAGATTAGTAATTTTTAAAAATCGTTTTATTCAAGGGTTAAAATGAAATAGCCAATTTCACGATTCTGATTCATTGGTGCCAAATCTTATTTTTCCCTAGAGTATTGATTCTGACCGTGGGGCAAACGCCTTACAAGGAGACTATTTGATCACATTAGGGATATTTTCGGAATTTAGGTGTGGAGAGCAAACATCGTTCCACGGCTCACACATGAGATACCTTAAGGCTTTACAGATTAATTCTCAATTATACAATACTATCAATTACTGATTAAGCGATATTATCAATTCCCAACTGCACAATCCGATTAATTATTAATTATCAATACATTCGATAGAGAACAACACCAGAGGGAAACATAGGAATTGATCCTAACAACCAACTTCCAATGTCCACATTGCTTCAGACCCTGCGTCACCAGAGTTGGGTTGAAGAGCCATCTGATAGTTCACAGATAAATGTGTGATAAGAGATTTCTTCGGACTCGAGTGGTAATCAATGAAAAATACATTCAATTGAAACTAACGCTCAACTCATTAACTTCGTGGGGCGTAAAAACAATCGGGTAATTACTTATTAGTAGATTTCACACAATAAAGACATTATAGAAATGTTAGTAAATACTCTGAAGTTCATATGTCAGTAACTTTTTTAAAACACTTTTTTTGATACTTTTTTTTATTCATTTCTTTACAGACATTCATTTATTAGGTTGTCCCACATGAAATGACACCCTGAAATTGTTTTGAAAATCTGTAAAGTTTCAGCCAGGGATCGAACAGTTGTATTAGTTTCCATGTGATCCCTTGAATTTTCATCATCAACAACTGATTGAAGGCGACCTCGAGGCCTAGTATTCAGGCTCATGTCTCTGTGATAAAATCTAAGGATCTAACTTTACACTATTCTCTCTGAGTAAGTCCCCATTCCAAACAGAATTGATGTTCTTGAAAGTTTGAATAGCATTTTTACAATGTTTGAATATTATCAAAATCATTCTCCTGATTTCCATGGAGGAAATCATCTGCAGAAATGAACGATTATCTTATTCAAACGGATATAATGAATCATAAGTTGAAAATTTAAAAGAAAGTTAATTCTGTATTATCAATCAGATGTGTATAACTACATTTACAGCTTCAGATTTTGTCGAAATCACAGCCATAAAGACAAATGCCAGAAAATGGCCATTTCATATGGAACGACCCATTTCTTAAAAGAATGTTCGTCAGTATTCAGAGGAGTTTGAAAGTTGGCTTTTAGTTTTTAGATCATTTCTTGTATCACTGACTGACTGACTGACTGACTGGCTGACATACCGAAATACAATTTGCTGATTTAGCTCTTTTGGGGCTAGACTTAGCTCCTTTTGGTGCCAGCAGACCAGATTAGGCATTAAGCCCCCATCCCCGAAAAAAAAACATCGAAAGGGATGAAGGGGACACCAGAGCTTTCTTGTAGTTTCTGCATTGAATCATCGTAAGTTGTTTAAATTAATTAAAATGGAATTTTAGATTTAAAATTTTATTTTTTCTTTCATATATAGAGTTAATTCAAATATCTAAATGATCCAACCGCAAACAAACAATTATATTGTAGTTTCATCTATCAAATCCACTTTAATGGAGTAGTGTATTTCTGTAGGAAAAGCAATCGGAGGGCCAACGGGGGCCATTTTGGGACTTCGCTTAGGACATCGTGTGGCTTTAATCTGGTCTTGGATACAAGGGAGATAACTCACACATCTATGGTGGTACTTTCAGGTCTATTTTTATGGTAAGGTGGACATCAAACCTTTTAAACCGTCGAAGTGGGACTAAGGGCAAAAAAGGGTCTCGAGTCCTTGGCCTAAAGTCTCAAGAGATTTGAAATGATCATATCAAATACGATAACACAAAGAAATAAAATCTATTCATAATCAACCTAAAAAATCTCTAGAAACCGTTACGTAACTAACGTCATTTGGTAGCATGACAGTGTGTTGGGGATGATCAAATTAAAAAATGGAAAAAGGGGTGATCGATGAATAAGTTACTTCTCTCACTTTTGTTTGAGCATTGATCATGAGAAAGCTAAGGGATTAATTCAGACTTACATTGCAAATTAAACACCACTCTAAAGACCTATTGAGGGGAGGTAATTCAAAAAACAAAACAACCCTAAAACGTTTCTTTCTTGAAAAAACACGTAGTAAATGCTTAAATTTTCTGCTCTCTAGCTTTATTGGTGAGGCCTGTACAAGTAATAGTTATATAGCCAGCAAGTCACACCATGATTGCTTATTCAGCTGTTTTTTGTTTTTGTGAATCCAGTTTTGACAATGGATTAAAAAAAATCTTCATTTTTTTTAAAGTCCAGTGTTGCCAATTGAGATGATTTATTTTATTTTTTTGAATTTTAGATAATTTAATTTAGCAACCGTGGACAGACCAGCTTAAAAACTGAAGACACAAAAGCTGACAGTTTTGGTTGACGGTTTCCAAAATATGACTAGATTCGTCCAATTACTGACCCCTTCGGTTCGAGAATGAACAGCGATCACCACGTAATTGATCGAGTCGATTTGAACAGCCTTTGGGTTTTTTTCCCATTTTTCACCCGATTCCCCATAAATACACCGGATGAACTTTTCGGCACTTCCATTTCTAAAATCGGATTTAGCGCACAAAATAAAAGTGAGAAATGTTATTGTCTTTATAGCCTGAGATTCCTTGCGCACAGCGCGCCATCTTGCTTTGCGCAGAAAGAAGTGAAGAAAAGTTTCTCCCCCAAAATCTGAAGAAAGGCAAATGAAATCTTTTGTGGAGGCAGGAAGTCTTGATAAATGGAGGGGAAGGAGACGATTTTTCACGTTACACTTCTCATTCAGAGATGGGGGATGCTGGAAGAGAGAGAGAGAGAGAGAGAGAGAGAGAGAGAGAGAGAGAGAGAGAGAGAGAGAGAGAGAGAGAGAGAGAGAGAGAGAGAGAGAGAGAGAGGGGAGGGAGGGAGAGGAATGAAGAGAATTAGTGAGTATGAGAGAGAAATTGAGAGAATTAGAGAGAGAAAGAGAGGGAGAGAGAGAGGGAGATAGTGAATGAGAATGAATTAGAGAGAAAAGATGAAAACGTGAGATAGAGAGAATGGGAGTGAAGAAAGAAAGAGAGAGAGAGAGAGGGAGAGGAGAAGAGAATTAATGAGTATGAGAGACAAATTGAGAAAATTAGAGAGAAAGAGAGAGAGGGAGATAGTGAATGAGAATGAATGAGAGAGAAAAAAGATGAAAGCGTATGAAAGGGAGTGAAGAAAGAGAGAGAGAGACAGACAGAGAGAGAGACTGAAGAAAGAAAGAAAGAAAGAAAAGAAAGAAAGAGAAAAAGAGAAACAGTGATAGTGAATGAGAACAAGAGGGAGAGAGAGAGACACTGTTGATATGAAACTCAAGACTTATTATTTTGGGAAGTGTGGAACATGGACAAAAGAATAAGTGATTCAATTTTGGGTTGGATCCAGTATTCTTTTTCGCTTGTATTCACTCATGTTTGTCTACAAAGTCATTTTATTGGAAAAAAATAAGCATAAATCAACTTTGAAAAAAAAAAAATGATTAATTTGTTTTTCGTATCTTCCGTCTTATCCTCTAAGATGTTTTCTTTTTAGTGTTTCTGTGGTAAATTTCTTTGATTAATGTTTTTAAAAAAATTTACTTTTTTATCGATTCTACAGCTAAGAAGCTACGACTCAAATGCAAGCGAAACATAACCAGATTACTTTCTTGTTTTTGATGTTTGAAATTGTTTTCTTTTGTCAAAATCTAGTTCAAGTTGGAGTTAACTTTGTCTTTTCCCCGTAACAAGAATAATCCTCACCAAATTTAGAAGAGTTAAACTCTTCACTGCTTGTCTATCACGTCACGTTGAACAAAACCTATATATGTATTAACATTTCTCTTCCGTGAAACCACGACAATGTGATTTGAAGATGGCTTTCTTAGCAACTGAGCTCAACTGACAGATCTTAAATACCTATGAATGTATTTATTAAATAAACAATACAAAAGTTACAGTAATTATCTTCATTATCAATTAGAAATAGCAGTAGACTAATTTCACTTATTTATTTGTAAAAATATTCTTTTCATTTGGACCCCACGCCGTGCTCGAAATCATGGATCCACCCCGAGTTCATGCCTTCATGACTTTTGAAATTTTTATAGATACCATATTTTTCAGCATATAGGGCGCTTTTTGTGTAAAATCTGTCGGGATAGACGAATACTTAAGCAGTTGGTTATAGACGTTATTGTGCTCAGCAAAAAGATGCAGAGAGTCAGACACTATGAACTAATAAGATAAAAACATTAAAATAAGCAATACTGTGCAAGGCTTTGGAGATCAGGAGAAACAGGGGATTGTTTTTGTTTTTTCGGGAATACATCTGCAAAGATTGAGATGGGTCTTATATGACCGTGCACTTTACATTCCCTGTAAAAACGGTATGTTCAAAAAATATATCTGTACTTGAATGTACTTGAAATATTCTTTGATGGTAATTAATTCATCATTAAGACAGCTTTAGTTTATTTGGGGTGAGATTCAAAGTGATGATAAAATTAGAAGTAAAATTTGGTATGACCAATATTTGAAAGCTGTATGGAGACAACTAACATTGAATGATAAAGAAACATTCAGGTAAACAGTAATTTTAATATTTAAAAAAACTTGACTTACAAGTATCATCAGGTCTTGTAGGTTTCAAATTAGTCAAAAAAACATGTGCTACTTAAAAGTGCTGTTAGTTCATAGTGTTAAAACTATCTTTTATTATATTTCTTATGATTTCTGGCTTTATGAAATGGGGTGAGGGCCATGGCTCATTTGTTAAAGTTATGTTTTGTTTTTCTTCATCTCAACTCCTATAGTGTCACACGCTGGTATTTTTTTAGTTCTGTTGGAACGTGTAGGAACGGCATTCCCATAAAGTTACGTGAGCTGCGATACTATCACAACGAGGTGAAATCGAAGTTGTGGGTGCCTAGTTATCTATGCATTTGAAGGTCATGTAAAGACAACAAACATCAAATATTAAAGAAACATATAGGTGAACTCTTCATTTTATGGAAAAATAAAAAAATTGATTTACAAGTTCCACCAGGACACGCAGATCTGAAATAAATCGACAAAACGTTTGGTACTTGAAAGTACCGTTAGTATATAAATGGTTAAAACTGAGAGATTTACGAGAATCAGTTGCCATAGAAACGATAGATGCGTCATAGCCGAAGAGTCAAGATGGACTTCGATTAAAGAAAGAATTAAAGAACAACAAAGACAAATTTTGTAAAAGTTGTCACAAAAAATACTTGAAAGAAAAAAAATCAAATGAGAGAAGTGGTCAGGTCTGGTTAGCTACTCAAAAGAAACTCAATGGTCACGTAACCAATGTCTTTTAGCAGCATGTCATGTTTGGAGTGATCAATAAGAAAATTCCTTCTCTCGTCTCTGCCTGTTAGGCGGTTGTCATTAAAAAAAAGTCTGAATTTTCATAAAAGAAGCGTGAATGCTGCTGGACACAAAATAGGGGACCGATTGAGCAGTGCAGATTGAACCTCTACACTTAGAAGTTCTTTTTCTAGTAGGGGATAAGTGTTTAAAATTTCAGTTGTCCAACTCTATTTGTGCGACCTGTACGTGAGATAACTCCATACATAGCCAGCCAGCCAGCCAGCCAGCCAGCCAGCCAGCCAACCAGCTCAAAAACTGAAGAAATCTATGTTGACAGTTCTGGTGACAGTTCTGGTTGACGGTTTCTAAAACGCCACAATAAAAATATACGGAAAGTGTAGAATTATTTTATTGATTTTTTTTGCAAATAATCGACCCCAGGATGTTTGATTAAAGTATCAGGTTTTCATTGAATGAGAAATGTAAAGAACCTGATTTCAAATGACTTCAAAAAAAAAAAAAAAAAAAAAAAATCGATACGATCATTTAGCAAATATTTGGAAAGCTCTGTCACGTGGTCATCAACAAGCCAATACCAGATGATAATATCGATTCCAATGTTCAACCTTTTCATTGACAATTCCGGCTTTTTATCAATGAACATTTTCCTGTTTTCAATTCTGGATCAATTTTCTGATACAAGGGTACATAGGGTGTACGAGCCAGCGGCCAGAGAGGGTAATTGCCCTCCTAAATTTTGGGCAAAACAGTAGGGGAAAATCCGGACATTGGATGCTAAGAGAAACATAAAACAACACTTCTTTTAAGTTGCATTTTGCATGAACTGTACTGTGTATAGTCGATTGATAAAAAGACTTGTTTTCAAAATTGGAAATTAGTACTTGTGTTCTAAGTTGTGTGAAATTTCGGGCAAATCGAGGCTTCTGTTCCCTTGACCAAAGGGTTTCCATGTGCCCATGCTCGGTTTCAATCACAGGGTCTACCTGTGTCTAGCTTTATAGCATTTAGAGTTGAATTCAAACTTGTTTACCGATTCAGTTATCCGTGACAATAATCCCTCACTCACATACATACACACACAGCGCACTAACATCTTAGATACCGGAGCTGACAAAAGAGTTGCCATTTCCTATATTCCCCGTGTCTCTGTCTGTCTGTCTGTTTGACTCTCTCCCCCCCCCCTCTCTCTATATATATACACATCTATCTATCTATCTAGCTATCTATCTATAAGAAAGAGTAGTCAACGAGATTATCATTCTTACATCCCCCTTTCGGTAAAGTTTCAAGTAGTCAGTATACAAAATATATATTTACCTTATATATATATATATATATATATATATATATATATATATATATACATATATATATATATATATATATATATATATTTATATATAATAAGTTAAACATACATATTGTCTAGAAAACTTTAAACACTCGACATTAAATATATATATACAGAAAAGTTGTATTGTTTGTACTCCTATAACCCAAGAACTACGCCTTGCAGACAAAAATTTAACCAATATTCAAATTCAGCACGTCTCAATCTATGTTCAGCACACGTTATAGGTTGATTTTTAGAGAGAAAACAAAACAATATCTCAATATATTTTTTCACGTTTTTGCATTTTTCCGTCTGAAATTGATCCATCAAAAAAAAAACAAAAAACTGTAAGCATCAGTCAATCAGTGTTTTTATTGATTTGCTTTTCCCCGAGGTTGAGATGGTTGAGGAGGTGGCCATGTACAATTGCTATTCAGCCAACACCCATGACTACCTGAGAGGGGTGGGGGAGTGCCCCCATCTTGAGGAAGTAGCTGAAATTCGCCGGGTTAGTTTTCAGCGAGATTATGTATAGATATTGCATTTTGAAAGTGACAAGTGTCAGCAAGGGAGGATGTTTAGAAATGTGTTTCGTCTCGTTCATTTCTGTTGGCTCTGTTTCACAGAGGTGCCGGAGTGGCGCTCCTGCTGAGCTCCGGCAGCACTACACCGCTGAACGTGATGGTGATTGCTTTATATTGTCAGATGATAGCCATTACTTTACTTAGGCACTCTGGTTCACACTATCACGCCCATGTGCTGTAAGGTGGCTCTAGAGACCAGCTGCTGACCTTCGAGGTCCAAAGCACATATAACAGACAAAAGTCAGACTGTTCACCGGATTGATTGAATCTGTCTGTGAAATTGCAATCTTGTGCACTTTCGAATGTTCTTTCTGTCCATTTTCGCCTTACACATCTTGTCATATACTGCACAAGTTGTATTGTCGGGGAAAAAAGGATGTAAAAGATTGTTATATGAAGTCTGTTACTGAAGATTTCTACGTGATTTAGTATGATTCTCCTAACCTACCTGCTTACCAACCTACCTACCTACCTACCTGCATACGTACGTATATACTTAAGAGACAAAGCAAGGAATTTACAGTAGATGCTATCAACTTCATTGTTCAAAAAAAGAAAAAAAAGTGAAAACGAAAAGAAATAAAACACAAACAAAAAACAGCCAACGGAATGTCTATCAAGCCCTGGCGAACTAAACTTTTGTTAAGTACAATAATTTTGTGGAATGCGTTGAAATTCTTAAGAAGTTAGCGCCTAAAGCTATTACCACTGAAATAGTTTTATAAAAATCATTTCAATGATAATAGCAATGGCCAAATTGATAAATATCGAAAAGATAAAAAGGAACTTGCCCCCAGACAGACAGACATTACTGAATACATATACCTCTTTCAATTCCATTGGCAGATGTAGAAAAATAAGTACAAATATGGCTAAACAATGGTGATCAACTCTGAGAGAGTTTCAGTGACAAGAAGGGAAAGGCCAAAAAAAAAAAAACAAAAAAAAAAAACACATTTTGTTTTGAGGCTAAAATATCAGTTGGTCTCTACTTGACGAGAGACGAATTCATATCCGACGGAAAGAAAATTGACCTAGAGAAAAAAATAAAGCAAATATATATTGTGTATATTGACTACTTGAAACTTTACCGAAAGGGGAATATAAGAATAAAAATCTCGTTGACTGCTCTTTCTTCTTGAATTCTCAAACAAAAACTTTTTATTCATCATATTTAGACATTTTTTTTCATGATAGTCGCCCGGAGAAAATCTTGAGAAGTGTTCTTACTCCAATCAATAACAAATAGTGCAATCGTTTTAACTATAATAGTATAACCAAGAATATATTTGCGCCGTTGAATTTATTATCACTGAATGCAGAATTTCATACTGAGTAAAATAACCCTAAAAAGTTTTAGCAGTTTTTCTAAAGGCAGCTTCTTGCTCAGAATTGAGTTGAAGGTACTGAAATATCTACTGATGTGAAACTGACTTAGAGTTATTTCATTGGGAATTCGATACGAATTTAATCCAGATTCAAGGCTAGAACGACTACACTATAAACCCTACCTTTATCTTATCAATAGCGATAAACTCATATCTCAAGAATCAAACTGTTGTTAGGTGTTGTATGGATGTATCCAAAGTTTAGTCAACAGAATTGTCTGTTCATCAGAAGGCTATGAATTATTTGCGATATATTTTTCAATCACATCAAAGTCAACGGGGATCACTTTGGTATAAAGCAATACGTTGAATAGTGCTGTTTTGGTCCAGCCCTGTTTAGGCATTGCAGTCAGAATTAATGCAATTAAATATAATCTAAAAAACATCAAATTTTAAGACCTGGAACGATGCAGTTTTGAATAGTGCAGACATTTTGGAATGAATTAACCGCATCAAGGTATACCTGACTTACGATTTTCTCCAAAAGAAGTTACCTCAGAGGCAGCGGCATCATACTAAAAAGTGATCTTCTGTCTCCGGGGGAGAAAAAACCCGCCGGGGACAATCATTCACTATAGGTGTCTGTTCTCGTCATCGTTGAATCCTTTTCCTCAATTGGATAAATCCGTTATTCTTCAGCATATTTCAATGAAATTTTTTTTATGTATGTTTGCGGGAAGGTTCAATCTGGGGAATATTAAGTTATAACCGATCCGATTTTTTTGTTTAAATTTTAAGAGCAAAAGCGTTGTTTTTGTTCATAATTGGAAAACTTTCTTTTTCATGATTTTGCTGAAATTTCTCTATAACGTTGACAAACCCCAGGAATTAAAAAATGGTGAGATATGGCCAACCCAATTGTTTGTTTATATCTTATATGTAAATAACCATATGCTGACCTGTAAAAATATTGAACTTTGGAGCTGCTCGATTGATTCGGATGAAATTGTTATACAGGTTCTTGTGTACTTAATTACTGAAAAGATATAACGTTTTTGAGAATTTTATGGTTTGAATGAAAATTATTGGGTATCTCAGATTTAACGGTTCCACATACACAACGGATTGCCACTTTGTCTCTATTTCAACCGTTTTCTGACGGGAACCTTTGTACTTATAAGATTTTTCTTGTCTGATTCAAAATGCATCTGACAAACTCGAAAGTGACTGAGAGCATCCCAACAATACCGTCCGAAATCAAGTTTAATATCTGCTTTCGGTGGCTAAGGAAGCTAAACCAACCTTAATCCCCTGGACGGCACTCAATAAACGTTACAACAAATGTTTTATCTCTCCAACAGACACTAGCACCGCTATGCATGAGCTAATCCTTAATATGATGGGGCATGGTAAGTATATATGACCAAAACTGCTGCTAATATGTGATGTCTGCGACTGATGTTTGATGCCTGCTGCTGATATGCGATGGAACGTGTTCGAACGTTATACCGGAGAACGTTTCGTCTACCTGAACGCACGATTTGTCGGAAACGTTTAGGTCGAATTATAAATAATTTTTAAATTCATTAATTAGTTGACAGATGTTAATACGAACTAACATCTGGATATTATCAAAGAATGTGTATCTATTATCACAAAATATGTATATTTTATGTTACAAAAAAACTGAATATAATCACCAAAATTGTCAACATAGGTTTATTCAGTTTTCAAGCTGGTATGACCTGCTGTCTGGTTGGTTATGTGAGTGTGTATCTCACGTATATACCGCATCAATGAAGCTAGAGGCTTATTATGTCTAGTAAAACTGTTTTTTGTTTTTTGAAAATTCTCCTCCTAAAGAGGGTTTCATTGGGGGTGGGGGTGTTCAGTTTGCAATACAAATTTATGCTAAATTAATCCCTTAGTTTGTGTCTGTCAGCATTCTTGCTTGTTTTTTAAATTCTTAATTTGGGCGTGTTTTTATTGATCACGACCGAGCAAGAGGTGATCGAAGTAAGTAATTCACTGATTACTTTTTTTTCCCAATACTTTGATTGATCACCTCCAACACAGCGTAATGCTAAATAACTTTTGACATTGGTCACATGACAGTTTTTATTTTGAGTTACTAACTAGACCTGTTTACAGTTTTACTCAAACGCAACCGAATAACCCCTCCGCAGGATGGGTATGCGGCTAGTATTGATCAAGGGCTGCGAACGGACGCTTAGATCTTTCGGTCATTCTTCTGTTGCAACATTCATTTATTCAGATTTATTATCAGAATGCACTGAGTACGCTTAATAGAAACTTGATTTTGACACCTTCCTGCAATTGGGGAAAATCGTTTGCACCTTGCTGAATCGAGGAAATTGGCAGAAGCTAATGGCTTCCAGGCCATCGCTGCAACAAATGATAAGGTTCCTTGTAATGAACAGTTTGACGAAATGCAGGATGATACAGAGATATTTCGGTTTGTGTTCCCAATGAAGAGAACTAATTTGTATTGCATTCTGATATCAAAAGACTCTAGTCAAACAGGTTTGGTTAGTTACTCAATAGAAACCGTCAGCTGACCAACGACTTTTTGCGGCATGTCGTGTTGGAGGTGATCAATGAAAAAAATTGGTAAAAACAAGTGATCGATGAATAAGTTATTTCACTCACATTTTGTTGGGTGGACATTATTAAATTATCTGAATTCTCGTGAAACGAGCATGAATTCTGCCAGACACCAACTGAAGGACCAGTTTAGCATAAACTTACATGGCAGAGGGGATTATAAAAAACAGCAATAAAAACTGATTTCAGACATAATAATGAGTATTTTTTAAAAATGTACAGCCTTTAATATTCGTTGGTGCGGCCAGCCAGCCAGCCAGCCAGCCAGTCGGAACAACTGAAAATTTGAAGAAACCTATGTTAACAGTTAATGGTGATGGTTTCTTACAGTAATCAGAATATGAATAGATTTTTTCGGACTATTGTCCTTATTTCGGTTCTTGTTTTGGACTAAATTTTTCGGTCTTTGTACCCTAAAGCCTTCTTCAGGAAAGTCTAAAAAATTCTTGAACGAAGGGACCCCATCGAAGCAGTCTATTTGTGGCTGGGAGAAATCCTGTAGTCATAACCATGTTGCCGATCATTTTTGGTGTCACAATCGTGTCGATGACAAACACTGGTGACACAAATAAGGGGTTATTTAGACAGATGAAAAAAGATTATTGTCTGTATGTTGGACCAAGATGAGGACAATGATCCCCCCAAATCTCTCTCTCTATATATTATTGATCGTCATCTGGAAGATTCGGAGAGAAATAAACAGAATGTGTAGAAGGAAGAACATTCGTCTTTCCGCAGCTTTTTTCTCCATTCCATACTTTTTATCGCTGCATCTTCGTATACAATATAAAAAGATTATCAACCAAAATTGTCAACACAGGTTTCTTATGGTTTTAAGCTCGTACGATTGGCTTGCTATGTATGTATGTATCACGTGTATACCAAAGGAGATATGGGCTAAAAATTGAAACATTCACTCCGTATTTTGTCCCATTTTTATAGATTTCAAATCAGCCTTGGGATAAACCCCATGTGTAGAAATGCCCTTTAGAGAACAATGAAGGCGATTGGTATCAGTCCAACCTTTTTTGATATGACTGAGATCATATTCTACCAAACTGAGTATACAGTTCTGATCAACAATATCATTATAGACTGATTCAATATGAGCATTGGAGTTCGACACTAATGTCAACAATCCCTCTCACTTCTCAATATTTTTCTTGAACTAGGAATGAACGAGCTGATCTACCTATGACAAAATCTTAACGTGGACGAAAACTTTACAACCGACACACGCTACACTGAAGACACTTCTTTGATATTTCGAGAAACTAAAACTGTCTATCGAGGAACTGAAATAGTCATTACGCAATGGGGTATGAAAATAAATGTCCAAAAGTCCAAGATAATCTCTGGTGATAACAATAACATCACTTTGACTGATCCCGCAGTGGAGAGGATCAACATTTTTGTGATCAATGGTATCAGGAAGCTCATTTGATATAAATAGGATAACTTAAGCTTCTTCAGCCTTTGGTAGACTTAAGGAACAAATATGGAAACGAAAAGATATTTCAAAAGCAATAAAGGTTGGTCTATACTATGCACTAATAGTTCCAGAAGCCGTGTACAGTGGTGAAACTTTGACTTCGAAGGAGAATGATAGCAGAAAACTTAGTGTAATCGTGAATGATTGTCGTACGACTATGGTGGAAGCACAGATCCCATCAATATGGGCGATATAAGGAGTGACCTTGCAATATCAAATAAAATCTCTGTCATTATCGAGAAGATAGAAGTGGTTGGGTAAGGTGGCACATAAAGACAACTATTCATACCAGGATGATTTTAACAACAGGAGAACCAGAGTTCCAAAGCGATAGAGTGACCCAACAAGAAAGGACACAAAACTACCTCTGCTATCAGTGGAGAGACTGGCAAAAGACAGGACAAAATCGAGTTCCTCTGTGGACAAATATTCGCGTGGAAGCTTTGGGGGTAATGCAGAAAATGAATGGATAAATGCCCAGAAATTCCTACCCCAAATATTTTTTTTTGGGGGGGGGTCGATTTATGATGTAAGTTTATGCTAAATCGCCTGCTAGTTGGAGTCCAAAAGCGTCCAGGCTTTTTTTATTTTGAAAATTCGAACTTTTTCTGAGATCACTGCCGAACAAAATGCGAGAGAAGAAAATTATTCATTACTCGCCTCTTTTCCCGATTCTTTGATTGATCACCTCCAACATTGCATGCTACCGAAAGACTTTGGTCCTGTGACGGTTTCAATTGAATGACCAACGAGACCTGATTTAATTTCAATTTAAAAGCAGCCGAACAACCCACCCGTAGAACATGTATTCGGCTAGTATTGATCAATGGCTATCGACACGAAAAGACGCTTAGCTCTGGCGGCCATTCATTGTCGCAACGCTCATTTATTCAGATTCATTATCAGAATGCATGAGTATGGTTAATAGAAGCCCAATTCGACACCTTCCTGAAATTGGGAGATTTGCTTGCATCTTGCCGAATTGAATAAATAGCAGAAAGTAATGGCCTCCAGGCCAACGTGACTGTAAATAAAGTTCGTTAGGAGACATTTCGGTTCGTTTTTTTTCTATGTATAGAACTCAGTCTCTTTTCCTGTTTTTCAGTTGATCACCTCCAACACAGCATGCTGCTAAAATTCGTTGGTAACGTGGCAGTTTCTATCAAGTGACTAACCAAACCTGTTTGTCAAATGAATGAAGTCTTTTGATATCAAGACGCAATATAAATGAGCGGCGATAGGAACTGAAACCAAAATGTCTCCGGCATTTTTGAAAAGTAATCGTCGTTCATTATAACGAACCTTATCATTTGCAGTCGCAATGGCCCGGAGGCCATTACTAACTTCTACTAAGTTACTCGATAAGGCAAAATGCAAACAAATTTCCCAATTGCTGGAAGGTGTCGAATTGAGCTTGCATTAACCATAGTCAGTGCATTCTGATAATGAATTTGAATGAGTAAGTGTTACGACAGAAGAATGGCCGATAGAACTAAGCGTCTGATTGCATCGGCAGCCATTGACCAATACTAGCCGAATACACGTCCTACGGGCGATTGTTCAGCTAGTTTAAAAGAAAAAAGTTTAAAACAGGACTGGTTAGAAAAGAAAATGTCACGTGATCAACGATTTCAGTAGAATGTTGTATTGGTATCAATTACTAAAAAAAAGTATCAAAATTTTCGAATAATGAAAGAATGCTGTCGGAGTGAGACTAAGGGACCATAGCACAAAATTACATTGCAAAGTGCCCCCAAACCCCTATTTGGGGGTATATAAAGAAAAACAATGAAAAAGTTTTTTTTATAGGTATAAGGAATGTTTGATTTTTCAGTCACAGCTCGATTGGTGCTGTCTGTACGCACGATACATTATACATTGCTAAGTCAGCCAGTCAGCCCGTCAGCCAGCCGGACCAACTTGAAAACTGAAGAAACCTATGCAGACAGTTTAAGTGACAGTTTTGGTTGACGGTTTCTAGCAATAATTAGAATATGTATAGATAATTTCAGACTGTTGCTTTCATCTTGGTTCATCTTTTCATCGTTTCGGCCGATGTACCCTACGACCATCTTCAGGAGTGTATTGTAAATGGTGAGGGTTCAGAATGCTGAGACAGATGTGGGTTGGGCACCTTTGAATCGTGGGGGGGGGGGCAGAAATACTCATTCTGCTGCCTATTTTCGATGGGAAAGATCCTTGACGTTGACGATCGTTTCTGGTGTCATAATCAGGTCGGTGTCTCAAACTGATGTCATTGAAGCATTCTTAAAGCGTTATTTAGGCCCATGGAAAAATGCTATCTGTACGATGGACCAAAATGAGGACAATAATATGAAAAAAAAAATCTCTATATATTGATGATCCTGATCTAGAAGATACAGAAAAATAATTAGATTGTATTGAAGATCAAATATACCTTTTTCCTCGACTTTTTTTTCGTTTCAAACTCTTTTTTCACTGTTTCTTTGTACCCAGGTATTAAAAACTGTCAACCAAAACTGTCAACATAGGTTTCTTCTATTTTCAAGCAGGTCTGGCTATGTGTGTATGTATCACGTGTACAAAGCACATCAATAGGTCCAGAAAACTGAAGATTCAAACCCCGTATTATGTCAAGACGATGGAAAAAAAAATAAAGGAAGAAAAGTCCCTTTACACTCCCATTTTGTAGATTTCTAATCAGCTTCGGAGACTGAATCGAGAAATGACATTTGAAGAACAATCTCTCTTTCAACCATTTTCGGGCGGGGTCCTTTTTACCCTCAAGATTTTTTCTGATCTTGCTTTCACCATTTGTGGATGTTTCTGTCAAAGAATTCAGACAGACATTCTTGAACTGGTTTCTATTCATTCTCAAAATAATCTCTATCACGTAACACACCACACATTTCTTCGTTGTTCATTATAAAATTAAATGATAATTAATTTTTTCTTTTGACTTGAGTATCAGATCTATTACTTTTCAGATATACTTAATTAAGCTTTTGATGTCAATGCGAATTCAGCTTGTGGCTCACTCGGTAAAATAATGAAATGAATTATCATTTGAACAAAATATATCAAAAGACAAGTTTTAACTCAACCTCTAACGGAATTAATCTTGACAGCGACTGTAGCACAAACGGTATATATATAATTCACCATGTTCATCTATTCGATCTATTCAATTTGCAAGTCTTTTTAATTTGCTTGCTGTATTTGTAATGCGTTCGTCTTATTGGAAATTGTCAATCGAAAATTTGAAAAAGAACATAGGTTTCTTTCAGTTTTCACTCCATTCTGTGAGTGTATGTATATATGTATGTATTTACGTACGTGGAACGTCTTCAGGCGGCACCAGTCAACCTATAAATTTGAAAATTTGCCTCAGTGTTCCACTAGACCACTCCTGAAAAAAAAAAAAATTTTTGATTCCTTTTTACTTTTGGGGAGCTTTTTTGCCAACCCCCACATCAATACGGAAAATGGACATCACGACTCACAATATGGATCCTCAGAGATCATACGAGAAATCGAGGCCGACAGAGTACAAGATGGAGGGATGGACTAGATATTCAGAAAATACTGTCTCCGCGACGCCCATGATAAAGAATTGTGGCAAATCCCGAGGAAGGTCTATGTCCAACGACTGACATTAAAAGACTGATGATGATGATGAGACACCTTTTGAAAATGTTTTTGGGATTTTTTGAAAGAGTACTTTTTGAAATAAACATTTGGTATTTTTTGCCCCCCCCGAAAGAAAACACCCATTTAAAAGGGTTTTAAAAGTGTGAGAGGATTGCAGAAAACATTTTTCATGCAACAACCTTGAAATTATGCATTAGCAGTCTGCCACACACCTACCAAAAACATCTTTTTAAAATCCTCCCCCCTGCACGTATGTTTTTAGCGGATGGGGTTCGATTTGCAACCGAGGTTTATGCTACATTGGTTACCAATTTATATTCATTTTTTAAATTCAGGGATTTTCAGTGATTGCTGCCAAAAAGTACAGAGAAGTATCCTATTCATTGATCACCCGTTTTTACAATTCTTTTAATTGACTACCTGCACCAACTTTTTTAAAAAAATTCAGTTGTTTTTAGTGATCGCTGCCCAATAAAATGTGGTAAAAGTTCTTTTATCAAAGGACTAAACAGACCAGTTCTTCTATTTGTTTGTCTTACTTTTCAAAGTATGGCCTCATGTTCTTCAGAAAATGCAAATTAATTTGTTCTTTTAATTTCCGAAATCACTGAACATCAGCAGATAATCTGTCCACCCCTTGAAATACTCCAGAGATTTCCATATCAACAGACACGTAAATCTAAGCTGAAATGTAAGAATCTTTTCGTAGACAAAAACCACTCTTTTACTCGCCTGGCAAAGGCGTCATCACACATTATAAATGTTGCATTGGCTCTTGCCAAATTGAACACCTGCTACGTTGCCATTGTTACTTTGAAAACCTAGGAGCTGGAGCAATAGCATCAAAACACACTGTGTTAAAAACAAACATCTTGCATTTTACTTCCTTTCGTTGAATGATGAGAGTTATCCCTTTGTTTATAAAACACAAAATGGTGCTAGGTAGTGGTTCTAAACCTTTTATTTAAAACTCTATTTGGAATGTTATACGAACAATGAGTCAATTAGCCTTGATAGCGTTAGTAGAATAAACAATTTGAAAAAAATGGGATTACCGCAGGAAACGAACCTGCGACTGATAAGGTAACTGCTTCAATTTAGCGTCACTCAATCATTGAGCTTAATAGCTCGATGGTAAGGCAATGGCTCAAATAATAATAAGCAAGTGTCATCCCCATTCTTTCTGTCTTGTTCATTCACGTTCCATGTCTGCTCTGCTGTTTCTGATGCGGACAATTATATCATTAAGAATAGGATATATAATCCGTCAGAATAATTATGAATTCGTTTTGATATTTGGAACTCTTTTTGAAATGACTTCCCTTTGTTACACGGAGGACGAATCACTTAACTCAGACAGCATAAGTAGAATAAATAATTAAAATTAGAAATTAGATACATGTGTATATATATATATATATAATGGAAGCTTTGGTGGACGATTCACCAACTTATTGCGAAGTGTTCCCAACATCAAACTAAATGCAGATTTTACACCAATTTCCATGGAAGATGCAAATGTTATCAGTTTGGCCTGAGCTCCACGGCACATTGTAGCTGTGTACTGGTTGTAGGGTCCAATGAATACACGGAAAAGTATCCTGATTCTAAATTACCATGGAAACTCAATCATCAAGTATGATATTAGACAACTTGGACATAGAATATTTTGAACTTTCTGAAAACAGCTGATAAATACTTCTTACGAATTCAGATGTTGCGAAAATAGAATCTCCATGATTCAAAATATTGGAATCGACCCCTCAAATACTAATTTTAGACAGTTTTTTTTCATTATATGAAGATGATTGCACTCAGAAGCCATAATTTGGTGGCCATCTTAAAAAATAGCCGCCATCTCGGGTTTTCAAGTAGCAAACATTGATTTCCTAATAAGCAGCTTGAAAGATATCCGCAAAATTATTTGCTTGTATCCGCATCTGAACGATTTTGCGATTAGCTGACCCACTATGGAGCAGGCACGACTTACACTAACACTGCCGACATGTGGGAACCTGGTAGCAGATGGTGGTAATAAATTGTCAAACTCCAATTCAAGTGCAGAGTTGACTTTGTTTTTCCACTCTAACAAGAAGAGGAAGAACAATCCTCAACAAATTTAGGGGAGTAAAAGTTAACATTCCCATACCCTGACTAAAAATCACGACCAGTTGATTGGTGAGCTTGTCAATTGGGCTAAATTGACAAGTCTTACATATCTACGAAATTTATCTTACAGGCACTCAAGGACTAATTTCGTTCTAATAAATGAATACTCTAAATTCTAAAATTCTCCAATAGTTTAAAAATGTATATTTTTCATATTTTTGTTTGTTCATCATATACACAATACGAAAGTTTCTTTAATCACCGTGAGGCGAAATAGAAGTAGAGATGGAGTTTAACACTGCTGCACACGGGCGTGTTTCTTTCAATTTCACAGTGTTTCTTGTTGGTTCTTTTCATTTGGTACTTTTATTGACAATTTGATATGTTTTGGCTTAAGCTTATGGTACATCTGTTAAAAGCTGAGTGGTTACTCAGCTCCCCTCCTTTCCAGAATTAGCAAGAGGCCTCTTAGTTATAGATTCGGAAAACAGAATCGACGAATTGGCTTCGAAGTCCACTCGAGTGTGTTTATATCAATGTTATACAAATCCCTTCGGGAAAAGCACTAATGTACCTATTCCTAAGTTATGTTCCATTGCCAGACATCTTCACCATAATCTAGTCACGGTGTGATCGTAGACACTGATCAGATAAAGAATTTGTTATACCGCCCGAATTAATGTGTCGCCAATGTTGTATCAACCTGTTTCTAAGTCGGCTCAATTTCTACATCGGCGTAATCCTGATTGGCCGGTTCTTGTATCTTTGGCCATAGTAATAAAATAACTTCTGGTTAATTGAAGCGTAACTCAGTTTACTATCGGTCATTCAACGGACGACTGGAGTCTTCAATTTTTTTTTACAATGTGGATTTGAGACCCCCACCCCCGAACGAGACTCTCTGTCGGGCCAATACTCACAATTACACCCAAGAGAGACATGTCCTGTCTCCAAGGTTGGTTGCCAATCAAGACTGCAGAGGTCTGTCTTCCTTGCTATTTACTCATAAGTTGGGGGAGGATATATGGATTCATGCCTTCCCCGAGGACATTAGTGGAAAATAAATGCAAAGCGTTTCAGCCGGAGTTTGAAGTCGGTTCGTCGAGTCCATTTCCCATGCTTCTAAATTTTAGGCCTCTTGCACCTTCATTCCATACATCATACAACGGAAAACGCTTCATAGATCAT
This sequence comes from Thysanoteuthis rhombus, assembly GCA_963457665.1. NCBI lineage: Eukaryota > Metazoa > Mollusca > Cephalopoda > Oegopsida > Thysanoteuthidae > Thysanoteuthis > Thysanoteuthis major. The sequence continues at coordinate 33,047,426 of OY735210.1, read as the reverse complement.
AATGACAAGAATCCTAATTTGCATGCAGCCAGATCGTCGTTATTCCCTGCAAAATTACGAACCACAATCATGGCTAAGAAGATACACCAATGAAAAGGAGTAATCATAACCGTCTAGGGATTATTTCTCCTCTCTGGGAATTTTTTGTTATTTTTTCCACAACTCACTTGTGTGTACGAATTATTCTTAATGCAAGAACGGATAATAACAATTTTCGTGACCAATGTCTTTTTCAAGGTGGGTCTTGAAGAAATTCATTTTCTCCGATGAGACGGTTGCTTGGCTGAGCCAGATCCTCAGAATCGACACCGTTGGCCCTTTTGCTTCCTGATCTGGAAATTTGCAGCTACGTTTACTAAGTGATGGTTGTTGCATGATCTTTTTTCAGGGATTATGTGCGGTGCGTGGATTTGAACATTGCATGTTGTCCTCAGACGATACGGAATGTCTATAATCAATTTAATTGCAAATGAAAAGGCAAAAAAAACCTACAGGAAAATTTCTTGTGGGTCGATTCGAAATGCTGGTACTGGAAACGAATAAATAACAAGCCAGGCAGATGCAGGCGCAAACTACACGCCTACTTATATTCCGAATGAAAATGATTACAACGACTTTTGCATAGTTTATATGATAAATGAAAAATCATGAAAAATATTTTTGGTATGAACGTATGTATTTTCGCTCTATACTTATTAGAACGAAATAAACCCTTGCGTATCTATAAGATGAATTTTGTAGGTGTGTAAGATATGTGAATTTAGCTCCGTCAGTAAGAGATCAGCCAACGAATCAGTTGGTCGTAAATTCAAATCATGTTTTGGGAACGTTGTTTTTTTTATTCTCCTAAATTTGGTGAGGATTGTTCTTGCTGCTCTTGTTGCAGTAGAAAAACAACGTCAATTCCAGACTACGACTGGAGTTTGGAGATAAACAATACTTCCAAGAATCAGCGTTACATTCAAATCGAAAAGGAATACAAGAACAGACTCTGTTCAAAACCTGCAACGTCGTTTTTCAATTTGGTCTGAAAGAAACCCACACTCTATTTCTAACCCCTTTCCTCCTCACTGCGCAAGCAGCAGGCAGCTTCTTCATTTTCCCACCCTCTCATTGTAGTAACTAAGGTGTCTTTTCAAGCCGCACGCAGTTATGAACTTTTTTTTTAGTTTGGTCAGAAAGAAAGTAAATCAGGTTCTCATAGACCCCCTGTCTCTCGTTCTCTTTCTCTCTCTATGTATATGTTGTTGTTTTTTGTTATATCATTTTGTACGTCCTATTAAAGTATTTTGAGATACAAATTTGGTAGATTTCCATTTATTTCTGAAGATATTGTACAAGATATACAAAAAATTAAACGATTTCAATAATAATGAACAGCGTAGTAAAATCGATCTGAGATCGATTGTTAGATAGAAGAAAGAATTGAATAGTCAGACCGATCACTGATTGGTTGAGAGAAGATACTAATTTTGTTACGCAATGAAAACGTTCACTTTCATAAAAATCCACAAAATTAACGATCAAGTTGGAAATGTGAGAAAAAATACAACTGCAATGCTTATCAGATATAGTTGACAAAGACAATCATTCATTTTCTTGATTGCTGTCTGACCAACCCAGCTTCGGGACTGGGAAACAACTTTTCAGCTGAGATGAATGATAATCTAACTGCTTGCTCTTGAAGACGATTTACCAGAAATAGCCCCAAATCAGCAGTTTGACTTATACTCAGGTCAGTTAATACTTTTGAATATATGAATTCGGCATCAATAAACACAATGCATATTAACGATCAATAATGACCATTGTTTCAATTCAATATATTACCATGACTTTGTATGAAATATTATGTTGGTAGCATACGGCGAGTATTGTGTAATATCTTTCTATAATCATTTTCCGGATTGATTTGTCATCACTGACCGTATTTTCACTTTTACGACCTGGGAACCACGATAGATATATTGAAAATGAAAGAAATCCATACTTTGGTGATAACTAAGTGTCATAAATAGTGTATTCATAAAAGCATATCTCTCTCATGATGTCTTTATGGCAAATCAATAGAATGGGAGTCAGTCGATTTTCTAGGGTTTTATGCTCGATTCTAACCTAGTCTTATACTCATGATCGACTTATACACGGTTTTGATACATTGTGTGGGCTACTTAGTTGATATGTCGGTCACGGAAGAAGGGGGGGGTATGACATTTTGATTTAAATTTTTCCACGTTCTACTTAATACTTCCTCTCCAACCAGCGTGGCAATCCCGAACACACTCAATATGGTGGAAAGAGAAGGGACAACACTTCTTAAAAGAGATTATTTTGTTTACTAAAAAGAAAAACACTACTCATGATTAATTGCTTATGATTAATATAGTCTCAGGTCCAATCTAGATTTTTGTAGCACCAGAATGTTGTTGAAGATAGGATGAATTTTTTTTCGAGAAACTTCTCCTGATTTTGCACTTTGGATTCCCTGATTCACTGGGGAGTTAACCCCACGATCATTTCTATAAACATTTGAAATGTTTATGGATACATCGCTGCACTGAGACCACGCCTTTACTTTATATTTTTTCGTATCCATTCTTCTTCTTTTAAATTCTTTTTGTTCTTTTTAGAAACTGTCAAACAAATCTGCCAACAAAAGTATCAACCTAGGTTTATTCAGTCTTTAAGGTAGTCCGTCTGGATGGCCTTGCATATATCACGCATACAGGCTGTTCCAATGGAGATGGTGGGCTGAAACATTATTAAGTCAATTTTTTAAAATTCCACCGCTATAGGTTTTTAGTGAAGGTTCAATCTACAATGTACGTCTAAACTGAATTGGGTCCTAGTTTGTGTCCAGCAGCAATTTTAGTGATCCAATAAAAGGCAAGAGGAGTAACTCATTCATTGATCATTCATTTTTTTTCAGATTTTTAATCGATCACACCCAACATGTCATGCTGCCAAGAGAAGTTGAACGCAGGTTGGTTTCTTTTTAGTGACTAACCAGATGTGTTGCTATAAACGCTTGGAATGTTTATGGATATAACATCGCTGCATCGAAAATACGCTTTCCCTTTTATACCTTTTCATTATTTATGATTTGGTTTTTCTTGCTCTTCCTTCATACATTTTATATTCACTCCCTTTTTTTCTTCATTTTTGCCTTTCTTTCTTTTTATTCCTCCTTTCTTTCTTTTGTCCTAATCCCTTCTTTCTTTCTTTCTTTCTTTAAATCATCCCTTCTCTCTTCCTTTCATTACCCCTTACTTACTTCTTTTTTTCTTCTATTCACCCCTCCCTCCTTTATCTTTCTTTCTATCTTTCGTCTTATCTTTCTTTCCAAGTAATCAATTCCCGACGTAACAGTTTTTCCATTTTGCAAATGAAGATCGAATCTCCTACCTTCAACAAAATAATACGTAGACCTTTCATTCCGACCATGCTAATCCCCGGGGAGGGTCTCAGTAAAACGATCTCTTCCATCACGTTTGAAACACCAGGATTGTTTTCCCCATTTAACGCCAGTTGATTTAATCGACAATTTCCATCTGAATCTTCTTTTTTTACATTTCCTTGTAATTCATTCGTCACCAAGGAGTTTCCTTCATTTTGTTTTTCTCTCTGTCTTCCCTTTCCCCGAATTTCATTTTCTTTGATTGTATTGAATCAATTGATCATTTGATCGTTCCTGATCCCCAAAACGAATTAGGACAAGGACAGACTCAGCTCAAAACCTGTGACGTTGTTCTGACAATTTTTAATCAAATTTGGCAACTTTTCTCCCTGGAATAAAACTATTTGTTTCCAATTAAGTTTTCAAGTTAATCCCTGTTAAAAAGTTCGAAACAAAATTAAATAATCATTGCATATATTGCAGTACTGGAAAGGATATCGATTCTATAGCCACACTGGAGAGTTGTAATACAACAAAACAGGTTTCTGTGTATGACACGATTATTAATTATAATTAAAGCTATCTTCTTTAGGGTTGAGCACTATTAGGTAGGGAAATCATCTGCTATAAGCAATTATGCAACGCTCTTGCAAATCTGGAATGGAACACTTTGGTAGATGAGGAATTATGCGTAAGTAAATATATCGCTTAATTCAGTCTCACTAACCGTCCACTTCTGCGTAGGGCAGGGGTAGAGCACTGTCTCTGGGTCCAGAGTGAAGGTTTCGACCCTACCGAGCGGTACTGGAAGGGATATCGAGTATAGGCCCCATCGAAGAGTTATAATACAACGAAACAGCTGCCTGTGGTTGACAAAATTATTTTATATACGTATATGAAGTGGATACAATAGTCATGGACATGGTGTGGTATGTTTTCTTTCTTTCGTACTTTCTCGGAAATTGATAATAAAAAAAAGGAACAATATGGAATAGTATGACGTAAAATAAAAAAATATATCCACCTTTCTTCACCCTCTCACTCTCGCTATCCTTTCTTAAGAACCGATTCAAATTTGGCCTGAACGAAAAATCTTTTGGTATCCAGAGCTGTCGATTTTTTCTGCACTTGCAAGTATTATTAAAAAAACAAACAAACCGTTCACAAAACAGAAGAGGAATTGGACGGCAAAGCCAGGTTCTAACCCCAACCCCCGCTCGGGCAAAACACAATTTAAAAAGGAAATCCCTAAATATATAGATGAAAATCCCCCTGCTCAAAATCCTGGATCCGCCCCTGAATTCATTTTCTTTTTCCAACTCACTTTTTTTTCTCTTTGTCTTCCCTAAATCTAATTTCATTTAATTCAATTCGATTGGTTCCTCATTTGACCGACTTTTACTCTTAGAGGGAAGCATATTATGAAAAGACCAAACTGCACGGAAAAACAGGTTGCTCGGAGAAACCACCCTGTTACGACAGCATGCTGCATTGGGGGCAATAGATATAAAATTGAAAGAAAGGAGTGGTAAATGAAAAAGTTACTTTTTTCCCCTTTTGTTGGATAACGATCACTTAAAGAAGTCTGAATTTTCAAAAAATAGGTGAGGATGCTGTTGGACACTAACTAAGGATCCTATTTAGCATAAACTTGAATTATAAATTGAACCCCCCCCACTAAAAACCCTTTTTATTGGACTGGCTTAAAAACAAATAAATCGTTTTAAGACATAACAAGGAGTAGATGTTTAAATTTTAAGCTCACTCGATCTATTGTCGTCTATGTTGACAGTTTTCGAAGCAGGATTGGACGGCAAATCATTTCCCATCAGCAAGAACATCCTGGCCAAATGGTCGGATTTTTCAACACCTCTTCTTTCTGTGTCCTGTGCCACGCAAAATCAGGTACCTCATAGATCTTCATGTATTGTAGAAGACACCCGCTAATTCGCCATCGAGCCAAGGATTTTAAAGTTGTTGGTTTTCACAATCGTGCCATTTATTTCAGAAGCTGTTTTAAGCAATGCGTCGTGAATTTTAGTTTGGCCAGTGACTTCTGAATAACCTAAAGAAAGGATCAGACGAAGAATCAATCTAGGTTGGCAGGCTTTCCGTAGAGCAATCGCAATGCTCAACAATAAATAGATCCCATTTATTTGAATAGAGGGCTCTACACCCAATTCATCCTCTCGATAGTCACTAATTGAGCTGGAACATGGAACCTCATAAAAAGACCGGCTTTTAAACTAAGAACTAAACAAGGTGTCCAAGAGAGCATTACGCATAACATTGCATGGAGAGTTCACAAGATACTGCAGTATATTAGAGAAAAAACATGGATCAAAGATATGAAATCCACAGTAAAATTCAAATGGCAATAGGTAGGCCATGTTGCATGAATGTCAGGAAACGGTTGAATCCTACGGCTAACAACATGGATCACCATTGACCATATGTAGGATTGCAGCCGGCAGAAAATAAGAATAGACAGGTGCAGGAAATATTGGCGCCGCGACGCCTGCATATATGATATTGGGATCTGCCAAACCTTGGAAAAGGTCTATATCCAACGACGGACGCTAAAAGGCTACTGCTACTGATTATTGCAGCGATAAAAAATCGAGCCCAGGAAGAAAATAGGACGCTTGTCTTGAGGAGAAATTAATTTAAATTGGGAAATCTAACGTTTGATTTGCTATTTATTTTAAATTTTCCGTAATTAACGGATGCATAGTAAAACATTACCGAGGAGGAACAAAAATTTTTAATTTGCTTGTAAAAATAATTCCTTAAATGCTTTTTTTCAACTGACCACTCATCAGAGGATAACCCATCAGAGAGATGTTCAAATCCTCTGAGTATAAATTATTTGAACTAATTCGAAAATGTTGTTCAAAACGGCAAACAAACAAGGAGACGCGTGCGAAGAATCACAGGCGTAATGATAGGAAATAAAAATATCGATAAATTTTAAAAGTTTTAGCGAGAAAACAAATTCTTTTTCTTTACACACTTCCGGTTTTTTGGTTCTGATGTAAATTGACTCCAAAATTCCGAGTCAATTCACATAAAAACCAATGAACCGGTACTTTGCAAGCAAAGATAATTTGTTTATATGCTAAAATTTAGAAAAAAAAAAAGGTGCATTTGATTTTTGATTTTTACGCCTGTAATACGTTTTTCTCTTCTTTCATGTTTCATTATGCATCCACTAACTACTTGAATTCTAAAATTTCGTACCACTGAAACTTTTTGAATATTTATTTGTTAAAGAATGAGGAAATGATATTTTGTCAGATGAATTCACGCAGTTCACACGCTAGGGCGTGAGTTGTGACGTGTGTTTTCTTCCAAATAGACACGCAGAGAAATAGCTAGAGATTGAAGAGGAGGCTTTGAGGGGCTCTCTTCAACATTTAATAAGAATCGCCAGTAGAAATGTAGTAGGTGAACTACCATTTACAAAGTTTTTGGGTTCCCCTTCATTTGGGGAACATTGGGGCATTTTCAAATATCCATCCAACCTAATCTGTTACGCCTCTGCATGTATACTGATGGAGATAAATTTAAGGCTCTGTGTCGTTGATTGGAGTACGTGTTTCAGCTTTAGTAAGGAATCATTTCCGAAAAAAAATCCCTACAAGAGACACGAAAATCTTCTGCAGAGCTGGATTCCCGTCACTAGTTTAGCTTTGCTCCCTCGTATCAACTGCAACAGAAAATACATAGGAGAAACATCAAGTACTTTAGAAAAAAATTTACGAACACAAAAGGTCCCTAAGAATAGATAATACATTAAATGCACTCGAAACAAGGAAGGCCACAATTTAAATTTCGACGCAAAAAATAATAAAAAAAAGAATAGAACAGAGCCTTAAGACTGTCAATAGAAGTAGTACTGATATCAGAATCAAATATCATAAAGCAACGACTGGGTATGGACAGAGAATAAAATAGATTACATTTTTACTTCAATAAGTAAACAATGACAAATCAATCATAAATCTTTTTTGATTTTCACAACATTTTGCGAGGAGGGTTCAAATTAGGCTTAAAGCCTTATAAGCAGTACCCACCAATAAAGAGCTACAAGTCTTCGCTATTGGCTAGGATCATACTGAAAGAAAATGGAATAAGATTGGACGACAACAAAAGTGAGAATTGAAGAAAATATAATAATTTTCCCCAAACTGTCATTTAAAAAATATGTAAGTACAAAATTTTAATTAAAGATATATCCAGTAACAAATTCAAATATGCTTTATATCAAACACTCGTTCTGACTGGTACTAAACTTTATCGGTTACCTTTGATATTTCAACCTTGAGCTAATCGAAAATCGAACGTCTTTTTCTTTTGTTTTCTATTCCAGCATCGGAACCTCGACAATTAAATTAATATCAACTTTTAGAATACATAATTGTATTAGTAATTCATTACACACACACACACACACACACACACATACATATATATATATATATATATATATTGATGAAAGTCAAATTTAATATCTCTTTGTTATCACGTGGGCATTTTTTGATGTATTTCAACTGCTGTCAGCCATCTTTTTCAGAGAAAAAACTTGCTGCAAAATGTAAACGTAGAGAGCCAAGTTATTCTCTGGATCGCTGCAAGTTTTTCTCTAAAGAAGTAATGGGTGTCACCCGTTGGAATGGATCAAATCATTGACACGTGATAATGAAAAAAAATCGAGATGTAACACCTGTTTTCTCTTAAGTTCTTCTCTTCACCTTCCAATCGTCACTTTCATCAACATTCTGTCGGATCACTCCACATTCACGACACAAACATGCACACACACACACACTGCGGCTACCACATCGGTCGCAGGTTAGATTCCTGCAGCAGTCTAATTTTTTTTCAATTTTTTTGTTCTATTTACGTTGTCTAGGGTCATATATTCATTTCTTAATGACACAATATATTATATATATATATATATATATATATATATATATATATATATATATATGTGTGTGTGTGTGTGTGTGTGGATAGATTGATAGGATGACAACATAAAATCGTGGACCAATATCCACACTGATGAGGTTATCCAGGCCCGTAACAAGTGGACATAATATATATATATATATATATATATATATATATATATATATATATATATATATATATATATATATATATATATGTATACATATATGTCTGTGTGTCTGTGTGTCTGTGTGTGTCTGTGTATTTCTGCGTTTGTTCGTCAAGCTATAAAAAATCTTAAATGTATAATTGAGAGATGTCTATGTGTTTGTCTATCACGCTAAGAAATGTACATACCATACGTGCAGCCCAACCAAATTTGGCATTCCTGCTCAGAAGACACGGGAACGAGGTTTAGAACAAAAAAAAGTTTGGAGAAAAATATTTTGAAAGTGTTTTAAGGTGGATTCTATTTACAATGCATCTATAATGCCATAATGTAATCTACTTCCCACCCATGTATCTATCTTCTTATTTTATTTGTTTATATATGATTCTTCGTGAGGTTATTTAAGAGGTCGAAAGTGAAGCGAAATCAACCCTTTAAAGTGAAGGATATCTCTCTCTCTCTCTCTCTCTCTCTCTCTCTCTCTATATATATATATATATATATATATATATATATATATATACATTCTTATAATTATATTTGTGAAGGTGTCTGACTGTGCATTGCAGCCGGAGGTAATGATTCCAGAAACCCCGAGAATGTACAGGATTGGAGCGAAGAAAAAACAATCTGGTGTTGATTTTAAGGATTTTTGAGGGATGATTATGATGCTGAACAGGGCCCCCAGTTTGTGTTTTCTGTAGAAAACGCTGTGATGTCATAAGAATATTTCTTCTGTCCATATTTATCGTTGAAAGAATATTTTTTGCATGACTTCAGATTCTGACGACACTGTATTTTGTCAGATTCGTTTACATCATATTAATCATTTTTCCAGAAGACAAAGTTTGGTAGCGTTGTTACAGGGTTTCTATTTACGATGTAACTATACTGCTGAAACCTTTACTTAATTGATAAATCATTTTTCCCAAAAATGAAATTTGGGAATTATAGGTTATGTGAATTATATGGAGAGAGCTCTTATTTTTCAATATTAGGAGAAAAAATCGAAGGCATTCGAAAGCAAATCAAGGGGAGGATTTCCTTGTCATTTCCTCGGTTCAAAATCAAGTTGGAACTTTTTTTTCACCCCCAAGTGTCAAAATCGAGAAGATTGTTTTCTATTTTGGTTGTCAGAATCGAGATGGAGGATTTTTTTCTTTCACTTTTAGGGTTCAAAATTGAGGGGGAAATGTTCTTTCATTCCTAGTTGTTCAAAAGCAAGGGAAACTTTTCTCTCCATTTCAGGGATCAGAAACGAGGGTTATCTTTTTCTTACATTTATTTCTTTTTCAGGGTCTAGAGCAAAAGGAAACAGTGTTGAATTATTGCTAGTTTCCTATAAACGGGAAATTGATCAAAATCCTGGCCAGTTCTGGTTTTCAATATCGAGGAAAATTAATAACGTCATGACATCTCTGAATCAAATTGGTCTTTTATGACCCTGTCTGGAAAGTGTTTGCTTTATCCGCCTTTATAGATAGGTCGAACTTGTAAGGTGTTTACTTACTGACCTCTGCTAACACTAAAATCGAGATGAGCCAAAACATTATTCATTAACTACAGGGAAAAATCAATCTATCGACAGCTTTTGCACTAGTGAACCGTTCTCCACTTAGATCAGTGGTTCTGAAATATCTTCATGTAATTTATCCTTTCAACAAATTCACTCTTCTAGATTTACCTATTCCATAAAATCGTTCAAGAGATAAGAGTTAAGAGAATATAAAAAAAGAGTTCGCCATCACTGTCAATAATAGAACAACCGTAGCGTCAAAAAGTAAAGTCATGTGAAAAGATTCCATTAAAGAATAAATATGGCCGGAATAAATTTTATTTATGGTATCACTGGCGTATGACACAGGAAAACATCTGAAATTGAGTGAAACAAATAAACATCTACAATACACTTAAAAACATTTAGAAATAGATAGTTCCTATTATTTATACATCCGTAAGAATAAGCCCCCACCCTGGGACCAAATTTTGTATCCCCCCCAAACACTTTTTTGAAGGGGTTTAGCGGAGTACCGATGACAATTTTCAAGTCTGTAAATAAAACGACATAACCAGGAGCACTGGAAGACATAAACACATAATCGAGAAAAAAGATTGAACCCTTTACCATATTTGATAGCTACACTTCAACAAGCTTGGTGTAGGGTCAAACTACACTCCTACTGGAGATAATTACTGCCACATCTGTTTTGTGGGTTAGACTGGGGCTAGCTGATACATTTTAAACTTAGATAGTTATAACTTCCTGTGAAATTAATTCATTAAACCGCAAATTAGATCAAATGTTGCCATGGAAGAGAAACTTCCCCTGAAAAGGCTGTTTAAGTCTGAAATGTGTGTCAAATCAAATCAGTTGAAAATCGATTAGCCGACCACGTAAATTACTAAAGAAAATGAGCGTCGTGTGTGACTCGAACCCAAGTCCACCAGGAAGCAGTTTTAACGCAACCCTGCTCTACAGACTGAGCCAACAACGCTTTCAGTTCGGTGTTGTTCGAAATAGCACACTTAAACCACGTCTGTTGTTAAATTTGCTTCACGTTTAATTCCAGTGCCGGGCAAAATATGTCTCCAAATAAATTACCTTAACAATTATCACATTCTGTCGGACATAAACTGTTCAATCAAATGATACATACATATTGTCGGCAAAAAGGGAACACTCACACATACACACACGCGCGCACACACACATATATATATACGCAAATATTTATGTTTCCGACCGCAGAGTGAAGAGATGGGTGGTTTCAGTGCGCTATCCCGAACCCCTGCTTGCCGAAAACGTCGTTAGCTCAGTCAGTATATATATATATATATATATATATATATATATATATATATATATATATATATATATATATATATATATATATACACACACACATATATATATAGCGATTTTAGCACTTTTTAATGGCATAATCCGAATGTACATAAATCCAAATAGGAAATTGACACCGGAGTGGGAAATTAAGAGCGAAGTTTACTGAGGAGAAATAGACACATGAACAACTATTGTGTGAATAGCGTCGATGTCACGTAAGTAACTGCGATGTCTTTAATTTTAACGTACAAGTATTTGGAATGTACTAAAGAGTCATAATGGAAATCAATTATTACACTAGAAAAATAAAATACAAAAGCGTTTTGTGACAACACGCACGCACACACACACATATATTTATGCAACAACGTGTTCATATGATGAGTAAGTATATTGTGAAAATGTCGCTTTGATTCACGTAAGCTCTGGAAAGGTCGCGTGGAACCAAGGTGTTCAGCGAAACACAGTCTGGATACTGTTGCTTGAAATAATTGAAACAGAATCTACGATGGCATAGAGATGAATATTTTGTCATTGGCACCTAAAATACGAAAGATTCGACTGTGCAGCGGAATCACTCCACAATAACGCCCTCGGAAAAGGCATGAATACATATCTTCTCTCCGCCATCTATGCGTAAAATGGGGCGACAAAGTGGGCTCTTTAGCCTGAGGAGACAACCATTCTAAGAGAAGGGCATCTTTGAATTCAAAACCAGGAGCTGGAGTCCCTAAGGTAAGCTGATGCTGTCTAAAGCCTTTAGGATTCATCATGTTTTGGGGATCTCGTCGGCTCACAAAGGGCTGGTACCAAGCTGTATCGATCGGTGTCCTACCTCACTGGTACAGGGAGAGGGGAGACTTGTTACGTGGGCAATCACCCATCCACCGTGGCCCAGGCCTGTACCCTGGCGAGACTGGATGAAAGATTTTCCTCAGATGAATCCATGATTTTGTAAGACTGACAGATACTACCAAAAGAAGATCTGAACGGATTATCATAGCATCTGAACAACTTGTTTTTTCCATGCCTTTTAGAACATTTATTTTAGTGTGGGGAAAAAGTACACAACTCGTATACACCAAAAAACATCATAACAATCATATTTACACAATATCTAGGACCTTGATGGTGTGATAAACGTCACAATTCTTTTGAAAACTCGTTTACATTTGTTAATTGCACTACGTATTCCGGTAATCTATTCCAAGGTCTTTCCATTCTGTTGTCGAAAAATAATTTTCTGATATCTAATTTACTTCTATTTACGTCTATCGTATATGTGTGAGCTATCATTCCTTTTTACTCCCTTTTAGTAAAAACATACTAGGGTTTACTGATTCTTATGATATCCCTTATCCTTTCTATTTTTTAACCATGATATCCCTGACTCCTTTAACCTATCATCAAAACTCATATCTTTTTTAGATTCTGGTACCAACCTAGTTGCTCGTTTTTGGGCTGTTTCTTAAAGATTTTATCTTTCTCTAAGTTCAGAGACCAGGCCTGTACACAGTACTCAAGGTGCAGACGCACATAACTCTTATATGATATATTTGCATGTATCATCGTTCTACACAAGCACTCAACCACTGGGCCACGGTGATCGATGTGCCGTATCCTTTAGTGGTAGGGAAACTATCAGCTAATTACCAGTTCTGAAATGTCCTTGTTGTCATTATTATACTTAACTTATCACAGTGTTTCCATTGATTTTGTTGACTGGAATTTGATTCGCACAAAAACCTGTTGTTGATTCTCTGGAAAATGTCAAGTAGATTGTGCAATGTAAACAGGTCTAGTTGTTCACTCGATAAAAACTATCAAACGACCAATATCTTTTGGCAGCATACCGTGTTGAAAAATGATCAATTAAAAAAATCGAAAAAAAAGTTGATCAAAGAATCTTCTCCCGCCAGACAAGCGACATTACTAGAACGAATAAACTAGAAATAATAAACTGATACCTATGGTATGGACAGCGACATGAAAACAATCTATACCCGTGAATTGAATAAAGCAGTGGTCGCCAACCTTTTTATGCCTAACGCCCACTTCTGAGACTTTTGTAGAGGTAAAGTTTTCGTACCATCAACAAATATTTCAAATACAGTTAGCCACTTATCAGCCATTTTGAATGGCTAAAAATGTCTAGATTCGTTAAAAATGGTTACAATTGCATATATTTCATTTTTTGGTAACCGGGCAAATGTATACTCTCCATAAGATCGTACAAATGCTCCAAAAAGTAAATATACAACATATTTTTGATGTGTTGGTAATCTTTGCAATAACACACTGTTTGCCATTACAAAAAGAAAAAAAAAGAATAGCGTTTTCTCAATTTAAGATACTTTATTGCAACGAAAACAGACGCACCTTGCAACCCAGTAATCGGTCTATCGCCTACTTCAAAGGTTTAACGGCCAACTAGTGAACCGTATCACCAAGGTTGGAGACCACTCGAGTAAAAAGTTATTTTCTAAATTTCCAGATGGTCACCAACTAAGATATATAGGATCGAAAAGAGAGAGATATTATCAGTGATCAATGAATAAATAAACAGGTCTAGTAATCACTCAATAAAAACCGTCATGTGGTCAACGTTTTCTGATGATCAATGAATAAGTTTCATCCCTCGCCTTTTGTTTGGCAGTGATCACCAAAAAAACCCAAAAGTGCAAATGCTACCGGAGTACACCTAAGAGATCAATTTTGAAAAAAAAAAAAAAAAATAAATTGACTCCCCAACCCCAACTATGAACATACCTGGGTAGATATTAAAAAAAACAAACAAACCAAACAACATTTCTTTCCAGACATAAGGTGATCATTTTCAGCCCTCTGGCTCCATTGGCACTGCCCTTACGCCTGAAATATTCGTATATAGTCAATCAGCTAGCCAAATAGACCAACTTGAAAACTGAGCAAACCTGTGTTGACAGTTTTGGGTGACGGTTTCTAACAGTCCGTTTATGTCATAGTTCTCTTGCGAAACTGTTGGAAACGAATTTAACATTGAATGGTTCTCTCATTCATTATCATCACCATCATCCTTTCCACGTCCGTCGTTGGCCATTCGAGAGACCCCACCCCCACCCAAGATCCACCAATCTTCTCGATCGTGGGTGTCGTGGTACCAGTGTGTCATCAACTTGTCTATATCGGCATTTTTTTGTTGGGCTCAGTAGCGCATCTGATTTCAAGAATTCATGTGGCGAGTCGTGATGTTCAACATTCTTGTAACATGACCAGCCGAAAGCTTCCTAATGGTTTTTATGAAATCTAACCCCTGTTCTCTAATATATTGTGCTGCCTCGTGATCTCTCCATGTGATGTTGAGCATGATTCTCTCCTCTACACTTTTCTTGATTCACAGTTTGAGGGTCAATCTTTTGGCAAGGTTCTTTGTTTCAGCTCCTTATGAGAACAACTGTCATTTCTTGTTTTTGAAGGTTGAGCTTGCTCTACCGAACGCTTGCCAATTTGGTGTGATTCTTCGCTTGATTTGAGCTGAGGCAAAAGAAAGTGGACCACTACATCTCCGTAGGACAGCGAATCTCCATGTTTCATATATGCCGTCAATTTTGACGACATGGCTGAACTAGTTTGCACTTTCAGCCTCACAGAAGGATGTAATATCTCAAATGACTTTTATCTTCTCTCCTTTTCCTAGACTGGTTGCCTCCCAAGCTTAGAGAGCTCAGGATGCCCAACTATTTACCCATAATTAGGAGGAAAAGAGATGGATTTATGCCTTTGCCTTGGACAGTGGTGTAAAATGAACACGAACTGTCTCAGCCAGAGTTTGAACCCGCATTGTCGGTTTCTTTCACCACCGGGTCGCTAGTAGTCTGGCTATTGTACACAGTCAAAATATCAATCATGTGCATTTGACGCCGTATCGGCAAATTCATCCATTTTGCGAAATTTACTAATTTTTTGTAGAAAAAATGTTTGATTTTGCTTTGATTACAGAAAAAAATGAATCGTAAAAAATAGGTGTTTTATCCTTGCTTTGCTTGTAAAAAACTTTAACCGAATTAAAACTACGTATCTATTCTTTGAAGAAAAAATTAAAACTACGTATTTACTTTTTTTTTGTAAAACAAATTTTGATTTCACATTGATTACATGAACTTCTGATTGCAAAAAATAGTTATTTCAGATCCTTGCCTTGATTAAATAAACTTTTGATCGAATTAAAACTACGCATTTATTCAATTATTTTTCATAGAAAAGGTTAAAACTTCGCCAATCAGGCAATATTGCATTCTCTGCATTACATGTGTATTAACACTGGGAGATCTTCGATAACCCTTACGTCCATTTATATACATGGTATAGTCGTTTTTTTTTTTATTGTGAAGCATTTGTTTTATGTCCAAACCTTGAAAAACATTTTTTTCGTTATTTTATTGATGGTCCCGTCTAAGAATGTTTCCTCGATGAAATTCTCTACTGCCCTAGTCATAAGTACACTTGTGAACTTTAATCTCAGCTTAACTTACTCAGATATATTCAGTCTTTCAATTAGCTGATACTTATTAAACAGAATATTTGAAATAGTTTCAGAAAAGATTTTCTCGTCTGACACTATTCAGAGGTTAATTTTTGACGTTCCATCCTAAGAAGAGAGTCGGAAGAAAAAAGCTTTTCAGGAACTATTCCAAATATTCTCTTTAATATTTATCCGCTGATTGCGAGCATTCCAATATTCTATACCACCAAATGACTTTTCAGATATATCAGTTCACAAATTGGCTCTTTTAAAAAGCCAATTCTGATCGAAATTTTCTACAGTGGGCGGTCTTCCGCTCGGGAAATATGAAGTCGAAATCTCGTCAGGGGTACTTCATTCAGTCATCCATTTTCGAGAGCAGGCAAGTTGAAAGAAACATTCAATGAAAGATCTAGTTTGTCACTCAATAGACCGTAATATGTCCAACGTCTTTTTATAGCATGCCAATCGAAAATTGGAAAAATGGATGATCAATAAATAAGTTACTTTTCTCGCCTTTTGTTGGACAGATATCACAAAACAAGTCAGACGTCGAAACACAAGAATAAATTCTGCTGGACACAAACTAAGGGATTAATTCAGCGTAAACTTACATCGCCAATTGAACTCCCCACTAAAAACCTATTCCGGGCAGATTTTTCAAAAAAACAAAATTTCTAAACGTAAGGAGTGAATATTTGAATGTTTAGCCCTCCAGCTTCATTGGTGCGACCCCTACGCGTGATGCATACGTACATACAAAGCCAGCCAGTCAGCCAGCTAGCCAGCCAGCTCAACTTGAAAGCTGAAGAAACCTACCTTGATAATTTTAGTGATGGTTGCACTTGATTGTTTCAAAAATTAAACCCTTTCAACCAATTATGTTCTACCGCGTGTGAAGTAATGTAAATAACAGATAACAGATGAAGATTTTGAAGATTGGTACATAATTTTAAAAAATTATCAGACAACCCTGTGGCCCACTGGGTCAGCATTTGAGAGAAAATTGGTGCACGCTGACATGACAAAAATGAACCCAGATTTTTACGCATTTACAAATAAATACATAAATAAGACAAATTACTCTATAATCAGCGTTTAATAGTTATCTCCTTCGACAAATGGGTCATCATGATACAGATCTGGGTAAATGCAAGCGTAGACCCTACATTATTATATTTACGTTGTAAATCTCCCTGATTTTTTTTTTTGCATTCTTTACATTAGCGCATTTTAGGGGTATTTTAATTCAATAGATCCGACTACAATCCACTGTTTCGACTATTCATGGTTGCAGACTGACAAACAGAATCAGACCTTTTTTATGGTATAGATTTCGCGTTCAGCGAAAGGGTTCGATAAGATATCAGTAACCATTTGTTTTCGATTGGGAGATATATTCTGATTTTCCCCATACATTTATGTATTTGTTCATGTCTGTCCTAAAGATATCTCCAAGACCTTTTGATTAATTTCAATGCAATTATGAGGAAGGGTGAGCCATGAGCGAAAGAAGAAGTAATTTTGAGAGGATCCAAGGATTTGTTTTCGATTGAGAGATATTTTTTTTATTATTCTACATGAAAAGAGGTTAAAAGCGAACAGTAAATAAAAAAAAAATACTAATTTCAAGGGAAGTAATCCGGTATTTGAACATTATCCAAGAATGGCGTTCTTTTCCTTAAATTTTCAATATTTTAATTTCATTCAGATTTCAGTTAGCGTACGATGTTGGCTAAGGTATGCGTTCTCTGAGTTAATTTCTGGTTTAATAAAGAAAAAATGACGGATTTCAGCCATTGTGCATTCAGCTTGTGCCTGGATGACGTCATTTTGCTTTCTGGCTGAGTTCATTTTTTAGCCATTCAGCTCCGCTTCGAACAATTCGTGGCGCAGTCTCGAGAAAACATCATTTTTCATTTACACCAATTTCTACGAAATGTCGTGCTGATAGCTCAGCACCATTCTGATACCATTCATGAAATCAAAAAGAAAACGCAGATTTTATAACATTTGATAACAAGGAATCTAGATTAAAACCGATCAGCGTGATCCAGTGACAGAGTGTTTGCCAGGGGAACCAAGTCACGTTGAATATACTCTTTCTTGTAAGATCACAGAAGCTAAGCAACGTCAAACCTGGTCAGCACCTAGGCAGGTGACCATTGGGGAATACTCGGTGCTGCAAGCAAGATGAAGCTTCTACAGGCCTGCCAAGCCGGGAACGGGTTTTAATAACAATTGCCTCTGTATACCTAATCCTGCTACACACTTGATGAGGATATAAGCGGAGAGCAATTATACATACATACATACATATTTTACTTCTGTATTTTTACAGCTCCTTTTCACGACAGTAGTAAGGCAGAGGTACGTTGGAGTGACTGGTATGAGATTCAGCGCTAAGAGGGTTGGATTTATGTCTTTTCTATGGGTAGGCTTGCAGAAGGTGTGGCCGTAAATTGTTTACATTTTCCAAGTTATATCCGATGCTGCACCGCGTACTAAGGTACTAATATATCGATTTTTGATGAATAAAAACGTTATAAGCGTTCAGGGAGTTAGAACACTCGTTTCTACCCCGTCTCTATGCATTGCAATATTTAACAGCTGCGAAACACAAAGAACGAACCCTTCAATCGATTTTCCAATTGTTTGCACTCATATATATCCATATTATCCTCATGAGACAAAGTAATGTTGATATTTACTAAGTGGAAAAGTAAGTAGCGCACTTACACTAGCTATGGCTTCAGCTGACCCTGCTAGGGCACCACATATGACATAACTACTTACTTGGTTCTTGATTGCTATACGCGAAATAGACAAGCAATCAGCGCTATTTTACCAGTTGCTGGGGAAATATGAGTTCATGCATTTCTTAAAGACTTCTGTGAGGAGTGATAAAAGAAGTCCAAGCTAGAGTTTAAACTCGGTTCACCGAGTTCATTCTCTGAGTTTTAACCTCCCGGGCACCCAGCACCTTCTTGATATTTACTAATCTCAAACCTTATGCATCCGTATAAGTATATTACCTATCAAAGATGACAAGATTATTTACGTATCGATCGACAATTCTGTCTCGGATCAGATAATCTATGCACTCTGCCGAGGATCCAAGTGTCGCTCCCCAGTACTTATGCCCAGGATCGGAGTGTAGTATCTGTGTAATCATTGAAAAGAGTAACACACAAACAATATTGTTCTTTGCATCTTTAAATTCTTCTTGCAAGGCAACGATTCGTCTTATTATTGTTTAGCAAAATCTGACGTCAGAAAAGTATATAAAATATGTATAGAGACACATTGCGTTTTATATATGTTGATAATATGGTACGAGCAAAACGGATTCGTTGTCAACCGATAAATAACTGAACATCGCTGGCGTTTTCAACTGGAAAACATCTAAAATAAAGTAAAAACAAAAACAAAACATCCGGAAACATCTAAATTCTGGGGAATCTACATGATATTGATAAACAATACCCGTCGAAACGGTCAAAACAGCCCTTAAAAAACAAAAAAACTTTCGAGAAGGGGTCTAATACTAGTGCCAATTTTCAAGTCTGTAGACAAACAGAATGACAGGACCGCTGGGACACACAGACACATGCATGCATAAAAAAGGGTAGAACCCAAGCCACCCTTGGTGGCTACCGGAAGTAAATAAGTAACTGCATCCGTGCGAGCGAGCGGCGTAGTCGGTAACGGCGCGGACAATGGAACTCGGCGACCCGTGTTAAAACTCCTATCGGGGCTGTTCACATACACTTTGCACTAATTACCTTGGAAAAGGCATGTATCCATCTCGTTTGCCAACTATAGAGCAGATTTGTCTAGGAGAAGAACAACTCTGATTCCAAATGAAGGAGTGGACCCCTCTTAAGGTGGTTTGACATCTTTTCGTCATCTACAGCCGATGCTGATGCCAGACTCTCTGCTTTCCTCTGGACTAAATCAGCAAGGCCTAAACGGGAATTTTGACGACTGGGTATCCCAGGGTTTCCATACGCTTCACCCTGGCAGGACTCCCATTTTCTGTAGAGAGAATGGTAGTCATTCATGTATTTAAGTATCTTAGTTCTCTGCTTATACCCTTACCGAGGAATCCACTAAATTATTTGGATGTCATTGGACGTGGGGAAAGGTTGTGCACTGTGAACGTCCCCACTCACGTGTTGGGTGTGTGTATGTGTGTGTGTGTGTGTGTGTGTGTGTGTGTGTGTGTGTGTTCAGGATGGGGGGGGAGAATATAGAAAATAAAAGAGAAATGTTGGTCTACTCTCCTACAGATGGAGCAGCGGTACCGGCGCTAAGTCGGTACCCAGAGACTGTGTCGGCTTCGCCTGGAGGTGAAGTTGGGGTCTAAGAAGATTGCTTTCTGCGTCTGTAAAAGCGTCAGAAAATCTGCTTTGCTGAAAATATGTATCACTTAAAAGCCAAAGTTTCCATGCGTAACTGTTTGAGGCAGACAAGTTATAAACATATCATTTCTCACGGTACTTAGACCAAATGCCATTTCTCTTAGGCATCCCTTCAACTAAAAACGAAAAAAAATATATGTATGGAAAATGAAAATCAAGAAGAAGAGAAATGCTGCTGTTTTTCTGTTTTTATACTGAGCACCATATTTATGATATCTTAGACCTTCCATTCATCTACAAATGCTCGTTTGTCGTCTGCTTTTTCTTTCCAGAATCGATGCCATGTTTGCTGCATAAGAACTCATTTATTACAATCTTTTGACATCTTGGTAACACTCAAAAAAAGCAGGGTTACCAATTTAACCTTTTTTGTTTTGTTTTTTCAAATTTGTGAGTCCAGTGTTGAAAATATTTAGATGGTTGAAAAAGAGATGTCACGTTTTAAAGTCCAGTGTGGCCAATTGAGATGTTTTTTTCAGTTTTTTTTTATTTGAGAGTGACTTTCAGAATAAAAAAATTGAAAAATCACATCTAAATTGGCAACCCCGAAAGCAGTATTCTTCTTCAAACTGTTCACATACTATCCTTATTGGGCACCCCACAACAAAACCTACCCTATTGGAATATGGAAATTACTTACTTGAATACTTGGATTCATGTTTTTTAGTATAAATGTTTTTATTGAAAAAAAAAATTCTACACAAATTGAGTTTCTAGTCAGCAAAAGAAAGAAAATGCAATTATAATTACCCTTTTTGCTATCGTACATTGAAAAAATGTTAACACAGCCAGAAGTGAGTCATTGCTGAAAAAAATTAAGGCTCCTCTTCAAGCTTCCGTATACTAGAATCAATATTTTGGGGTAGGAACTCCAAACTTTCTTTTTCTGCTTCCAGGACACATCGGAAATATAGTTTAAAACCTGCTCCTAGCAAAATACCGAAAGCATAGTACTGCTTTTCTCGGGGTAAAACATAATTGTCAGTGAGGAAAATTGTTTCACCCACTGAAAGCAAATTTCCGCACAATAAGGAATCTATTCAATTGTTCAATATTGAGCACTCAGTATTCTTGATAAAAGGATTTGACGCATGTAACGTGTGTGTGTGTGTGTGTGTGTATGAGGGATGCGTGTATGTGTGTGCGCGCATGCGTGTTCGCCTTGTGAGTATGTGTGTGCCTGTGTGTTTGTATGTGCGTTCGTGTGCGTAAGTGTGTGTGTATGCACGCACTTTCAAAACGACTTACAACGATAGATTGTTCAATCTTCTGAGTAGGGAAATAGCAGCTACACAATCTTCCAAACCCCATTATTAGACTTTGTGTCGTATTAAGCTAAACTTACTCAATATCAACGACGAAAGCGTCTAATTCATCGAAATGAATATGTATTTGTATGGATTGATTTTGCTAAAGATATTACGAAATAATTATAACTTTATTCTGTACACTTGACAAAACTAAGCGTCCTGTCATTAATCATTAAATATTAAAAAAATAATTCTAGATATCAAATCAATGAAATCATACATCAAATCAATAAATGTTCCGTAATTGTGACAACTTTTTATGCTTTCAATCTATCCGTAATTTATTTCACCAAGTCAAAGTAGATTACGATTTCCAGTGACATAAAACGAAAGATCACCTTTCTATTTAAATTCTCAACCGAATTGGGTGATAAAATTACTTTCCAACAAAACAATCTCCCACCACTTCCCTCCCCACCTTTTATATTCGTTCGGTTATGGTGTCGTGTTGGTGAAGGGGGTGTGCCTGCTACATCCTAGTCAATTTGCCTTTGCTCTGCTGCTTTTAAAAATCATCTTCCTTTTCCATTGTGATTGATAGAAAAATCAAAAAAATTGATGACAACGGCTTTTGTTTAGTAAGATCGATTTCTTGTTATTCACAGTGACCTTTCCTGTTGAGAATTTTGTTGAAGCCACCCATTTCACATCCTATTAACCAACTTCTCAGAAAATTACTGACAATTGGACAACAATTCAAATCCTCTTTGCCTCAAGTCTGTCTATCATTGTTTGATTGTTGATGTCTGCACGATCATTCGCCTCAAGCTGTGTCAGTTAACTCTGATACGTTATTTATTTGATTTTTTATCATTCAATTTGTGTTTTCGTCTCGTCTACTTTCTTTTTTTTTCATTGGTATTTTCGTCTTTTTTTCCTTCTTCATTAATTCATTCTTTTTCTTTTTTCGATGCTTTTTTTTCTTTTTTTTTTATTGGTTCATTTTATTTTTTCTTTCTCTCTCTCTTTCGCTTTATTTTCCTTCTGCTTCCCTTGCTCCATTCTTACTTCTTTCCTTCTTCATGGTTTCATTTTTTCTTCATCTCTTCAATCCTTCATTTTTTTCTTTCTCTTTATTACCGCATTCTTCGTTCTTTTCTTCTTCGTTGCTTCACTCTTATGTCTTTTCTTTCTAATTCGCTTATTCTTGTTTCTTTCGTTCTTTATTGCTTCATTCGTTTTTCTTTCCGTATCTATTACTTCACTCTCGTTCCTTTCCCTCGTCATTTCTTCATTCTTCTTTCTCCTTTGATTCCTTGATTCTTTTTTTTTTCATTCCTTGCTCATATTTTTCTTTCATTATGGTGTAATGTTCCTTTTCTTTCATTGCTTTATCATTTTCACTTCATTCTTTCAGCTTCATTCTTCTTCTTCTTTTCTTCTTCATGTTTTTATTCTTATTCCCTCCTTTATTGCTTTCTTCTTTCCTTTCCTTATTCACTGTTATTCCTGAGCTGATTCATTTTTTCTCTATTTTTGACTAATTTTAGTTCCACTGGTTTAAAGGCTCCCCCCTAAAAAAAGTGGGATTAGAATAAGTGTTCTCTTATGAAGCCACAAAGTTTTTATTACGATCAAGGATCTACACCTGGATTATAGTTATATCGTAAATTAACCCCACCCCAAAACATGATGAAACAGCTGAAAATCACCTGAATTCTTTTTTTAATGTTTGAGCATTTTAAGGGTGTTGGGCTGAGAAAAACCCTGCTTGGTAACATACATACAATTCAAACATATATTATTAAAAACAACAAACAAAATTTTCCCAATTTAATTTTTTGTTTGTTTTTCATTTCATCACTTTTGTCTGTCGTTTTAAATAAAAGTCTGAAAGAAAAAGTGCTGCCTCGATACACAATTTAAGCATACATACCTACCTACACACATGCATATATACATACATAATTACCTACATACATACATACATACATACATACATACATGCATACGTATATAAATACTTACCTACATACACAGAATTCCATAAACAGAAAAATCATTATTATGATATAGGATCGCTGTCACTTTTGTCTGAGAGCAAATTTGTAGCCATCAGTGTATATCTAGTGGATTTCTTGATTCATAAAACCCCGCTTCGCCTCGAATCTTCCTTTTTTTTCGGTTGCCAGCATCGTCTGCCCTGTTTCGTGAATTCAGTTCTTACCGGATGTAATTGTCACGTCTGTCTTCTGCAATTCTACTTCCTTAAAATGCTCCTTCTTAAAGGGGTCCGACTCAACAATTAATTGAGATGAGATTATTTTCATCCCTTTCACACACACTGCTCTCAAACAGATTTCCTGCCAAGTTAAAAAACAGTGTTGGCAATTTAGATGTTTCTCATCGAAATCTAAATGTCTTTTGTTGCGCCTGGATGATAAAAATTTCTATTTAGATGATTTTTAAAAACATAAGTAGCATTTTCATTTAATGTAGCTGTAGAATAATTGATATTTTCATTTGATTTATACTAATAAAAGGAAGAAAAATTTTTGTTTAATTTATACCAATAAAATAAGTAGTATTTATATATAATTCATGCAAATAAAATGAGTAGCACTTTTAATTGATTTATAGTATTGAAATGAGTAATATTTTTAATGAACTGATATCTTATTAGAATAAATTTGGATGATTATTATCAGATTTGATTTATTAATGGAAATATATTGCATATTATTGATGAATTAAATCATACTATAATCTTCATTACATTATTAATTGCCAAAGTGAACATGACTTAAATATTTAACATTCATTTTATTAAAATATCAATTATTTTATTAAAAATATTACTTATTTCATTATTATAAAAAATAAAAATATTACTCATTTTATCCTTACAAAATAGATAAAAATATTACTTATTTTATCAAAAATAGTACTTATCTTATTAGTATAAAATAAATGAAAATTTTACTAATTTTATCATTATGAAATAAATAAGAATATTACTTATTTTGTTACTATAATTTGAATAAAAGTATTACTCAATTTATTTATATAAAACAAATAAAGTTATTTCTCAATTTATTATAATGAATTGAATAAAAAATGTTACCTAATTGATAACAATTAATGAAATAAAAATATTACTTAACTTTTTACTGATAAGGAAATAAAAATTTACTTATGTTATCAAAATCATGTAAATAGCAATTTCTGACGTCTAGATACAACCTAAAGCATCTAAATCTAGCTGGAAAACATCTAAATTGGCAACACTGACAATGTCGTACGATACTTTTGACATTTATATTTCGATAACATCTTCTGCTACTTCGTTGCCAAATCAAGTTATTTTTCCCTGTCTGGCATTTTGGATTAAAGAACTTAACGTAACAAATTTTTGCATCAGACAAATAAATTGATTACATAAATTCTCAAGTGTTGTACAAGTTTATGTGCCAAAACTCGGTGAAACTCTTGTACGTACGTAAACACAATATTTAAAGACGGAAATATACTTAAAGGACTCAACACACACAGACACACACAGACTCTCTCTTTTCCCCCCTCTCTCTCTAAGGATAAAAGCACACACAATCTTCAGATCGATGAACTTGATTATTATTTACTATGGATTTTTCAAATGAAACTTTTCATCTGACAACGTGTTCACCGTAGTGAATGAACTCTTATATATAAATAGTTATTCAATCATGGAAATGATGATGATGATGATGATGATGAGGAGGAGGAGGAGGAGGGGAGGATGAGGAAGCGATTGTGGATTTTATTTGATCATTATCTTGGTTTAGTTTTAGCTTTTCTTCGCAACTACCCAGACCGTCACTCTATGGCCGTTAGTACAAACGTTAGTTACGATAAAAAAAGCCCCAAAACAACTACAACAAGAAAGCACTCAGAGAGAGAGAGAGCACACCTTTGCCAATAATTCGCTCCCCACTCCAATTAATAACTTCTTCCGTCGTCTATTGCCCAATCATTCTTCAAAGTTTTATAGTGAACTTTTGGAGAAGACATGAACATGTAGAGAAATTATCTGTTGTGGAAATATAGCTGCTGCGTAGGTGGGGTGGATGGATCTGCCCCCAAATTTAATCACTTATTCCATAGCCTATTGCCCACCCTCCAAGAGTATTTCGTAGGAATTCATTGAGAACTGTTGGAAGAATTATGTGGACGGTCATAGGCATATACATAAATGTATTAAAAACAAAGAAACGGAGATTCTCGCTTTGTTGGAGCTTTGTCTTCCCATTCGCAGCCAGTAAACCACTGATTGGAGACGCCATTTGCAGTGATTCCTTGCAGACGACAACGTGATCTCGGTCGGCCATTGTGCCAGGTTTTGCCGCCAGACAGGCTGAGCAGCGGAAGATGGTTAAATAACGCTCACTTACCGATAGATGCGAGTTTGTACCGGTTGCAGTCTAGACGTTTGGTTTGATCGGACCCAGAGCATTGTAGCTCATCCACCAAGTTGGTTCCAAAGCCACCCAACGCCATGACGAACTCTGTCAGGCCACCCGACCCTTCCCGCGTGTGTCGATGACAGTCGTCCGTGACATTACGCTCTCCATAGCTACGACAGGAGCAGACAGAATCGTCCGTTGAAAAACAAAAACCATAAGTTTATCGATGCTAAGGAGAGCAAGTAGTCTATCTTTTTGTCAACTGATTCTCATACCAATAAAAATCGCAAATGGCCATTTTAGGTATTTTTGTCTTATTTCATTTTGAGAATATGGACCTTGCACAATCTATTATGATATCATAGCAGCTTGTGAAAATTGATCGGAATAGATGCTCTTTTGATGAAATCACATCGCATACTATATTCTTTATAATTTTATTGTTTATTAATTGAACTCTCTAATAAATCGACTCCGTTAAAAAAGAACAAAACAATCCTACTGTAACAATCGCCGATATGTTTTCGTTTGTTTTCAGTCACACCTTTCTACGTCACCAGACGTCACAATTGAAGTAACGTCAGGTGACGTAATGTAGATGTAGTAGAATTTTTTTAACATTAAACTTGATAAATAAAACTCCATATTTTTCAATGTTGAATAGAATGTTATCAATTCTTAAATCTCAGAAATTTAATGTATGTATTCGTATATATATATATATATATATATATATATATATATATATATATATATATATAAATTGGAATTTAAAAAAAAATGAATATGCTAAAACATGCCCCAAAGTCCCATTAGTAACCCCCCAAACTTTCTTGTCCATAGCTCCAGCCATCCTTGAGTTATACGATGATAGAAGGATGGACAAAAAACGAGTTTGGTGAATTATAGTGATCTCGAACCGACACTCGACCGGTCTTGAAACGCTCGCACCACTCAAAAACCTATTTTCAACCCAAAGAATGTTCGCCAAATGCCCTACGAAGCGTTTCGAGGGTCTCGGTAACAGATTTGCCGAGCTTTCCCGCTAAATTTGATGTGAATCGCTGAGTTGCTCTCACACAACGTCATAATACCTCGTGCAATACGAGAACACGAGTAAATACCACGATGCTTATTGGCATGCTGAATCAGAACGCTGGGTAACAATGAGACGCACATTCCTGTTGAACAGTAGGATCACTTCATGAAGAGTCTGCATTCTTTCCTTTACCAGCTGAAATGCAAATGAAAAATTACTTGAATACTTGTACAATGCCCGTTCCAGAGGTGCATGTTTGGAAGTAGCCAGAATTCATGATATGTGGAAACAGCCGGTTATAACTGTCATGTAAACTAATCTTGAAGGAAATACTATTGTGTGAGCGTTATTAGTAATTGGTAATGATCAATGCAAAATGTATTCTAAAGAGCAAAAGTCAAGGGAGGTAACTTATAGAAACTATAAACGAAGCGAAGGTGATATTGCATCTAGTAGCGAGTCGCAAAATTTAGAATTTTTCTAACCCCCCAAAAGGGATGAAGGGGTTGAAGTTGTGCCCCCTAAAACACGTTGGGCTTATTGTGTTTTCGTTTAATGGCCAACATGAAGCTAGCGTTATAGAGATATATTTACTTATATTGGATTTCTCGAGAATTGCTCAAATTCGACACTGCAGTGCCTTATGAGCTGACTAATATATCTGTCTAATGTTAGCTTCATAAATTGCCAATAGTCAGTTGATTGCGGTGTACATATCCACCCCCACACAAGTGCCCCCCCACACACATACAGATTTCTCCAATCGTAGTGGGATCGCTGTTATTTTTTGGCGGCAAAGTTAAACTATTATTAACATAGTTTTCATCACGATCCCACCTGCTGGTTCCCGTTATAAAATTACAATCGATTCATGTATCATTGATACAAATTAAATTTTTCTCGAATCATTATTCGAAAATCGAACATTGATATTTGATTTCAAAGAGGAAAAAATGTTTTCCGTCTCTTCGTGACTGTCTGCTGCTCTGCAGGTGCGTTTTCGATTAAGAAAATCCGAAATCAGTTTTTATCCAAGGTAGATCTACAGAACGTCTAGATCTTTCTTTATTCTAATTTGGATTACCTTTTGTTGCCATAACAACCTCTGACTCAATACCTCGTTCTTACGTGCGTTAGAACATCACACATCAATATAAAAACACAATGAAAGTAATTATATTCAGTGGTGGGAATGGGCTAGGGTTGTACACAGGGGCACGGTGTATACCGACTTTTCAATTTCGCAGGTTTTTTGTGTATTCCATATCAACTAATACAGGGGTCGATAATTCGCTTTGTTATAACCACATGGGATATGTATGTGCAGAGGGTATGCCGTTAATTTTGATATGAATGAGAATAAATATGGATTTCAATTTTTTTTTACTAGGGTTATTTTTGTTATTTTTTTGCTTTCTCTGATAATTTTTTTAAAACTTGTTTTACCTGAATTAGTGGTGGGGGCAATCTACCCCCTTGTCCCCCAACTCGTACGATGCTGTCATAACAACATTCTAAAACAGGAGTCGGCAATTTGCTTTTGTTTCTGCGGACCATATTGTGTTTTAATGAGTGGGCGATGTATCAAATGAATTCCGAAAGAAATCTTGAAATACTTGAATTATCCATTTAAATTCATCTTGTTATATTTTGCCTCAAATCAATGACTATCTCATGCAAGAAAATCCTTTGTGCTTAACCAAGGATGCCAATTAGTCATCAAATAACTCAATTTAGATAAAATGTATTTCATTCAAGCCACCTTTTAAATCTATCAAAGGGATGCAAACAATCTTCAAAACATAAAAAGTAAGCATACAATCCTGAGTAAAATGAGCCGAGCACTTTCCATCATAGAGAACGTATAGGTGCCTATTAGGGCCAACTGGTTGGGTGAAAATTTAGGAACACTGGCTAGCCGTGGGAAGTAGTCAGAGAGGAATGGAACAGCATTGATCCAGCACACCGTGAACAACTATCGGACAGCTCAACCAAATAGCTCAGTTTTTTGGAGAAAAACAAGGGTAAAGCGATCTTAAAGTAAAACGGACTCTGCACACAACGACTACATGCGCTGTTGTATAACATAGTCGAATATTTCACTCGTAATTGTTAAAATGAAAGAGTAATTGCAAAAACAACAACAACAACAAAAAAAAAAGGATAATAAACTTGGCTCATATTTACCCGGGAGTGTAGTATCCCAATACATTCGCAGACATTCAAAATCCTGCCGGCCAAAGGTTGCCTACCCCTGTACTAATATGAACATTATCGTATACCTAGTTCCCCAGAGCCACTTCAGTTACCCATTTTATACACCCGTTCACAAAAAAGGTTAATCTACAATGTCTGTTATTTATTGACCAAATTTTGGGATAGATTTACATTCATTTTTGTTGATTCTGAAATCAATTTGATTTTTAGAGGAGATGTCGTAGAGTTATGCGATATCATAATATCATCCCACCATTCCGCCTTACCCCCAAGGCCCCAGCTATTGTTAGCACTCTATCACCTCAAACTAGCTAAGCCTGACCGAGCTCGGATTCCCTTTTCCAATTGTTTCTCTCATTTTCATCAACAGAAAAAAATTTAACTGTGTGATATTCCTTCAAAATCTGACTTCACATCAGAGAATTTTCTCATTCTGACTATTTTTATTCTATTCAATGTTCCCATATTTCCATCAGCATTAGGAAAGTTCTATTATTTCAGACACATGACCGGCGATCCCTAGCCCTTGGTGTTAACTTGGACCGGCCCAGCACACAGTCTTTCGAAAAGATTTTGATAAGCTTTCTGTGGTTCTTATCTCGATGTAAGATTTTCCTTTCATTTCGTGAAATTTTCATTCTCATACATAATCTTTATAGAAATCTATGACACATACGAAAATTTATTTATGTTTCGTCTTAAGGCTTCCTTAAAAAACTTCTTTCGGTAAAGAGAGCCACATAGTGGCAGGAGAAAAATAGATAAAGAAAGCTACATACTAGAAGTAAAAAATGTTATTGTCAGTTGGCGTAAATCTAATCCTCTTAAAACAGAACGAAAGCTCGAAGACGGAATTTAGGTAAAGAAAGTTATATAGCAGAAGAAAGAAAAATGATTTCCGGGTATCTAGTGAAACACTAGCGCGAGACACGATAATGTAACGTAGTCTAAAAAAACAGCGCACAGCTTATGTTTCACAGCAAGTCGTTATAGGCAAGACTGGTATCAGTGATTTACACGAGTTTCGCCATCTGAGGTTTTTATCGCGGCGATTATAATGTCCTGTATAAATCCTTTGTCAAAATAGTTTCGTTTCGTTTCATTTGTAGATTCGCCCTTTCATTTTCCATAATTTTTCGTAATCTCTTCAGCTATCTCCACAACACAGGCACGCGACTGTTTTGATGTCCGTCAACTCTTTTGTGATGAAGTAACAAATGAAATGAATGAAGACCCACTAATGGTCGTGCCAAAACGGGGACTCACGAACCATAAAGTTATCTACTTACATAAATCTCAAACGGCGTAATTGATTCAAAAGAAGAAAGATTTCAATAAATTCTAAACAGATTTTCACGATTTTATCGAATTTAAACCCGTTAAGCAGAATTCGTGAAAAAGCAAAAGCTTAAGTAACTAGAAAGCACTCAGAAGAAACATACTTCTGCCAACTCCATTACCAGGAGGAGTAATTCTGCATGGATCCGCACCAAAACTTAATCACTTCTTACGTGACCGATTTCCCACCATTCTACGTAATTCCATAGAAATTCATTGAGAACTTTCGAAGATATAGCATGGAAAGACATTAATGTTTGGCAATACAACATGGTGTCGATATATGACTACGATGGAGGGGAGGTAAATCTGCATGTATCTATCCCCAAAGTTAACCATTTCATCCGTAGCCTATTGTCTAGCCTTCCACAAAATTTAATTGAAATTGATTGAAACCTTTTTGGAATTATCACGTGGACCTACGCGAAATTCGATCGATATCATGTGGTGTGGACATAAAACCACGACAGAGAGGAAGTAATTTTGCATAGATCCACCCCAGAATCCAACCAAGGCTATTGTTTAGCTTTCCACAACATTTTATTGAAATTAATTGAGAAATTTCGGGGATATCTTGTGGACAGACATGAGCGTTTTACAAGAATACATGAAAAAAACAAAAAACAAACAACAAAAAACAAAAACAAAACAAAACAAAAAGAACAAAAAAAAACAACAAGAAGATATCTCTCAATCAGAAAAAATGACTCCTTTTTAATACCCCATTGCCACAGGATAAGGAAGAATTTATTATTCTAGTCGGGCCCAGGGATTTTTACATCGTATATGTGTCTGTCGACATATAATAATGAATTTCAATTGAATTTTCAGGAAGAGTATACAACAAGGTTAAGAGGGATTGGCTAGATTTTGGAATCTCTTTTCAATTGAGAGATATGTTTTCAATGTTTTCATATGTTTTTGTAGAGGGTCGTGTTTGTTCAGTGGAGCTAGAGGGCGGCAGGAGTTGAACATTTATTCCTTATTATACCTAGAAAAAAAATGTTTTTTTTTTTGCAAAATTCGCTCCACGCCCCCAAATTTTTTGGTGGGGAAGGAGCAATACACAATGTAGATTTATGCTAAATCGTTCCTTTATCGTTTGTGTTCGGCAATATTCACACTTGATTTTTTTTTGAATGCAGACTTTTTAGCCCCCCCTACAAAAAATGACAAAAGAGGTTTATTGTTTTCCCCTTTTCCTAACTTTTGAATTGATCATCCCTAACAAAGCATACTGCTAAAAAAGAAAAAGAAAAAAAGATTGACACGTAACGGTTTCTATAGTGTGACTAACCAGACATGTTCCCTTCTGTTCTTTTTTTTGTTTTGTTTTTGCTTCTTGCCCTTTAGAAAGAGTGAAGATAACAGCATAATGAATATTTATGGATTGGATCCATCTTCATCATTTTCAGTTCAGGATTCCAATTGGATTCTATTACCAGGGTGGGAGAAAATGTGATTTAAAACGCAGAAATTGAATCCGTATAAAACTAGGAACGCAACACTGGAAAAAGAAAAAGAAATCTTTTCCATTATTTATAACAGGCGATTTCAATGCATTTGCGTAGCATCCTAAATCGGATTATTAAGCAAGAAAAAGGAGAGGCTTATGTCCGGCTGCGAAGTTCCCACATGAAAATCGAGCTGATATTAAAAAAAGTAGATTTGATCACACTCCAAGCCAGTAAGTTTACATAAGTAGTTGGTTATATATATATATATATATATATATATATATATATATATATATATATATATATATATATATATATATATATATATATATATAATGAATGGAAAAGATACTTTATGAGAAAAATATTCTAAAACTTTTGCCAAGATGGATTCCTGTTTCCGTATTGTTTTCGTAACTGCCATTTTTTATTCATTCTGTATCTCGTACTGGCGACAAGACATCGTTTTTTAAAGATATATATATATATATATATATATATATATATATATATATATATATATATATATATATATATATATATATATATATATATATATATATATATATATAAAACTGCTTTTATTTGTTACATTTTGAAAGTATGTACAAATATATGCAATGGAACCTCAATACGTACGAAGACATCTCCAGTCGAACAAATCGGTATTCGAACAACAAAAGAATGTCTTTATGTACGGAACATTCCCAAATATACGAATCTTTTCAGCATTCGTCGTTGGGCATTGACCTTCCCCAAGATCCAGCAGACCTCCCTATCATGGGTGTCGCAGAGCCAATTCTTCTTGAATCATTTGTCACGCCATCTCATATCTTGCCAACATCATTTTTGCGTATGATATCTGGGGACTCACGTTATCACTTCTCAGTAATGGCAAAGTTCAGATTAAATTTTCATTCATTTTTATACTGTTGCATGATTTATTCTTATAGTTTTCATCTATGATTTTATGCACGTAAGTTCTTTTTTAAGGCTTTAATTAACCAATATATATATATATATATATATATATATATATATATAACGTAACTGAGAACGACCGACAGACTGACCGGCTGATCAATCGAAAAGCATCT
Organism: Thysanoteuthis rhombus; assembly: GCA_963457665.1. NCBI lineage: Eukaryota > Metazoa > Mollusca > Cephalopoda > Oegopsida > Thysanoteuthidae > Thysanoteuthis > Thysanoteuthis major. The sequence goes on along the minus strand of OY735210.1, from coordinate 33,014,294 downwards.
TATTGAGATTTGTAGACACGTCTGTAAAAAGGAAGGAAAGAGAAAGAATGAAAGAAGGAAGGAAAGAAAGAAAGAAAGGAAAGAAGAAAGAAAGAAAGAAAGAAAGAAAGAAGAGAGAACAGAATGACAGATAGGTAGCAATGAAGGAAAGAAAGAAGAAAGAAAGAAAGAAAGAAAGGAAAAAAGGAAAGAGAGAAAAAATAAAGAAAGAAAATGAATGAGAATTGTGTCGAGTGTCTGATCAAGATTGTATTTTGATCTTTCGTCTACCCGAACAACAGAATGAATAATAAACCCGGTGTTGTCGCAACCGGAAGGAAATAAATTTTCTTTTGCCCCTAAACCGGTTGGTTTCCTGTTCGGTTCATTTACTTTTCTTCATGAATGAAAGTCTACAAATGAAAAAGGACATTTTTATGTCTTTCTTTCAACATTTTTCCATTATTTCTATTCGGTAGCATATTTTTTAATCTTACCCTAATTACATTTTTCTATCTACAATATTTTATGGAACAACCGTAGCCATCAAAGATGGTAAGGGTTCTATCCATTTTTTTCATAGATTCATGTGTTCATGAGTTTGTTTGTGTGTTCCAGTGCTCGTGGTCATACCGTTATGCCTACAGACTTGAAAACCCCCCTAGCCCTCTAAAAATGTTTTATTTTCTATTTTTTGAAAAAAAAGTCCCTTTGACCATTTTGAGACCTTTTTGTTTTTTTCATATCGACGGATTTTCTTCAATTTTGGATGTTTCTAGACGTTTTTTTTCCAACTCTACAAGTTTTCCAATGGATAACGCCTATGACGTCATAAATAGAATCTACTCTGACCATATTTATTCTTCGATGGGAATTTTTTTACTTCAAATTGTGACGCTACGGTTGTTCAATCATTGACTGTAATATCGAGTTAAGATTTTTATTTTAATCGATCCTTGTCCGTACTCTTCCTCTCTCTTTCCCTCTCTCTCTCTTTCTCCCCCCATCTCTCTCTCTATATATATCATCATCATCATCAGCCATTATGAGTCCACTTCTTGACAAAGACCTACCCGATCTCCGTCCATCACGACTGTAATTGCGCTAACACTTGCCATGTCTTACCGGCGAACCTTCCTACCTAATCTTTCCATCTTGTATCTAGTATTTTCTTATTGTGTTAACAGTCCCATGGGCGCTGGTTGGTTTGTCTTTAGCTCCATCCGTCGTCATTTCTTCTTGTGATTATCTCTCCTTCTCAGGTGTACAGCATACCTCAATTTTCATGTCTTAATTCGTATATGACTCACCTTAGGTCTACCTCCAGCTTGATCTTGTGATTAGAGCTATCCCTAGCATTACTCTTTCCATGGCTCTCTGTGTGATTCTAAGGGAAATATACAGAAAATGTCACACGTTTCAGTATTTATATAGTTTATTCCCTTGTAGGATAGCGTCCAATTGACTATTAACCGATTTTTCCTATTTTTCTATAATTAAAAAAAAAAAAGATTCAGCATATTTTTACGTCATTAGAACAAGAATGAAATTCTATTTTACTACGTCAGCTACTTTGGAAGAGGAAAGGAGAGCGTTTTTGATAGATTGGCGAATGTTGTATCCAAATAACGAGTTGGCAATTCATCTGCCAGTGAATCTGCTAAGAAATCAATGAATTATAATTCATTTTCTCACTGATTTGTTCATTTATTTTTTGCTACTCGTGACCAAGCCAGTTTGCAGGTTCGGAGCGTTGGGGGTAGGAGACCGGAAGATTCTGGCTTGCATTATCGGGTGAGGTTTAGAGATAAGAAGGATCCACAGGATCACGATGGGAGGCCCTGTACATGCTTCCAAGCTAATCACGGCATCCGGTATACCCAGTTGGTCACCCATCTAGGTACCGATAAGATTCCACATCTCTTAACTTCAATTATCGTACGGAAACCGGTGTATCCGATTTTGCATTTTACTCACTGATAATGATATTCCTAGGTGCCCAAGGCGAATCGATTTTTCAATTTATGCACGAACTAGATGAGGTAGCATTTTACTAGATAGAAGCATCATCATCGTCATTCTTTTATCATCCGTCGTTGGACATGGACATTCCCTGAGATTCGCCAGAGCTCTCTATTATGGGGGTCGTTGAGCCAGTAATTTTCTGAATTTGTCTAGTTCGTCACACCATCTTATTTTCTGTCGGTCGTAGTATCGCATATGATTTCTGGTGATCCATGTTGTGAGTTGTGATGTGTAGTGGTTGTCTGTTGAGCTGACCAGCATTTTGCCAGTTGAGTTTTCTGATGGAATCTACGATATCTTTAACTCTTATTTTTCCTTTATGTACTGTGCTGCCCTGTGACTCCCCCATGTTATTTTGAACATGATTGGCTCCCATGCACGTTGCTTGATTCTCAGTTTGAGTATCAAAACATCACCAACGACTTACTCAAAAAGCTAGTAACATCATCACTAGGAAATCAGCCATTCTATTCAACGTATGCAAAAAAAAAAAAAAAAGAAAAAAAGGCCCAGAAGATTGGAACACTGCAATCATAATGCTGTTATATAAAAAAGGAGAACCCGAAAGATCGAGTCATGTACAGGCCAATAAGTCTATTCAACTGCATCTACGAACTTTTCACCAACTGAACCATCAAAATGCCAGATGAATACCAACGACCGGAAACTAGCATATAAGACTATAAATAAGTAGTCTAATTGACATATAAAAAGCAAGATACAATCGTAGACGCACGCATCTATACAGATACAGTTTTTTGTAAGATGCAAAAAACATTAAAATACTGGCACACCCTTCTTTTCAATTTTTCACCTTACGCCACTTTTTTTTGCATTTTCCAAGGTGGAAATCGGAAAAGGCGCTGAGCGTTTCTTTTGCAGTGAGCCGATGTGGCGGCAATGCGCACCCTCTTCGTTTCTCTCCTACATCCCCATCTCTTGAACTTCCCACCTCTCCAACCTACCATGACACAGGCTGATATAAAAACATTATTATTTTTGAGGTTTGTGAAAGCTCAACATTTTTCCCATATAAAATAATCTTGGTTTCTTCTTCGCTTTTCACTATTTCAGCTTACGAAAGGCTTTTATAGGGACGTTCTGTTTTCTGAATAGCGGAAGAAATATTTATGAATATTTTTTTTTGCATTTTCATCTAAAAAAAAAAAAATTACACATAAAGCATCTTTTGTTAAACCCCCAAACTGGTGTTCACTTCATTTTTCTACCCTAACAAGAACAATGACAAGAACAATCCTCATCAACATTTGTCGTGTAATCAGAAACCTAAAGCAAACATCCCCTAATATGATTTGGTCGTGATTGTCAGACGGTTGTCTCACTGACTGAGCTAAATTGATAAGTCTTAGATATTAACAAAAATTTATCACGACACACAAGGGCTTATTTCATTCTAATAAATAAATACATATATATATATATATATATATATATATATATATATATATATATATATATATATATATATATATTGAGAATTTCCTAATTGATTATATATACAAAACGAAAGTTGCAGTAATCATCTTCAGTCGGAATGGATGTTCGAGTGGAGTTTCCAGTATAAAGTTAGTTCTGTCTAATGTTTGATGTATATAAATATATGTAAGTCTGCATTGATATATTGCGAATAAAAGCAGGCATATACAAATGTCATGAATGTATATATATTCATGGACTCCTGCTTGTGGGCAAACAAATCCACTGGTATTAGAGACACGTCTTCAATTCTTCGTAGATATGATGGCATGTAATGGAGCGTCGGCCTTTTTTCACATATGAAGGCCGGCATTTGGCATTTCTATAAATCATCACACCAAGCAACACAGAGCCGAAATCGTGTTCTGACTTCAAAGAACACAGAGGAATCTTGGAATCCTTTTTTTACAAGATGCAGCGAAGAATTAGAATTCGTCAAAGCAAAACAAGAACCATAAGTTCAACGTTGCATCCACCATCCGTGGTAATAGAAGAAGTATGAGGAGAAGAGGAAGGACAAAGAGAAAGAAGGGGAAGTGGCTATGCATTCTCCCCTTTTGACTCGTCTGTCAGCATGTTTCAGTGGTCTTGGTCACATTTTTAGCATAGAGCCTTGAAATCTGCTCTTTGCACTCCGGTAGCCACCTTCAAAAACAGGTTTTTCATTATTTGAAAATTCGTCTTTTTCTCACTTGTTTTTATGTAGGTGCTCGATTTACAATGATAATTAATTGAGAAATGGACACAGATCATTGCCATTGCCGTGTATTGACTTAAAATTATGACGTTTAGGTGTACGAGGAAAAGCTTGGTGTGTGTGTGTGAGAGAGAGAGAGAGGGAGAGAGAGAGAGAGAGAGAGAGAGTTTGATTTCTAAAAAACAGAAATCACATCTTTGTCTTACTGAAATTGATAACACTAGTCTGTCGTGTGTCGGTGTTACCAAACCGATGTAATGCTTTATGTAACCTTGTATCACAGTCCAGAGTCTTGGTTAAGTAGGTTGATTAGTAAAGTCTAGTGCTACCGATTGATAAACCTACAGATTGGAGGTATTGTCACAAAAATTAAGCCTCTAGGCTACTGGTGATTCATTTTCAGGCGGAGGTAGCAATATTTATTTGTATAAGGGTGTTCGGAAAAATAATTACGTATTTTCAAATCACAAACTCTGTTTTAAAATCTTTTAAACCGCAGCTGGCATTTACGAGCCTTCACTGCATCAGGATATACTTAAAAAATATCAAATGATCATATAGCAGTTGTACCCTTTAGAAATTCATGCAGTAAGCAATGACAAATATGTTGCTGTTCAAAGTCTCTATCCTCAGTGCGGTTGAACTTTACTGCACACAATAAACGACTCACTGCCAGGTACAAGAGATGGTGAACTAAATCCAGGTGTGGTTTCGTACCATTTAACCCTGGTCACGCCTTAGTTGGTTGGCTTATAAGTTTTGGCAATAAAATACATAGTTACTTTCCGAACATATAATCGTTTGCATTGTAAGTTCATGCTGAATTGGTCCCTTGGTATTTGTCGGCAGCATTCACGCTAGTTCTTTTTTGAAAATTCGGACATTTTTTAGTGAAACAAGAGGCGTCTCTGTTTGGAAGCTTTTGCTAGCAATGTTTAGCTTTTTGTTGATGGTCCTCTGGCCTAATACTTGGTAGATATTGCGAGTAGATTCGGCTGCTTTACGCCTCATTTCGATCTCTTACAAGAAAATAGCTGAAATTTGCATTTTTCCATCTTTGAATTGACAGCCTCAAATAAATTACATAGTAAAAAAAAACTTAGATAAAACTCACGCTTTGATTACAGATATGATTTTAGAGAGAGAGAGAGAGAGAGAGAGAGAGAGAGAGAGAGAGGAGAAAGATTGAATGTAAGAAAGTGGAGGAAGGCGAAAGACAGAAAAAAGTGGTCAGACTCTGTCCAATCTGCTTACATAATAATCTTCAGAGAAGATGACAAGTGGGATATATATATATATATATATATCAAGCAACTTATGATCCCAACAAGAAAAATTCACCTGTGGTACCATAATATCAAATTCTGTATAAAATATAAAAGATCACTGAAAAAAATTACATTAATGCATTAACAGATATTGGGAAATAATTGACTGAAATTACATAAATCTTTGGGAAAGGATTTAAGAAAAATATATATCAAGTGTTTTAAGCTTTAAACATTTCTAGACTATATATATATATATATATATATATATATATATATATATATATATATAGTTTAGATAGCTTTACAGCTTCAAACACAAAACACACTAAAAACTTTTTCAATTTTTTTATATGTCACTTGTCTCTTACTTTACAATATCTGTTAATATAATTTATGTAATTTTCTTCAGTGTTCTTTGTAACGTTTTATGTATTTTGCTATTTTGGTACTATGTGTAGATATTGGGATCATTAGTTGTTTACCATGTAACGGTTTCGGGATTTTAAAAACAAAATAGTTATATTTACATACCGGTAGTGTTGATCAAACACGACCTCCCTTTTAGCTCTGGCTTTAGTATATAGCTTATGACATACATGTAGTTTGTAGTTTGTAGTTTGTATATATATATATATATATATATATATATATATATATATATTGACAGACAATAAAATTGCAGCACTCTAAATATGTTCCAATTTCCTCGAGATTAAACGTGCAGGCAATATAGCCAGATTATGAACTAAACGAAGATAGCAAAAAAGTCGGCCTACACATGAACTTCAGTAAAACAAAACTTATGTGCAATAATCATGTTGAGAATAAGAACATAACTGTCAAGATAGAAAATGCAAAACTCAGCAAGGTAGACCACCACATCTACCTAGGACAACGAATCTCCATGAGATCCTCAAAAGAAGAAGAAATCAAGCGAAGAATCACACTGGGATGGCAAGCTTTCGGCAGAGCAAGCTCAACTTTCAAAAACCAGACGATCCCACAAATCCTAAAAAGAAGAGTATAAAACAAATGCATTCTCCCGATAGTCACTTATGGAGCTGAAACATGGAACTTAACCAAGAGACAGACCTGCAAACTGAGAAGCATGTAACGTGCGCATGAGAGAATCATACTCAACCTAACATGGAGAGATCACAAGACAGCACAGTATATCAAGAAGAAAACAGGAGTCCGAGACATCATAGAAAATATTAAAAAAACTCAAATGGCAATGAGCAGGCCATGTTGCAAGAATGACAGACAACCGATGGACATCACGACTCACAACATGGATCCACCGAGATCACATGCGAAACTGACGCCGACAGAATACAAGATGGAGAGATGAACTAGACACATTCAGAAAATACTGGCTCCGCAACGCCCATGATAGAGAATTGCGACGAATCCTGGGGAAGGTCTATTTCCAACGACGGACGTTAAAAGACTTATAATGATGATGATGGCAGTAAATCTGTAAGATTAAGGGCGTATCAACAGTACTCAGACCTAAAATTAAATGAATCCTTTAAAGGAGGATATACAATGTATCACACACACACACACACAAACACACACACACACACACACACACACACACACATATATATATATATATACCCAGAGAGAGAGAGAGAGAGAGAGAGAGAGAGAGGGGGAGAGGATTTTCCCATGCGAGAATTGACATCCATCAAAATAAGTACCCACACATAGAGACAGAAACTGAGAGATTTACGACGATTTACAAAAAACTCTCACTGACACACCCAGAATTATAATGATAGCTCCGCGACTAAAGGATTGTCTTATGTCTCGAAAAGAAATATATCGAATTTCTTCTCCGTCACTGTCTCTCCGTCTCTCACTGTCTCTCACTCTCCCTCCCTCTCTCCCCAGCGTTGCATTAAACTTTGGCAGAGAAGCAATGAAACGCCATTTTGCAATAAAGGCCATTCGCTTAACGGCTGTCATTTCAAAGAATTGCATCAAAGAAACACATTGTAACTAAAGTTGATATTTTTTCGATTAGCAACTGTCTTTTTATGCAGGTTTGGCACCTAAAGACGAATTAATGTTTGAATCGAGATGATGCTGTCAAGAAGCTTGAAGAAGAATCTTTTTCTAACGTCATCGTCGATAAACGTCAACTGAAACGGAAATATTTTTATAAGATAAATGTGTTTTTTTTTTCTGTGACTCGCTTAAAGGCCGTCTTTCCCGGCCGTCAAGCTTGACACGAAGTCACTCCCTTACATCGGACTAAAATTATAATTTTTACAAATAAATAAGGGAAACTACCCTATAATTAGCCTTTTTCCGTGAAAGGCAAATAAGTTTCCCCTAGCCTCTGATCCCTAGAAAGAATTTCCCTCACCTTTGACCCCGATAAAAAGGTTTTCTATGAATTTTGACCTCTAAAAGGGAAAAACGAAAAAGTTAATTAGTAATTGCAATTGTGTACGACAGAAAGTTTTCTGCTACTTTTGAACTCTTTTCTAAAGACATCATATGACAGATGCAAATGATACAGATTTGTTATATTCTTCAAGTTAGAGTATTTTGACGGTGTAGCGCTAACAAAACTATTGACGATGTGTCATTTTTTTGCTGAGTTACATTTACACACACCCACTCACATACATAGAAGCCCTATTAGGAGAAACCATCAACCAACAGTGTCAGCAAAGTTGTCAACACAGGTTTTTTCAGTTTTGAATTCGGTCTAGCTGGCTGGCTATGTATGTATATATCGTGCGTACAGAGCGAACAACTTGAGCCAGAGGGTTGAGAATTCAAGCAATCACTCCTTATTTTTTGAAAGAAACTTTTTTTTGTTTTAAAATTCCCTTCTAAAATAGGCTTTCGAAGGTGGGGTTTCAAGGTACAATACAAGTTTATGTTAAATTAGTCCCTTACTTTATATGCACCAGCATTCACACTTGTTTTTTCTTTAAACTGAGACTTTTTTTAGTGAGCACCGCCCAATAAAAGGCGACAGAAGTAACATATTCATTGGTCAACCATCTTTCCAACCTTTTTAAACGATCAACCTTGATATGGTATGCCGGCAAAAGACGTTGGTCAGATTATGGTTTCTATAGCATGTCTAAATTCAATGGGTGTTAAAATAAGCCTTGACGTTAGACCCTGGATGTGCTATTTCTTTTCTTGTGTGAAGATCTAGTAAGGACAGTGTTAACAACTTTATTTCCACGTTACATCTAAAATTGAGTCAAAAACATCTTCAGCACATGAGCACATCTAGATTCTCCAGATATAAATCTACAATTAGGGTACGAATCATTAATATATTAAATGCAACTTCAATATTAAACTTTAATTTCATTATAGCATAACTTTATTTGTAAAATATTTCTTATTTTATTACTAAAAATCAAATAAAAATTTTGATTATTTTATTGAAAATCAACTAAATAGCAAATTTTGACATTTAGACGCAACCAACACGAAAAAAAACGTCTTGGTTAGCAACACTGAGCAGCGGATGCAACGAAAATTTCAGCATATCAGTCTGTCAGTCAGTGAGGGCGGTCGATTCTGGAGATGCTACCGCATCTGAAAAACAAACAAGCAGTAATTGTTTTGTTTTTTGCTTATTGGAAGTTCATATAGAAGGTAAGATATCAAGAAAAATAACAGAGAAGTCTCTGCGTTGAAATACAACATAATTTTTGATCCAACAATGAAAGAGAATTTCTCAAGAAGTAGACGATACCTAATTAAGTCAAATGCTTTATTTCCTCCCTTTAAATCCCTTGTGGAGTGGGTCAATATCATTTTTCCCGACTTTCAAATTCTTGACTGTTCATTCCTCAGACATGAATAAGATTCATGAAATGAATTATCTTATATACAATGTATATACAATATTTACATGTATGGTTCATCTGTCTAAAATTTATGAAGTGAAGTCGTAACAATATATTTTATGTTCTTATTTGTTCTTCATTGATGAATTTTCATTCATGTTTTGAATCTTTTTCGCCATTTATAACCTTAATGAAAGCAGAAACAATTACGATTTTTTTATCTTCAAAATGGGTAGTCGATAGTCGATTTCAATACGAACTTTTTCGCTCATTTCCTTCATACCTCTATCGAATTACATATTGATCTCAATAAATCTCTGATTTTATAAATTTAATAAGATTTTCGTTATTTATTACTCTCTGCAAATGTCCATATCTCTGTGCGTGATTTTACACGTCTCCATCAGGTGATTTCTTTTATAAATTTAATAAAACTGGTGATTTTTTATTATATGATTGATAAAAACCTTCGTTATTCATTCCTCGATTATATCTGAATTTATCTAAAATCAATTTATTGGGTAAAAAACAACGGCACTTTCGACACACGAAGTTTCCGCTTAAAAGATAGACAAAATGAATGCCATCGTTGTAGAGTACAGCATCGTGTTGCGGTTTCAGTAGCAAATAAGTTTTGCGGGGTTGGCCCAATGCCTAAGACGGGTTGCCTTTCAGGGCTGTAGGACGCCAAATGCTGTGTTATTCATCCATAACTGGAGTGGGTGGGTAGGTGATTGGATTCATGTCTTTCCCAAGGGCATCAGTCTGAGGTGAACGTAAACAGACATCGGTTGAATTTTAAATTTCTCGATTCCGTTTGTGTGTACCGGTAACCGCTACGCAGTCCCACCGCCTCCCAAGTACAAAATGTTCTTTGCTATTTTAGGAGAGCATTGAATAAGACTAGTGGTCAATTTCCACAACGGAAATTTCTGCTGCATATTCCAGAAGCGAGATTAAGCTCCCGAATGACATGTTTGTTGATTGCTAAAGATCACAAAACAAAATATATCAAGGAGCAAACAGGTGTCAGATATATCCTTGAAGATGTTCCAGCAAACTTGAATGGCAACGAGCGAGTCATGTTGCAAGAACATCAGACGACTGCTGAACATCGCGACTTAGAATGTGCATCCTTTGAGATCATAAGCAAAATTGTGACCGGCGGAAAAATATAGTAGCGTAATGATTTTGAATGAGTTTAGAATATTTTGGCACCGTGACACCCAGGAGCAAAACAAGAACCTTGAGTTCAGGAGGAGGAAGAAGAGCAAGTAGTTTTTCTTTGAGTTAATTGATTCTGATACTTGTAAAATATAACAATATGGAAATATTCTGAGAGTATTATTTTCAATAAAAATCTTGAATGGCTCTTTTGAAATTACAAAAATGCCGAACTCCTACATTCTATCCTTTCGTCATAGCAATAATAGCGTTACGCCATTAATGACATCACACCTATTCCTTCCTAGCCCCCTTGTTTAACGTAAGAGGGGGCCATGTGACCGACCGACCGGAAACTGTCTGATAGTGATATATAGACACATCTAAAAACTAATGGTCCTTGGGGAAGGCCTATGTACAATTACGGACTCTGAGTGCCTTATTGATGATGAGGGTAATGGTTGCTCAAATGCCGGAACCAAGTTTCATCCGCTGTTATTTGTACCAACATAATCTTCCCAGCTGCATCTAAAAGTTCTCCTCTTTATGTGTTTGCTCATCTTGAATTATGGATACATTCTCCTCCACACATCAATTTATCTTAGGCTTTTGCCACTCAAGATTTTTGGGAGGTATTGCCAACTTTCTCACCTCTCTTTCCAAGGAGATATTGCAAAAAATTCTCTGGCGTTATCTGTTTCCTCTTTATTAAATGTCAAGGATTGCTGAGTTTCAAATATGGATGGTCTTAGGAGCAGTATTTGCTAAATGAAACACGAGTGTGTGCAGGCGTATGTACCTTTGTGCAGATGTATACGCACGTGTATGTGTATGCGTAGAAGTGGAGGGTAGTGGCCAAACATGTTTCACTCTAAAATGTTGCTCAACCGGACGCGCCCAATTTAACAGTTATTATTTTAGGCTTCAGCTTCCGCCATCTTCCAACATCTTTAGGTCAACGTAATTGAAGTCTTTTGGTAATTCGTCACCTACAGAAATATAAGTGTAGTTGTACTCGGAAGCAACTTATATCTAAAAACTAATAACTCAAGGGGAAATGTGTTTCACTTCTGAGAGTACTGTAATAGCTTAAACAGTGCAGTTAAATTGTTTTAGAATTTGTCCAGACTGTTCAAAACCACAAAGCTGAAGGTCTTGCAATTTAATGTGTTTTCCCAGTTTACACTTAGTTATAATCATTTATACAGTAATACCTTAACTGTACTATGCCAAAACCCACACTAATCATAACAGCACTAGTCAATGTATTCCTGTATACATAAAAGAGCCAGAACTACACAACACTTGGAACAGAACTTCATAGTTGTTATTTTGTAACCCCACAGAGTAAAATATAGTTCTGACACTAGTGCTGAGCCGGCAACACTCCTTACGAAAATCATACACAAAATTTGACTCTAGACTAGGACAGAGATGCTTTCCAGTGATCGATATTCCCCATGTTTTTTTCTAATTATTTCGTAATCCAGTGCTGGTTCGTTGAGGCACCACATCATTTCATTATAGGTGTGTTAATGACGAGGTAGCCCGACGGACCTCATCCCTCTTCAGAGTTGTCCGCCTTCTTGACTGGTTGCCAATCATAGCTAGAGAGCCCAGTCTACCTTGCTATTTACCCATAGGTCTGGGGGGAGGGAGGATTGATTTATACTTCTCCCAAAGGTGTTAGTGTTGAGTGAATGGGTTTCTGTTCTGATAAGTTTAGCAAAAAATGGGCGGTAACTAGTAGAGGCACAATTGTTTAAGCCGCTGCTGCTAATTAATTGCGAAACAAAGGATAACAGAAAACTTGACCCTTTAAAAACGTATTTTATCAAATTTAACTAGAAAGGTTATAATTTAAGGTTATCGTTTAGGTCAGGGGTTGGGGTTGGGGTGGGCTGGGGCTGCGATTAACACGGATGATTAAATGTTTTTTTTCATATTTGAGACACTGAAACGAATTAAATTAAGGTCATAAAATGGATTGAATACATTTTCTATGTCATTCCTAACGATATGTCTCCATTGTGATTGAATTTCCACAAGATGATTCTTTACAAAAACAACTTCTGCACTGGTTTAAGTGGAAGAGTCCATTGTTTCAAATGGTAGGTAAGAGATATTTTCATCAGTCATATTTTTACTTTATTGTACTCATTGTATTTCCATAAGTGTTTTCTACGGGGATTGTCTAGTTAATTCATAGAGCGGACAAAATTACACTGTGAACTGGAAATAAATATTCCGTTGTTATGGTGAATCAAGTGCCTTGTAGTAGAGTTTTCACTTTGATAATGACTTAAAGAGAGAATCTTTAGATTGATATCATCCGAGCATCCATGTGTTTGACATCGCCATTGGTCAATGTTCAGAATGACGTCATTATCGAACACGCTGCATTCGCTGATAATAGATTGTAAATCAAGTGACCCTCTATGTCCGTTGAATGGTCAATAAATATTCATGAAGCGATGGTCAAGTGGACAATAAGGACTCTTTAGCTAGGGCGCTTATGATGGAGCAAACCTAGTGAATAAAATGGTGGCAGATGTCGACATCCGTGCATTGTCAAGATTTTATGGCCAAAGTTTATTCTTTCAATCTGTCTTGTTGCAGAATCTACAATGGCTCCATCAATATAAAGAAAATAGCTATGGATCAACAGACGACAATTGGTACCTTTTCCTCGTTAAATTGAAAGTATTTTTGCTTTAGATTCTGCCGCACAATATTTGTCTGGAAACACCTGAACGACTTTTTTCTTCACAAATTTTGAAATTTTCTCTGATCACAGATTTTTTTTTTCATTTTTTCTAGAAAACCTGTGAATCTATTTAAAAAAATCATTTTCAAATAAAACGTGACCATCTAAAACTATATTTTATTAAATCTAAGCGCAAAGGATAAAAATTTATCTTACAGATACATAAAGTCTCATTTCATTTTAATATGGAAATAAATTCACACTAAAAAAAAAACGAAAACATCATTTATTATATATACAATACAATACTTGCAGAAATCATCTTCAGTCAGAATAGAGGTTGGGGTGGGGTGGAGTGAAGTAGAGTTTGAACGTGCAGCAACCAAGCCTATCAAGCAATTAATTACCCGGGCTATGGTCCTCGTCTTTGTTGTCACAGTCATAACGTTTTGACTTTCTCCAGTTGCCAGTCGTACTTGGTAACCTTCTATCAATTTTGAATCGAACTTTTTATTCAATCCACTGAGTAGGTATATTGTTCTCATTCCACTGTCCATGCAAGAGGATACTTTGGATCAGTTCATATTTCTTTGTTAGATTCTCCTTGCGATGTCACTTGTTCGTCTCTTTCACTGAACTGGAAGATATATGGCTTTTCTTTTAGCACTAGCCAAGCAAGGGATTGAACTAATAACCACTAAGTAGGATATTAGGTTTCGCTTAAGCAACGCTCTCATTCACCTGACCGTGCTGTAATCATTTAATCCTCTTTGGAGGAGGCTGGTCTCTACACTACGCTTAATTACGCAACCTTGAATTTCATTTCTACAGGCTATTGTTCCTTTCTCGGGGGTTTGGAGCTTTTGCTTATAAAATATGAAACAAAAAAAAAAGGAATCCTCAGTTTGACGTACGTAAACATATGATGGTGTTTAACCAGCATACAAAGGCTCCAAAAAGTATTATTCTTCTCTTAAAAAGTATAATTAAACAACATGTTCATGAGACATTAATGCAATAATGAAATTGAAAGCCTATCTTTTCTTGTCAAACTCCACTCCAAGTTGAAATTCACTTTTTCTCCATAACAAGAACAATCCTCACCATATTTAAACTCGACACCGTTGGTCTATCCCGTCCAAACTCATAAAAAAACAACATGACATTTTCAAGCTGTGATTTGGAACCATGACCATGTGATTGGTAGGCGGCTTTCTTACCAACTGAGCTAAACTGACCTTCGAATCTATCTAGTTATTGGAGTGGGGTGAAGATCTACTCAGAACCCATTTGGCAAGGGGGTTGCACCAGTTGCAGTTTTTTCTTACGAAGTTGCCCTCTAAATTGTCGGTTTGAGCTGAAATTTGGTACTGGGGACTATTGGATCAAGGCGAAACTTTCGTATACATCGGACAATAAAAGGGACCCTTCCGCTGGCCCGGGCTTTAACCGTTCCCGCTTCGAAAAAAATCTCCCATCATTTTAAATGTACAGTTTTTAAACGGTTCAAACCAGCTTTAAGTACACTAAAAGATTTTAATGTATAGGGATAATTGAATATATTCTGTTTAAATTTCATGATAGGTGATAGAAATATGTATGCACAACAGTTGATCCGTCTCCTTGATATAAACGGAACTGTTACGATATAAAGGTATAGCTTGCTTACTGATTATGCCAATTGTAGTACTACCGCAAGCAAGGTTGTGGGTACCTCGTATGTATTCAATTCAAAAGTTGCAGTAATCATCTTCAGTCGGGAGAGAAGTAGGAGTGGAGTTTGACCCAGCAGCAACAAGGCTTGTTCTGTATCAGATCGTGCTTCATGAATTTGTTTAGGTTCAATATACCACAAGCTGACGAATTCATGGGGGACAATCTTATGACAAGCTGAAGACGTTTATCTATAAATAATATATACATTGGTTGGAGGAATAGCGAAAAATCATAGACGAATATACAGCTTTTTTAAAAATTCTTATGTTTTCATATGGTTGAAAGGTTCCGTCACTATATCAACTGTTTCAGTAATATCCTTAGCAGCACACACAAAAAATTATATATATACTTGTTACTTTGTAAAAATGATGTTTTTCATAACAGAAATACAAAGTTGAAAAAAAAAACAAACAAAAAAAAAACAAGAACTCACAAACGCGAGTTGTCACAATGTGACGTCATGACTTCAGTTTTTCTTTTTCCCCTCTCTCTCTAAATCATGTTTTAAATTCAAAATTTTCAGATCTCTATAATAGAGTCAATTCTTGGATTTTGATAATATTTATCCTAATAGAAATTTAATGGTTACAAATTTGTCATGACGTTACGGAATCAGTCTTTCATTCGCTCTCTTATTCATATCTCAAATTCACACGTCTTGAATTCCAGGTTTGACTAATTCCGATAAAAAAGTCAACTCTGAGAGTTCGACTAAATTCTTGGCATTCGAAAAAAAGAGTGTGTGAATAGTTTGAAATATTTTTTGGAGTTTTTCTATGATTTCTGGAACCGTTTTGTGTTTGATAAACTCCGCCATTGGTTTACGAAACCAAGGATTACCAAAAATTGAATGATTGAACTCTTACGTCATGTTCTTTGTTCTGTTGCTTTCATGCTCTCTAGAAGTCTGAGTGAAAGAAGGAGGGAAGAGTGGGAGTAGGAGGAAGAGCTGGGAGAGGACGTCCGGTTAGTCACGTGATCAGCGTCTTTTGGCAGCATGTCGTTTTGGGAATGATCAATTACAAAAAATGGCAGATTGATCAATTAATGATTTACTTCCCTCACATTTTGTGGAGTGGTTAAAAAGTCTGAATCTAAAAAAACAATAAAACAAAACAAAAACAAGCGTAAATGTTATCGGAACCAAACTAAGAAATCAATTTTGCATAAACTTACATTGTAAATCGAAACACTCATTAAAAAATTTCTTTTTTTTACAAACCCAAACAACCAAACAAAAGAAAACGTTTTTCTAGACACAATAAGGGTGAATGTTGGAACTTCCAGTCCTCTACTCCCATCGATGTTCCCTGTACGTGTAATACATACATATATAGTCAGCTAGACCTACATAAAACCTGAAGAAACCTATTTTGACATTTCTGGTGACAGTTTTGGTTGACTGTATCTAGTACTGTAATGTAAACATGCCCAATGCTTCTACACCCAAAGACTCAGGAGATGCGTGCATAGAATGATGATTGACCGTCAAAACGAGGCAGAGTATTTCCTCTCTTAATGTATTTAGAGTTAACTGCACCTAATAGGTAACAGGAGGTGAAACCAGTGCATCTGGACCCCCTCCTGGAGGGCTCTAAAGGGACCGAGACTTTCTTGGGTGGACTCAGTATCGTAACATCTGAGCCAATAGGATTTCTCTTTCAGTGAAATACGTCGACACTTTATCAAACGAACGAATATTGTTTGGCGTACTTAGATGCTTATTGCTGATGAAAAAAAGGATGGCTAAAAGACGAAGGTACTTTAACAGAGTGTATGTGCGCGTGTGTGTGGGGGGGGATAAAACAGCTTTGCAACAGATAATTGTTAAATTCCTCTCGGAGGCCTTGCTAATGGGACTTGGTCAGATACAAACATAGACAAAAATTATGTTATCCATAAGCTATTCGTAAGTTGCGTACCACACACACACACACACACATACATGCACACACACAGACACGCACATATATAGAAATCGAGAGATTGATGGACTGGTATGAAACAAACCGAACTTCTAAAACAGCGTGCCGATAAGACATTTAAGAGTGCTCGTTACTATTGAATTGTGAAGTAGTGACCTTTTATATATATATATATATATATATATATATATATATATATATATATATATATATATATATATATATATATATATATATATATATCGCTATGTTCATGACGATTCCAACGGGTTACAGAATGCACATGTAGCTCAAATGCCAGCCAACGTAACATGATGCAGTTTTTAGATTTGTCTACAAATCCCAATAAGACGCTCATCTATAGGTCAGTCAGTATCATTTACGTTAAACAACAGAAATGGATATGAATAGGTGTGATATCATTAAAGATGTGACATCATTATGAAGCTGCTATGATTTCGACATTTCTGTATTAAAAAGCCAAAAGTAGCCCCAAAAGGTTAAAATATGTATTTACGATTTTTATTGAAAATTATACCTTTAAGGATATTTCCATATTGCGATATTTTACAAGTATGAGAATGAATTGATTCAAAAAATGGCTACACCTCCATCTGAAACTACTATAACGATGGTGGGCTCATCGTTGAACTTACGGTTCTCGTTTATACAAAAGGCCACTACTACACAACAGTAACGAGTATTTTAGTGCGCTGTTTCAAAAGTTCGGTTCCTCTTTGGGCAATCCTCGTATGAGTGTATATGTGTGTATATAAGTATTTATATTGATATAAGCAAGATGGTATACGAAGTAGAAAAATTAAATCTCAGGTTAGTGGGGAAAATCGTCATATTTTTCGGTTGAATATGTTGGTAGAAAATCAACTTAAATAGTTTTTCTAAGTAGCTAGTATTTTCAAAGATGATATCATGAGTTTCTTTGCACGTAGTCTGAGAATAAAACCGACACAACTGATTTAATATTCACATGGGTTAACACTCAATAGATGTGATACGAAAAACGAGTCATGTCTGTTGTCATACTTATTGATCCATCATCGTCAAATACATTTTTTGGTAACCTATGTAAGTAAGCCCCGTATCAAAAAAATAAATGAAATAATGTGTAGAATAAAATAACATCCTTTTTCTAATACATTATGATAATACTCTATATAAAATAACAAACTACGTGTAGTATGACGTAAGCTATATATTAAAATCAGGTGGTGTTCTATCAACACCGGTGCGGAGTTATCTTAATATAACTGTTTTCTTTTTCAATCTGTGAAACAGTTATATGATAAAGAACTGATGATACTAACAATTCGCACATAGTACCGTAATATCAATTTCTGTGCATTACATAAAAAAAAAACATCGAAAAAAATTACATGAATTACATTAACAGTTATTTGGAAATAATTGACTGAAATGGCATAAAATTTTGGGAAGAAAATTTTGTTTATATATTTAGTGTTTAAAGCTGTGAAGCTTTCAAATTTATGTACACATGTTATTAAGAAATGGATATATAATCAAACAGAATGGTCATGATTTGCGTTATATTGGGTAGCCGCTTCAACGTAGCGTTACTCTTACCATTTAGCTAAACAGGCGCCGGTAATGCAGAGGACCAAATACATGTTTCAACTCTAAATTCTCATTTTGCTTATTCACGGTCTATATCTGATTTATTTGTTTCTTCCAACACGACGATCATGTTGTTAAGAAATGAATATATGATCCGACAGAATTGCATTGTATTAAATTGAAAGTCTTTTTTGAAATGATCTCCCGTTATATTGATACATGATAAATGATACATCACCGTGTAATAACGGGAGAATATTTCAAATGAGAATTTCAATTTATAAATGGTTGGGAGGATGAGGGGTGTGAAGGTCGCACGTCCACTGCTATTTTCCTCTTTGTCTCAACGCAGAAGAAATTAACATAGAAGACAGGTGTCAGGAACATTAAAGAATCCGTTAAAAAACTCAAATGGCGATGGGCTGGCCATGTCACAAGAATGGTAGACAACTGATAGACATCGCGACTCACGACATGAATCCCGACAGATCACATGTGCAACCAAGGCTGGTAGAGTACCAGATGGAGAGACGAGCTAGACAAATTCAGAAAGTACTGGCCCAGCGATGTCCACGATAGAGAAGTGTGGCAAACCCTCGGGAAGGTTTGTGTCCGACCACGGACGTTAAGAGACTGATGATGAGAGAGAAAACACTTTCCGATAAAATAAAACGAGGGCATACCAAATTTTTGTTTGATTTCACACGCAACTCGACTCAATTATCGAATAAAATGCACGAAAAACAACTAAAAAATTGCAAATTGATTTTAAAAGTTCAATTAACAATTCTTGATTCAATCATGAAGTTGTGTTTTCGCCCGAAGGTCTGCAATCTTTAGTCTTAATTGCAAATCAGAGTCGTTGGAATTAAACACAAAATCAAGTTTGGAAATTTGTTCTGTTTTTTTCTGTTGGATAAAAGAACCCAGAATTTGCCAGCGGCAAATGTTTGAAAGTCACTCAACATTGAAGTTGACATCAAACCAACTTTTCATACAAGCAAATGGCGTTGGATACATCGGTCCTAATTTTACTTTTTTGTAAATTTTAGTCGCTATACATTGTACTCTTGGATAAATGAACTGGTGTAACTAAAAGTATTGCTCATAAGTATTTATATACATCTATGTAGGTAGTTGTATTCCACAAGGAGGGTCCAATGAATGTAAACAAATAATGAGGAAAAGCCACACTGGTTGGAAATTATTTGATATTTAATTACTTGGATATTTTGTAAAAAGATTTTGTTCATAATTTTATTTCTCATCTCACAGAAGAGATTTCTATGACCGGTTTCAATGAGATTATCAAGAGAAAAATGAGTGCCCTTGGGCGACGGTTGTTGGAAAAGGAATCCTGTAATAAATCTTTCAGCTGTGGCATACTTTATTTTGAAATAAATCATTGTATGGTCACCGTGAAGAAAGTCCTTAGAACTTAGGGTGGTGAATGGGCCCCCTCCTAGTTTCTCGAGTCTATGGGGAGGGGTAGTACATATATATACACATACGTACTAACGAACTTATATGTGCATATACACATCATATAAATGTACAGACGTATGCATATACGAATAAAGGATTACCAATTCTAATTATGAAGTTGTGGATGGTTAGAGTGAACAAATAATTGAAATAATTATAAATTTGATAGTTGTAACAGAAAGGAAAAAAAACGAACCCTGATATACACCCACATACACACACACACACACACACACACACACATATATATATATATATATATATATATATACACAAATACATTCAAACATATCTCCAATTATACTAAGGGAAGTCTATTACGGCCTCGTACGTATGATTCATATATATATATATATATATATATATATATGTGTGTGTGTGTGTGTGTGTGTGTGTGTGTGTGCATGTGTGCGTGTGTGTGTATATGTGTGTATACACCAAAGTACAAATCAGTTATTCAATATCCGATGCTCGATGGGTTTATTTCATGAAGTGCTCTATACATTCAACATTAAGTTGAGTTGAAGGAGAGCTTTTAGTATGGTGAAATAATGGATTCACTACACATTATGCACGTAATACATATACACATACATGCGAACAAATCATCAAGATGCAATCATATACATACGTACATACACATAAATACATAGACATCAATCCAAATAGACGCATGCATGTACATACGCCATATACACATGTTCACAGAACAAATGCACACACACGCACACACACACACGCACACACACACACACAAACACACACAAACACACACATACACACACACACACACACACACATATATATATATATATATATATATATATATATATACAGTATATGTGGCAAAAATCAGACTAGCAGTATAACATGATATAATAATAATTCGCCTGATGAGGCCCAAAGAGGGCAGAAACATGAGCTAGTTTGTGTAGCGAATCCACAATCTATCTATCTATCTATCTATCTATCTATCTATCTATCTATATATATATATATATATATATATATATATATATATATATATATATATATATATATATACTTAAAGGAATGGTTCTCATATTTCTAGTATTTTAATGTCCGCTCTCACTAGGTAGAGAGAGTCATTTGTTTCTAATGAGATGAGATGCATTCGTTTATACGGACCCATACAAACCTACACAGGCCTGCAAAACCATACACGCATTTATGCATTCATGCGCACACACACATGTATATGCACACATGCACACGCATATATTTTCCTACATTTACATGCGAGGTGCATAAATGCATGCGTATACAATGCGTACATATGAAATACGCATTCTCATACAAGTGCATGTAACCCCTTACGCGGTGGATACACCATTTCACACAAATACGAACAATGACATATGCGTACAAACAAACATGGTTATACGGATATGCACACACCTAGATGTATGCACGAAGAGACACACATATTCGCAAAAAAGGGACGTGTGCATATACTTGCAAAATAATTGAATATATATATATATATATATATATGTGTGTGTGTGTGTGTGTATGTATGTATATGTGTGTGTGCGTGCGTGTGTGTTTGATGAAAGACTCAAAATAAGACGAAATCGAGAACGGACAAGTTTCTCTGCAACGAACTGCTATGGATTGGGTTCGAGTGGAACACAGGCAAAAAAAAAAGAAAATTCTCTGTAAAATGCTAAGTGGAAAATATCTTCATGGAGGGGGGGAGGACAACTCCAGTTTAGAATAAAGAAAAACGAAGAATGATTTCCTCTTTTGTCGCAGGATCTGCCATCGCCAGTTCCCCCTTGAAGTGACGATTTGCCGATTTCAAACCTGTTTACCTTCGCCTACTTCCATCTCTATCACCAAACATATTTTACACTCAAAGCTTATCCTAATCTTCTCAGAGAATCATTATAGAAAATGTATTTGCTTAGTCTTCTCTCCTATTCTTTTTGCTTGTTCAAATCTATTCTTTTCTCATCTTTCCATCTTTTTTCCCCTCGGAATCCATTTACAAGTTGTTTTTTTTTCTAGCACTTCTACAATTTTCATTCCGGATTTAGCTCAGTTTACACTATCTTTGCTAAAATCTACACCCTCCATTTTTATTAACTTCATTTGCGCTCATTTGTTGAATTCCTTTTTTCTATTTTCGCTTCTTCTGATGTGAGTGACTTCTGCCTCAGTCTCTTGTGTCTCTCTGCTTTTAGAAATATGATGATTGAATCCCACATTCATTCTTCACGTTTGATGACGAATCATCACGGGAATCGGAAACCAGTCTATATTTTGCTTTCCATTTCCTGGATGTGGCGTCTTCAGAGACAAAGAAGATTTCTCTGTGCTTTGTTTTCCTAAAAGGAAATCTTCATCTTATTATTAAAATCAATTTCCAGCTCGATAGGCTTGTCGAAGTTTCACCGGAGCCACATTAACCGTACGTTCCAGGAACACGTTCCATACTCTGTCAAATCTAATGACGCTGGCTTCGATTCGAATTCAGCGTTGTTGTTCTCCTAGACCGGTTTTCCAACCAAGACTGGGATACTCAGACTACGCTGCTATTCATCCATAGCTTGGGGCATGTAGGTATAGATTCATGTCTTTTTCAAGGGCATTCATGTAAAAATGAATGCAAATAGTGTTTGAACTAGATTCACTGATACCATTTTAGTGCTGCTAACCGTTAGGCTACCCTCACATCCAAATGGCTGAAAAGTTGAAAAATGCATTCATTATATCATTCGTACCTTCATGAATATTATCCAGCCTTTTATCGAAGACATCAACATACAAAGTGATTTTTATTTACTAATCTCTATATCTGCACCTGTCTTTGTGTTTCTGTATGTAAATGAACATATGAGGTCCACTCATCTCTATTAGACGCTTTTCGGTCGGTCAGTCTCACTTACGTTAAACGACAGAAACAGGAAGGAAGGAAGGAAGAGATGTGATGTCATCAAAAGCGTAATATTAGTGCTATGATGTGATAGTAGATTTTTTTAGTAGATTTTAGAATTTGAAAAAGCCATTTGCGATTTAAATTGGAAGTCTTCGTTATAACTCGATGGTGGATTGAGCCATGACCAACTGAACTTGAGCCGAGCATACCACCATTGGTGATTTCTGATGATGGTCTCTTCTGCTTTTAGAAACATGATGATTAAATCCCTCATTCATTCTCCACTTTTGAAATCTTTATTTCAATTTCCATTTTCTGAGTGCTGCGTCTCTAGAGACCAAGGAGATTTCTCTGTTTGTTGATTTTTGGTAAAGAATTTCCACTTCTTATTAAAGTCAATTTTTTTTATCTGGCTACGTCCGTCGAAGCTTTGACAGATCCCCGTTAATCTACATTCAAGGAATATGTTCCATTGTCTGTTGACTCTCCTCCTAGGATGCTGACTGAGGGGTTGGACTTAATTATGGTGCTCTCACGAGAACCGGTGTATCCGACGTGATTAGCTAAAAAATAACAGTTTAGCTTTGGGTAAAGTCTCGTCAATCCTAGTCCTTCAGCTGAATGTTTAGCGGAGTGGCTTAGAACACCATTTTCAAAGACATTTTTATAACAGCAGTTGATTGTGCCACAGCCTACCGATCCAGAGGAGCATTTTGCCCCTGGGCTACTGTGATCGGTGTGGTTTGTTTGTGATTCATACAAATTGGTATTGAACCATCATAGACACCAAAGGACGTGAAAGGTTCTATACTTCAAATGTGTATATATTTGTTTGTCTCTGCACTCCTGGCCGTACTATTTTGTCTATAGACCTGAAAATTGGCATCAGTACTCCACTAAACCCCTTCTAAAAATTCTTTTTTTTTCATTTTAGAAAAGAACTTGTTTTTTTAAAAATCTTTTAGGGGCTTTATTTCAACAGGCATAGTTTATAAATAGCATCTAAACCCCCCAGAATCTACTTAATCTATTTGTTGTCAAAGAACGTATCATTTCCCTGGCCTTCTTTCATAAATCTAACACGGTTTAAAATGTTTTTCCCAGTATTTAGTTGCAAAACTAGTTTGAATTCTCCTTTGTTTCTTTTTTGTCTAAGTTGCCCAACCGTCATCTCTACAGTATCGTATTCTAACATCGTCTGCAAAGAAAAGATAAAACAGGTCTGGTTGGCTACTTAATAGAAACTGCCACCTGACCAGTGTCTTCTGGCAGCGTGCTGTGTTGGTGATGATCAGTTAAAAAATTGAAAAAGGAATGATCAATGAATAAGTTACTTCTCTGGCGTTTTGTTCGGCATTGGTCACTAAAAAAGTCAGAACTTAAAACATTGGAAGCTGAAACCCTCATTAAAAATCTATTCAACAACAAAAAAAGAAGAAGTGTTTTTTAGACATAATAAGGAGTAAATCTTTGAATTCTCATCCCATTGGACCCATTGGTGTGGCATGTACGCACAATACATACCATTGCCATACGGTGATTTGAAATCACGACCAACTGAATGGTAGGTGGTTCGCATAACGACTGGGCTAAATTGACAAGTCTTACATATCTACAAAAATGTATGTTACGTAAAGGCCTTTTTTATTCTAATAAAATAAATAAATTTATACTGAGGTGTATTTTCTTATTTATCATATGTTCAATAAAAAAAATTGTATGGTTAAAGAACATAAGGAAGCTCCGAGGAAAACCGAGGATTCCATCATTAAAGGACCTGTGGACTAGAGGTTCATATACTCCATTGAAATTACCAAAATTGCCCCCCATCTCAAATTTCTGTCTAATCCAACACCGGCCACAAAACAAGGTAAGAAAATTCTTCATTGTAAAAAGAACTGCTGTTGAGAACGAATGCAAAAAATATCATCAAGGCGTTTTGGAAGAAGTACGGAAAACAAACGTTACTGTCGACTAACTAACTCCAACGTGAGAGGCAAAATGAAGCTGAGTTCAAGTGTCTGATGATCAGAAAGCGTATCTTTCAAGTTCTTCTTGGTAATCATCAAAGGCGATAGAAAACACTGATTAATTCTGACACAACAGAAAAAAAGAATCTGTTGTCCAAACGTCTCCAGTTATCAACTTTCATCTCTCCATATGTAAATGCAGGAAGAAACAAAACATCTTTTTTGCTGGTTGTATACTTTTTTTTATTTCTGACAAAATTATCCCTATAGTTTGATTCTATCGTTAAATATTTTCAAACTCTAGTCCAAGTCTGGAGTTGACTGTGTTTTTCTACCTAAACAAGAAGAAGAACAATCCTCTTCAAATTTAGGTGAGTGAACTCTTTGTCTGTGTCGTCACATTAAACCAAACCGATGTGCAAAATTAACATTCAAGTACCGTGACTTAAAATCATGACCAAATGATTGGCAGGCAGCTCTCTCACCGACTGAGTATCACATTGACGAGTATCACTTGACAAAGGAAATTTATTTTAGAAATATGCAAGGGCTTATATTTAACATTTCCCTATCGTGATTTGGAATCATGACCAACTGATTGGTAGGCGACTCTCTCGCCGAATAAGCCAAATTTACAAGTCTTACATGATTACGAATTTATTTATTACATCTACAATGCAAAAGTTGTAGTAATCATCTTCTGTTGTAATAGAACTAAGAGTGAAGTTTGACTCTGCAGCAGCCAGGCTTGTTCTGTGGTAGATGTTATCTAGGGTTCAGAGGTGGCTTAAAAATTAATGCTGCGGAGAATGGAATCAACGAAACGAGTTTAAACTCCAGGTCTAAGTTTATAATTGCTAAGCATCAATATCCTTTGGAAAGGTATGAATCCATTCCCCACTCCAGCCCTGTGAAAGTATACTATTGCTACCAACATTGGTTGGGTCACCATGAATCGTTCGAGAAATGGAGAAAAAAAATGCTCTGCCTGACACCGAGGTCTTTGAATATTTCTTTGGCTCACTCGACAAGTTGCGTGGCAGGGGGTGGCAGGGATCCAACTATTGTTCGCTCTTCTTTGTCCTTTGTTTAGGCTCCAAAACGACTTTCCACGAATCTATCCGGGAAGTGTATCTTTGAAATATTCAGAGATATTCAGAACGATGTTGTAACTTGATTCATTAAGCTATTGTACCGAAGCTTCAAATCAGTGCGACATCTCGCTGATATTTCGTCATTCCGTCAAATTAGAAAGCAGCGCGCTCCAGTAACGCGAAACGAAGGATTCATCTAATTGAATCGGTTAATTGAGGCCAGGGTCGGATTTATAAGGGGGCAAAAGGGATAATTGCTGTGCAACTTCTGTAATTTGCTGTGTATTTCAATTTCTGTGTATGAGCCGCCCCCCGGAACCTAAACCACCCGGGGACCGTACGGTCTAAATCTGGCTCCAATGGGGAGTTCTCTGTTGAATTTGTTTCCTTGGAAATCTCCGTCACGGGTCAATCCTTCTGGGAAATATATCTACACATCGGATCAACACCAGCCATTATATTTGTATTCCTAAATGGTCGTACACAATGAAACTGATAATTTTCTCACAAAAGTGACCGTTTGAAATTAGTTGACTCTGTAACTAACTTAAGCCTTGAAGATGGCGTAGATTTTGAGAGGTAATCAAGGATACTAAATTGCAGTAAGTTAGATGATATGTTTGACATCAAAAAGCTTTCTTAATTGGTATTTCTCGAAAACTTCAAATATCACACCTAAGACACGTGTTTCAAAAACATTAAACGATGTATACTAGAAAATAACATCCCTATACGATTCATTATGATGATACCCTGTATAAAATAACAAATAACATAAGCTTTACATGAATATCATAGCTGAAAGGGAGATGGCGTTTGATCAACACTACTAGGAAGCCATCTTATCTGATATAACTGCTTTGTTTTTTAATCCCCGAAACGGTTACTTAGTTAACAACTGATAGCCCCAATAAAGGAAATTCGTACAAAGTAACCTTTTTATCAATTTCTTTGTAAATCAGAAAAACACAGATGAAAATTACATAAATTACATCAACAGATATTGGGAAATAAATGACTGTAATGACATTAAATTTGGATTAAAGTTTTTTTTTTAATATTCAGTACTTAAAGCTGTAAAGCTTTCTACATTATACATATAATTAAAATCTTTAACGGCATTTGTCAAAAAATGGTTAAACCATGGATCACATGTAAAATATATATCTCTGATTTTATGCTTTGGTATAAAAACTCAACTAATACATTAAGCACTTTATGAAATAGATATCTAATTATCAAAATTCAACCACAGCACTTTTATTCTTGGAATATTATCTTTCAAAAATAAAAAGTAATCTCTCTCTATATATAATACTGTTGGATAGTTGAATGGAGACTTCTCTCACTCACCTCCTGCCGACGATATTTTACGCATGTTCAAGGTTTATAAATGGTTCGAATTTGAATGACGTCAAATCGAAGTCATTGTGAGTGACATATAGTGGAAAACAAGAGTGAAAAGAGGTTGTTTGTTACAGCCTGACGAGTGTTGATTACAATTCATCCAACAGTATTAAGTCTCAATCGGGGCCTGCCCAAATTACTGGCAACATGGCAGTTGCCCAGGACGTCAAACGCCATGGGCATCTGTCATGTGTCTGAATACAATAAAAGGTGCCGATGTTCAGTTTTCTCAGGCGCTAGAAACTCTATGATCGGTTTAGCACATACGCTCGCGTACACACACAAGCTCGCACGCATGCATGCACACGCAAAAACAAACACACACACACACACACACACACACACACACACACATATATATATATATATATATATATATATATATATATATATATATATATATATATAAACAAGACTTCACAATACTTTACTCCAGAGTATTCTACAGTAAAAAGAAAAAAATCACTAGGAATTAGATATCAAAAAGTAAATTCGGCACCAACATTCCTGTTAGTTCAGTCGGTAAAGCAGAGTTACATTGAGACTGATTCCTGGTGGACGCGCGTTCGAGTCCGGCTAACGACAGTATGAGTCTAATCAACGATAAGGAATGAAAACTTGTATTCAAGTTGAATTCATTGTGCTAAGATTTTTCGCTCTCTTCATCTAAATTATGATATCGTGAGACTTTGTTGCTTGAAATAGACCAACAATAGACGAACATTTCAATACTGTTCCATTTGGAATTTCCATTCTGAAAAAGTATTTAGCTGTAAGATATTCCTGAAAAATCTAACATCTCGTTAGGGATATTTGATATTCTGACTATTTTTTATTCTGTTTAATTTTATACCTTTCCCTTTTTCTAATGACTTTTAAAAGTCCTAGTCTGTCAAATACATGTCAGGCGCCCCCTAGCAGTCGACGCCGGTACGCTTGGCTGTCACTGTTTAAAAGTTTTGATCTACTTCCAAGAACGCAGTTGTCTCAGCGAATTTCAAGTTTAATGTTTCTTCTTTCATCTTCATGCTGATGCGAAGAGGTGTTTCCTCTCGTCCATTCAATTTGCTTTGACGTCTGCCAGCGTCAGATCATACCAACAGGAAATCAACAGACGACACATTTTTCTCATCTTTTGTTCCCATTTGCTAATTATCTGATACTTTTCCGATGAAGGAAATTGAAAATGAATTAAAAAAAAAAATCGAAATATGAAGCTGAATTTTAGAATTGTTCGCAAGTATTATGTTACAAAGATTTTTTTTTCAGAATTGGTTTTCAATTTGTGGAAGACATGAATACCTTCAAGAGACAATTACCATTTTATCTTGATTCAGAAATATTTCCCAAACAAACAACTCTAATGCAACTTCATCGAAATTAAGTGGTGACAATGTTTAAAAAGGAAAAAAAGACGTTTATAAACTTTCTACATTGCCAATATTGCAAATATCAACAACTAGTCAATAACCGTGAAAAAAATCACTGAATTTTTTTAAACTAAGAAAAAATGGCAGCAAATTTGTTTTTGTTGAAGAGTCCATAGTTCCAAAAGTAGAGAAGAGGTACGTTTTTCTGCAAAATTTGTACCCAAGAAGGTCAAGTGTTACAGATAGCAAACCAAGAAAATCACATGATTCTATACATTTTACAAGTACTGTAATTTAGCACGGATTGGTATCAGACCATCTATATTGAGAGATCCGTTGGTGATAGAAACCACTAACAACGGCCTGCAAGATTAGTTTACTGATCATTACCAAACGATCTGCACCCTGATCTGTTTTTTCCTTTCTACTTGTTGATCCCAGTGGGAAAAATCACAGATATATTTGGATTGAAATATTTTTTCTTTTTTTTAAAAAGATAATGGCTTAGTTGACATAGTTTGAAACGGTGGACACGGAGTATTTTTTGACCAAATGGAGGAATCCAATGTTACGACCAGTGAACCAAGAAAATCACACTGTTCCTTATCAGCGTAGATATTAGCAACAAATGTCTATAAGAGTTGTTCTCAACCTTTTTATCAACGCACCCTCCCTCTATAGCTAGACATTGCCTCCATAACCACCTCACGTCTCTAACCAAATGATCAGTTCGAAATAGAGTGATACAAATATGTGTAAACAAAAACATTTTTTTCAAACTCAAGATCAAACAAGGAGTCGGTTTTGTTTTCTATCGTAACAAAAAACAAAACAAAAACAAAACAAAACAAAAAAAAGCAATCCTAGTCGCTGCCAGGTCAAACTTCAATTTAGCTAAATCAGTAAGACAGCCTACTGGCAATCAGTTGATCAGGAGTTCAAATAACTGTTTACACATTTCATTCTGGTGGAGGTTATTCTTGTTACAGTAGTAAAACAAAGTCAACTCTAGACTTGATTTGACAACAACAAGAGTAATCTTCTCCAAATTAAGAGAGCCAAAATTGATATCAATGAAACAATGACCGACTGATTGCTGGTCGTGTCTGTAAACGACTGAGGGAAACTAACAAGCCTTAAATATTCATTAAAATTAATACTAGGAATACACAATACATCTATAAAATTATCATTTCACTACTGCGATTTAAAATCTTGGCCAAGTCGGTGGTCGGCTCTCTTACCAACTGATCCAAACTGACTAGTCTTACATGTTGAAAAAATTCATCTTACAGATAAGTAAGGGTTTATTTCATCTTAATAAATAGATACATTCATACTAAAGAATATATATTTTTAAAATTCAAAAAGATTATCCGTACAATAGAGAAGTTGAAGTAATCATCTTCAGTCGGAATAGAAGTGAGAATGAAAAAAAAATTACAAAATTATACAAATCTTTAGTATAAATGCATTTATTCATTGGAATGGAATAAGCCCTGGCGTATTTCTAACATGATGTTTCGTAGATAAGAAATATTTGTCAATTTAGCTCAGTCGGTATGCGAGCTGCTTACCAATCAGTTGTTCGTGATTTTAAAGTTTTACATATCGTTTTGGTTCAATGTGACGGCAGACAAACTTTGAAGAGTTCACTCCCCTAAATATAAAGAAGATTGTTCTTGTTGCTTCGGTAGGAAAACAAAGTCAATTATAGACTTGGATAGGAGTTAATCAACATTTGACGATAGAGTCAAACCATAGAAAAAACTGTGTCAAAAATAAAGAAGTATAAGTGCCCTTACACTGGCCATGGCTACAGCCGCCCCTGTCTGGGCTTCACAAATCAAAAGTTTCTCTTCGTCTCAGAGTTCTGCGAGGTTTTTGAGACATGTGAAAAACAGATTTACAGGAGACAAGCACCCGAAGTGGCATCACTCAATTCACCATATGCTGGGGGATCAGTGCTTTTCCCAAGGGCATTAGTGTCAGTTTCAGTTGGGGTTTGAACTCGGCTCGCCTAGTCTATTTCCCGCACTCCTAACCGATGCCGCCCCCCGCCACATCCTCAAGAGGTATACGATCAATTTGAGAGATGTCTTGTTTTTTACGGCATTATCTATGAAGGGATAAAATTTATTGTCTGAAAACGTTTGAACGACAAATTTTCATCTGTGTTGCGCCAAAATTAATCAATTTTTTTCTATCACCTTCGATGATTACCGGGAAGAATTTGAAACGTACGCTTTCTTATAGGGAAAAGACTTCACAACAAAGTCGGTGTTTTTTTTAAATCGTCTTTTCTTTGTAGACGTTCAGTTTATGTCGTTGATATCAAAATAAAAGACTAAAATGTATGGGAGGTAATTGTGCATAGGTCTATCCAAAAAATTTATCACTCTTCCTGTAGCCTATTGTCCACACTTCCAGATAACTAAGAATGTGATAAAATGTCTTTATTCTATGTAAGGTTTAACAAAAACTTCCAGATTTCACAGGGTTTTGCAGTAGAAACTGGGACATACCTCTTACCCTTTGAGTCAATGAAGAAGTGCTGACGGGGGAACGAAATCTCGGTTACCGGGCTAAACATCCCTTGGTAACTGCTTGCTCGAAGGTAGGGCACTGAAAAAGTAATTTTTTCTCGCATTCACATTTGCATCTTGAAAATTCAGATTTTTTCACTGCCCAACTGTGAGAGAAGTAACCTATTAGTTGATCAAACCTTTCCCAATTTTTAAATTGATCACCCCAACACAACATGCTGCCAAAAGAAGTTTCTATTGGGTGACTAACCATTCTTTTAAGCTATCAGTAAATATTTTTCCTTTTGTTCAAATCTTGAATTTTTTTTGTTGATAAATTTAGCTTCAATCTAGTCACTGTCAAGAAATTTCGTCCGTGGAACTTGGCTTTTATTTTATTTCAAAATCATCTGCAAGCATAGATATGGTAAATTATATAGTAGTAACTGACACTATACAATCTTTCAAAAACTGGTCTTTAACCATGATGGATTAAATCAATTTAGTCAGAGGGTGGGTGGGGGTGGGGGCTTCAGATTGTGTCATTGAGCTTAGTGTAGAAATTGGTCTCATCCTATGTGGATTGAATTAACAGAATCACCACAAGAAGCTCTCCGTGTGATCCCCGGCTGCTTACAGCACCTGGTACACCAAATTTGGTTACCCATCTAGGTATTGACTAAGCTCGACGTTGCCTAACTTCGGAGAACTGGTGTAGCGATTTGGTCGTAGCATTAAGTAAATACAAGCAAAATATTTCCTCTGTAGTCAGATTTTCTGAATCTACATTACAGGATGAGAGTTTTAGTTGTAATGCTGGCTGTGTGATACTTGTGAACACATCGATTTTACAGCAAATAAAAATGACTTCTACTTCGAGCCAGCTGACAACAAACAAATAGCCTGGCAGCCGAAGATTTGTCCGCAAGGCAGCACTTTTCCATTGCACTCAAAGGGCGAGAGGTATGTCTCGATGTCTGCAGCGAAACTGGGTGAACTCTATGAGCTTTTGATAAACCTTACATAAATGAAGCCATTTTATCACATTTCTTTTGATTTGAAAATAGAATGGGAGTGTTATCTGCTGCAAAACCAGGTCAACCCAGGAAGTTTTTCTTTTGCTATTATCTACACAAATAAAGATGTTTTATCGCATTTTCCATTCTTAGGGTATGAAAAATTAATCTAAAGTTCCCCTCTGGCCTTGCTGTTTTGACAACCTATAATATAAAAAGCAAAACATCTGTTCATCTGTTTGCTACACTTTTTTGTTGGTCCATTGATCACACTTTTGAAAGAAAAAAATACGTTGAATGGGGTGACCATCGAGAAAAGAAAAAGGGGGAAAGTAGAATGAGGTGGAATTGAACTCCCTTTCGAGTGTCTGAACTGGTTGCTATCTTTTTCGGCATATAGTACGCACCACTATAAAAGAACCAACCTCAATCTTTTCAGGCATATTCTTGCAAAAAAAAAAAGAAATAAAATAAAAAAATAACACCCCTCTTTCCCTCTCGATCTTCATAGCCCTTCACAATATATCTATTCAAATCTATATTACCTTCCACAGAGGCTGACTGTTTACATTATTTGCATTGCGCAGTAACGTTAGTAAACAACTGATAAATCGTTTGCCTCCTGAGACAGAATTTCGGGAGAAAAGCGCGTTTTATATGCCGTAAGATACGGTAGGTGCCAAGGACGCCTGCTTCAGGTAACTCTCATGAGCTCTTTTTTCTTTTCTGATACAGTGATTTAGATTTTCAATCGTAAATATACGTTTAGCAGAGCAGCAGGTATTCGATCAATCATCATAAGGTGCCAAAAGCTATTCAAATTGTCGCTAACTACAGAACGTTGTCCGATAAATCGAAATCAGTTTCCGTTGACTGATTTGTTTTGGAATAAATCATAGAAGTGAGACCAAATAATTTCAATCTCTGTATTCAGAATTAATGAATTTACTAAGAGATTTCTCTGAAAATCCTTGCTTTATTTTCAGTAAAGTGGGACAAATATATGCAGAAATTGTTCTCAATTAAGCAGTTCGAAAAACAGGATTTGAATATCCGTACCTCGAGACGACACAATACATCATGGGAAAAAACAGAAGTTCGAGACATCACAGAATCCATTGGAAAACTCAAATGGCAATAGGCTGGTCATGTTGCAAGAATGGCAGACAACCTACTCACAACATGGATCTCCAGAGATCACATGCATAACCGAGGCTGGCGGAAAACAAGGCGGAGAGACGAACAAGTTCAGTAAGTATTGGTTCGGTGACACGTATGATAAAAAGGTTTGGCGAATCTTTTGGAAGGTCTATGTACAACGACGGACGATAGAAGATCGATGATGATGATGATGATGACCTCACATATATGGATCACCATAACCCGTGCGTGTATCAGAAATGGTCATCTATAAGTATTTCCGAAAATAGATCTTTCATCTAAACTTACGTGAAAAAAAAAAAAAAAATAGCAGCGCAAGATTTGGGCATTGTTGGTCAAAAATGACCATAAGGGTTTAAAATAACATTTAAAATCAAAACTTTTTAGATGGTGCTTAATGGTGTACTCATGCAAATCTTTAATATTGTAGCCTTAAATGCGACCAGGGGTGCCTGGTGACACTGACATTGACAGACACACGGACGAGCAAAGAGAGAAGAATCTCTAATTCACTTGGCTGATTGGTCAGGCAGGTCATTTATTGGACTACGGTGATTCGATTGGAAATGTTCCCAAGATAGCATCTAAAGTCAAATTGCAAATTAAACCAGACAAAGTCGAAAACACGTAAACTCTATTTAAAGAGGACGAAATGTTTGTGGAAAACTTTGAAGTTTCAGGATTTGATGACTAGAACGGACTTAATTGGCTTATGATGAATACTCTGAGCAATTATTAATTTGGAAAGCTTCGTTCACTGTTCACTAGAAATCATTCGTTCGTTTCGCCCGAAAAGATCAAACGCTTCATAAAGTTTTGGATACCGTGTGAAACTAGGAGATTGCAATAGTTTTTTTTGAGTAGATTTTTATCATTCGATTTCCTTAATTACTCCTCTGAACGTGCGCATTTAATCGAACCATTTTTTTGTCGAATCAATTAAAACATTTTTGTTCTCGGAATCCATTGTCTTGTTGGCCTTACGTCCAAGCTCACTCAGCCTAATAGATTATCCATCACTAGACAGAGGAAGATCAATCTTAGATAGAAAGCATCTTTTGTGCTAAGGAAAAATATCTGATGGGCAATGCTGATATCCTAAGATCGTGATTGAATAAATGCTTAATAAAAATCTTGGTAAAGAGCCACAGGATTGATCGAACTGTCTGTTGGTTTATAGAAATAGTGAAAAGATTCTAGTGTAGTTCATTGATCTGTAAAAAAAAAGAGAAAATGAATGGGATTCACCCGTGACACGACTCTCGATTCAGTTTTTGTTCTTATTTAGTAGAATAATCGTTTTTCTTTCATTAGTCCCCACAGCGGGAAATAATTATAGCTATCACAGCTCACCGTATTTTTGTTTGCTATATGAAATATTGTCAATTCAGTTTTTGTATTTAGTTAGAGGAATAATCGTTTTTTTTTTATCAGTCCCTACATCAGTAAATAACTATAGCTATTACAGCGCACCGTATTTTTGTGAGCTATATGAAATATTATCGATTCAGTTTTTGCTTTTAGGGGAATAATCAGGTCTTTCCATTGGTATCTGTGTCAAAAAATAATTGAAGCCATTACAGAGGATGGAATTGGAGCACAATGACCGCAAAGAGAACAGGGGCAAGGAGAGAGAAGGCAGGTATTGGCATGTAGGAGGGTAAGGATAAAACACAAAGATACTCGCTAAACGAGAGCGGCTGAACTCAGCATTCCAAAAAAGGAAAGACCGGAATATAAATAAAAATGGAATTGAACCCACCTTTGAGTTTTTGTGAGTGGAAGATTAGGTTCATTACTGGGGTTGGTCTCCTTAGGCAATTCCCGGTTTTTTTTCAGAGTCTTCGGCGTTTTAGATTTCCACCCCTAGGTATACCGTTAGCAAGACAACATGTACTTTAGTATTTATTATAACTATTACAGTTTAAAGTAATTTTCTTTGCTACATAAATGTAAATTAATAACGATTGGGACATTTCAGCCACAAGACTGTTATATAGAGATATCAATTTAAGAGTTGGATTAGGATTAGGTTTAAGGGATAGGTTTAATCAGTCAGTCAGGTCAAAGGTTAGTGTACGTTGCGGTCTTTCATCTTTTAAATCTTTTATATTCATTTTGCCCAAAATACAGTGATCTGTTATAGCTCAGACTTTTATTCTATTGAGGACTAACAAAAAGTGTTACCCTCCCTGTACGTTTCCAACATTGAGACCGAAAAGAAACGAAATAATTCTTTGGCGCTACCTTAACGTTTTCTATGAGAATTTTGTAAAAAGCAAAACTGACTTTTTGAAAGTTGAAGCATTGACACCTAACGCCAACGATTTTAGCACAATCATAGCTATCGCCTTAACCATTTCTTTACACAGAACAAAAAATCTTGGTTGAATACGAATTTTACAGATTCCAATCATTTCTCAAGTATAAGCATTTATTCTCCCTTCTCTCCTTTTTTTCTGCTTTCCTTTTTGATCCAATTGCTCAGAGTATTTCTCAGATCAAATCAAGCCTTCTCCGTTTCTATAGCTTCTCAGAATATCGAAGTCATTTATTGGCTTGATTTTTTTGGCGAACTTGTTGGTTAGTTATACATTATTCAGGCGAATCGTGTTGAACCGAAAATGGATTCTGGAAACTCTACAAAACTGAATAATTCCATCAAATGATCGAGGACTCCGTGGCTCAGTATGTAGTATTGCTTGATGATGCAAGCTTCTGAATGAAGAAAAAATCTACTTGCTTTTGAAATCTCAATGCAGCCTTACGCTCCACAAGGAGTCAAAAGAAATAAACTATGGACATTTGTTTTGCTGGAAACCGACTTTTTGTAACCTGATATATCAACTCCCACTAAACGGCCCCGCTATCACCAGTATTATTAGTGCATATGAAATGAAACTCTTACCTGTATACAAATCTGTACAGGTTTCTACCGTTTCTCAAGAGTCTCTGAAGTCTACCAATCAGAAACCAAAACTGTCAACATAAGTTTTTTTCAGTTTTAAAGTTGGTTTGCCTGTCTGTCTGTCTGGCTATGCAGGTATGTATCACAGACCGAACCAAGGGAGCAAGAGGGCTGAAAATTAAACATTAACTTCTTTTTATGTGTAAAAAAAAATGTTTTTTTTCAAAACCTCCTATAATAGGTTTCACGTTGGGGGGGGGGTCCAATTTGTAATGTAATTTTATGCTAATTTGATCTTTTAATCGACCGAGGACGCTTGTCTTTTTGTTGAAAATCAGACTTTTTCGGTGATCACTGTTGAACGAAAGGCGACAGAAAGTATTTGTTCATTATTCACCCCCTTTTCCCAATTTTTTAATTGATCTTCCCGGCATGGCATGCTGCCAAAGGACGTTGGTTATGTTACGGTTTCTATTGAATGACTGACCAGACCTGTTTCATTTCCCGTCTCTTCCCTCATTGTTTTTCCTGCTTTCCTTTTCGATTCGATTCCTCAAAGAGTAACTTGCAGACCAAAACCAAAAAGCATCTTTTGTTTCTCAGAATATCTAAAGAATTCATTTTGGAATTTTTTTTTTGGCAAACTTGTTGGTTGGTCAAATATCTTTGGAGGGGATCGTGTGGAACTAAAAATAGATTCTGGAAACTCTACGTCATCGTTACTCCAACTATCTGATCTTGCAGACCGGAAAAGTATCTTTAGCTACAATCACCGTCACTGACTGATATATCGGAATACGAGTTACGTCCCTTGTTCATTTTTGATAATTCAAATGTTTTTAATCTAAATCCAGATGTTTTTGGTTGCGTGTAGATGTCAGAGACTGCTATTTAGATGATTAGATGATGTGCAACGAAAATGTTGAAGACAAACAAACACCGATTAATATCGAAAAAAGCAGAACTGGAGAAGGTAGACCAATAAATCTCACAAAAAATCTTTATGAGATCCCCCCCCCCAAAGAAGAAATCTAGTGGAAAATCACTTTAGGATGACAAGCCTTCTGTGGCCCATGTTCAACTTTCAGGAACGAGAAATTCCCATTTGTCCCTAAATAAGGGTATACAACAAATACATCCTCTCGATAGTCACCTATGGAGCTGAAACATGGAACCAATCATACTCAACATAACATGGAGAAATCAGGAGACAGCACAAGATATCAGAAGAAAACAGAAATCCGATACATCATAGAATCCGTCAGAAAGCTCAAATAGCGATGGGCTAGTTATGTTGCAAGAATGTCATTAAATCTCCGGACATCATAGCTCACAACGTGGATCATCAGAGATCACATGTGAAACCGTAACTGGCAGAATATAAGATGGGGGACGAACTAGACAAGTTAGAAAAATACTGTCTTTGCGATGTCCACGATAGAAAAGTCCAGCAAATCCTGGGGAAGGTCTTTGTGCAACGACGGACGCTAAAAGGCTTGATGATGATGAATAAGATAAGTAATATTCTTGATAAATTGAGTAATATTTTGATAGAATAAATATTATATATGGAAGTCACACCCAATCTATCTTTCCATGTAGGCAATGTGCTTATAAGCTAAATTTTTCTGTTTATCCATTTACTTGTTTGCAAACTGGATGATGTCATTGTTTGATTTACCTCCCTTTTATGATATTGCAATAAAAATCACGTCATGGAAGCTCTTAAGACTTCATGGCTGATCATCACGCATTAAAACTGTTTGAGATGAGTTGAGACTTGGAAAAAAAAACTTTAAAAATTAATTACCTGATAAAATAGCTTCAGGCTCCTCAGTGTTTCTGAGTGTTTTAAGATGTTTTTGACTCAATTTTAGATGTAAATTTGACAAGAAAGTTGCCAACGATGCGCAATACAATTTTTTTTACTCAAGAAAAAACAAAAAAAAACAAAACTAGCGCATCTATGGTATGTGTTTCGCGTTTGTTTCCTAATGTGTCAGACGCTGGTTGTTACGTAATCTATGTATTTTGAGCGAAAATGGCAGCTTCTCAAAAGCTCCCTATTAAAATAGGGAGGCTTTTTTTTCAATATAAGCTGAGACAAATGTTCATCCTGCGATAAACATTTTATGATAAATCGTACATAAATCAATATCGCAGAAAGACAGGTCTGGGTAATCAGGCAACAGAAACCATCACGTTGCTAACTTTTCATGGTAGCATACCGTGTTGGGGATGATCAATTGAAAATTGGAGAAAATCAATGAGTTACTTCTCTCGCATTTCGTTCGGCAGTGATCAATAAAAAAATGTATGAATTAAAAAAAAAACAAAAAACAAAAAACATAAACTGAGGTATAAATTTAGCATAAACTTACATTGCAAATAAGGGAGGAATTAAAAAAACAAAAAAAAACAAAACAAAAGAAAACGTTTTTCTAGAAATGACAAGGAGTAAATGTTTAAATTTTGATGGACATCACGACTCACGACATGGATCCCCCA
This sequence comes from Thysanoteuthis rhombus, assembly GCA_963457665.1. NCBI lineage: Eukaryota > Metazoa > Mollusca > Cephalopoda > Oegopsida > Thysanoteuthidae > Thysanoteuthis > Thysanoteuthis major. The sequence continues at coordinate 32,975,538 of OY735210.1, read as the reverse complement.
AGATCACATGCGAAACCGAGGCCGGCAGAATATTAGATGGAGAGACGAGCTAGACAAGTTCAGAAAGTACTGGCTCCGCAACGCCCATGATAGAGAAGTTGATAGTTTTGGTGACAGTTTTGATTGTCGGTTACTAATATAATTACTGAATAAAAAAAAACTTTAGGAAATAATTAAGAAAACAAACTGTTTTTTTTTAACATCTCACTAAAAATCTATTTAGAGGAGGAAATTTTCAGAGCAAAAACAAAACGTTTTTTTCCAGATATAAGGTGTGAATGTTTAAATCTCAGGCTCTCTAGCTCTATTGGTGCAGCCTGTGCACGTGATGCAGATATTACGCCAAATCAGTGAAATTGCCCAGTTGATGAAATTTACTTGATTTTTGTAGAAAAAAATCACATTAAACTTTGATCTTAAAAAATCATTTTTTATGTACTTGTTCTAATCAGATAAATTTATGGTCAAATTAGAACTATGCGACAATCTATTTTTTTTGAAAACAAGATAAAGTAAACTATCATTCAAAGTATACTTATTTTTGGCAAAAAAAGTATGATTTCATAATTGCCAAATTAGTGAAATTTACGATTATAGGCAAATAGTTGTTTCATATCCTTGTTTTGATTGAAGAGACTTTTGATCAAATTAGAACTACATATATTTCTCATTTTTTGTAAAAAATAATTTGAATTCGGCCAATCTGCCAATTCCAACAATTTGACATGACACATACACAGCCAGCCAGCCAGCCAAACCAACTTAAAAATTGAAGAAATGTATGTCGACACTTTTGGCTGATAGTTTCTTATATCTAAATGACATTCCTCAAGTCAAAAAGTTTAGAATCTTCGTTTTGGGTCCCCAATTTATCACGCATCTCTGATTGTCCAGAAAATTAATTTTTAGCGTCTATAGACTTTAAAATCAATGAAACCTCTGAGGAAATCATTTTGGGTTTGATTGAATGGAAGTACAAAGCAGAACTCACGTTCGCTACCGACAAACGAGAAGCGGACAGACAATTGGAGCCTACATTTCCTGAAGGAACTGCAAGAGTGATTGCGTTGAGGTGTAGCATTAGAGCTGCCAATTTTGATGCTATTTTTTTATTCTGGAAATCACTCAAAAATTCGAAAAATTTGAAAAAAAACCACATTCAAACTGGTACTGCCTGACTTTAAAACAAAACAAAACAAAACTAAAAAAAGATCTAAATATTGTCAACACTGTACTCACTAATTCGAAAACAAACAAAAAACAAACAAAAAACATCTCATTTAGCAACACTGGACTTCAAAACATGACAAAATTAAAAAGAAATAGATCTAGTCAAGACTGGACTCACAAATTCAAAGAAAGAAAAGAGAAAAACTTCTAAATTAGCAGCCCTACATAGCACCGCCAAACTTCGTAGAAAGCACAAATAATTCATCATCAGTATTTTGACGTCAGTACTTGGGCATAGACCTTTTCCAAGATTCACCAGATCTCTCCATCACGGACGTCATGGTGTTTTTTTCTCTAATATACTATGGTTGTCTTGTGATCCCTCCATATTATGTTAACCATAATCACCTCTTGGCCACGATGCATGGTTCTTAGTTTGGGGGCCAATTTTTTAAAACTAGTTTCCATGTTTCAGCTCCAGAGGTGACTATCAGGAGGATGCATCGGCTGTAGTCGCTTCTGTTCAAAACTTACCTGGTGTTTCTGTTCTTGAGTGTTGACCCAGGTAATTAGTAGCGTGAAGAAAAAATTACAAATTACACTAGAAAAGTGAACGAATACTTTAAAACTGTACGAATGGCGAAAAATAAGGGATCGGTTTAGCATCGCAGTTACATAGTAAATAAATCCCCCTCTAAACTTTGACAAATCTACTTTTTAGAATTATATGTGAGCGAAGTATACGGCATCAAGGCGTACCAATTAGCGTTGAAAGGTGTTGATATCTGGGAAATAGTCGGAGAGGCAGCGCCAAAAATGAACAGAAAAAAAACAATAAATAGTTAATAAAAAGAACAATCGTGTACATGCACATACACAATAACACTAATTGAATTAATAGATTTTTATACGAGTCTTATAGGAACATTCACTTGACCAACATATTTTGGCAGCACGTCAATGGATAAGTTACTACCTTCGCCTTACATTGGGCAGTAATCGCTAAAAAGTCTGAATTTTCAAAAATTGAGATCAGGCAAAGGTCAGGCTACTCGTGGGATTGATTGAATCTATCCGTGAAATATCAAGTCGTGTGCACTATAATATGTCTTTTCAGTCCAGGGCTCGTCTTAGACACCTTGCCACGTAGTGTACACGTTGTATTGTCGGGCACAGGAGGTAAAGAATTGTTTCTGTAGATTTCTGTGTGATTTATATAGCCCACCTTTGAAGGAAGAGTACGACCACAGAGATCACGCTTCCAGTTCTTTAAGCAGAGACCATCCTTAACAGAGCACCTCCACTCACTTCGAACTGATTCCAGCCTTTCTCAGTATACCCAATCCCATTCATTCTTAAATTTTTGAGATTATCCTTTATGGAGACCCTGTGCTCTTCTTGTGCTGTAAGCGCTTTCAAGGCTGCAGCTCACCATGAAAAGGCCGTTTTGGGAGTCGTCCATCGCTCATGCATATAACATGTCCTGCCTTGTCCAGCGCATTTGACATGATGATATGTGACAATGAACTGATATCTAACTCTCTGAGGCACCCCAGTGTCTAGTGTTAGGGTCTACGATTTGAGACTGAGTATGCGCCTCCAGAAATTAGCTGGAATCTCCTGAGCAGTTTTAGATGCCGACTACGTGTTGTCCATGTCTCTGATGAATACAAAAGAGTCATCGGAACACATGTCTCATGATCACTGGCTTTAGTTCAAATAGTTATTCCACGATTTAACCACACCCTCTTTTCTAATTTACCAAGAACTGTGATATATTCTATTCTCGAGTGGATTTCAGCATCTACATTTCCATCCATTGATGAGATGCTTCATAAGTATAAGAACATTTCCACAATTTCTAAGCTGCTTTCTTTCTTAAAGATATTTGCCTAAAGGTTTTCTTCCGGAAATTCCCATGCATACATACATAGTTAGCCAGCCAGACTGACTTGAAAAATAAAGAAACCCTTGTTGATAGTTTTGGTGGCTGTTATGATTGATGGTTTCTAATATTTCGGTTTAGTTTATAATTGAAATTAAGTTACAAATCTAAAAAACATCCTGGAAGATGAATAATCGCAATAATTTTTCTGACAATATTCAAAGTCAGTTTCGTTAATGTTTATGTTTTTAACCCTTCTTCTTAGTTGTCTCTTTATACTTTACTTAGAGGGAGTTTACGATTGTAAAAGCTCGATTTAAGAGATGATTCAATATTTTATCACCCTCATCTCCAGATATCTGACGAATCGAATGGAGTCCGTTTTTTTTTTCAAAAAAGTATCGATTAAGATTAGGTTTGATATATTTTTGTGTCGGCTAATTCTCTAATGACAGGCATTCTGTCATTTGAATAGTAAATATGTAATAGTATTTGATTTATGAAATGAAATAGTAGTAGAAATGAATACAGTTGGTTTTGGTCAAGAATTGTTTTTCTTCACATACAGAACTGTTTCCCCAGTGAGAAAAAATCATTTGCTTTGCGTATAAACGATATAAACGCAAATTCACCAAAAAATTCTAAAATCTGGTAAAAATCAGCCGATTTAGATAAAATTTTCGATATTTATTCATAAGAGAGTGAATTCCTACCATTTTGATAATTCGTCTCATCTATATATCGCCGTTTTCATTGATTTTTACACGTTTAACAGATAAATCCCTCGATATATTAATTGGATTTACCAATTTTAGAAAGAAAAACAAAAACAAAAACACCCAGTAACTACTTGAGCTGAGAATCTTACTTTGGTAATTAATTAAAATACTTTCCTTCTCTGAATTCTTTTAGTTTTATTCGAATAATTATTATCAAGGGTTTTGATCTAAAAAATATTTCCACTCAATATTTGAAAAAAAGAGAGAAGATTTTTCATCATTTTTATCGATTGCTCTCAGTTCAAGCTATTCTTGAAAAAGTTAAACATAATTAATGTCTAGATGTGTAAAAATCAATAAAAATAACATTATATAAATGAAATAACTCATCAAAATGATAAAAGTTTCAGTAGGAATTATAGGAAAATAATTCTTCCTTTCCGATGTTTGGAATGGAAAATCATTTTCTGGAACATTTGTATTTCAATAAATAAGTAACAAAAATTTTCTGGAAATCGAATGAAGTGCAGTTTTTTGTCAGATTTTTTAATTTCTCAGGTGTCGATTTCCCGTTGAAAATTGCAATCATATTGTTCATGCCTGATTTACCTTGTATATAATATGATCAGAACGCTACAAACTGAATTAAACCAAAAATAAATACAGCGAATGTAAAGAATGAATAATCATTTCAACTTGCTTACTTTTTAATAATCAAGTAAAAAAAACGTGTTATATGATTGTGATAGCCGTTGTAAGTGTTCGTACTTTAAAATTCTAACCATTACATTCTTTTGAGCTTTCAAAATGCATTCTTGTACAACAGTGAAATATTTAAAGTCTATAACCGTTGTTTCTCGGTGAAATGCAGTTGTCAGAGCGATACCTCGTGACAAAGTAGCTGAGAGAATTTTTATCATATATAGGATTTGTTCTATCATAACAATATCTCATTCTGAAACAGCCCTTCAATTGGTTTCTTTTGCTATATTAATCTATTTCACATGGATCAATCCATTTTAACCTTTTGGCCATAACAGGAATGAGACAAAATAGAGATTCATACACCCATACAATTAAATTTATTTATTAGAAACCGTCAACCAAAACTGTTGTGCAAGTCTGGCAGTGTTCGCGCTTGTTTCTTTTGAAAATTTCGACTTTCTAGTGATCCAGGTGAGAGAAATATCTCATTCATTGAACACCCCTTTTGGAGATTTTTGATTGATCATCCCAACAAGGTATGCAGCCAAAATACGTTGGTCACTTGACGGTTTCTATTGAGTGACTAACAAGACTTTTTTTTGTTTTGAATGTATGTTTACTCTTATTAATAAAAAAAAAAAAAGTTCGTCCCATTCATAATATTTGCAGGATTAAGTCTTGTACAATAGTCAGGATATGGGGTTGCATGTGTTAACGGATTATCTGTTCTGTCGATCTCTCATTCAGGTATAGCATCGTTGGTGTCACGACGAAATCAGTTTGTAATAACATAATACCATCAGATGATACTCGGTGATACTGCTGGTCGGACCCTTGTTGCACTGAGATGAATAAAGGAGTCATTGGTGTTGTGGTGATATTGGAGACATCGGTTGGAATATATCGTCTTGTTTTTATTCGTCTTCGTTTGGTAGCAACCGTGGCAAAACGCATTTCAAGAATGAGAGACGGTAACATCTACTGTTTATAATCTGTTTGGTAATCTTGACTCTCTAAGTGGTAAACTGTCAAACAACACACTGATTAAAACATTATGTACCGTTACTGCCGGTTAAATCCTTTGGTCTTTCGTCCTCTCGAATGATTAATTCTTTCTTTCTTTCTTTCTTTTATTTCTACTCTTCGTTTCAAAAACTGTTCACCTACGGAGTTTTACTGTCCAGCTTTCTTTGATGTTCAACGTAACCCAGCCCTAACAGGGAGAGGGAACGATAAGGTCGCCAACAAGGAGTCCAGATAAACTGATGGGCGCCTCTTAGCGAAGTCCCCTTTATTCCAAATTTATCTCGTATATATCCCTACCTGATTTTAAATTAAACCTATCCGCGTGATTGAATCATGGACATATTCTGATTGCATAAGCATAATCTAGCAGATCAGCCCATTTCTTTGTTAAAATTGTTAATAATGAATTCTTTCCCAAGCATTCTTATCGAAACAATCCATCTTTACTAACAATCTTGACACTGAGAAAACATACATTCTCGAAGATAAAAATCCTTACTTACCATTTCGATTTTTTCTAAATGGAAACAAGTAATTTGTTTAGCTTTAGCAACTTTCACTGACATTTTGATAAAACCAAACTTACATTCATATTTATATATTTTGAACCGTTAATTCTGATCAGCTGATCCACAATCCCTATAGCCCTGGAAGATTCTCAGGGACATTAAAAGATCGCATGTAAACTTATCACTAATCTGTTTATCTGTTCTTTTCATCTATCTCTCCACCTATCTACCTGTCTTTCTATCTCTGGAACTATTTGTTTATTTTACCTGTCTGATAGTCTGGAATAAGTGCAAAATCACTGTCAGAATTTTGCAAGAATTTAGCGCAGGGTTCTGGAATTTGTGGGAACTGTAGCATCGGCTACTTTTGCTACATAGTAAACCTGACACTGAGTACAGCTCCCTCCATTTGGAAGCAATTTCTCTACTTAGGGCTAACAGCATTATAATCTCTTTCCAAGCTAAAGAGTTAAGTCTATTCTGCTATTTCACTCATAGCAGAGGGCTATGAGAGTTTGTTTCATGCCTCTCCCAAGGCGATTAGTGGGAAGTGAACCTAACTGTCCCAACTGGACTTTGAACTAGGCTCAACGATTCCATTCTCTGCAAACCGTTACGCCACTCACACCACATGAGGTTATTGTCTTTTAACATTGTTTTTTTTCACTCGGCTGTTCATTTCCCGCTTCTTGATCGAGTTTTCTTGGAGAATTCTCCGATGAATATTTGGAAATCTCGAGCTTCGAAGCGTTGCAGACACCCATCCGGGTGTGAAATGAAATGGAAATGTCTTTTCGAAAAAAATGTCTTTGAGGACATTCGACGGGGGTTGCTTTCTTTTTATGGCAAGAGACGACTTCTGAGAGATAAACAAGGGGAGGAGGCGGACCTAGAAGAAGAAGAAAAAGAAGAAGAAGAAGAAGAAGAAGAAGAAGAGAGGGGGATGAGGAGGATGAGGATGATGAGGAGGAGGAACAGGAAAGCTGGACAAGAATAAGAAGTATAGAGGAAGGGGAGGGGCAGACGAAATAAACAGTGGCTTAACAAATATATAAAGGTATTCGTCTATTAATACATGTAACAGGTCAGATTAGTCACTCAAAAGAAACTATCACGTGACCAATGTTCTTTGGCAGTGTGCTGTGTTGGGGGTGATAAATTGAAAAATATAGAAAAAGGGAGAACCAATAAATAAGTTACTTCTCTCACTTTTGTTGGGCAGTGATCAGTTAAATATGCGAATTTAAAAAAGAAATAGCGTGAATGCAACCGGACACAAACTAGAGGACAAATATAGCATGAACTTACATCGTAAATTGAGCCCCCCTCGATAAACTATTTAAGAGAGGAATTTCCATCGAAACAAAGTTTTTGTCGAAAGATATTAAGGGGAAAATGTTTAAATTTTCAGCGCTCTAGCTCTGTTAGTGCGGCATGTATGCACGATAGTCAACCAGCATAGACTACTAAAAAAACTGAAGAAAACAATGATGACAGTTTTGATGACAGTTTTGGTTGACGATTTCGAATAATGAAGAAGACAATGTTAACAATGACCCTCCCAAAAGTTCATTTCATATAAACCCCACCTTATATTCAGGCCAACGAATCTTCGCTTTTAAATGCAATTATCTAAACATATTCATTGTGTATATTTCCGACGTGATTATTTTACATGACCTTTAAAATCGATAATGCAAAACTGGAGAAAGTGAGCCACTACATCTACCACTGACAACAAGTCTCTATGGAATCATCAAGCGAAGAATCACACTAGGGTGGTAAGGTCAATCTTAAAGAGCAAGAGATCCTATTAGTCTTAAAAAGAAGGGTATACAGCCAATGTATCCTCCCTATTGACACCTATGGAGCTGAAACATGGAACCTAACCAGGAGACTGACTCTCAAACTGAGAACCGTTCAACGTGCACATGAAAGAATCATGCTCAACATCGCATAGAGAAATCACAAGACAGCACAATATATTAGGGAAACATGATAGAATCTATTTGAAAACTCAAATGGCAATGGGCTGGTCATGTTGCAAGAATGACAGGCAACAGATGGACATCACGACTCATAACATGGATACCTACGGATCACATGCAAAACCGAGGCCGGCAGAATACAAGAGAGACGAACTAGATAAGTTCAGAGAGTATTAGCTCTGCGACGCCTACGATAAAGAGGTCCAACGGTGGACGGTAAAAGATTGATGATGATGATGATGATGATCTATACATGTATTTTATATGTATTAAGAAAATATGCAAATATCTTTTTTTGCGCTTGTGCATCTGATTGGTTATTTCACCTACTAATTATAACATAACAATGAAGAAAATGACATAGAAACTTTTTAGAATTTATGTCTAATCTCACATGAAAACAGCTTGAGTTGAGTTAAGCCAAAACAACAAAAAAAGAAAACTTGAAATTAGGTTACTTGAATCATCATAAATAAATTATCCAAGAAAATAGTTTTAGGCTCCTTAGCGTCAATACATACATGAAAAAAACCCTTCATCTTCAACGGATATATATATATATATATATATATATATATATATATATATATATATATATATATCTTTTTCTGTTTGATGTCTATGGCTAAATTGGTTACGTTTATCCGATTTTTCCATACTTTGGCTCAATTATAGCAGTGGGTCCCTAACTTTTTTTTTGCACCGCGGACCAGTGACGACATTCTTGCTGACTGGTGCAACGAAGGTTGGGGAATCACAAGCGTTAAATCAATTATAAGTCATTTATAAGTGACTCAAAATGGGTTTGTGTCACAGATTTATTATTAAGATCCAAGGGAATGAATTTTTATTTTATTTTAAAAAGAAAATAAAAGAATATCATATCGTTCTCTGGCAACTTAGCTTCCTGCAACTAGTCTGCTACATGTCTGCGACCAAGTAGTTGGGGACCACTGCATTAGAGACATCACGTGCCACCATCAGCCTTCAGAGTGTAAATTTTATTACTATATCATGTGGAGCAAGCACAGGTTATTAATACGTTCATCCCTAAAAACGAATCAGATGCTATCCAGAACCTCACCTTTCCATCCAAAACAGTGCAAAATGCTATCCATAGATATTTTTGGTTGGTTGGTCTCTTGATCCAAAAGATCGGTAGGATGCCAGGCTGTATTATCCAGACGCAGAACATAAACTCAATAAAAAAGCTCTCTTTGAATGTAATTATGGAGGTTGTGGCGTATGAGGTTGCGTAGTCACAGGTCAGTGAGTGTATTCATGCTAATCAATGGACATCATCGGAAGAGTCTCAGTGGACACAAGGACATCGGAATTGGACTTTGTATCAATGGTAGGGGATCACATGGTCCGTAGAGTCTCACTTTCGCGGCTTGGGTTGGGCAGTCCATTTTTACAAGACTTACTGCTTACTTGATATTTTGTAGGCGCTCTGATAATATAATGTTAGCACATCTGTTTAACACGCTGGAAGTACCAGTTTCGATTCCCGGTATGATCGGAGAGTGGGGAAAACTTTTCATTAGGACCAATCCCCTTTTGCCAACAACTAATAATTCAGTGCACTCTAAGCTTTGTGATAAGGGTGACAGTTTCATTCCAGTGAATTTTTATCCTGCTAAGAGGGTGGTCATAAAAATGAATAGGTATAAAGTTCCAGTCTCGAATAGACTTGAGACTTGCAACGATCACCAAGCTGATACATGCAACATTGTCAGCAGCTGTTCATACTCTATTGGGGTATCTTTTAAGAGGCAGGCGCTCTACCTTACCATTTTAACCCATTATTTTACACCCCGAGGCAGAAAGCAAAACAGCTGGGTGAGGCATCAAACAGGAGTCTCCAACATAATTCAATCCATCCAACACCCCAAACACAGATAGGAAGGAATATATCCCGTCACCAAGACAACATGTAGACCCTCAGTCACCAAATAGACATCAAGCGATTACTCCGGGGCCGCCCGGAGACAAGATAGAGCGACGAGCTGGTGTGCCGTATTGATCCAACGTTGTTGTGCAATGCCAAAAATAGACATCTGTTGGATAGGATGCTGCTGATGGTGAAGAATAACAACGGCCACTATGTCCTTAAGCAGTCATGACCAGAATGTGAAAAATCATAACACATTTCTGTTGTATGGTGAGGTTCTATTTTACATCATTATGGTATAAGTGTTTTTTGTTCAGTGTTTTTTCAAGGCAAGTAGTGGAAAGTAATTGATGAATTTCATTCATGACAAAACAAAGCAAATTCGAAAGACAGTTCTACCTTTCATTTTCTGAGTTTACATTTTTCACTCGAACATCTTATCAGCTAAATGATACTCATCTAAGTATTTTGTAAAAAAAGGGGGAATAAAATGATTAGGGCAAGATGTGAAAAATCATGATGACTCAGTAATGTTGCAACCAGGCAAACCTGAAGGAACAAAGGATCAAAACGAGTGATAAAGGAGTGAAGAGATCTAAATTAGTCGATGTCTTTGATTGAGAGGATGCAAGATAAAAAAGTTGATGAGGAAATGTTTATTGATAGAAATGGACCAATTCTTGTCAGAGCTGACCCCCTGATTAGGAAAGTATTAGAGGCTTATTTCAGGGAGCACAATAAGCAACAGGATTAAGAATGGCTTTTTACTGTTAGTGAGGGCATAAGAACGCAAACGGAAAACAGCAAAATGATAAGAAGGAGGAAGAATGAGAAATGAAAAACAATCTCTCATAGATGAATAAACATTTAAAGCAAAAAGTTTCATTCAGTCTTTTGGTCAAGATTCTGCCCCACACAAAACATACTGCTGCTGATGACGAAGAGTAATGATGGCAACTTTATCCTTTAGCAGTCATAACAGAGTGAAGCCAGAAAACCACCAAGCAAGAAAACCAATCAGTTTGATGCCCTGAAGACATCTACTCATTTCTATTGATATATTTCAGTTATTATAGATTCGGGTTGCCTTTTAAGGACATCGGGATTCTTTGTGAACTATTGGCGAACCACACTTATTAACACAATTTTCAATTGTACTCAGAGTGAAGGGTTGACTGTCTGGTCAGATTTTGAAGTCTTTGTGCAAGCCAACGTGTATATATAGGAAATAAAAATAGTAGGAAACCGTCAACTGAAGCTGTCAACATTAAATTTTTAAGTTGGATCGGATGGCTGACTGGCTATGTATGCACCACTAACGCACAGACTCCTTCTCCAATGCAGCTAGAAGGCTGAAAATTTGAACATTCATTCCTCATTGTATCAGAAAAAATGTTTTTCTCTCCCTCATCAGATTTTATTTGGAGGTTCAATCTGCGATGAAGATTTACGCAAAATGAATCCTTCAGTTTGTGTCTGATATGATTCATGCTTTAAAAAAAATATGACTTTTTTTATATGATCACCAAAAGCTGAGAGAAGTAAATCATCCATTGATCGCCCTTTTTTCGTTTTTTTAATTGATCACCCGCACTGCAACATGCTGCCAAAAGACGTAGGTTGCATGATGGCCTTTTAGGATAGACTCCATGTAGACTCATAGGACTACATCGTGGTTTCAGTAGCAAATATGTTTTACAGAAGTAGTGTTGCTGGCCCCGTGCCCAGCATGGGCTGTGTAACATGATAAGAGGGCCCCAACTGCGCTGCTATGCATTCATAGCTAAAAAGATAGCTGGATTCATTCCTTTCCAAAGGGCATTGGTGAAAAATAAGGTAAGCAGCCGCAACCAACTCTGTTTTCCGTACTGGTAAGTACTTTACCACTCTGCCCCGCCATATAGGAAACGAATTAAAGTCTTGGTGTTTGTCTGAGAAACACTTTCTATAGTCATCGTTTAAATCAACCTCATCGGTGTGCATTAAGCGTGGCCGATATTGATGACGTTATATCAGCGATGACGTGATCACACACTGTGATCAGGACTGAATCAAAAAAAAAGAAATAAAGACCTCTAGACAGGATCGAGCCAAAGCTTTATAGGGCCCTGAACAGAATTTGATTTGGAGGTCTCCAACCGCATCGGCGCAGCAAACACTATTAACATTTCAAACGCTCTTGGTGCCCTCTGGTGGCCACGGAGCCTTAAGCAGTCGCTTAATTTGCTGGTGCCCCGGGCTCTGGAAAAAAAAAAGACAAAAAGAAAAAGAAAAAAGGAAAGGGAGACGTCCGTTGTGATAAAGCGAAGTCGTATATAATCTTCTAACAATCGTCAACAGATGGTCGTCTTTTTCTGGGTTCATTTCAAGGGACAATTCAGCACTCTTGAAGCATTTTAACATGTGGAAAGTAAGCTCAAATAATGTTCCATTTTATTCCGCTTTCCGAATTCTCCGAGCAGCTTCGGTGGTTCTGGGGCCCAGTTTCAAATCATCGTCATCATCACCATTAGTCTTTTATCATTCTTCGTTGGACATAGACCTTTCCAAGGATTCACCAAACCTCTCTATCATGGGCGTCGTGCAGCCAATACTTCCTGAACTAGTCTTGTTCGTCTCTCCACCTTGTATTATACCAGCCTCAGTTTCGCATATGGTCTCTGGAGACCCACACTATGAGTTGTGGTATCCATCAGTTGTCTACCATTCCTGCAACATGACCAGTCCATTACCATTCAAGTTTTCTTGTAGATTCTATGATGTCTCAGACTTCTGTTTTCTCCCAATATATTGTATTGTTTTGTTATCTTTCCATGTGAGGTTTCTTCATTTTTTCGTATGCACGTTGAATGGTTCTCAGTTTGAGGGTCAGTCTCTTAGTTAGGTTCCATGTTTCAGCTCCATGGGTGACTATCAGGAGGATGCATTGATTGAATACTCACCTATTTAGGACTAATGGGATTTTCTTGTTCTTGAAGGCTTGAACTTATTCTGCCGAATGCTAGCTATCCTACTACCTCAGAATTGTCAGAATCCCAACACCTGTATCCACCATTAAAACATCTGAAACAAAAAGTGCGACCAATCAGTATCGATAATGATATGGCATACCAGCAGAAGAATCCGTCTGGGCAAAACGTAAAAGAAGTGAAAAAAAATGACTAAATCTTTCAGACAAGTAAAAAAGTTTTCTCTCACTCGGAGGGTATAGCTAACGATTTTGGTACCAAAGGAGCTTGGCTCATTGAGTGGGGGAGGCTCAAACAATTAGTAACAGTTGTCATGGTCTAATATAAGTACAGTTTATGTAGTTTTTAGAAAATGCTCCCCAAGTAGTTTTAAAAAAAAAGTAGTCACCATCCCCTCTCTTACCTTTAGACCCATAGTGAGGGAAAAGGTTCTCTTCCTTTTTGATCCATCAAAGGGGAAAGTTTCCCGTCCGTCAAAGGTGAAAGAAAAGTTGATCTTCACTTCTGACCCCTTAAAGTCTCCCTTTGCTTTTGGCAACTTGGGAGGGGGGTGTTCCCATCATTTTTGACAACTGAAAATTTGGAAAAGTCTCCCTTCACTTTCGATCTCTTGAAAGAGCAAATATTCTCCCGTTCCTTTTGACCCCTTTCAAGAGGAAAATATCTTTCCCTACATCTTTGACACCATTTGATCATTATTAACATATAAAATAAGAAGACGAGTGTTAGGGCGGAAAGTGAGGTTGTACTTTGGAATCACGGTTACATTGTAAATAGAACCTTTCCTAGAACCCTTACAAATATTTAATTCATTTCATTTTGAAACCTTCCCCTAGGTACTTTGAGTATACGTGCCAAATTTGGTTTGGCTGCGCCCATGTTTAGGTGTTTTCTGAATATCGTGACAGACAATCGGACACCTCTCACATACCAATATAGGAGCTAAATGATAACAATAATATTCATAATACAGTGGAGTTGTAGGTAGTCTTTAGATGTGCACATGACATAAGCTTCGGTGTAAATATCTGTAAAAAACGAAAATAGTTTTGATACACACATTTTGTTTGAAATGCCAAAAAAAGTTAAATCATGAAGAAATGCTATGAATCAGAAACATACGACTTTGCCACCAGTCTAGATTAAACAGCTTTGTAGATCGTTTTCTTTGACAGACTTTAAATCGTGCAATCATTGATCGTTCGGTCTTTTGATAAAATTGTCCGTCGTGTGAGACTGACATGACACTTTTGTAGTTAGGCTCTTTCCGACTGATAGACTGGAAAATGAATGGGAAAATGGGCAGAAAAAAGTCAGGCAGTTCATCTCATATGATAAATGAACAAAGACAGCGATATTGACGATGTCAAAAAAACGGAGGGGACAAAAGCACTGAATCATCTCGGAAAGTGGAGGGTAGAACTGACGATGACGTCAACACGAGAACTGATTGATACCAGAAAAAGTTTTGATTAAAATATACACACAAAAAACTCAAAAAGGAGGGTGACTCTATCGACGAGAAAAAAAGTATATCTCAACAGATCGCACGAACACGCACATACACAAATATAAAGTATTTTATTCATATATGCAGAGAGAGAGAGAGAGAGAGAGAGAGTCCACGTTTTGTGGTTTAACAATCCACGTCCGCCATACTGTCGAAACACAGTTACAAAGGCGT
>OY735210.1:32943489-32955989 GCA_963457665.1 Thysanoteuthis rhombus | reverse complement strand
TCCAGACCCACACTTCTGGCAGTACCCTCGTCCGAGTCGGTAACTTTTACCAATTAGTCGAATATTCTTAGCCCACCGCCCCAAACACTAACCTATCTCGTTCCATAACCCCCTCATACTTATATTTGAACACGCCTCTCCTTTTCTCTGTATCCTAATCGGGGTTGTCCCGGGATTAGTATACATGGAGTTGGTAAGATTTGTCTGGCCTGTCGAAGCTTCGTTCCATCTACGGCACCCGCTATTCCCCAATGATCACCTATTTAGGTATTGACCAGGCTTGATGCTGCTTACGAGATCTTCTGTAACCTTTCAAGAATTGGCCGAAACCTCTTAGCCTCAGGGAGCGTTTCCCCAATTCTAGCCGTTTTACCAAATGTCTAACGGAGAAGCACAGTATGCCATTTCAAGTCTTTGGTATTGAGTGAACCGCAATCAACCGAACCGGAGTCGAGCACTCTGCCACTGAGCTATGGTGATCAGTATCACTTTTTTGTTTTTTTTTTCCAATTTTTTGTCGATATCCCCGATCGACAGGCATTATATGTTCTCCATTTCTTTCTGGCTCACTGTTGTAAAACTTCCGCATGAAACTGCGTAATTTTGCAAAGAAACTCGTTCAATTACGAGGTATTATACAGAAACGTTTGCCACTCTCGGGACGCACAGTCAGCGTAGCAAAGAAGGCATATTGTAGTCGATTGCTGGACCCACCGCTCTCAATGGCTATTAATGCAGTTGTCGATAAAACACACGCTGAGAGCCGACAAGAGGGTTTCCAAACACACAATGGTTGAACAGCAATGCAGTCATGAGGGAAACCAGGCAAATCGAACTGACAAATGCAGTTATAGGAAAAAGAAGGAATTTTATGAAAGAAAGATAGAGATAGATAGATATATAGAGAAAAGGAAGCAAATGCAGTTATAGGAAGAAAAAGGAACTTCATGAAAGTGAGAGAGAGAGAGAGAGAGAGAGAGAGAGAGAAAGAGAGGGAAAGGGAAGCAAATGCAGTTATAGGAAGAAAAGGGAATTTCATGGGAGAGAGAGAGAGAGAGAGAGAGGAGAGAGAATGTTTCACTGTAAAAATTCACTTACAAAACATTAATCGGGGGAATTGCGTTGCATGTTATTGTAATAGAATGAATAAAGTATCTCGAAAAGATATTTCCCTCATTGAATGCGATCCATTAAAAAAAGATCCTGTTTCCAGACCCGGGCAAAAAGATGCAAAGGGGACAAGTGGACCAGTTGGCATGGGCCTAAGATTTTGAGAATGTTATAATCCAGAGGCCAAGCAAGAGGTGGGCGATTATTCTGTTTTGTAAAGCTAAGCATAGGTCGCCCTTGCGATCTGTCGCCGATTAGATTCCGTCAGATCGCCAATACTGAGTCAAATTGGCGATGAATATATCGGCAATCACATGTCGACACGACTGTTCTTACGACCTTGAACCTGTCTAGAATCGTGTCGGCGATTAAATCGTATCGATGGAAATGATTCTATTTTTCTGATCAGATGACATAGCCAATAGAAACAGAAAAAAATTCTACGTGTCCTCCCTTTCAAAAAAGATAGAAAATAAAATAGAAATGGCGACTTTTTTGGAGCGTCATGAAAAACTTTGGACGATTAATAATGCTTTTTTCACATTTTTTCATTATTTTCAGGACAATTTGGATGTTTTGATATTATTTTTATCTCATTTTCGAACGTAAAACTACGATATATCAATGTCTTTTTGCAAACATTAGTTACAATGAAAGTAAATATTAAATTAGATAATAGTTAATAAATAGTTTTGTGTCAAGAAAGTTTATTATTTGCTTAGCAGTTTTGCTATGAATTGATTGTGCGTTGAGTATACTTTAAATATTAGTTGACGAATAGGTACGCAGGGAGAAAAAGGTTTTATTAGTTTGAAAAAATGGTTTTACGATAGGGATAAGTAAGGTATTTGAATGGAACAAAAATTACTTGCAAAAATTTTTAAAAATCTATTTTCAAGTACTCGACTTTCTTGACCACATTTTTTTTTGCAAAAAAAAAGTTTTGATGCACTTGTCCTTGTTTTGAATAAATTGAATTAAATGAAATTTCGATTGAATTATAACTATCTTTTTATTCATTTTTCGCTATCCTTTGTCGAATCACCCCTGGAAGCTTATAGAACCCCGTCTGCAAGCTCATCCATGTGATATCCGAAAGCCAGACATCTTTGTGATGATTGAGCGTCAAGTCATAGCGACATGAGTATCAAACGTCTCGATTATAAACACAAATCGGTGACCCTTCACGAAAAGCAACCCGAGTTCAACATACAATTCAATCGGCGATGATTTGATCGGATCGTAGTGTAATCTAATCTTAGTTTTATTTGTGAGTGCATCGTATTCATACCCGTACGCATAAATAACAATACATAATTCATATGTATTTAGCTCTGATTACAAAAATACTTAGAATGGTGCCTACATTTTCCATCTGGCCTGAGACAATTACCAACTCTGCTAAGCCCTGTCTATTTCGTATTACAGACAGGTAAGAACCCCGAATACATACAATTCAACCAAACCAATAAACTGGCTCTCAAACTAAGGCTAAGAAAGAATCAGACATTGCATCATGTGGAGATATTACAAGACAGCACAGTATATCAGAGAAAAATCAAGGGTCATAGATATCATATGAACCATTAGAAAACTAAATTGGCAATGAGCTGATCATGTTGCAAGAATCTCAGACAAATGCCTAACATCACGACTCACAACATGGATCCCAGAGATCATACACGAAATTGTTGCTGACAGAAAAGATCACGTGATGATTTAGAAAGTTCCAAGAGATATTGATACTGTAACGCTCGAGATAGAGATCTAGCAGATCCTTGGGAAGGTCCAACGATGGATCCTAAAAGGCGGTTGCCGATGTTGCTGCCGATGATGAGGGTCAGTTGTTAAGATTCTAAAAGGTTTAAAGTAGAATTAGATTTGGTCGCTACGAGTTTAAATTGAAAATGAACGTAAATAAAATTATTCACTGATTGACGATGGGTTCAAATCTCATCGACGTTGTTGACTATTCAATATTTCCGCCAATAAATACATCGATCTGGAAGAGAAACTCCTTTCAAACCGAAAGGTCAAATCCGGTCAGATTTCAGATGATAAAATTCTTTCACTAATAAATTCAATGAACTGCTTTGACCACTCAACCACAACGTACAATAATCTAGCAATTTTTAATGTTGGAAATGTCATTTGGGATTATCGGATTCTACACACCCTGTCTTGATCTGACGTTATTGGATGCATGTTATAGGAAACTCGGTTAGAGGCTTCAAGTTTGGTTACAGTTCACTGATTAATGAGGTCACAAGTACTTTCTTTTACTTCTGTCGGGTGGAAGCAGTCCATAACCTCCTTTATCATAATAATCAAATCAGTTGGTTGGAGTAAAAATTATTCCGGTTTTGTTATTTTGAGCTTTGATGCTTGTTTTGAAATTGACTATTATTTAACTATGTACATGGAATGTTACATTTAAAAGCGTGAATTTCGCTCCATTTATTCAATTTTAACGTTTTGTTTTTACTATTTACTATATATCCCGTTTTTGAGGCTCTCAAATCAGCGATGGAACAAAAGCAAATCCAAACCATTTTATTAAATGAGTACAAAATGGTATATAAAGCAGCAGAAACTGCTTTCAATATTAACCAAGTATTTGGCCAAGGGACTGTCAAAGAACGTACAACTCAGCGTTGGTTCCAGAATTTTCGAAAACAGGAGCCTTGAAGACCTGGATATCCTTCTTTGATTAACGATATCTAATTGTCCCATTATATAGGCAGACCCACGCAAAACAACTGGAGAGGTCGCAGAGGAACTAAACGTTGACTATTCAACAATTGTTGAATTTTTGTACCTAATTGGAAGAACAAATTCAATCCGTCCTGTCAATGACCCTGCTTACCGATCAGATCTCTCTCCGACTGACTAGCACTTTTTCAGGCATTTCGACCTCTTCCTACAAGGTAGGTCTTCAACAACCAAAGAGCAGCTCAAAACGGCTTCGAAGAGCTCAGTAGTCGCAGGACCCCAGAATTTTATGATTCCAGAATAAATGGACTTATTTTTAGTTGGCAAAAAAGTATGGATTCTGAAGTTTCTTATTTCGATTAATAGCTTTTATTCTAAGCTGAAATGTACTGCTTTGGAGTTCATAGTCAAAAATTGCAATTATTTTTGCACGGATGAAGGAAAGATTATAAGGCAGTGTGGAGAGGAGAATGAAGTGAAGTAACTCTGAAGACTGGAACACATCGCTATTACGTTACTTGAACTCATGCAAGCTCTCGAGACCCCAAAAGACAATGAGAACCGGCAGTAGGATTCAAACTTGTGTCACAACTGCTCAGATGATTTTACATGGATGTGGTCATCAAATATCATGCGATGAACATTTATTTCATTCATAAATCTGAAACAAACCTTATGCTATCACGCACCAACAAACGTATGGAAAAAAACAGAAAATATGAGACATGAGGCAACATGAGCAGACCAGCAGAGACTAGTGATATCACGTGACTTGCCCTCGTTACCACAGTGAGTCACTCAGTTCTTCAAAAAAGCGTTAAACTTGCCTGCACATTTCTAACGCTCACGTGAACTCTCTCGATGTAACTATAATGCTAAACTGGACACTTGTTTTCTGCAATGCTAACCACCACCTTTTTCTGGCCTTTTTGGCAGGATTAAGGAGTAGTATCTGTTCCACGGCAGATCCCGAGGTGCAGGTACTTGCCTGTCGAATAGGCCGGAGATTGTGTGCTGGTTGACATCAAAGACTCTCCTATTATTACTCAGCCCAGCTGAAGGGTGTCAGTTCCCCGGGGCAGCACTGCTCATTGCACTTAAAGGAGCTGCTCCATTGCACTTAAAGGAGCAGGTCCCCGTGGCGGAGGTTGCTTTGGTTGCTTAGCAAACTGAAGCCGCGTCGGCTGGGGCCATTTTTGGAAGGGTTGATCCTATTTTCCCCACGTTAAGCCCGAACTTGTGTCATATTTTGCTGTGGTGGGACAGTGATTAAATAGCATGCTACCTCCTAAACCGAATCTTGATCGAGAATCGTCCCCAGCCTTTTGTGAAAAAAAGAAAAATACAGAATATATATATATATATATATATATATATATATATATATATATATATATATATATATATATATATATATATATGTGTGTGTGTGTGTGTGTGTGTTTGTGTGTGTGTGTTTGCGCGCATATATATATGTACATATATATATATATATATATATATATATATATATATACGTACATGTATACATATATATATATATATATATATATATATATATATATATATATATATATATTTATATATATATATGTACGTACATGTATACACACATGTATATCTATACACTTACACATATATGTATATGTATACATATGTTAATCTACAAGTAGCTTCCTAATGCATCGTTTCGCCCCTAAATTTATTATTGTTTGACTCGAAGTGGCCTGCTTGGTGGACGGAAGAGTCGCTAATTTTCCATTTTTATCAGTGGCTGATGTTCGAGCCTGGGTAAAAGTCAGGAATTCAAACGCTGATTTTCAAATTAAGCTTCGCCATAAGAAATATCATCTCAATACAATTACCCCACTCTCATTTGAACCCTGTTTCCGACTTGGTAAAAATGTAGAAGCCAATTATTAAATTTGGGGACGGATCCAGGAACTTTTTACTGTTAGGTCCCCTGCATCGAAGCTATATGTCTGCACCTTATCTCTGGATATTTGTAGGCCATGGGCTTATGAAGTCTTGCTCAAATTTAGGGGCGTATTCAGCAATTTAGTCACGTTTATCCCTGAAATTCTTTATTTGCATTTCCTCTCTTCTTACTTCCAATTCGAAAAATAGACCACAAAAGCATCTGGAGATCACACACCTCTGTTATACCACAACAAACTGAATGAAAATCAATTAATGTATAGATACGTAGAGGAAATAACTGTGAAAAAATTACCTGATTTGCCCCCAGATTCAAGCAATTCTTCCATAGCTCTTCATTGAAATTTATTGAGAACTTGCAGAGATAATGTTTTGAAATATTGCTATGATGCACGGGAGCTAATTTGAAAAATGTCCAGTATCAACTCAGCCTGCCACACTCACAATTTCATATGATATTATTGAAATTCATTTAGAACCTTTTGAGATATTGGATGGACAGACATATCTACAAATAGTAAGATGGGCAGACATGAATTAATTCATATACATTTTCGTTGGTAGAGGTAAAAACAACCCACAATCATTCGAAACGAAACAAAATTCTTTTAACTAGAGTGAATTAACTAAAGCCAAAACAATTATTCTATCCAATCGACTCGTTTCTTTTTTAAATTTTTTTAGAGGGGGGTTGAACTTTGAACTTTTAACGATTCTCTGATGATTTTAGTCGGCTTCAATCAGATACAACAAAATGATTGTCTTCATTGAATTGCAATCACATTTTTTCAAATCCTGTTCGGCATTAGATTAACTTCGATTAAAGAAGCATAATTAAACTGTATAGCACTCAGAGAGAGAGAGAGAGAGAGAGAGAGAGAGAGAGAGAGAGAGAGAGAGAGAGAGAGAGAGAGAGAGAGAGAGAGAGAGAGAGAGAGAGAGAACATACCTCTGCCAACGCATAAACTAAATGAAAACTGAATGAGAATCAGTTCATTTGCATCTACAATGCGGAAGAGGTGACTGTGTGTTTCAATTTTCAATATTTCAGACTTTTGTCCAAATATATAAGTATGATGTACAATATGTATCTTAATCGAAAAAAAAAAATTTCTGGATTCAAGTCCCAAATTTATTCAATTCTTCTCCACCCCATGACTCATCCTTCGGGAAAATTTCATTGAAATTAATTGAGAACTATTGGAGATATTGTGCAGACAGATGAAACGATAGGCAGAGAGAGATAGATAGGCAGACAGACAATCGTCGTTGATTACATATCTTTTATAACATATCTTCCAACTTCCAACGTTGGCAGAGGTAGAATTCACGTTTTCCCCCGTTTATCATAACAAGAAAAAGAAGAGCTCTGTTGAAAACTCTTGATGTTGCATACACTATTTTTGATAGCGTTTTGCAATATTTCAAAAGTTAATTCCTATTAAGACGTTCGGAACAAAAATGAATAATCATTGCACCAAAAATGAAGTGAAAAATATTGTCCGAAATACAATATAATTGATTGGTGAATGGAAAACTTATGGATATGTGTGTGTAGTGTACAAATTAGTTATGAACACTACATAGTCTGTTTTCTTTTGTCGTAGTTAAAAGTGACTTGTTTTAATTAACACAATGGCCTTAAACTATCTTGATATCCAATATTAGCAAGAAAAAAAAATGCTTTTCCCGTCTAGACATTTATTTTGAGCATAAAAATAAATTCCCCCAAAATCTCGCTTCCTTTTAATTTTTTGTGAAAGCAAAAGGTTTCAATCAATTATTTCATTTTTGCTTCATGTAGCTGAGTGTTTCTCTGATAAAAAAAATCAGACTTTTTTTTCCGGGTTCGAGTCTTGATATTATCGCTTGGAGGTATTTAGAGAACAAATAATGGCTGTTCCGAATTAATTTGTTTGTTGTCGACTGTTGAGAAAGTAAAACTAAAAAAGATGAGAAGAGAAGAGAAGGAAAGAAGGAAAGGAAGAAGAATGAAATGGAAGGGAAGAAGAGAGGAAGAAAGGGAGAATGAAATTTGGGAAAAAAGAAAAATGAGCAATGAAGAGGCGGGTGAAAGAAAGATGATTTCATAGCATCTATGTCTTTCAGTCTCTCTATCTCTCTTTCACTATATATGTACATGTATTGTGGAAATATGTTGTGGCAACAGACCACCCAAGTGCTCTGACGAAGCCCGTCATGTGCTCGGGCGAAGCGTAAATACTTAAATCTAATAAAAAAAATTGAAAATAATTAGTCACAGTCTTTTCCTTTTCACACTGTCAAATTCTTGCAACATTCTCTCCGACCTACCCGTTGTCTCTCCCCTCTCTCTCTCTCTCTCTCACACACACACACACACACACACACACACATATACATATATATATATATATATATATATATATATATATATATATATATATATATATTCAAATGTATGTATATAGACGTGTATCTCTCCATTATCTCATTTATTACAAACGTCAAATAGAAATGTATATGTGATACTTGCCGTCACGGTAATGGCGGAAATGTATATTTAAAATTTTGCAATTGCAATTATGTAAAGAGAAGGTGTGAAGCTGATTCAATTGAGAAACTGTCGCAGAATTCAAATATCGTGTGCAATCAACTCTCTCTTACAAATAACAAAATAATAAAAGTTTCCAAAAGGAAATAATAAGCTATTATATAAAAGCTCAGAATATAAACTGGGGATGTAAAGCTAATCAAATTTAGGAATTGTCATAGAATTCAAATATAATTGTGTACAATCAATTTTCTCTCACAAATAACGAAATAATAAGAGTATCCAACGGAGTATTATCACAATTATCTAAAAGCGCAGAATGTGAACAGAAAGTGTGATACTATTCCAATTAGGACATTGTCACAGAATTCGAATATTATTGTGTACAATCATCTTTTTCTCACAAATAACGAAATGATGGAAGCATCGCAAAGGAAATAACTCTTGCGTAAAAAGATGAGAATTATTTCCCTTGCGTGACCATGGGAAATAACCAACAAACACAGGCCGTGTATCATATGGGTTACATTTTTCACTACGTCCACATCGACAGGTCGATGCTGGAAGATTTCAATATGCCTACCAAATCCATTTCGGGATCCCTTTACCGCGCTATTCACCTTTAAAATCAATTGCTCACACGGACGCACACTCGAGTACACATATTCACGCACACACAGGCAGACACACACATGCATATATGCACACATACGCACACGAGTACATTGATAGTTGTGTTAAAATGAACAGATGCAAACGTGTGGAGGAACACACACAGAATAGCGTGCAAGCACTAAGATACGTGCACACACACACACACATATATATATATATATATATATACATATATATATATATATATATATATATATATATATATATATATATATATATATATTGACACGTTTGCATGCACACACGTACACAAACCGCCCCATGCACATACAGGCAAGCATACACATGCACACACACGACATCTGTATGTTTACTGCTTTGCACATGCTCTTTTCAACGTCCTCTGTTGGATATGCGCATAAGAAGTATGTATGTATGTATGTATGTATGTATGTATGTATGTATGTATGTATGTATGGTTACTCATCTAGGTACTGACCAGGGTTTACGTTGCTTATCTTCAGTGATCTTACAAGAACCGGTGTATTAAATGTGCTTTTGGTCGTAACCTCTTTCAGTCTCGGGGCGAGGTTTCTCAATCCTAGTCCATGGGCTGAGTGTTTCACAGAGAGGCACTGAGTACCATTTTTCAAGTGTTTAGTATGACTCGGTGATAGATTGAACCACACCCTACCGAACCAAAGGCGAGCACTCTATTTCTGGACCGTGGATATCGGTGAATCCTAACGTGACTAATAGAAATTGAGGGGGTCTATCAGAGTCTTTTCCACTGAACAAGACAAGAGAACAAAGAGCCTATCAGAGACCGTCAACCCTAACTATCACCAAAATAGGATTATTCAGTTTTTAAGTTGGTCCGGATGGCTGGCTATGTATGAATGTAATGGTGAACACAGCTAACGAAAGCTAACACGTATCAAACTTTCAACCCTCTGGGTCCGTTTTTAAGGATATTAGAGCAAAAATAAACTAACTGAAACTAAATTTATATTATGAAAGTTAGCGGTTATCTTTGCATCCGCTAAATTTTAAAACGTTTATCTGTTGAACGTTTTTGTTAACAGTGCCCACCAATGTATATATGTAAGCTTGTATGAGGTGTGCAGGTCACACCAATAGAGCTAGAGGGCTGATTTAAAAAAAAAGATTTACTCTTTATAATGGCTTGACACAACGTTTCGTTTTTTTCTTTTAACCCCCTGATAGAATTTTAGTCAGGGTTTCGTTCAACTATTCGTAGTAGTTTGGACTCGCTTGTTTTTTGACTTTTCAGTGATCCAACCGAAGGTGAGAAAAGTATCTTGTTTTTTTTTTATTGATTATCCCACACACAGCATGCTGCCAAAAGACGTTGGTCATGTGACGGTTTTTACTGAGTGACTGAGAAAACCCGTTTTCCTCGTCTTTTTCCTTTAGCAAAACCAACTTCTGTAATCTTCGCAAAGCCTTTACCATTCTGGCCACCAGCCTCTCCCCATCACATCAACCATTTCATTCTACTTTGAGAAGCAAGAGAGGCCATAAAACACTCCAAGATAGAATATTTTTTATGACGAACAGAATTGCCTTAAATCCACTACAAAAACGGCTCAAAACAACAAGATCACGAATACAATATTGTGAGTGGTACGGTGTGGGTATGCGTATGTGTGCGTGCATCAGTGTGTGGGTGTGCATATGTTTGTGTGTACGTGTTAGTGGGCGGAGAAATAACTGGATGTGTGTATTCGGAGGTATACCTACCTGTGTGCGTATGTGCGTGCGTGCACACGTGTGTATGCGTGTGTATGGTGCGGGTGTCCGAGTGTCTGAATATGTCTTTGTGTGTGTACCTGTCTGTGTTTGTGTGTACGCTTGTGTTGTGTGCAGGCGAGCGAGTGTCTGTGTCTGTGTGGATGTACGTGTATGTGTGTGTGTGTGTATGTGTGTGTGTGTGCACTTAGGTGCGTAGTGTGTCTGTGTGTGAGTGTGACTTTTTTGTGCGTGCGAGTGTGTATGTGTGTGTCAGTGTGTATATGATCATAATTATATAAGTGTGAGCGCGTGCATGTGTGTTTCTGCGTTCAAATGTCACCCAGTGTGTGTGTGTGTGTGTATGTTTACACGTTTGCATGAACTCATTCATCCACCAATGTATTTTTGTGTTTGCCAATCTTTACGTTGTGCATGTGTGTTTGTATCTGTCTGACCGTGTGCGGGCGTGAGTTAATTTTAGAATGTTTACCGATGTAATTTCCTGTGTGTCCCTCTGTTAGCGAATATGGCAGTAATTGCATACGCCTCTGTTAGTTTGTGTGTGAGATGAAGTATTGGGAAACTAAACGAGAAAAATTTCAAAAGAATAAAGGACCCCAGGAGAAAGCAATTTTGAGAGTGTGTGCAAGAGAGAGAGAGAGAGAGAGAGAGAGAGAGAGAGAGAGAGAGAGAGAGAGAGAGAGAGAATTAGTTGCTCATTAGAACTGTTTAATCCAAGATACCCGATTTTTGTATTTTAAACCATAAAATTCTTAAAAACGTTGAACGTTTCTGTAATTAGGCGTCCAAGAATCTGTATAACAATTTACATTCTAATCGGTCCTGTAATTCCAAAGTTCCAAAATTCGGTAGTTTTTGCATGTACACATATGGTTATTTATATATAAGATGTAAACGAACAATCAGATCGACCGTAAATCACCATTTTTCAATTCGTGGGGTTTTGCCAATAACATAGCCAAAGTTCTGCAAAATAGCGAATGATTGTCCTCGGTCTTATTTTCTACTTCTGTATGTTCTTGCGTGTAAGAGCAATTCGTTTTGCCAGCCCTGTTTCCGATCTTCGTCAAGACATGCAAGAACGGATGAAGACGATGCTCGATGCAAATAAAAATCTTTTTCCATTTGCAGGAGATTTAAAAGATTTTGCCAACGGATCATTCCACTGATAACCAAATTCACGAGGCTTTTCACTGGACGAACAAAATAAATTGGAACTGTGCAACGAGCCAGACGGTGTTGAGAGTGGGGGACGTGTCAAGTTACGGAGGATTACAATTTAATTGATAAGACAAACAGTTAACGCCGAGACAAAGAATTTCATTTGGCAAATGGATGAAAAGAACCGGAAACACATTTAAGGAATAATTGAAGTTGGGGTAATTACTTTTGAAAAGATCGAATAGGGTTTACGCTGAATTATTTTACAAGATACATGAATGGCTTGAATAGTGCTGCTTTTGATGCTGTACGCCTAAGGTTATCATCATCATTATCATCATCAGTCTTTTATCGTCCGTTGTTGGACTCACCACATCTCTATTGTGGGCGTCGCAGAGCCAATGTTTTATGACCCGGTCCAGTTCCTCTCACCATCTCATATTCTGCCGGCCTCAGTTCTGCATTTGATCTCTAGGGATCCATGTTGTGAGTTGTGATGTCCATTGATAGTCTGTAACTCACGCAACATAACAGGTCCATTGCCATTTGAGTGTCCTGTCTTTTGTTTTTTTTCTCTAATATACTGTGCTGAATAGGGGAACGTTATATATATATATATATATATATATATATATATATATACACACACACACAT